>CM055434.1:845964-1531354 GCA_029228465.1 Salix viminalis
AAACATCACTTATCTTGTTGGAAATTTGGATGTACGTGAAAATAATATTTCTAAATGGAAATTTGGATGAAAGGTAGCATGAAGGTTTTTGTGATGACACAAATATTCACTTATATTGTAGGGTAAAGAAATCTATATATGAACTAAAGCAACCCTCAAATGATTTTATTAAGAACATTGTTGATTAATATATACACTTTAAAGTAAATGAGAGAAAATATATCTTTTTTTATACATGTAGATATAATTTTAGCTGCAAATAGTGGCTTGGGTATGCTATATGAAATAAAAAGATTTTTTTTCTCAAAACCTTGATACGAGGATTGGGTGAAACCTCTTATGTCATTGACATAAAAATATAAAGAGATAAGTCTCAATGGACATTAAAACTGTCTCAAAATATCTATATTGAAAAAGTTAAAAAGATTTAGGGTGTCAAATTGTGTATCTTCAATAACACCTAAATTCAATTAAAATTAATACTCATAAAATACATTGGAAAATGAGCATATAAATAACATTTTTTTATGCATCTGTAATTGATAGTTTGATGTATGCATAAGTCTGTATAAGACATGACTTGACATTTATAATAAAAATGTTAGGAGTGTTCCAAAGCAATCTATATATATAGAATTCATTACATGCTATTATTAGTACATCCCAAAGCACCTTCAGATTAAGGATCTCGAGAGAGTCAATTCCAAGTATATTTAGAACAAGATGTCTTCTCCCATCACTCTTTAGACATAAAAAAAAACTTGGAGTTTAACTTTTGTTTTGTTATAGTTTGTTTGATATTGTTGTATAAGGTATTTTTTAAAAGTATCTTTTAATTAAAATATGTATTAAAATAATATTCTTTAAATTTGTTTTTTTTTTTTTAATAACAACACATCAAAATCATCCAAAAATATCTAAAAACACTTTTTTTTTCAAATAAAAAAACTTAAAAATAATCTATAATGCAAAAACAAACACTCACCAAACATTTTATCATCACCCCTCTCTACTAGACACTATTAGATAAAAAAATTTTTTATTCATTATAGAGCTTAATGGCTACCAATAATATTAAAAACCCTACATGTACTTATGATAGATGATACCCCTAACGGATTAGATGAGCTGGTGGTTAATGGAAATGTGATGATGCATTTGATTCTTTATGGTAGTTTATTGGTGTTTATGCATGCATGCATGTGTATGTATGTATGTATGTATGTATGTATGCTGGTGTTGATTACATTAGGTAAGGGCAAGGGATTCCTTGTTTTTCTCTTATCTTTCATAAATTATTTGGAGGTCATAAATTTCGTCCTTAAAAATATGGTTTGTAGTATTATAGAGTTGAGTAGGTGAAGGTTTAGCTGCACATTTTGGCTTAATTAATGGGGAAGGTGTGAGCTCTTGGCATTTGTTCCCCTGCATGATAAGGATTTTTAAAACAAAGTGTAAATAACTTATATTCCTTTTCTCAAGTATATTCCATCCAACTTAGTGATATTCTTTTTTTTTATTCGATGAAACCTTACCTTGAAAAATGTATTTTGTGGGCTTAGATCAGCGATTAAAAATCTGATTGTATTAAGTTCTTACAACAGATGCAAATCCTGACTCGAACTCAAGATCTCTTATGCAGATCTCAAGTTTTTTATCATCATGCTATGCTTTTAGGACAACTTAGAGATATTCCACCAAAACCATATGTAGATGTTGCGTGATGTCATTTTCATGTGTTCACATTTTTTTTTATCTACTATAAAAAAGATTGTTAAATGGGGAGAGCTTTTAGGACAACTTAGAGATATTCCACCAAAACCATATGTAGATGTTGCGTGATGTCATTTCCATGTGTTCACATTTTTTTTTATCTACTATAAAAAAGATTGTTAAATGGGGAGACTCAAAATAAAAATGAAAAAACACATAAAACCTTTTTTATGATATATTATAATATTAATTCCAGTATATTAAAATTTAAACATTTTTTAGTCAAATTTTAAGCATATCATTTTTATGTTTGAAGCATAGTTGTTAATTCCATTCTGTTTCGGTCGAAACGTTCCGTTCCGTTCAACAAACCGAGACAAAATAACGTCGTTTTCGTCTCGGTTTTAATTCCGGTCCGATCTGGAAATTCCGGCCAAATTCCGGCCGGAACACCTCGGTTCCGTTCCGGGTTCAAAATCTATTTTTTTTATTTTTTAAAAATTATTTTTGACATCTATACATCAAAATAATTTAAAAACACCAAAATATTTTAAATAAAAAAGAATTCAAATTTTAATTATGCTTATTATATTAATATTTTTTTTCATATATATATATAATTAATTATATATGAACAGTACGACACCGAAACGGCACGCCGAAACGCTCCGAAATCGAAACGTTCCATTCCAATCGAAAAACGAACGGCGACCGGAACGGTATTGACAACTATGGTTTGAAGTGGTGCGTTTTTTAAAAAACAAGATAACCTTTTTATAAGATTTGAGTGTAAAATAAAAAAAAATTACATATACTTTATTAACCAGACTTAATCTCCAAATATAGAATATACTGATTTGAATCCTTGGATTTGTTTTTCTTTTTGTAAAAATAATAATAATTAATTAAGGCTACTAGGACGCTTTTGAAAAATTAAAATGGCAACTGCCCCCTTCTTTGGCGTGCATGCGTTCCATATTCCTTAGAGATAAACATTTTCGAAAATTTCATATTTTTAAAAAGAATAATGCAAGCAAAATAACAATAAGCAAAAGAGTTTTCTAATCTCTTTCTAGAAACTACATTCTTATTTTTCTTGGGCCGCCGCCGCCAATCTCGGCCTGAATTCAGCCCAACTCCATTCTCTCTTCTTTTTTCCCTTCTCCCTCTCCACCTCTTTCTCTTGTATTTTTTTCGTAATCTTTATTTTTTTTTTTTTTTATTTCATCCCTAGGAACTTGAATTATATATTAATTTTAGCCCTCATTATTTTAATTGTTATTTTTTTCCTCTTACCCTTAACTGAAATTTTTGATGTAATAGATTTAGTTCTTATTTTTTTATTTCTATTTATTCTATTTAAAATATATTTGTTTTACTTTCGTCCTTTTTTATGTTTTTATCTGTTAGATTTAATTCCCTTTCTCTTAGTTTCTATTTGTTTTATTTGATGTTAATTTATGAAATCGATTTTTTTTCAGCTTATTTAAATATTTAATTAGCGAGCTAGTTTGTGCTGCGACGGGATAGAAGGTAGAGGCTATCACAGTAACAATCAGTCTTGAAGTCTTTGCATGTTTGATATTATAGTGAGTACGAGTTGGGTAGCCCGCGCGTTGCGCCGGGCTTTTTATATGTAGCAAACTGATTATTTATGCGGTAAGCAAAGAATTTTTTAGTTGATAGATAGAGAATTGTAAATTTTAAATTATGCTATAATTTTTTTTTATGTATTGAATTAGTTGATTGTTGTTATAAGATTAAAAACTCAGATAGTAATTCAATTCTGAAATTTAAAAATGATAAGCGATAAAATTTATGAAAGATCAACGAATTGTAATTTGAGTATTGCAAGACCATAATTGATTAATTGTTTAGTATGTATTGATTGTTTTGATGGTTATTTAATTGGTTTATGTAAATCTGTAATCAATAAAATGAATGAAAGATGATATTTTGTTGTCTTGAACTGAATGTTTTGATTGTTAAATATTTTTTAACAGTTATTAAGCATTTAACTGGTTGATACCAATATTATAATCGCTGAAATGTATTAAAGATAGATTATTTTTTGTTTGCATTGATTTAGTTGGTTGTTGACATTATTTTTACTTGTCTTGGAGAATAATTTAGTCACAGTTTGGATTTGAATTGTGTGTTGATTTAATTAACTCATAGATTGCAAAATTACAATGTTTTGATTATCTGGTGTGTTTTAATTGGATTGATAATTATATAATCAGTTGGTCGAAAAAATGTAATAAATTATATTGATTAGAGATTTTTTTGTTTGTCTGTAGTCAATCGGGAATTTGTTGGTGGTTGGTTTTGTTGTAATTGTGTGGTCGATCATCTAATTTTTTTCTTTATTCGAGTTGTGTTTCTTGGTTATGGAAATATTTTTTTGTATCCATTTGTATGGTGAATTATTTGATTGTTTGGTGTGATATTTTTTTGTTGTAGTTTATTGATCAATTTGTGAATGTGTTTTAATCGGTTATTTGTAATTGTGTAGCCGATCATCTACTATTATATAACTATATTAAATGTATCTCAGAATACTTATATTAATTTTTTATATTAAAAAAATCTCAGGTCATGTTTGTTTTTCCCTATATATATTCTTAGGCGAAAGATTAAAAATATATAGATAAAAAATTAACACCATTATTGTCAAAAGAATAGAAATTATTAAATTATGAAGAGCAAAAAAAAAATATTAACAAAAGAGTTACTAACAAAATAATTATTATTATTATTATTATTATTATTGTTATTATTATTATTGTTATTATTATTATTATTATTATTATTATTATTGTAATTATTATTATTATTATTATTGGTATTATTATTGTTATTATTATTATTGTTATTATTATTGTTATTATTGTTATTGTTATTATTATTGAAATAATTGTTATTATTATTATTATTGTTGTTGTTGTTGTTGTTAATATTATTGTTATTATTATTATTATTATTATTATTATTATTATTATTATTATTATTATTATTATTATTGTTATTATTATTATGATTATTGTGTTAAGTACACTTATATATACATGGACAAAAGTAGACATTATTCTATAAATAAAAAAAATTAAATTTGTGAATGTGTTTTAATCGGTTATTTGTAATTGTGTGGCAGATCATCTACTATTATATAACTATATTAAATGTATCTCAGAATACTTATATTAATTTTTTTATATTAAAAAAAATCCTAGGTCATGTTTTTCTTTTCCCTATATATATATTCTTAGGCTGAAAGACTAAAAAATATATATAAAAAAATTAACACCATTATTGTCAAAACAATAGAAATTATTAAATTATGAAGAGCAAAAAAAATATTAACAAAAGAGTTACTAACAAAAATAATTGTTATTATTATTATTGTTATTATTATTATTGTTATTATTATTATTATTATTGTTATTATTATTCTTATTATTGTTCTTATTATTATTGTTATTATTATTATTATTGAAAAAATTGTTATTATTATTATTATTATTATTTTTATTATTATTATTATTATTATTGTTATTATTATTATTATTATTGTTATTATTATTATTATTATTATTATTATTATTATTATTATTATTATTATTATTATTATTATTATTATTATTAAGCTGAATATAATTATATTATTATTTTTATTATTATGAAAGACTAAAATTATTTTAGAAACTTTAACAAAAGGAAAAAAAAATATCATTGCCATCACTGCTAAAAGATTAAAAATTATTAAATTATACAGAGAAAAAAAAACATTAACAAAAGAGTAAGCAAGAAAAACAATTAAATTATTATTATCATTATTCTTATTCTTATTATTATTATTGTGTTTAGTACAAAATTAAAATTCGAATACAATTTTTTTTTTATTTTATCCTATTTATCATTATATGATTATATTAGATGTATTTCAGAATACTGATATTAATTTTTTTTATTAAAAAAATTTTAGGTCATGTTTTCTTCGCCCTATATATATTCCTATGAGATAATATTCAATAAATATTAGAACATATAATTAATGAAAGACTACAAATATTTTAGAAACTTTAACAAAAGGGAAAAAAAATATTATTTCCATTACTGTCAAAACAATAAAAATTATTAAATTATACAAAGGAAAAAAAAACATTAACAAAAGAGGAAGCAAGAAAAACAATTAAATTATTATTATTATTATTATTATTATTATTATTATTATTATTATTATTATTATTATTATTATTATTATTATTATTATTATTATTATTATTGTGTTAAGTACAAATTTAAAATTCGAAGACAATTTTTATTTTATTTTATCCGATTTATCATTATATGATTATATTACATGTATTTAAGAATACTGATATTAATTTTTTTTATTCAAAAAATTTAAGGTCTTGTTTTCTTCGCTTTATATATATATTCCTATGAGATAATATTCAATAAATATTAGAACATATAATTAATGAAAGACTAAAAATATTTTAGAAACTTTAACAAAAGGAAAAAAAAATATCATTGCCATTACTGTCAAAACAATAAAAATTATTAAATTATATGAAGGAAAAAAAATTAACAAAAGAGGAAGCAAGAAAAACAATTAAATTATTATTATTATTATTATTATTATTATTATTATTATTATTATTATTATTATTATTATTATTATTATTATTACTATGATTATTATTATTATTATTATTATTATTATTATTATTATTATTATTATTATTATTATTATTATTATTATTGTGTTAAACACACTTATATATACATGGACAAAAGTAATAATATCATGATTATTGCATAAATAATAAAATCATAAAAATCACCCAATCCAAAGAAGAAAAAAAAGAGAAGCAAAAAAACAAAATAAATGAACAAAGAGAAAAAAATGAGCAATATTAATAAAAAAGGAATTCAAATAATTAAATTGCCCTGGGGAAATTATTACAAAAAAAGCATAATATTTGTATAAAAAACAATAAAAAAAATCAATCAATTAAAAAATACAAAAAAAAACAAAAAAAAACAATGAATTAATAACAAATAAAAAATTAAAAGAATAAGGACCGAAATGAAAAATAACATATATTAAATTAATTCCAATTAAAGGATAAAATTAAAGAAAACAAAATTCGGAGGACCAAAAATAAATATTGAAAACTGCTGCCATTTTTAAAAAAATCAGAAGAAGAGGGACTGAAATCAAACTTTGTATATATTACCAATTTCAATAGGAGGACGAAATCAAAGAAATCAAAACATTTGTACCGGAATAATTGACTGAATAAAAAATAAATACAAAATCAAAAGTATAAGGACTGAAATAAAACGTTCTTATATAATCAGTTTTAATTGGAGGGCACAATTGAAAACAATAAAACTTTAATTTGAATAAATCAGTAATAAAAAAGAAATAAAAACCTCAGGGACCAAATGGAACTTCACACCAACATCAGGGACCTCATCTGCATTTCAGGGTGGGAGGAGAGAGAAAAGGTACGTCGGAGCGAAAATCGTCCGCCGCGGCTTAACCGGTCATCTGTTGATGAAACGCGCCGCGACGGAGGACAGAGCACCTCCCGGCGCATCGTATGGAGAGCGGAAGTCAATTTTGAAGGCGGGAATCAGTCGACGCACGCCAAAGTAGCGCCAGAACGCTGAACTCGGCCGGGCGCGGATCGACACGCCGGTCGCCTGAGGAAAAAAAATAATAAAATAATGGGAGAATTACCGTATCGCCCCTGAACCCACCCGTAATTACAACAAAACCGGAAGGGAAAGGACGGCGCTGCCCCCGTCTCCTGTTAGCTAATTTGTTGTTTTCTGGGCCCTTTTTCGGCAGAACACTGTTCCGAGAAAGTGAGAAAACCCAGAGAGCCCCCTCATGAATCGTGCACTATTTTGTCTTTTTTCGGGCTTTAATCGGTAATGCAACTCGTTGACGAGCGGAAAAAAACAAAAAAAAATAGGGTGGATCGAACTCGCGCGACACACGGATGAAAAAGCTCGCGTCCACAGTGTTTTCAGAGACAATGAACAGTAAATGAATAGTATTTTCCGTAATATTTTAGATATATCTTAATGCGTTTCTAAAGTATCTTCTAATTGAAAAGATCGTAAAAATTACAATTCTTATATATATTTTTTTTTATTTTCAACCTGGACATGTTGAAATAATTGAAAATCACCTTAAAAAATAAAAATAATTTGAAATGCTTTTGTGACGGTTAGAAATTACATTTGAGGTTATTTTTGAAAATATTTTTCATTTAGAAATGCATCAAAATAATATTATTTTTATTTTTTAAAAATTATTTTTGATATCAGTACATGAAAATGATTTAAAAACATCAAAAAATATTTAGTTTAAAATAAAAAAAATCAAAAATATTTTACAAACACATTATCAAATAACTTAAATTTATCTACATGGACAAGTGTTATGAAATGGAAGAAGGGCTCATGTGGAGATGTTAAATGGGCCTGTGTTTATTTATTATATTGGTTCATGGTGCGTGCAAGGTGGTGGGATGAAAAGCATGAATAGTTTATGGGGGGCATTCATTGAAGCCACAGCATGCTCACCGCCCCTCTGCAATTATGTCGAGGGGCCTTTGTTCATCCTCCAAGCCTAGAAAGACCCCATTTCTCTCATCTCCTCAACAGTCAAAAAACAAAAAGGAAAAGGAAAATTGACAAATTTTTTTTGTACTTGTGATTAGATGTGGTGATTAAACGGGCTTGCATGGGATGGGATGGCAAAGTTACATAGAATGATGATAAAACAACTTGTGATCTGGATAATAGATTTTGAATTCAAGTTATAGCGTGTATTTTTTACAAGAGCTTGAGACAACCGAGTTTTACTTATTTATCTAAATAAATAAAATACAAAGGGATGTAGTGATTAAACAAGCTTGCATGTGATGGCAAAAGTATATGATTTGATTATAAAAGACTTGTGATCTGCACAGTAGATCTCGAGTTCAAGTCAGGACGTGTATCCCTTATAAAAACTTAGGATAACTAGGTTTTACTCGTTTACCTGAATCAATAAAATATACTTTGTAGAAAATGGGTTTATTCAAATCCAAAAATAAAATAAAAAAAGGGCTTGCATGTGAGACAGCACGAGTATTAAACAAATTGACCTCCTCCTCTCTTGACTCAAAAGGAACCAAGTAAAGCTAGAATTATTATTATTTTTGACAAATTGAGGAAAGGTTTGGAACAATCACAAATCATTCTGTTCCCTCCTTTCTAGCATTAATCTTTATCGCTGATAATTCAACAACTCCCTCCCCCTCCACAGGACCTTATAAATGCACACCTCTCGACTACAAGGCTTCTACTTCACCCTCGACTCAAAAACAGAATGGCTCTCACACCTTCTTTCTTCTTCTTCTTCTTCTTCTTCTCCTCTCTAACCCTCGTGTGCTTCACGAGAGCACAGGGGAGAGCTCCTCACGGCCTCGCTCATGAGAATCCGGTGGCTTTCTCACCGTCTGCGGTGGATTTCTTCCATCCCAGACCACAAGAGCCGAACGGGGAGAGCCCATGTGCTGCTTCGCCATTACCTCTTCCAGCTCAATCAGTAGTGGTGGCTACTGATCAAGCACGTAAAATATCAACGTCCCAGAAAGGAGGGGATCATCGGCTGAGAGCGGGTGGCGCTGCTGGCTTTGTACTTGGTGTAGCATTTGCAGTGCTCATGACAGTGGCTGTCTACCATCTAATGGTCACCCGCAAAGCCAACTCCAATCGACCCAACGGGTGTTAATCATCAGGTTGCTAATCATTTTCAATCTCTTAGCATATGTATATGTTCCTTTTCTCTTCCAAATTCGGAGCGTCGATCGTAGCAGTAGCTTGAGCAAGATAGACATCCAATCTGAGCTTAGACTGGAGAGAAGCCAATCAGATTACACCGGAGCACGAAGGAAACCATGCAAATATCTTCAACACAAATAGTGTACTTTTAATGTACCTCCCTTATCACGGGAAATCCAGGTTTTGAAGATGCATGGGATGCGATTGGGAAAGGTTTTACCATTCAATATAGCAAAGGTCTGAAAACAAAATCTGGTGGACTTTGATATTAAAAAATCATACTGGCTCCTCCCTGTGTATCTGTTAGGCACTTTTTTGTTTTTCTGTGTTCAAGGATACTCCATCCCTCTAAAACGCACTTTTATAAGTCTAGATGAACGAGTAAAATTTTAGTTGTTTTAAGTTCTTACAAGAGATACAAATCTTGAGTCGAACTCGAGATTTGCTCTGCAGATATCAAACTCTTTATTATCACGTCAAACACTGATATATAACAACGAATGGAATCAATATAAAAAAAAGGATCATAATTAAAGGATCATCGATTAAAGGACATCCTAGAGCGAATCAGATGGTTCAGATAAAATGAGCTCCATCATACAGCTTTTTATAAACTCCATCGAAATCTTGCATGTACATGGCACAAAACCTGATAGAAAGTTTGAGCCCTGAACAAAATTGCTTGCCGAAAACAGTCTCTCCCAACTGTCAGAAATTCAAAGTTAAGACGATCAAAAAAGTTCATGAACACAAATTAAGGTTTGACTTGTCAGAGAAAATCTGTCTGGATTGAGCATTTACGATGGCTAATGGCCAATAGTTTTCCACTCTCATGAGAAGGAAGACCACAGGAGGAATGAAAGCACAGGGTGCGTCATTAAATCTGGCTGTATTGAGCATTTCACGTGTTACATTTAAATGAATTTAAGTTTTATTTTATTTTTACCTTGGAGTTGTATAATAAGAGTAGATTTGATATCATATTTTTTGGGGGGGGTTTTGTGTTTAATTTTCCATTTTTGAACTTATATTTTAATTGTTTTAAGCTATTAAAGGATTTATGTGGATTTGTAAGTTGTTTTTAGTGTTTTTAGATTAAAAAAAATAAAAAAAAATATTTTTTTATGTTTGAAAACTGGCAACTTGAAATCGTTGAATTTGGAGATACAGAGTAATAATAATAATTTGCCCTTTGCTTTAAGACCAAGAATTGGTCAGTTAGGCATATGGATTGGTCCACTAGCCCCAAACTCACATGCTCTTTTTTTCAAAGGCTTGCGTTTTAATTTTTTTTATTTAAAATAAATACTTAAGATCCAAAATTTATTCTTTTTATTTTTAACTTTCCATCTAGCATCTCTGACTCGTTGTCATAAATAGCCCAAACCAATAAAATAAGATCAATACAAAAATATATGAATTAAATACAGCTATGTGAAAAACTATAATATAAAAAATATCAAACACCTTCAATAAAAAAATAAACTATTTAACCATTCCACTCAAATACAAATTTATTCAAAATATATATTCTAAAGTTTTTTAACTATAAAATATTACTTCATCGGTTTGACTTTTTAAAATAGAATCTTCTTTAAGAGATGATCTTAACTCTAATAATAATAATTTGGGGTTGTTAATTTAGTTATGTTTTGGTCAAAATGATGAAAATATTTTAGAATCAATTAAAAAAACTAGACAAAATAATATTTTTTTTTATCTCAGTTTAAATTTCTGTTCATTTCATATTTTTTGAAAAAATATTGGCCGAAACGTTCCGGTTTCGTTTTGCCCGTTCTGTTTCGGCCATACAATATTTTCTATAAATAATAAATAATTTTACAATATCAATTATATCTCTTAATCCGATCGTTAGATTGAGATGAAATTTTACGGGGAGTCTCTTGACATATTTATTATGTTAAAATTTCAGACCAATCAGGGAATGTCATGCCTTTGCAAGATTGATGATGACATTCTTATAATATTATACATGTTCATAATTTTATTTAGAAAGAATCATTTTATTGTGTTTTTTTAGATTAAAGTTCACAATTATAAATAATTTTACTTTTAAATTTGAACTATTTTTTTAATTGATATATTTAATTATACATATATATATATATATATACACACACATATAAATAATATAACTTCAAAACAGTGCGCTGACCTGAAACACTTCAAGACACAAACTGAAACTGAAACGGAATTTACAATGATATAACACCAGGGTAGCCGAAGGAAACAGGAATTCACTTTGGCTTAAAATAGATATCAAGACGACGTCGTCCAAGACCTGGTGCTGTGCTGACTTGAAAATCTGTCATTGACTTTTTTTTCGTTTTGTATAAACCACTACTGGCACGGCGCTCGTTACCGCTATCAGTTCTCTCTCACTCTACTGGATCTCAAAAAAAAACACCATGCCGACTCGCTTCATTTTCCTCCTCTCTCTCACAGCCCTGCTTCTTTTCTCTCAGCTCTCTTCCTCTTTCTCCAAACTCCAAAACGTCGCCGCTGAAGATGACGATGAGGATCTTAGTTTCCTCGAAGAAGAAACCGACGCCGTTCCTCACGACCACAACCACGGAAACAGCCACGACCACTACCCCGATCCGGAACAATTCGACGAAGAACTCGACAATGACGATGACGTCGAAAACTACTCTGATCTCGATGATTCCGAATTGGATTCTTACAAGGAGCCTGAGATTGACGACAAGGACGTCGTCGTTTTGAAGGAAGGAAATTTCAGTGATTTTGTGACTAAGAATAAGTATGTGATGGTGGAGTTCTACGCGCCGTGGTGCGGTCACTGCCAGTCGTTGGCTCCCGAGTATGCGGCGGCTGCTACGGAGTTGAAAGCGGAGGAAGTGGTGTTGGCTAAAGTGGATGCAACGGAAGAGAATGAATTGGCTCAGGAGTATGATATTCAAGGCTTTTCCTACTGTTTATTTCTTTGTTGATGGAGTACACAAGCCTTATCCTGGCCCAAGAACCAAGTAAGTGTTTGTGTTTTTTTTTTTTTCTTTTTTCTTTTATATAAATTTACGATTGATGTAATCGAATGCAATGTGATATAGAGATGGAATTGTGACATGGATCAAGAAGAAAACAGGACCTGGTATTTACAATATAACGAAAGTGGATGATGCTGAGCGTTTGTTGACTTCTGAAACTAAACTTGTCCTGGGCTTCCTCAACTCTTTGGTGGTACGCTTTGCTGCTTTCACTATTACCCAGTTTGGTTTGGTTTAGTTCGGTTTCACAACAATGCATCCCGGTTTCGTTTCATGTCTTTCAACCTATGATTTGCGATGGAGTATGAAATTAATAACTTAAGTGTCAAGTAGCAATTTCCTTTCTCACCGTTGATCATGTAGGCAATTTATGCTCTTCATTTTGCATCATATTCAAAGTTACAGATCTGTTGTGTAGAGCATGTGTTAGCTTAATTTTTTTTTTTTTGCAGAAATAGTTCTGACCATGAATATCAAATTTAGAAATGGAAAGAGCACAACCCTTGATCTGATTCTTGAATGGTTTTCACATCTTTAGATTATCGTAGTTCTTAGATCATTATGTGCATTTGTTCTATAATTGATTCTATACTACTTTACTTCATAAAAAAAACAGGGTCCTGAAAGTGAAGAACTTGCTGCTGCTTCAAGACTTGAAGATGAGGTCAACTTCTATCAAACTGTGAATCCTGATGTGGCAAAGCTCTTTCCACCTTGACCCACAAGTTAAACGCCCAGCTTTAGTCATGCTTAAGAAAGAGGCTGAGAAACTGAGTGTTTTTGGTTGGTTCTTCCCTACCATTTTTGTTGGAACTCTTAAATTAATCTTTTAATGGGCATTGCTCTTACATGTAGTTTCTCATTCTGCAGATGGTAATTTTTCCAAGTCTGAGATAACTGAATTCGTATTTGCGAACAAACTGCCTTTGGTGACCATTTTTACTAGGGAAAGTGCCCCTTTGATTTTTGAGAGTACAATTAAGAAGCAGGTTTGGATACATATTTCTTTGTTTTGGACTTCTGAGTGCAAGTATGCTGTTTCTAAAAGCTTACTGATCTGAACAATGGTTCCATATTTTCTTATTCTCAGCTTTTGCTTTTTGCAATTTCAAATGATTCAGAAAAAGTTCTCCCAATTTTTCAAGAGGCAGCTAAATTATTCAAGGGAAAGGTAACTTAAGTTTAATAACCAGTAACCTTCATTTTAATACCTTTTGCTGCTGATAATAGACATGCAATATTTTTTGAGACAACTTCGTGGGATATAACTGTAATATATCATGGACTGCAGCTTATCTTTGTATACGTGGAAATGGACAATGAAGATGTTGGGAAACCAGTTTCAGAATATTTCGGTATCAGTGGAACCGCCCCCAAAGTAGTTTTTCTCCTCAGCATGAATTTATGATACTGATTTGGCAATTTCATATGTTTGGTGCAAATGAAGCTTCTGATGGTATCAATTTCTATATAGGTTCTTGCATACACAGGAAACGATGATGCTAAAAAATTTGTACTTGATGGGGATGTTACCTTGGACAAGATTAAGGTAGGAACTTTCTCCGTATGGTCTCCAATTTATATTCAGCTTTAAGTGTGGTTGGGTAATGCTTTTTATTCTTCTTCATGCATCCATTTTTTCCATTCATAGGTTGCTTTTCCCGCTATTTTGATGAGTTCAATGAACAGGCATGCCAAAGCCAAAACTTTAACATTTGATTTTTTCATCTTCTCTCAGGCTTTTGGGGAGGATTTCATTGAAGACAAACTCAAACCTTTCTTCAAGTCGGATCCAGTTCCTGAAACAGTGAGTTGCTAAGTTCTTTTTTTTTCAGCTAGTTTATTTATTTAACTATTCTTTTATTCAAGAATAACTAATTGTTTTATTTTTTTTGTCTTATTAACTGGCATTTTTTATGGTGTTTGATTGTTATAGAATGATGGGGATGTAAAGATAGTGGTTGGGAATAATTTTGATGAGATTGTTTTGGATGAGTCAAAGGATGTTCTTCTTGAGGTATTGTTGCAACTGATAACTGCATGAATAGACCCATCTCTCATTTTTTCTTTTTACTTGGGCGCTTTCTAAGTGTTTGTTTGGTTTACCAGCTCTATGCACCATGGTGTGGGCATTGCCAAGCTTTGGAGCCAACATACAACAAACTCGCCAGACATTTGAGGGGCATTGAGTCTATTGTTATAGCCAAGATGGATGGAACAACAAATGAGCATCCCAGGGCAAAGGTACTTGTATTTCAAATTTGATCTATGGTGTGGGACATGAAAATGCCAAGAACTTGTTTTGTTTTCTTGATATAGCAGTTTGTTGTTTTTGGAACTTGGATTTATAATAGACGAGTGTCCTTTAGGAGTAAAATAATTCGGGGATAAGGAGCCTTAAAATGCCTAGGCATGTACCTTGAATGCCTCTTGCAACCCCTAGTTGTTTTCCTGGAGAACTCAACTCAGTTGAAGCCTGGTGAATGAAGTTGCTGACCAGAAACTAGTAAACACGCTTGGTTGGGCTTGCTTTATAGACTAACTCTTACAGGAGAGAGGCTTGAACTAAGACCTCTTCTGTTCCAAAGCTGTTTTTGTGTTGGGGCATATTTATTTTTCATATATTTTAAATATAATCAATTTTCTCAATTTGTTGATTCCTTGCTCAATCTCTGAATCTTTGATCATCTCCATTTTCCGAATCAATGACTTGGCAATTCTGGAAACATTGACTTGTATATAAAGTGGAAAATGGAAGGTTCAGTAGTTATGTTACTAGTCTAATGCGTGGAAGATTTGGCTTGCATTACCAGTCCTTTCAATTCAATGCACAATAGAAAAAACTTAATGGTGTTGGAGTGCAAAATCTCGAAGTTAAAAGTACGGGAAAGTTTGTAGTGAAATTCTTTTCATTTATTTTTTTCTCTGTGCAGTCGGATGGATTTCCCACGCTCCTCTTCTTTCCTGCTGGAAACAAGAGCTTTGATCCAGTAAGTGGCAGCTACAGATTTGACGTTGTGATTTCACTTTGCCTTCTGCTCATTATAGCATTTCAATTTGGGGTATATTTTGGTGACATGTTTTGCATTACTGGTGCTGGACAGATCACTGTGGACACCGATCGCACCGTGGTTGCATTCTATAAGTTCCTGAAGAAGCACGCGTCGATTCCATTCAAGCTCGTAAAGCCAGCAGCAGCTTCAGCATCAAAAGCAGAAAGTTCAGATGCCAAAGACGGCATCGAGAGCAGCGCGGGAGATGCGAAAGATGAATTGTGAGGATCTTATGTACTGTGCTAATTCAGGTATCTTGTAAGGTTAAGGTAATAGTAGTTTCAGAAGAAAATAGAGCGAGTAGTGTGAGAAATATCCAAAGGAAACTACTGACTGGGAAAAATTTTACTGAAAAAGTATGTGTTATCGTTCTGAATTTTGCTTCGTTTTATGAAGGTTCTCTGAAAGAGTTTAATAAATCTGGGCGTTTCTTCCCTGGTTCGTGTTACATGCACTTGTCGAGGAAAAATGACTTCACCCGGGAGAGGGGAGGGGGGCTCTGGTTGTTATCCCGTGCGTGGTGGGGTCCACGAGTAGTGAAAATTCTATCTCAAGCCGACCTCCTGGAGAGAGGGTCAGAAATAGAGACGACCCTCCCGATTGATTGGTCAGCCACTCAGATCCCCATTTGCAACAATGGCAATGAGTGCGACCATTTTGCAATCTTCATATTAAAATAAATAAAAAAACATCATCTTGACCATTTTCTTAAAAGTTAAGCCACTGTTTTTTCAACCAAACATTCAAGTTGATTTTGAACTTGCTAGGTTTATTGGATCATGACAAGCAACCCTTAAATGGGTTAAGTTTAAACTCGGTCAAGATAAAGAGCTGGACTTGAAAGTTTTATGATTGATCAATCAAGATGGGTTTTAAAACAAAACCAATTAGTTCTCTGTGGCCTAAATATTTAAACCTAATAATTCAGGTCACGAGTTTAATGGATTAAAACCACAAAATCCATGTCGATTTATTATGTTTTAGTTTTAATATTAAAACAAAAGGAGCATTATCTTCATATCATGCTCCATCAGAGCAACTCCAATGGCAAAAGCTATTTTAGAGAGCCAAATATTTTTATTTTTTTTGGATAACGTGGGAACCACATGACTCTGAAAAGCGACTTTGTGGGCCCCGGAGACGTCGTAAACCCCCTACTGTCCCTGCGCTCTTACGAGTTTGGGATAGAACGCTAGGATGGCTCGAACCTCGCTCCCGTGTATGAGAGCAAGGCCTGTTGCCGCCAGGCTGCCCCCCTGGAGACTAGAGAGCCAAATCTCTAAAATAGCTTTTTGAATAGTGTATATATAATTTTTTTTTTTATGTATACTCCAATGGTAAAAACCATTTTGGAGAGCCTTTTTTTATATTATTTTAAATATAGTGCAATTATTTTGTATATAGTTTAATTATACAATTAATTATATAATTAATAGGAGTAAGTTATATAATTAAACAATTACTTTTGAAAAACTCTCCAACAATATAATTATTATTTTTTTAATTATATTTATAGTTGAATTGTGTATAGTTGGATTGTGTGGTTTGGAAATCCAACTAGGTAACCTTTAGCCATAGACTTTGCAGACGAGGAGGAGGAGAAGATATTGATTGGACTTCAAGAATTCCATTCCTGGGATCGACTGAAAAAACAAGTAGCGGCCGCAGTGCATAGATACCTCCCATGTTCGCATTTCAAATTGAGGATACCCAGTTTCCTCATTTGGAATCTCCATAGCAATAAGCCACTGTTTCGAGAAGAATCGTTTCTTTTAGCGGCCGATTTGTCCAGATTGGTGAAGGGTTGTTTAATGGAGAGTAGCCCGACCCAGTTGTCTTGGGTCGTGTCAGGGTTTTGACTGAGTCCAGGATCGGTAGCGTGTAGATTTGTTGATTACAGTAGGACAAAAATGAGTGAGTGACGAAGAAGAAGAAGAAGAAGAAGAAGAAGAAGGAGCTCGGGATAGGAGCGTTGCTAAGTTATGCCTGGTGGTGATATCTACCATTACTGCTTGGCAACTCTGTTTTGTAGACGAGTTTTAATGAGCAAAGAATCGGTGAAAGCACGAGTTTCTAATAAAATATATTAATTTTAAACCTTTATGAATCTATTTGTTTAACATATTTTAATAAAATTATTAGTATAAAATTATCATTATTATTCAAAAAGCAAGAAGATCCTGATATCTGAATCATTTAATTCACTGTATTAGTTTTAGTTCATTTAATAATTTAGTTTAAATTAAACAACATAATAAAATATAAATTGTGTAAACACCTTTAATAATTAAACAACAAAAATAAGTCCTTGATTTTATACTTATTAAGAGAATAAAACATTATTGAAAATTCATTGTTACGCCACTATTATCATCATGACTATTACTCCCCACACAACAAAAATGATTAAATTATCCCATTATCATTTATTTAATAGGTATAAATGAAAAATGAATGATCTTTTTTTTTTTAAAAAAAAAACTAATAAGCAATACAATGTTTTTAAAAAATAAGACAAAAAATAAAAGATAAAATTGAGCCACAAAACATTTCAACCATTAATCCGGGATATTAAATCTAAAATATTATACCTAAAGAAGTTGTAAAACTCAATTCTTAACAAATATAATATTGAATGATGAATTATTCCCATTATCATTCTTATTGTTATTATTATGATTGTTAAAGTGTCACTATCATTATGGTCACCAATATTAGTATTACTGAAAATAATTAATATTGGCACTATCATCATTGTCACCATCATTATTGTTATTATTACAATAATTATTATTGCTTAATCAATTGTTACAACTTTTACCATCACAACCACAACTAACACAACCATTATTTTTATTCTTATTATCACCATCATCATTATTATTGGTGCAACTATTTAATTATTATTGTTGTTAGTATTGTCGCCGCCACCACCACTGTTATCACGATTATAACCATTATTATAATTACTAACATTACTATTATTATTACTATTAATTAAAATTATCATTAGTATTATTATCATTATTAATATAATTATTTTTGTTATTATTGATATTTTTAATATTATTTTATAATTTATTGTTATTATTATCATCACAACCATAATTATTAATATCATAATCACTATAACCATTACAATAAATTATTATTGTTATTATCACTGTTATTATTAATATCATAATCACTACAACCATTACAATAAATTATTATTGTTATTTTCAGTGTCATTATTAATGTCACTATTATCATCTAAATTATAACAACTAAAATTATTATTATTATTATTATTGTTTAAATAATGGTTAATTTATTCTTTTATTATTATTAGTGCCTAAACAATTTAAATCATAAAATTATACCGAAGAATAAAATAAAAAACTCAAAAACTTTAACAAAAAAGCAAACAAGAAAATAATAAAAATAAAAATAGATAAAATTATTATTATTATTTCCTACCTAATTAAAATCATAAAATTATTCGGAAGAATAAAAAAACAAAAACTTTATTAAAAGAGAAAACAAAAATCATTCGATGTTGTATTTTATTCTTCGGGATAATTTAATAAATTCCATTATGTGAGCAATAATAGTAATAATAATTTTAATTGTTAAAATCATGATAATAATAGTGACAATACTAATGATAATAACAATAATAATTTATTGTAATGGTTATGGTGATTATGATATTAATAATTATGGTTTTGATATTAATAATAACAATGACTCGTAAAATAATATTAAGAATATCAATAATAACAAAAACAATTATATTAATGATATTAATTATAACAATAATAACACTAATGATAATCTATTTTGGATTTTAAGTATGATCAATGAAACATTTTAATCGTTCTAATTATATAGATATTTACTCGTATAACAACTATGCACTTTCAAAATTTTGCTCTCATTATGATTTATTAGTAATATATTAGCTATAATGTTACCAACAAAACTTTTTTACGCTCGTATTACTTTATGTTTTTTCATAACTTAAAAAAATCTAATTTTGTCGCAACGCACAGTCAATGCATCTCGTTTAAACTAAAAAGGTATTTTGTCAAAGTTTTCTAAAACCTGTGTGGGATTAGAAAAACATTGAATCATGAAATAAAAATATATTTATTTAAAAAAACAAAATAAATCTGGCTGGAGAAAAGAAAAGTGAAACCATATCTATACAAGCATCCATTTATTTAAAGGATGTATGGTATTTGATAGTATTTGTTTTTCAGATTATTATTTTTATTTAAAAATAAATTAAAATAATATATATTTATTTTTTTATATCAAAACAATACTATAACCTAAAAAAGAAACGTGTATTTTTGTATGCAAGTCAAAGGAGAGAACAATTCCTTCATTGTATGGACCGGACCCCACGCGAACTTTAGACTTTTTTTCTTTTTGTCTAGCAACACCAAGTGCGGCCTAATCCAAGGGGGGAACTTGCCATTTACGTAATTTCAACTACACTTGCGATTAACCTAAAGTGGGAGTCCATTAAATAAATAAATAAATAAATAAAAAGAGAGGAAGATTTGACTACAAGGAAGCAAGGGGCACGGATTACAACTTCTATTTTTATTTTAATATATTTTAGAATGAAAAATATTTTTAATAACAACTTCTATTAGAAAATAGTTACTTCATACCCATCAGTGTCCCCAACTTCAAAACTCATAGTGAGGATTAGGATTTGCGTAACCATACAATTATCTTCTCCTAGAGACGCGCAGCCAGCCAAGAGTTTATTTAAAAGTAAAATAAATAGCATTAGCTGGCTGCTTTCAAAACTTTAAATAACCAAATCGCATCCCGCATTTACCGTTATATCCTCTTTACAAACAAAACAAATGTAAATCACTCCTTTTATTATCTTATTAAATTTGAAAATCTAGGAACTATTTGATATTGTCTTTTTGAAAAAAATCTAAAGTTTTTTTATTTTTTATTTTAAATTAATTTTTTTTAATGTTTTTAGATAATTTTCATCTATTGATGTTAAGATAATTTTTTTTTAAAAAAAATAATAATATTTTAATATATTTCTAAAGAAAAATTAATTTTAAAAACAAACTCAACTAAAGTCAAATTCAGTCATTTACTTGGTTAGTAAACACAGCTCCGTTAGTATAGCGTCAATCTCTTTGGTTATGAAACACAGCTCCGTTAGTTTAGCGTCAATCTCTTTGTCGGTTAATTATTATATTTCATCCGTCCAGTTCCAGTCTCCAGAGTTTCCCACTGCCATCCTTCCTCCTCCTCCGTAAAAAATAAGAATAACGGTGATGGATCTAGTGTAACGACAAGAAGACGTCACTGTTAAAATAATAACAATAGAGGCACGGATATTCGCGATAAATAAAAACCCGTCTATTATTTAAACTTCCTTCCCCCTCCCTCCAGATCTACTGCTGCTTACGCCCCCTCCTCTCTCTCGCCATTTCCTGCTTCCGATTCGAATATGGGTAGCACCACTAGACTAGTGATTGTTTTGGCCTTGTTGTTGTTGCAAATCTCCTCCTCCTCCTCCTCCTCCTCCTCCGCAGAAACACCTGAACAGTCACCTCCATCTCCATCTCCATCTCCTGAAGAACCCGTCGCCCCCGCCAACTCGCCACTACTATCTCCTCCTCTTCCATCCCCTTCAGCAGATACTGGATCGCCGTCAGATTCTCCATTGGTATCCCCGCCAGCACCATCGCCGTCAGATTCGCCATTGGTATCCCCGCCAGCACCACCGCCTTCAGAACTGGTTCCGTCGGGCTCTGCACCTGCATCGCCCTTGACTGAAGGGAGCGAGCTCAATCACAGCAACAACAATGTGGATGCAGGAAGTGGGGACGAGGGAGAATCGAAGGGAATGGGTGGAGGGAAGAAGGCCGGGATCGTAGTGGGAGTGATAGTGGCGGCGTGCATGGTTGGATTGGGAGGGATGGTTTATAAGAAGAGACAAAATAACATTCGAAGGTCTGATTATGGTTACGCTGCTAGAAGAGAGATTCTCTGAATCTGAATTATTATTTTATATTCATTAAATTGAATTCCATTCGCTCATTATGATTGTGATTTCTGTATATTGAGGAGGTTACCGATTCAATTTTTCCATCCTTTCTTTGTAGCTGTGAATGATAATGCCCTGTCCTTATGATGAAGATGATTTTTATTACGTTCGTGATTTACACTCTTTTTTTTTTTTTCATTTGCAACAGAGGGGCAAACCAGAGAATAATTATAGAATTTGGGATTCTAGCATAGTAAAAATCATTGATGTTTAGAAAGTTGCAAAATTAGATTGATATGTATATGTTATATGCAATTTTCTCTCAAATAGAAACAGGGGAGAGAGACAAAATCTCCAAGTTACACCCTAAATAATTTTTCTCTCAAATAATTTTTATTTTTCATTTTAAATTAAAAAAAAATTGGGTGCTTTTTAAATTATTTTCATGTGTTACTGTTAAAAATAAAAAAAAATATCATTTTGATATATTTTTAAACAAAAAATATTTTAAAAAATCAACTTCAACCTCATAGTGTATATATCATATGAATTGTCTAAAGGTGAATTAATACCTTTGAATGATTGATCATTAACAACAAAATTAGTTTGTTGTAGTCACATGTTTACGCAATCAAGTCAATAATTTTGTCAAGAGAATTAGTTAAAATGAAATTTATAAAATGAAAATAAGCATTCATTTCTATATTACAACATAATCTTTTTACATGATTTAACCAATAAGAAGTTTATTGTTATCAAAAATCGTGAATTTTGACAACCTTAATGTGAGCTATCTGTAAAGATGTGGTGAAAGAATTAACAAATTAACATGAGAAATGATATCAGGCCAACACTAAAATCCCTACCGAGCATCCTGAATCCCTAATTCCTAAAATCATTTTTATGTCTCGAGTTTCATTAATGGGTATATAGAAATGATATCAGGCCAACACTAAAATCTGCAACATTGATGATACAGAAAGCATTTGATCAGGCAAGGTGGTCGGAGGAGTCGAATGTGGTGATGGCAAGGAAGAACATGTTTGTGTCTGAGGTAATTTCTATGGCTGTCGTGTAAGATATGCTTCATGAACGGAGGAGTTGGATCGATTTTAGCAAACGCAACTTTTTATAGCTAAACACAGGGTTGTAATACCAGTTTGTACTTTTCTTTCTTCCCGGAAAAAAAGGAAAAACACCGGCCGATCATCTGACCTCTGGCTGAGCTGACGACAGCAGAGAATTCAATCTGCTAGGTATTCTACTAGAAATGCTCACTACCAGCCTTCTCTTCACCTTTTTTTCTTTAGTCGGGGAAAGTATATTTTCTGAACAATAAAAAATTAATAAATTATAAAAAATAGAAAGTTGTAAATATCTCAGTGTTTTTGAGACCCCTAAAAAAGTCATATGAATTTCACATGGATAATCTAACTAATTGCATTTGATCTAGAAAATATTTATGGTTTTTAAATACGGGGGACCATTCAAAACCAACATAAATAAGACATGTTCTCCACGATTTTTAACACTATAAAACATTAATTTTTATTATGGAAAATACTAAAGAAGGTACTATTATAAGAAAATGAAAAAGTTGTTCTCAACAAATGAATGGGAAATGGTTTTGTATTGTTGATTTTTTTAAAAAAATAAAAATAAATAAATAAATCAAGGTCCAAAACTGCCCTAAAAATCAATAACTGCTTCATATAATCGAGGAATCATGAAACTGTTGAGAGAATGTGTGTACAAATTGAGGATGTGATACATCATAATAAATTGCATGGAAAATTCTATTCCTTTACCGTGTGTAGGGATTTCATAATAAATTGCCTTCTCTCTATTTATTCCTCTCTGTCCACTGAAACTACCAGTTTACTCTTCTGCAGGAGGGTCTGCCCAGCGGCCATTATCTTTAATTAGCTGGATCAATGCATCAGTAGCATACTCCATTTCAATTCCACGCTTTACCACCGTCTGAGACCATCAATGCCACCCATCATTCAACATCAAGAACAAACCTACTACATTCTTAACCCTAATCAACTATCATGCATTACCGACGGCATTCTCGAAATTAGGAGTGATTCCTTAATCTCTCCGAGACTATGAAATGGCAGAGTGATAGTAAGAGTCCGAGAAATATATGCCGAACAACATTAGTATCATGCCACAGAAACCTTTCCAGTTGTGAACAAGGCATCCTGGGCAACAAAATATATGCAGCAATACTAAAACTAATAGACTTTAAAGATCAAAAAACACGTTTTAGCGAAAGAGAAACCATTGTTTCAGGTTTGCCAAGGCCAGGGGTTCTATGTGGTACTCAAGTCCAACACATTATTGTTGTTTGTTGAATTCATATACTTTAAGCAATCATTAGAAGGTCCGGCCTAAAAGGTTAAGCTAGTCAATGGACAGGCCAACACAATTATTAGAGCAAACTCAGCAGGATGATGGCAAACTTTAGAGCATCCTGCATAAGTTTAGGCTAGTAGGTTCAAAGATCCATAAACTAAATGCTATCATGCTCACCTTCAGATGGTAATGATTTAGGTCACTCAGCAACAAAGATTGATAAATGCCCATGTGAATTTCAAATCAGGATAGCATTATTACCTTTCCAACATAAAGGTCAATCTTTCCAGGAGCACCACCAACATACCCAAAATCTGCATCAGCCATCTCCCCAGGGCCATTCACAATGCAACCCATGATCGCAATCTAAGAAAGAAATGTAAGAAGAAAAATTACATTTTTTAACAGAAAATAAGGCATTAACATAAATCAAAAGTATTGGTTGTTCACCGAAACACCAGGCAAGTGTGATGTCTTTTCACGTATTTGCGCGCTTATCTCTTGAAGATCAAACAAAGTTCTTCCACATGATGGGCATGAGACATATTCCTGATGAGATTTAAGAAATTCAATTAGTTAATAAGACCGTGATCTCCAAGTCAGTCCACACATCTGTTTTTTATGTGTTCTTCTATTTTCCATTTTTTTTTAAAAACCTTCATACCGTCTTTGTATTTCTCATTCTGCAACCTTGTAACAAGTTGAAAGATGTATTTCTGAGAAAATCAAAATCCTGGTCTGAGGCTTCTATTAGGACACCATCTCCTAGACCATCTACTAAAAGAGCTCCAGCATTTGTGCCAGCACCAATGACCAAGTCATCCCTGCAAAGAGAAGAAAATAGTATACACTAAAACAAATCATGCATGCATCGCATTCAATGAATATTGCAAGCTTCATGATTACCTGTGAATCCCTTTTGGAAAATGAATATGGTGAATCACGGGGACATTCAAAGCATTTTCTGCAAGATACTCAAATAACCTGCAGCCAAGAGAGCGTTTGAACTGTCAGGACTAGGGAGTGTTCACAAGATGGTGAAAAATCCTGTTGCAATTAGAAAATAACACACACGCACGCAAATATATTAAAAAACAAATGAAAAATTGCAAGAATTGAAAATAGAGATGAATCCTGTTTATCATGTTGATTCACTAGGTGCACCCTAGGCATTAGTTTGGGTCTATTCAGCAATATAACCAGCATTGCTGACATAAATGACCATCACGCAAGTAGTTGAAGCAATCAACAACAAGATGATTTAAAAAGAAGGCTTCTCTCAGGCATGCATTATCTGAATGCGGATGTACTGATGGTATGGTATCATCATACTGCTTCAGTTAATGACCATATTATAAAATTCAAGTGAGTGGTATTACCTTCTTGCTGTATGCACTCTGCCAATCTTATCCTCTGAAAAGGGTAGATCATGAAGAAGCATCGTGGCATCAATTTGTTTAAGAATTTCCAGTTCTTCATAGGGCTCATCACCACGCAAAGACACAACCAAGCGTGTACCTGAGAGGCAAAACTCAAAGGTTTTCAATAAAATTCAGCAAATAAAATAAATGAAAACATTGAGCATGAGAAACCAACAATGTGACAATTGCAGAAAAGTGGTACCTTCTGGCAAAAGCTTGTATGCTCCAGTTGACAACTCCTTGAGGTTGACAAGAACCATGGCATTGGGTAATGGCTTCGTTAGCTGCTCTGATAAAGGAGCTATTACCCCCATAGTTACTTCTATCAACCTTTTGAGTGCTAGCCGCTAGTCATGACACAGTATATTTAATATCGAGTTATTCTGACAGTCTAGTAAATTCATCTAATTCTAAAGTTAGGGTTCTTACAGCATCGTTATCATCCAACGGTGGGAGCTCTCTCAATAATATTGAATCAACTGTTGCCAAATCCTAAACAGAAATATTCATGCCAGAAATCATCTTCAAGACACTACTCTTTCAATGCAATAGAATTAGGTCAGAACATACCTTAAAAGGCATCCCAACAACAAGCTTTGCGGCAAGTGACTTGTAGAGAAGTTCAGGTGCCTGGAAAGAGAAATGTTTCAATAAAATCCTTCAAATGCTTCCCTCCAAAATTAATAAATTAAGATTGGGGGAGAATAGTAAAAGAGATAAGGTAAGAGTACTGCTAGATGGTTACTTTCAACTGATCTAAAGAAACTGACATGAGCACAGAACCATCACGGTGCAGGACACCTCTATAATCGACCTCCTCACCCTGTAATTACATGAACAATCAACTCTAAAATCATGACCAAAGAAATAGCTAACTAATGCTAAAATTTCCATAGAAGTTGAAGGACAACCTCCTTTTGCACTGGCAATTGACCAGATCGGCGCTGGAAATCAAAGTAACGCCTGTGCTTTTCCTCAAATGGTGCCTGGTTGAAAAAATCCTCCAAAAGTCAACTAATAAATTTCATATGGACGAATTTGCAGAGCATGATTGTGTTAATTTGCTTAGAACCTACCACTCCTTGCTGAATTTTGGCTGCTCTCATACCAAGATTAGCTAACTTTCTGCAAGGATCTATCTCCTCTTCTGGTGGTTCTGTAAGTGAAACCCTGATTGTATCACCCAAACCATCCTGCACATTCAACAGAGTTCCTGACTTCTACAGCGATCACACCACACATAATGCCTCCCCAGTGATATGACATTTAACCATAAAGAAAACAATTTTGATGAAGTGCAAGCACATTCACAACATAACTTTCCATCTGAAAAGAACCTACAAACTGATGCATTTTAAGCAAAATGCAAAAGACTATTTGAAAGCTGAGAAATTTATCAGAAAAACATATCATTGGGATTCTAAAGGATTCTCCATTTTGTAGAAATAGTAGTTTTGTGTTGTAAGGGTACCTGAAGAAGAGTCCCAATACCAATCGCAGATTTCATCCGCCCATCTTCACCTTCTCCAGCTTCAGTGACGCCCAAGTGTAATGGATAATCCCAGCCTTGAACATACATTTCTGCTACAAGTAGACGGTATGCCTGGACCATGACAACTGGGTTGCTTGCTTTCATTGAAAAGACAAAATTATGAAAGTCTAACTTCCGACATATCCTAGCAAACTCAAATGCAGATTCCACCTGTTTGATACAAGCCACTCAATATGATGCTACTGTGTCTAGAAGTACAACAGACGGAAGAAAAGTGCTAAATGTTATGGGAGCAAATAATTTTTCACCATTCCCCTAGGAGAATCTCCATAGTAGCTCATTATTCGATCTGAAAGACTGCCATGGTTTGTCCCAATACGCATTGCCCTTCCATATTTCTTACATTTCTCAACCAATGGAGTAAAAACCTGGCACAGTAAGAAATAGAACACAAAATCCCAGGTAAAGGCTAAATACATATTTATATTCAAATGCTTAAAATTGACAATCCTGTCTTTACAGCTTAAAGTTTAGATTTGGTTAAAGTAGAACTTTCAGCAGAGACAGATAGAGCTAACAAAACTTGTCTCATTTCCAATTTATTGACCACTTTGCTTTGACATACTTGCCACACAACACTTCACTTGTTTATCACAATCTTCATGGCTAGACTTGGACCCATGTTGGCATTTTGCCTTGATATATAACTCAGTGGGTAAAATAGGTTAATTTGGCAAGGATCATCTACAGATTCATACTTCTTATTCAAAACCTTTTAAGGTGACCATTTTGAGAAAGGAATGGTCTGACCTTCTCAATATGCTCAAGTTCTTTCTGATAGTCATCATCTGTGTACTCCAGCTCCTCAAACTGAGCTCGCCTATCAGCTGCAATGAACCATCTCAGTGAATTCAGAATAGCTGCATTCATTACCAAAAGAAAAATTGAAGAAGGCATCGTGGCTTACCAAAATTTCCTGGGTTGACACGAATCTTGTCAAAGCATTCAGATACCCGTAATGCAACAGATGGAGCAAAATGAATATCCGCAACCAGAGGAATATTGTAACTGCATATACACAACAGTTAGTGAAAAGGTTGATCCACATATAGAGCATGGATGGAAGGTTTCTTATGGTCATCAGACCTTTTATTTATATGAAAAAAAAACCTTACTTTTTCTGCACGAGAGTGTTTTTAATTTCGAAACATGCATCAGCTTCTCTCTTCCCTTGAACTGTTAGCCGAACTATATCTGCTCCCTTGTCTGCTATCCTCATCACCTACCAAAACAAACAGCAGTTAATTTAGTGAAACTGCTGAGAAACAAGAAAGTAATTCTGACAGACATGCTCTATCAACTTGAAGATCAAGTTCTTTCATCAAAATGAATTGTACTGAGAAATCAACCAGATTTGTTTAGTACCAGATCCAGTCATCATATCATTTTCAAGATGGGTCTATACAAATGACTATAGTTATTTGTTTACTGAACCATGGATTTACGAGAGACTTTTTCCTCTTTTTTCTTACAAAAAGTACAAGTAAAGGAGAATCACATGCCAATCATTTAAACAAGAGTCGAAATAGGACGAGTTACCATGGTTGGTATCCCTTGCTAAGCTGGAAGAGCAATAAAACACCAATGGTTCAATTAGAAAGAGCTGAAATGGAAGAAAAGTCAAAAGAACCTGCTCAACTGTCGCAGCAACATCCTTAGTGTCGGTTGTAGTCATAGTTTGAATCCGTAAAGGATGCTCACTACCAAGAGGCACATTTCCCACCATTACAGTGCGTGTTTTCCTCCTGACAGTCTTGTTAATGGATTCGCAGTACTTTTGTATTGGGACTGCATTCAAATAAACAGTAGTCATCAGTTATGAAAATCCATATCCAACATGAAGAGCCTAAGATTGCTTTATTTTTTGGGAAAAGAAGGCGAAGAAAAACAAAAATCTTCCCCAATTAAAGTTTAGGGTTATATATATATATATATATATATATATCGTAGCACTAATCATATTCGATTAACAATTACATTAAAAACAAGCACATGTGCCTCAGCTCATCATCTCTGATCATATAAACAACAAAACTAATAAAGAACCCGGATATAAAAATAGGAATAGTAGTATATGGCATGGTTTGTTTGAGTACCTAATAATGGGCTCCCTTCTGATGCTGGTTGGAGCTCAACAATCTCAGGACCAGTATTGGAGTTTCGAATCATTGAAATCTTTTTTCTACCGGATTTAATCCTCTTTAGATCACAAATTCTCACAAAACCCATGTTTTTTCCAAACCCTAAGCCTGCTTCCTTCATCTGTAGCCCCGAAAACGATGCTGGTACTGCTCCAGTGGCCATTTCCACCTACCTTCACAATAATAAAACAACACAACTTACGAGTTTCAAATGGGCAACGTTTCTTTCCTTTTCTTTTCCTTTTAGCAAGTTAAGACTAACCGAAGAAGAAGAAAAGGAGAAGAGAGATTTCAAGAACCAAAATATTGATCAAAATTCTACAGCGAGTGAGCTTAAAAGCCCAAAAGTAGGAGAACGATTAGGCAAGGTGACAGTTACCTAAAAAAATACCAGAATTTAAGGTTCGGTCTGGACTAGTGAACTAGTGGTGGCAGAGAGTTCCCAAGGTCTGTGTTTGAAGATTTTGAGAAATTTACTTAATTTTTATTTTTCCTGCGTGAAACTGAAAACAACAGCAGAAGCAGGTACCGTTTATCTTCACAGAAGCAGACGACAAATATGAAAATAATGCATGATTTTTCCTTCCTATATAAGAATAAGAATTTTCTCTAATTTAGCACCATGTTTCCATTATTCCTTGTATTTTTTATTTTTTTTGTGGATGACCTTATTTAGAATGATTTTACTTGGATTTTGTATAGAATTGTAGGGTAATTTAAATACAAATTAAATATCATCAGTCTTTTTCTTCTTCTTTTTTCCTATTGGTGTGAACAAAAATTATAATTTGCTCTTGAAATCAGGAAAATTAATTAAGACAAGATGACACAGATTGAGAAATTCTTTGGAAGTTTGGTTGAGGTTGTTTTTAAAAATATTTTTTATTTAGAATTACATTAAAACTATATTTTTATTTATTTTTAAAAAATTACTTTTTGATATTAATACATTAAAATGATCAAAAAATACTATTTTTTTTTATACAAAAATCATATTTTTTAAAAAATTATTTTTGTAAAATACCTCTAAGTGATTGGAATCATTGGATGGGTATTGTTCCAGTGCAAGAAGCAGACGAATAAGGAATCTTCCCCTTTGAAAACGTTTTACCATATTGCCCCGTGGCGGGAACACGACCGACCGACCACCAAACTTCTATAGGTGACTTATTATTTGTGAGTGTGAATGGTGTTGTTTGGTAAAGTGTGTTTTGTTTAGTGATGTATCGTAATAATTTTTTTTATTTTAAAAAAAAATATTTTTTAATATCAATATATACAAATGATTTTAAAATATCAAAAAAAAATTAATTTATTTTTTTGTAAATAAATAAAAATAGGATCATGGGCACACCCGCACTTACATATCTCCCACACATGTGATGATTCACTATGTTACACTATTAATATGGAATATATTTTATGGTGACAATTCTACTAGTACAAGTCAACATCTATTTGTTGACAGTCACATTGATTTACTATTACCACCTCAAAAAACAAGAAATCTATATTTCTTGCCGATACTACAGCATGGATGATGAGGACCTATCTATGGAGGGATATAAGATGTAGTCAAAGCTTCCACGAGACTCACGTTTTAGATGTTTGACTACCCTTTTCAATCGTGATACACCATGGGTCATATTTTATTTATTTTAAAAATACGGGATATCCAAGTTGTTTTAATGTGTTTTTGTTTTTAAAAAAAATTAAATTAAAAGGTTTATAGAAGCATTTAGTAATTATTCATATAAATATAGTCTAAAATATATAAGAAATTTATTTAATAACAGAAATACATCTTATCTTACATATAAATTTATAATCTCAATGTTAGAAAAAAACAACATGATTTGTCCGTGTTTTTTGGAGTCTTTAATGAAATGGTATTAAATCCAATTTGTATGAAAAATAAAAGAGATTATTTTTGTGATTTTCCTAGTATCTTAAATTATAAAACAAATTGGTGAGTCACCATCTAGGTTTCCACTTAAACACTCTTTCTGTTAATTTAGCCCTCACCCCCATAAAAATATACAATTGGGTTTTAATATGGACTAAAAAGGCTCAATTGTAAACGATAAAGCTTGAGGATCAATTTAAGAATTCTCACTAGCACAACAAAATACATGTCTTTTAGTTGTTTGTATAATAACAATGATATTATTACAAAAGCTAAAAAAGATCAGCAATTTAAACTGTAATGCACAGTAAATTTGCTTTGTTCTTCTAGATTCAGAGACACTATGAATTAAAATAGTGAAATTACTATTTTGCCCTTTCATTTACTGTGTTTTTATCCTTGAATCCAGGAGTATTTTTAATTTTTCCATTCCTGTGCATAATAAAATAACCATAATAGATATGAATAAGACAAAATAGCACAGGAACCGCCGGGGACATTAAGGTTATTGCACATTTTCTTAAATGGCTAAATAAAAAACTACCCCCATATAAGACAAAACTAAACAGTACACGTCAGGGTCAGTAGGGTCATTGTATATTTTTTTTAAAATGGTCAAGTACGTATATACCCCCTAACAAGACAAAACCCAAGAATTGTCTGCAGGGGTGTGACAATAATTTACCTCTCTTTTTTTCTGGCGAGTTATTGTTCGCGTGTCGGAGGACGCGTCGTCCGTGTCCGCGCTCACGCGGGTTTTGGACGACGTGTGCGACGTTGTACAACAAGTAAAAATGACCAACTAGAGTCTAGAAATTATTCCCCGCCATGTTCTCTTTCTTCTGGTGCGGCACGTCGAATCCCAAGGTGGTCGGAATGTGTCGGTGGTCGATTGAAGTTTCCCCCCCTATTTTTTCTCTTTTGCGTGCAAAAGTACACATAAGACCCCGCTGTTTATTGGGTTTTCATTGTAGTCCTTGATCTTTCGATTGTTTTGTATGGTCCTTATTTCTGTTATATAAGTTTTGATTTGTTTCAATTTTGTCCTTCAATTGAAATTGATTATATATTGTAGTTTCATTTCCGTCCTCAGTCTTTTAATTTCTCGATTGGTGTGAAATCTTTAATATTTTTGGTATCAAAGTTTTGATTTGTTTCAATTTCATACAAATTGATTTTATATTTTAGTTTAATTTCGGTTCTCAGTCTTTTAATTTCCAGTTTTGTGTTAAATTCTTTAATTTTTCGGTTTCAATGTTTAGATTTGTTTCAATTTTTTCCTATAAATGAAATTTATTATATATGTGTTTTTTATTTTGGCCCTCATACTTTTTAATCTTGGATTTTTATTTTAATTACTTTATATATATATATATATATATATATATATATATATATATATATATATATATATATATATATATATATATATATCTTAAATGGTTCCTATTTTGGTCCATATTAACATGTACATGCTCTTAGTTTTTGTTTCTAATTTTTATTATTTCCACTATTATTAAGTTTTTTTTTATTTAATGTTTAGATTTTAATTTTTATTGGTGATCATTTGAAAATTGATATTTATTATTTTTTCTCTTTATTTTTTATTTTTATTTATTATTCTTATTTTTAAAATCTAATAATATTTATTTTTGTTATTTCATTTATTTATTTTTAAGATTTTTTGTTAATATTTTTAGTTGTTGAAATTTCTAATTATTATAGATAAGACATTCAAAATAATAGTAATGATTATTTGTAAGTTTTTTTATATATAAATATGTGAGGCTAATTATATATTTTGATATTTATTTAATATTAGCGTCTTAATATATATATATATATATATATATATATATGACCTATTTGTGGTTTTTTAAAATATTAATTTACTATTAGTGTTCTTAAATACTTTCAATATAATAATATGAGGAATAAATCTTATAAAATAAAATAAAAACTATTTTTTAAAACACTAATTATGGTGTCATCGATAGTATGACCAATAATAATTAGAATATTATGTATAATGACAACTATAATAATTGTGACAAAATTCATTGGTCAATATTATTTTTGTGAAAAATAATTTTTGCGTCTTTTTTTATGTATGATATTTCAGATTTCATATAATAAAAAAAATAATATATGAAACCACATGTAGACAAGACTGATAGAAAAATTGTGTCAAATTATCTATAATAATAAAATAAAAATTTGCCCTGCGTTTCACCACAACCAATACCAAAATTTTTAACATGTAACAAAATTGTTAATGATCCTAATTTTTTAAAAAAATTCTATACATCTAAGCTAAATAATTAACTTAAAGATTTTAAGATTTTTTTTTATATGTATTTATTTTACTATAGATAAGACATTTAAAATAATGATAATAATTATATATTGTGATATTTTTTTGATATTAACGTCTTAAAATATATATAAAAAATTGAACTGACTTTTCATTATAAATCTCACATTAATTTAATCTTGGTGTTCTAAAATAATTTTAATATAATAATATTATAAAAAAAATAATTTTTGATATAAATTTTAGCATTTTGTATTTTTGCTATCTGTCAAATAAATTATTCGTCAAATAGTGAAAACATGCTCAACAAACAATTAGTATGTTGTAGGCAACAAATAATATATCTTTAGTGAATTTGGTCAATTGCGGTTTTGCTCTCTACCAATTAAATTATTACCAAAGTAGTTAAAAAAACACAAATCAAATTGTTTGCTCGCTAAAACAAATCACTTATCTGTGATAAAATTAAACGATTATAATTTTACTATTTGCTAATGAAATAATTCATGAAGAAAATAAAACATACACAACAATCAATCATTATGTTACACGGAGCATGTGGCTCATTTTAACAGAATTTTATCGATTCCAATTGTACAATCTACCAATTAAATAATTATCAAAACAGTTTTAATAATAGTAAACATTCAATCCTTTTTAGACGGAAAAAAAATAATTTCTAATGGATTTTATCAATTATAAATTCACTAATTAAATATTAAAATAACCAATTATAACACGTACAAAATAAATCAGTTTTCTAAATTAAAAAAACTCCTTGCATCGCGCTGGCAAGTTAGCTCTTCTTCGCTAAATTCATGTTTCACGTGGAAATTGCAAGAGTGCCACCGTCCAATGGCGGAAGGATGTCCACATGAATCACGTCAAGTTTATGAATACAAGGAGCTCCTGTGTACTTTATTTCGAGACAACCAGTACCTACCTACCAAAGAACTTATTCTTAAAAGATGAATTCTCCATATTGCAAATTAGCCCTCAGGATTAGGATTTAAACCCAGAAAGTCAAGAAATCCTCTTAAACACCAGGCCAGGTACCAGCAGCTTAGTGTTCTTTAAATCAAATCCCATAAAAATAATCCAGTCTTCCATTTCCAACAGATTTCGTCGTCACGCATATCATTTTGCAAGTTGAATGAGGGCAACAGTGTAGGTAGCAAATGAACAATTTATTGGAATATATTTCATATTAAAAATGATGAAAAATGAGAGATGTTTATGCATAAAATAGATAGACCTGTAATATCAGAAAAGAAACCCAAGTTATATTCATTTCATAGCAATTTCCACGCCCAGTAAGATCCAATCCGATGTTTAATATCCCCACCTCCTCCTCATGCAAGAAACAAGACTTCACAAGGTTTCTGCATTCTCTGGTTCATAGAACAAACCATGATCCCACTTCAGGATATATCACAATTTACAGAGCCACTTAGCTTCATTTAGACACCCATCTAGAGCACTTTGCATTTTAATTATTCCTAATGAGATAAAATTTCAACTCCCACGTAAGGTTTCTGGATTTTCCACTTCATTTTGCTGGAAGTTATGGTGGCCTCTAGTTGATGAGTTTACAGCTGTTTGAAACGGGCCGGACCCAGTAATCACTTGAGAACTATGCTGCTGCCCATGTTCGTACCATCTTCTTCTCCATCTCAGGAGCTCAACAAGTATGGAACTCCCACTCATTGGTACGCCAAATCCAGAAAATGTTGCAAGGAGAATGGCTAGAACTGCTTGCACATTAAACTGCATGGCATGAAGCAACAAGGGTGGAAAGTATTCTCAAGCCAGGACAAAATCTAAATTTCAGCTATATGTAGACTTCCCTTTGATCTGGGTGAGATTTAATGCAATCAACTCAGAATCACATTTTCAACACAATTTTCTTTAACTCATTCCAGCCCAGCTAGGAGAGTTGGCACCAGAAAACAGCTAGAAGCGATTGCAAATCAAATCCTATACTCTGTTACCATAAAACCCCTTGTCACCAAAACCTTCAATCCCAAAGAGCTTTATAATAAATTTAGCTCCTTATTTAATGTTTTCTGGGAAATTAAATGATTGTTGCAGTGGTGGAAGTAGTAGTTCTTCTTCTTTTTCTTGTTATGCTTTGAAAGTGAAATGATAGTAGATGAGACATTACTCACCAAAGTGTAGAAAATATGTGCAAAGAGAACGATCAGGGAAAATTGAACTGATGCATAAACCCAAACAAATCTTCTATTTACTGCAAAGAAAAAGCTAAAAGGTGAGAGAAGCAGAAATTATATAAATAAGTGAGAAATCTGAAAGGAAAGATTTCCATGAACATTAGATTTCCAATCAAAAGTTTTGTAGTGAGAAGTTGCAGCCATAATATTTGCATCTACAAGGCAAGTAACTTCCTTGATACGTGTGTGCATGTGCATGTGAGACCAAGCAGGTCAACCTAGCAGATCAAAATGGTAATATACACCACCTGTTATTTGACTCCAATTCACAATAAGTGATTTTGATCTTTCCAGTATTTTTGGATTCAAACCTCATTTCTTACCCATAGTTGATGAGAACAAGGATGAGAGAAGGCCCAGCACGAACGAAAAAGGAAGGGATATAGCAATTGCTCCCGTGCCCATCTTCCCAACCTTTAAAACAGAATGCATTGAGAAGGAAGGAAAAGGCAAAATTTGACAAAAATGGGATGTCAAGAGGCTTTCCTTACCAGGAGCTGCTCAAGAAAACAAAAATAGGCAAGAATGCTAACAATGACAAGCACGGGCACTTCTGGCCAAACCCTGATTGCATATAAACAGCTCAGTCTCAGGTATATCAAATCTAGATTTGATGTAAAAGTAATTCAAAACTACACTTTTGAGTTTACCATAAAATTAATAAATAGCCATGATACAGCACTAAATGCACAAATCTTAAAACAGAGTTCAATTAGGAGTGGCTGCTGCAAGAATCTGAATTCTCCGCTCCTGCCATTTCTCAGCCATTACAGAAAGCATAACTTCATTTTCTATGGTATATATGAAGATATACCAGAAATTTACTTGCCTGGATCCATTAACATATTCCTGATGAGCTCTACTTGCTCCAGTAGTTCTAGCACAGACACCTTGCATTCGTAACAAAGTCACAGGCAGGTTCTGAACCTCTTGCTTGCAAACATCACAGATCTTGTTACCTTTGATGCTAAACCATTTTACAGCACATTCTTGATGGGCCAGAGCAAGTTCACCTTTGCAGCTGCACTCCATCTTAAGGGTCTCTCCACCTTCACACAATTCAACCAAACAAATTCTACAAACAGCCTCTTCTTCAGGTATGTCTTCACCATCAACATCATTGCTTTCTGTATCATAGGAATAGAATAATAAATTTTTTGATAACGACAACAGGTACTGGACAATATTGTGGAATACAAAACTAAATATCATGTTTTTGCATTAGAAAAGACAATCAAAAAAATAATTAACTTCAGAAATGCCGGTGTGTAGTTAAGATTTTGCTTGTACTCCCATCTTCTCAAAATCCAAGTTTTCAAATCACTTAGGTCGTGGGGCATGCTAATGGCCATGATATTTATTGATTGCATAAATCTAACAAGTTTCAGATACACATGTATGCAATGCGCAAAAGCACAGGCCCGTCATAAGAAATAAATAATAACAGCATACCAGGATCAACACTTGGAGATGCATTTGTTATTGTATCTCCTTCCTTCACTCGAGGAGTTGAAGTAATCATGCGGAAAAAAGAGTCCACCCTCTTAATGCTTCTTTCTTTATTATTAACTGGAACCGAGAGTGAGCGAGACATCTGTCGCTGGGTTCCTTTCAAAGACATCTATCAAATGAGGACAGAAAATACTGAATTTAAAGTTGGCAAAGAATTGAATAACCCAGAAGATGCTGAAATAATTCGTGGTGGTTGATGTAGGGAACTGAATTAATTTATCTGTTAGTATATGCTATCTGTTAAGAGCAACTCAAGTAAACCAACTCCCTTGCTCCTCAGGATCAGTGGAGCAAGAAAACAACTATAGCAGATAAGCAAGCTATATTCTTAAAGTTAATCAACATGCATTCTTTAAAATTTTGAAGGCCATTAAGCCAACCAACTTGGTCACTTTTTCCATTCAATAAACAAAAAACTCACACTTGAATTAAGCATGCCACCAACGTTTCCCCCACGTGCAGACTCTGCCTTAGAATTTGCAACTGGCGTTACAGGTAGTGATGATGTTTGCTTCATCCTAGGGGTGAAGATCTTTGTAAGTGAAAATGACCTTGAGATTGAAGGTTTCTCCCGTAGTATAGATGAAGCATGTGGAGGTGGGATGGCAGCCTTTTCAATATCTAAAGTTGAAATTCGAGACTTGAAGCTTAGTTTAGGTAACAAACTTTTTAAGGATGATTTGCCTTTTGATGAAGAGGGCCCTGGGGAACCACCGGCTCTTGCATCCACAGAACTAGATGTCGGGCGAAAATTTACTTTCCTAGGAGTTGGACTAGGTGTCGGGGGCATCCTGATTACAACAGAATCCTGCGAGGAGTCTTCCAATGTTCTTGAGGGTATCTCCAGAAAGAGGTTTCTCCGCTTCCAATTTTGAGAAGTATCAGTTTCTTCAACTATACCTATTGAGTGTTCAACCTGGGAAGAAGAAAGAGAGCAAGATTACAGAGCAGTAAGGTGGAGAATATGAAGAATGATCATACAAAAAAAATGACAGTTCATTCTTCTTCTTGTAAACAGAGCAGCTAGTCAGCCCAAGGTATGAACAAGCGCAGGTGCATGGACACACGCACGCACAAAAGAACAGGAAAAAAAACATACGAAAAGCAAGTTAAACTGGTAAGAACAAATGACCTAAATAGCATCCACAGCAAATGGTTCGCCGTTTAGATTTTCCTTTTTTAGTACAATACAAAGAACTGGCCATGGCTCCAAACCAACATAGCAGCTCTATCCGAATCCCCATCCACCTCGTATACCATATTAGCTGGCCCCAGGTGGATGGCTCGTTGAAATTTGGAGCAGCCCATTTACTGCTATTTCAAAACTACAAATGAATAGGAGAAAACACAAGCGCCTCTGGCATATTTTAATGGCATGATCTAAACTATATTACATGGCAATGAAAGAAAAGGCAAAGCAAATAAAGAGAAGTAAAATCAAACTCTAAAAGAATTTACAAGAGCAGTAATATCAATATAAAGGATCAATATCTAAGACCAGTTTGTTGTTTGCACATGGAAGATGATGGCTGATTTTTAATTTCTGTTTCTTCCTAAAGAAAGATTACAATGAAGAACTTGATCCAAATATAGCAATCAGAGAAAAACTTAAGAGAGAAGAGATCAAAGAGAAGAAAAAAAAATCCTTAACCTTGTCAGCTGCTTCTTGGCTTGAACATACACCAACACCTTGCTCCCCTTCATTCACAGGCTTCTCTCGATCAGTTCTCATCATTACTGTTATTGGTAGAGCATATGTAGACAAAAGCAAAACAGCCCAGAAGCTCAAAAGTTTCAAGAACACGAAAAGAGAAGCTCAACGAAATTGTGCAGTGGTGCTACTAGCTTTGTTTCTTGAGAGGTGCGAGAAAGAAGAAAATAAATGAGTTGACGAGGGGAGGAGAGGAGGGACGAAGGGGGGGTGATGGGCTCTCCATCAAATCACAAATTCTTCTCATTTTTTGGCAAAGAAAAAGAAAAAGAAAAGGTGGTCGGGAGAGTGGCCTGCTGTCACTCCATTCACTCTCTTCCAGCACAATACCAATACAGTGCGCGCGGACTATAAAATTAAATTATATATATAAAAAAAACTCAATTATTGCCTATACATTTAAAAAATTAAAAGGCATAGGATTTTTCATGTTTGGTGATTCACTATTAATCCTTTTACATATTAATGTGAATGAAATATGCGAAATCTTTAATTTATTTTTAATATTTTCCAAATAATTTAATTTTAATAGGATTTTTTCCAAATTATTTTAGTGTGAAATTAGTAGCTATTAGGGCAAGTCCAATGACAAAAGCTATTTTAGAGAGCCAAATCATAAAAATAGCTTTTTGAATAGTGTGTAAATGGCTTTTGAGTTGATGTGCTCTCCAATGGCAAGAGCCATTTTAGAGAGTCATTTTTTTCTTTTTACTTTAAATAAAATTTAATTATTTTGTATATAGTTTAATTATACAATTAATTATACAATTAATAGGAGTAAGTTATATAATTAAATAATTGTTTTTGAGAAACCCGCCAACAATAAAATTATTTTCTTTATTTATATTTAAATAAAATAAAAAATGAATTTAATCATAATTAAAAGATCTACAATATTGTTTTTATGCTAACTATTTTAATTGACAAAAAAAATCCTAATTAACGAATTACGAATACTTATTTTTTTTATGCTAACTATTATAATTATTAATAATAATATATAACCCCCCATAATATTATTATTATTAATTATTAATAACCCCCCCCCCATAATATATAAACCCCCTGTTCCCCCCTAACCCAAACCCTAATTTCCCCTCTCTCAGCGTCGCCCTCCTCTCTCTCTCTCTCTCCGTCCAGCCCCCCCTCTCCCCGTCCAGCCCCCCGTCCAACCACCCTCCCTCTACCATCTTGAGCCCCCCTCCCTCTCTCTCAGCCTCCATCCCCTTCTATCCAATCCTTCCCTCCAGTTTGTTGTTTATGTTGATCGATTATTTGTGCTGAATAAGTTTTGTTGATTGTTGTTGTGGTTTTGTTGATTGTTGTTGTTGTGAATTTGTAGATTATTGTTGCAACGGTCAAATTCAGCCAACAACTATATTTATTTGTTTTTTCCTCTGCATCAATTCCTGTGGGAATGCCTTCAGCCGAGAAGAGTAGGCAAAATGCCTCTCGGGATGGCTCTCCCGTTGGAGAGAAGAAATTGAACAAGAACAACCATATTTTCAAATATTTAGCTTTGGCTCTCGGGATAGCTCTCCCATTGGACTAGCCCTTACCCATCCCGTAATAATGAGAAGGAGCGCACCTCAAATACCTATTTTGTGCAAAGGTATCATGGTGATGAGAGTAATCCCTCGTGGGACTTGATGAATGTTAAGGCAAAACACTATTTTATATTTTATTTTGCCTAGACTCATTAGAGTATCGTTATTACCTATAAACAACCTGTGTTATTACCTATGAATGCTATGAACGACCTGTTGCGGAAGTATTAGAACCTTTAATGTTAATGGGGCGTTAAAAATTGTTAGGACAACTCAATTCTACCTTTGAGTAGTAGCACTACTTGAGTCGAAAATTATTCTTGATTAATAAGTTTATAGAAGTCTAGTTGGGTAAAAGTATTCATGATAACAAATATATATATTACATCTAAGTCCGTGTGTGTCTTGTTTATCTATAATAAAATAATTTAAAAATATCAAAAAGAAATTATAGAAGAAATCATATGTTTTTTTTTATTGTTTTCTCACATACATCATTAATTGATGATGCTCTAAAATCCAATGTGCTCAGGAAAAACTTTTTTGGTGTTTGGATTATTAATTAATCAAATACTCATTTAAATAACTCTTTTCTCCAAAGTAAAGGGAATTGTCTCTTGATTAATCCCTTTTAATACCTATAAAGAATCTTTTTAAGGACCCTCGCATGATAGTCATTAATCTTAAGAGAAAAGGTGTAATAAATACATTAAAATCATTAAATTCTAAGAACAAGGTTGTTCTTATGTGTGAATATAAATATGTTTTTTAATGTAAAATCTTAAACTTTTTTACTTAGTAGATTAAGAGGTATCTATAGCTCATGAATCTTGATTTTTTCTTTAGTTGAGAGGCTGAATAGCCATTTTATTCTAATACATATTAATAAGGGACAAAAATCTCTTACACGTGCATTAATGAGGGAAGATATTTGTTACATGTGTATTACAGAGAGATAATATATATTACACATGCATTATTAGGAGCAAAAACTAATTGGGCTTAAAAATTTTATTGGGCCATAAATATTAAGTCATGTTATTGGGGGCTCAAAATCAAGGCCCATAGGGCTAAACATGTGCTTAGCGATTGAGCTTGGGTACTAGATACATGCTTAGCACCTAAGCTCGAGCTCATTTCCTAAGCTTAAAGGGTGCTCAATATGGGCCTAGTTATTGAGTCGATAACTATTCTCGAAATCGCGCGCGCGCTCACACATATACACACACATGTATATATATATATATATATATATATATATATATATATATATATATATAATTTTTGTTATTTCATTCTTTTACATTTTACACACACACACACATATAAGTGTATAAAATTTGTAATTTATTTATTTAATTCATATACATTTCTTAAATATTGTTACATTGAATAATAAATCATATTTTAATAATAGGTATCAGAATAAATATTTGAAAACTCAATAAAGAGATTGGATACAGCACACAAATTGGTTTGAAAATATTTTGCAAAATCACTTTCATTTGTGTTTTTAGTTCGGCGTCCTATTATTATTATTATTATTATTATTATTATTATTATTATTGTGTGGTATCAGATAAACTATATAACATAATTAATTTGGAAGAAGAAAATCTTATCAACAATTATGTTTTGGTTACCCTTGGCCCCACCAAAACCACGATCGTGAATGGCTTGAAAGCAGCCTGCACTTTCCATCCGGGTTGACCCTCAAGTCTCCTTGCACTTGGCATCCACTATATTATTTTGTTGGGGAGGCTGCTGACAAACATAGACTCCATCAAAACCCTAGATTGTGTTTTCGCATCCACTTGTCATTGGAAATATACTCGGCATGTTGCTATTAGAATCCAAGTTTGGAATAGATATGATTGGGAAAATAATTGATGTAACTTTTCTGATTTTTATTTAGAAATGTACGAGCTGACTGACCCGCTTCGCTGAGTTTTTTTATCTATGTAGAAAATTGATTGATTTTATAAATGTTGTATTTTGTTATTTTAATATTTAATTAGTATAATTGTACTTGATAAAATCTGTTAAAAATGGTTTTTTTCAACCAAAATGTGATTGAATATTGCTATTGCTAAAAAACTTTTGATAAAATTTGTTAGAAAATTTGCTAAGAAGGTGAAATGATTTATTAGAAATTTGTTGTCACGGATACTTTGGTATAAAAAAAAACACCGGTAAAAAAAGAACAACTGACTTGGACACTAAAAAATCAAAAATACATGTGAAAAAAAGGTCACAGTTTCTTAACAGGAATAACAAAGAGTCTAAAATATAAATTTAACTTCAAAGCCAAAGTTTTTTCTTATAAGATTTATTCATCATATTATTATATTAAATATATTTAAGAATACCGATATTAATTTTTTTTTGCAAGAAATCGTAGGTCATTTTTTTTTCTCTCTATATATATTTTTAGGCGATAATATTAAATAAATATTAAACACATATACTTAGTCTCACATACTATATAGTGTGATTGAAATGGGAAGTGATTTTTATATTTTTTAATTGTAGATAACCAAGGTAAATTTGTAAAAAAAAAATATGAGTTGCCTTTTTTCCCCAATAATATTAGATCTGACACTCAAAAACATTAACAAAAGCGTAAGCAAGAAAAAGAATATATTATTATTATTATTATTGTGTTAATGATGAATAAAATACAAATAAGTTGTATTACTTAAATCTTAATATATACAACATCAAATGATAAATCAATTGTATTATTATTCTCACTGTTATTATTATGATTGAAGGCAAAATCCAAAAAAATACCATTAGTATAAAAAATATATTATTTGTTTTGAAAAACAAATGAAAATAATTAAAGGATAAAAAACAAAATCAGTATTGTTATCATTATGAATATAATTATTATAATCGTTTGGATGATAATAAAATTTGTTAATATTGATATTCTTAATATTATTTTATGAGTTATTGTTACTATTAGTACCATAAACATAATTATTAATATCATAAGCACTACAATCATTATAATAAATTATTATTGTTATTATCATTATCATCACTATTACTATTTAAACAATAAAAAATGATTAAATTGTCCACAAAAAAAAACTATAACATAAAAAAATAAGTAAGAAAAAAAATTATAAAAAAATAATTACTAAGATTATTATTATTATTATTATTATTATTATTGTGTAACTAATAAAAAATCATAAAATTAACAACTAACAAAATAGCAAATAGTTCAGTAACATTTAAAAACAAACCTCTGGGCCAAAAAAAAACAAACCATTTCTAATTTCAATCACCCTTTTTTCTTACCTAACAGTCAACGCCTCTATTTCTCTCACCTTCAGCTCTTCTTCTCTTTAGCTTATCTCCCTTTCTCTGCCTCTTTGTCAATGCAATACTCCAACTTACAGTGATTTAGTTTATAATAATAAAAACACTAACGGGAAACGGTTTTGGTAAGCTGATGGTCTGTTTCACGGGAGATGGAGAGGCTCGTCGGAGAAAGGTACTCCCGGAAATAAAATAAATAAAAGACTAAAAATAAATTCATTATATCTTCCCCACCTTCTCTCTCCATCTGTCCGATCCTCACCTCCTCCTCCTCATCTCCACTTTCAAAAGCGGCATCTTCTTTAATACCCAGATTTTCTCCCGACTTAATTGGTATGTTTTTCTTATTCTCTCTGTTTTTTCTTTTTTATTCAAAAATTTGCTTTTTTTTTATTAAACGTGAAAAAGATTGAAACTTTTTGAGTTTTTTTTGACACAGATTGTTTGATTTGGGGTCTCTTGGTTTTGGATCAAATTGTGACGGGTTGTCTGGGCTCTATTTTTTTTATGCTCTTTGGGAGCTTGATTTTTTTTATATATATATGGGTTTTGATTTAAAAAAAAAGTTCTGTCTTGGGATTTTTTTTTGGGAGGATTTGTTTGTTTTCGTTGGTAGATCTTAGATTGAGCAGCTGTGTATTTTGTTTGAGATATTGTAATTTTTTTTATTTTAGTTATGTCTTATGTAGATCAAAACACTTTTTTTTCAGTTTCCATTTTGCATGTTTGTTCTTTTTTTTTATGTTTTAATTTATTCATCCGGGGATGATTTGGGAGAAAGTTTTTGACTTTGATGGCGAAATTATTTGACTTTGATGGCATAAAACTTGCTTGTACAGAAAAACGTGATTTACTTGAGAAGAGGCGGACTGAACTCGCTGAAGCACAAATAAAAAATGGCCACTCCACAGTGCAATTGAGTGTGGAGCTACAGTAAAAAAAGCTACAGTGAAAAACCGAGCTGTTTTAGCTTATACTGTAATAAAAGAATATATCTTTTTATTTTTTAAAAATTATTTTAATATCAGCATATAAGAATGTCAAAGAATAAAATAAAATTTTAAAATAAAAAATATCTTTCTTTAATTATTGTTATTTTCAAGGTGAATAAAACATGCTATTTTCATCATAAGAGAAGATGATAACTAAAACAATCAAAATTATATAAAGAAATCAAGGGCCAATAGTGGATTTCCAGACCAATAATCAAAACAAAATGTTTAAACAAGGCTTCGTGTAACAGTAATGCAACTTTGCGAATTTTAATTATTGCTGGCAAACAATTCCGCAGGGAGTGAGTACATTTGTTTTCCTATGAAGATGAGGCATATTCGTTTTTACTCCAAATTACATCATGGAAATCTAAACAAGTTGAGCAGTGGCTGACAAAATTGACCAAAAAATGGAACAATCAGAAGCAATCTACCAAAATTTTGGTTTCCAACAGGACTCAACAGAGCCTTTGAACGATTCTGTCTGGGTTTGCCCTCCAATGAACTGTCCGGCATTTGGAAGGTCTACTTACCTCTCCAGAAGCATCACCAATTCGCAATGTGGGGTGTGTGGGAAAAGATCAACAGCCATGGCTTTTACAGGTCGGAAAGGCTCTGAGATGGGCATAGACTTGGTTCGGTGCCGTGCCAAACCGGCGCTGCTCATCTTCCTCCATGCCCTGTTTCCATTCCCTTTTTCAAATTTCTCAGGAGAAGGGGTGCAGAGCTCAATAGCATTGGCCACTAAGGTTTCAGGATTGCAGGAAATGTAACTACAAAACACTCAAAACGGTAAATCAAACACTCACGAAAGTATATGAATGTGTATTACAAGAACAGCATTAGAAGAAGGGTGTGGCACTAACACAAGTCTCCGTACACGTGAATGAGTTCTCAGAACTTTGATCACCTGCATTTTGACCAAACAGCCATCAGTACTAAGCTTCTAATGTTTTGAACGGCATATTTATCAACTTGGTGATCAAACAGATATTCTGAATTCTTGCAAGGGCACCATTCAACTCAGACAGATTGGAGGAAATAATGAGAAAATAACTTCCAAATCAGATAGTCATAAATGCTGTGAGCATGTAAATAGTGATTTTGCAATTGATGCAGTTACTAAAGCTTTGAACACTTCCATCATAAGAAGCATATATTATCATAAAACCATTAGGAAAGCATTTTAAAAGGAAAATGTGGATTCAGCAGGATGTGTGCAGCATGACCAATTGCAAAATTGATTTGCCAATCTATTAATACACTTATATTTTAATCATTGAACTAGTTCAAGTAATGTAATATGCATAATGTGAAAAGCAGCATGCCCTAAGCTTTCATAAACCTAAGTTTCATTATCGTATAAGAACCCAATAACAACCCTTCTCAAGCAGCAGAACAGCATTCCAGTATCATAGCCGGAATAAAGCTTTTCAATGGCATCAACAGCTGGACCAATTGAAAAAGAGATAAAAAACAATAAAATGCAAAAGTTGGATAGTTGTCTTTCTCAATTAAAAACCATTTTCCTGATCCAATTTGTAGGTATTATCGAGGTTCAAAGCATAACCTTCAGCTTCTTGACCATGTCACTATCAAGCTGAGTAATGAAATTTGAGATCTTACAAACATGGTAAGCCGCCCTTTGTCTGGGTCAAAGCTGTTATGGAAAGCATAAAAACATTGCACATCCCACGAAAGTTGAAATCCCATGTGAAATAATCAACAAAAAAACAAGGCGCCAATGACTAAAGGCAGCCACTGTAGTTCAAACCATTGGTAAAAGTGCTCAATAAAATGGAAGCCAAAAGAACTTAAACAAGGGTGCAGATTAACATGAAAACCCAAGCCAGTAATTTAGGGGAAATGGTTAACATTTTTAAAACATATTCATTAATATGTAACTTATGATATTGATTAATCTCATATGTATGTTTGAATAAATTTATTTATTTATTCAAAATAAAACTTGTAAAAGATGAATTGATAGTTAAAGGTTTTTTCTAAGTTCCAATGCTTGCTTTGCAATTTATCCATTATATATAAAGTTGAGAGATATAAATTTTCATTTCAATTAAAAATATTTTTTATATCATTCTTTTAGTTATCAAGTAAAGGAAATGATGGAAAAAAGAATTGGATGCCATTTTACTATCTATTTATCTTTATAAAAAATTTAGCTGATAATTTTATCTTATTCAAAGATTTACATAAACATATATTCATGCAACCATCATATTTTATGATTCCATATGCAAGAAGTGTGTTTAAATATGAAGAAATTCAAATTAATAAAGGCAAAGTAAATGTCATTCATTTGTCAATAAACAAAATAAAATGTTCCATTTAGATTTTTTTAGGTCGAAGATAAAGTAGATAGCCCCAATTATATGCTCATTAACATATAGATATATATCCTTCGAAATCTTGCTAATCAGCTCAATTGGTCTTTTTATCTGCAACTCAATAATATGAGGTTAAATTGGCAGACTTGGAGTGACAGAATAAATGATGGATTTTGCCATTTGGACAGATGGGAAATTTTCGATACAAGGGATAGCACATACATAGCATAAGGAGACAACACTCACAGTGGGATGCAGCCCGCCACGGGGAGGATCAACAATGGCAACAACATTTTTAAAATGCAACATTGAAGTACTCCCTTCTTTTGATGTGCAACTCTTCTGAAGTTGACCCTGGATTTCTTGTCCATCATTTTCTGAATGCCCAGAAGCACCTTCACCATTTCCAAGATCATGGCTTAGGTTCTTGCTAGAGTCTAGGACATCATCCATGGGGGCATTGTTAACTTCAACAGTTGCTATATCTTTATCCCTGATTTCAGATGCATTAAGCTGTTCACCTTCTTTCTGAGGCACATCTAGATACTCCTTCAATAAAGACCCAATCACATCCTCTGCCTGTTACCTCACCATTAGTAGAAACGATAAGCAAGTGATTGAATAAAGACGTTAAGAAATTAGACTTTATTATCTTGATAAAGGCCATCTAATTGGTGTTACATATAATAATAACCAAGTCGAAAAGGATAAAACCATATGTCACCTTTGCACAAACAAATCTACAGTTTTTTATGCCATTAATTTCAGCATTCCGATGAGCATCTGAAACTGCAGAAGCATTCATTTCAATGCCAACAAGCTGGAGAAATTTCAACAAGAAAACAAGCTCAGTCTCATATTTATCACAGAAAGAAGGGTTAAAAAGATAAGAGAGGGGGAGACAGAGAGACAAATCTACTAATTTCTAGCAAAGTATAATGGACATAATGTAATCACTTATAACAACTTCAAAACACCTCAGGAAGTCATGTTTTTTTTTAAAAAAAAAGAAGATTATATTTAACAAAAGATGCAGTTATATGTGCTACAACAGGCCAGTGAATAAATATAAAAAAAACCAATCACAGTGTGGCTACTTTGAAACAAGAAATCATGCAAAGAAAGGCATATGAGTATTACCATGCCAACACGATCTGCTAAAGTGAGGCCAATTGTTCCTGTCCCACAGCATACATCAAACAGCAAGCTATCCGGACCCAGACCAGCCCAGTCCCCAGCAAGAGAGTATAGTTTCTCCGCAGCAAGGGTGTTAACCTGAGGCGTGATTCATAAGCACAAATTCAATTTTACTATCCAAGATAGATAAGAAATATGAATTCCTCACCTGGAAAAAAGCTGTTGGTGATATTGAGAACAGAAGATTACTTATATAATCATGAATTCTTGCTTCAACAACATTACTTGTTGCTTGCACCACGGGACCACCATCTGCGTTTGGAAGGAGTAGTGTGCGCAAAGGAGCATCAGCTGGTGCAACATTTGAGAGTCCTTGGTGATCCTACAATGAATAGTTGACATTTAAGGATTTACAGAGTGAATTATGAGATCATGAACCAAATTGAAAATATAGCACATCCAGATTTTGCAGCAAGGTTTAAACCATCAAGTATATCCAGAAAACATGCACGACAATCATACAAATAAAGAGACCATGATCATAGTGATATTCTACAACTACAGCTAGAATTTAAGGAATTGATCCATGTTTATCAAATACTTGTAAATCATAGAGCTAATTTTTAGAATCATAAATCATGAGACTCAGTAAGTCTAATATACCTTTCAAAGGATAATTTATCAAATACAAAAAGAAAATCATTATAATTCAGTTTGCAACTCCTTCGTCTCTTTAATTTTTTTCACCCAAATACCAGAATTCCCTCATTTCCAAATCTTCTTTTTTATTCTTAATATAATAGAAATGATTGATACATGAATTGTATGATTCCAACAACCATGAACCAACCTACAGAGCTTGTCCATATTGTTATCCAATCCTAACAACAGAATATATATATTAAACTCAGTAACCCAGCATTTAATCCTTGTCTGCCATAGATCCATAAATTCCTTGAAAAGGAAATTCCCAGAACTCTAAATTTCTTCTAGTCTATTCTCATTCCTTTCTTTCTATGAGTGAGCCAAAACTCTTTTTTCCTTTAACAGCTCTTATTTTATCTCTAATTACCATGTTATTTAAAGAATTTAAGTCTCTTCCTTTCTATCCAATTTTCAGTATTTTAATCTCCATTAATAGTAGAAACCTATAAGGTCTACCCTATAAAAAACTGTACCTAAGGATAGACGTGGGTTTTTTTATTATCTTTTAAATAAATTTAATTAATAATCTATCAATCAACAAAATACAAAATATTTAAAAAATTCCATTTGACTTTACCAGTCAAGTTTTAAGCTTTCTGATTTCCAAATAAGTATGGTTTATTTTTTAAATATTTTGTATTTTGTTGATTGATAGATTATTAATTAAATTTATTTAAAAGATAATAAAAAAAACTCACGTCTATCCTTAAGTACAGTTTTTTTATAGGTGTTCTCAGAATGTTTCATCCAAATTTACAAAATTTAGCATGTGCATGTGGTTTATAGATAAATCATTAATATAATTCCATTACTAAACTAAAAAAACAAGAACAGTTAAATTCATCCGTTACTTTAACACTATGTTATCATTCAATGAATTAATATTAGTACGAAAATAATCAATATAATTTTTTAAAAGACATTAATTATCAATTAAGCTTGATGAAGAAAACCCTGGTTAAGCCACTGACAAGGGACCTAAATCTACAACCTCTCCATTGTTCTCTGACCTCAATCAATCCCAATCAATCATGCTTCAACTATATATGCTTCCATATAGAATCCCTTGCCAAATTTTATATGAATTACAAAAAGAAAGGTAAGTATTTAATCAATACAGAGACATGGATGTACATAAGAGCAATTAGCAAAACAGAACTAAATAAATCAACTGTTATTTTAATGCAAGTAATGCCTTTGTCATCTCCAGATGATTGCAAGATCTATCAGAAACTATACAGATATTATTTGGTTGGTCACACAGAAAATTGTGAGAAGTTTCTGTTTTTATGGGTTATGTTTTGGTCAATTCAATTATGTGCGATAATGAGATGGAAACACAGAACTTGCTGACCACCACACTGATTTTCAGTGCACACAACTGTTCAATTAGTTCAGCTCAGTAAAAACTACGAACTCTGTACCTGAATAACCAAAACTGTTAAAGGCAAAGGTGGAGCACTTCCAGCAGCTCCAGTGGTAAATGCATGAGCCAACCCCCTTAGTTCATTGGTTATAATGTCATCATCAAAGCCCACAGAGGATACCTAGGTAATCAAATTACCGGGAAAAAAATATTAAACAGCAACCCAAAGTTCTTAGCAAAGAAGCATTGCCAATTGACAAAGATGACTTGAATTTGATCATTTGATTTGCGAAAAGTATACCAAAAGTGAGCTAAACTTAGTAATGCTACCTATCCTTCATCAAGACATGCTATCACTTAAACAAAGAAACACTTACAAAACTCACTGAAAACAAACCTGGACAATAAGCATGACCTCTGATATGTGGGCCTCAGGATTTGCAATATCAGGCATGACCTCTGATATGTGGGCCTCAGGATTTGCAATATCAGGCATGACCTCTGATATGTGGGCTTCGGGATTTGCAATATCAGCAGTTTTCCTTGGTAATCTTCCTTCTCGAACCTTAAAAGACATAAAGACTTAGAATGCTGGACGAGACAAATGAACTTTAGTTGCAGACACATTTCAGCACAGGATTACAAAGTTTATCAGAGTTGCTAGAGAGCAACGGGAAGGAAGCAGCAGTAACGCTACTAGTTGAACTTTTCCCGTTGCCTCTACATGCTCTGCAACACATACCGTTAATTGACGCCAGAATCCAGAATTCTTAAATCTATTCCAAATTGGCAAGCCAGATTGTTGCAAAAATTCCTGAAAGATTGTAGCATACTTGCAGGCAACACTAGAAACATTTGGGCAGCCGAGAGGTTCTTCTACTGCTGTCACACCTTCCCTGGAAAAAAATATTACCATTTTCTAAATAGTTCTCATGGCAACAAGTACCTAAAAAACAAGTGAATATGAAATACCTAAAGTTTCCTAGTATAAAACCCAACGGTAGGTTTTCCTTGAAGAGAATATCCAACAGAAAACTCGCATTTATTCCGATATCCATTTCTAAGTGGTGATTCAAGTATACCCTCTAGCTCACATGGAAGACCACCTGCACGATTAAGAAAAAAAAAGAGAGAAGTAAGAAGGAGAAGAAGTCAGCCGTGAGAATCTATAAGTGTCTCGTGCAACCTTGAAGTGCAATGAGAAGTAAATGCAGAGATAGTAAGAATATCATGGCATATATGGGAGTCTTATTATTTCATGAGGAAACCCTCTGTTCCTTCCTCAAACTTTCAGACCAACATTGCTGTAAGAAAGAAAGAAATTCTCCTGGAGTGATAATTTATGCAAAGAATGAAAGGAACAGAGTACCTATCTCTCTAGATCTGAGAATCCATTCTGGAAGAGAAACTCCATTAGGACAAGCTTTGCGTGCGTTTCTTGTCTGTGCCAAAAAAAAATGCAGCAGTTCAATTTGCTGAGGCACAACATTGCAGCATACGGTATTTTAAAAATATGAAATGAAACAGCAAAAGTGTTCCTAACAAGTTTTTTGAGCATTTGCATGATAGAGTTCTTCTTGTGCTCCAACTGATCATCATAAGGCATATGAGCAAGAGGTGTCGCAACATCACGGGCACATTTGGCCCTAGAGTTTGAACCATCTTGTGTTGAATTGTCATTATTTCCATCAACATCCCCAATAGCATCTGAAGATCTAGCGATCCCTGTACTTTCTCCATCCAAAGCAGGTTCCATTGTCTGCGGAATGTTTTGAGGGACAGCCATTGCTGATTTGATTTTCTGCTCAAATTGTCGGGGAATGACATCGGCAACCTTTATATTCTTGTTTCCAATAGATCTTCCTTCCAGCTCCTACCACGTTCAAGTTTTCAGATACCAACCACTACAGAGTGCTAGTTACTTATTTTGAGTTCGTGGGGTATATATAATATTTGGAGTACCTCGATTGCTTTTTTCAATTGCTCAGCATCCTCGAAACTTACGAAACCCACGGACATGCCTTTCTTCTTCTTAGCAGATTTGAAAAGAATTCCCTGTAAAACCAGAGGCATTGTAATAAAAGCTTGAAATAATTCCTAGTTATATTTGATAATGGTATAACACAGATAACAATCAATTATTAGAAAAACCCCAAAACTTAATAAGAAAATAAAATGAAAAAAAAACGCACTTGATCACTTAGAAACTTCCTCAAATGATCAGATTGCCACTTGCGGGGCAAATGTACCAAGCATTTACTAAGCCCGGCATCCAAACAATCCCCATCACCATCTCCATCAGCAGCAATATCAGTCATCATGATCTCCTCATCTTCTTCCTTACTATCGTTATTATTGGTGGTATCCAGTTTGATAGCTTTCTTGGCACGCTCCGAGGTAGGGTCCCAGGTGTTGTCTGGGCGGGGCCTCAACTCCTCTTCGCCGTGCGCGTACTTGCACGCACTTCCGTGGCTACAGGAGGCCCCCATGGTCCGCCTGAAGTAGGAGCAGAGCGAGGTTTTATAAAAAGGACTGTGTGAAGGGTCTGCTTCTGTCGTCGTCGTTGTATTCTCTCGCTTTCGCTTCTCCCCAGTTGTGGTGGCGATGTCATCTTGGTTGCTGGAGGGCTGGGTTTGTTGTTCAGGGGGAATGGGAGAGTCTTGGTCGGTCATTGGATTGGTCTGGGTAAGGGAAGTTTCGGTCGGGAGGTTTAGGGTTTCAGAAGTAGAGTAGATGAAACGGTTCCTTCTTTCATCTTACACTCGTACTAAAGTATATATGTTTAGTCCCTAATTTTGAGCGTTATTATAACTTAGTCCTTCCTTTTTAAAAACCTACTCCGACCATCAAAGTTTTATATTATTTCTCCAATTTCTTCATCTTCTTCCTGTCTAATTTCTTGTTTTTTTATTGACGATAAATTCCTTTCTCTCTTTACTATTTGATAAATCTTATCCAAACACTCATTCATCTTCATCACTCCTTAAAAACAAAACTCATGACTAAGAGTGTATTTATTTATGTGGTTCAGCTTGTTTGTTAAATTGTTTTTATCTAAAAAAGCATTAGATTTATATTTTAAAAAATGTTTTATAATTTTTTATATATATATATATATATATATATTATTTTAATATATTTTTAGTGAAAACAATTATAAAAATATAATATCAAACGAACATGAATAATAGCAATGGATTGGGGAAGTTTTTATACAATCACACTTTTACATGTTTGGAAGTATGGTTGTGGATATTTTTGAAAGTAGTTTCATTCAAAAATACATCAAAATAATATATTTTTTATTTTTAAAAAATATTTTTGATATCAATATATAAAAATAATCTATAAATACAAAAAACAATTAAAATTAAATATTAAAAAATTTTAAAAATATTTTTAAAACACATTGGAAAACAGAAGAGGTACGGAGATGAAAGTTCTATTTTAACAAAATAAGTAACCATGCCATGGCAGCTCCACGCCAATCCTGGACAAAATTTGTGTCATTAGCCACGTCAGCAACACGTCATCCAAGAAAACACCTGAGTCGTTTGTTACATCAGCGCCATGTCATCTCCAGACAGCATCTGAGTCATCTGCCACGTTAGCGATTCTGCCACGTTGTTTTGGGTAGACCTTGGTCATATGATTTGGACATTACAATTTTTGAGTGATTAAACTCTTGCTCATTTTCTTTTCAAGATAAAAAATCCTACTCATTGGATTACCTCCAAGGAGTAATGATAATAGTCCGAAGAAGAATAAAGTAAGAGAAAAAGGGTTTAACATAATAAGTCCCAGGGAATTTGATAAGGAGATTTGTGAAGAGTTAGTTGTGTGTGTTGCAGTGGCTAAGGAGATTGTATAAGACTTTTTAGAAGAGCCACCTGAAAAAGTAAGGGAAGTGTTAAAAAGAATTTCTAGATGTTTTCTCTTCTGAACTACCTGATGTTTTACCACCCATGCGTGATATTCAACACGCCAGAGATTTTGTCTTTGGTGCCACATTACCAAACTTGCCTCTCTATAGGATGAACTCGAGTGAACATGCTGAATTGCAAAGGTAAGTATGTAAGTTGTTAAGAAAAAGGATTTATTCGAGAGAGTTTGAACCCTTGTACAGTACCTGCACTGTTAACACTGAAAAAAGATGGATCATGGAGAATGTGTGTAGATAACTAAGTTATCACTAGGATTACGGTCAAGTATCGTTTTCCAATTCCTCGATTGGATGACATGCTAGATATGATGGCAGGAACCCAAATTTTTTCTAAGATTGACTTGACGAGTGGGTATCATCAGATTGGGATCCATCCTAGAGATGAGTGGAAGACAACATTTAAGACTAAGGATGGTTTATATGAATGGCTAGTCGTGCCTTTTGGCCTTTCCAATGCACCAAGCACTAAATGAGAGTAATGACACAAGTGCTTAGGTTATTTATGAGAAAGTTTCTGGTGGTATACTTTGATGATATTCTTATTTATAGCAAAACCAGGGAAGAGCATTTCGATCACCTTATTCAAGTTTGTACTACCCTAAGAAAGGCAAGTTTGTTTACAAATGTCAAAAAGTGTTCCTTCTTTACAGATCAAATGGTCTTTTTAGGGTTTATAGTATCATGGAAATGAGTCTCTGTTGACCCCCAAAAAGTCCAAACAATAGTAGATTGGCCTAAGCCTAAGACTGTTTATGAGGTTTGTAGTTTTCATAGGCTTACGACTTTCTATCGTTGTTTCATCAAGGGATTTAGCACCATCATGTCGTCTATTACAGATTGTTTGAAATAAGGTGAGTTTCAGTGGAGTAAAGGAGCTAATAGGGCATTTGAGGAGGTTAAGAAGAAGATGACGGAGAACCCAGTAATGTGGCTACCTGATTTTACTAAGGTGTTTGAAGTAGAATGTGACGCTTCGGGAGTCGGTATAGGTGGAGTACTTAATCAGGAATGTCACCCTGCAGCCTACTTTAGGGAGAAACTTAATGAGGCCAAACAAAAGTACTCAACTTATGATAGAGAGTTTTATCCAGTGGTCCAAGCCTTGTGCTATTGGTGTCATTACTTGTTACCACAAGAGTTTGTTCTTTACTCCTACCATGAGACTCTATGCTATCTGAACTCTCAAAAAAAGCTCAATTACAGGCATGGTCATTAGGTTGAATATTTGCAAGCATGCTCATTTGTTTTGAAACATAAATCTAGAATAGAGAATAAAACTACAGATGCTTTGAGTCATCGGGTAACATTGTTGTTTATAATGACTGTTGGAGTCACAAGATTTGAGAGACACAAATAGGAGTATGAATCTTACTCAGAATTTGGAGAAATATACTTGACATTAAAGGATGAGAATCACCGAGTTATAAATGAGTATCACCTCTAAGAGAGATACTTATTCTGGTATAATAAGTTGTGTATCCCGAACACATCCATGCGTGATTTTTTGATATAGGAGACTAATCCTAGAGGTCTCTCATGACATTTTGGAAGGAATACGACCATCGAAAGAGGTGGAGCGACAATTTTTCTGGTATAGTTTGAAAAGAAATGTCGTGAAATTGGTAGGTCAATGTTGAACTTGCCAACTAGCTAAGCATAGAAAACAAAATATGAGTCTTTGCACCTTGTTGCCCGTTCCCACTTGCCCTTGGCACGATGTAAGTACGAATTTTGTTCTTGGACTTCCACATACAACAAGAAACATGATTCTATTTTTGTGGTTGTCAACCGCTTCTTTAAGATGACACATTTTATTCCCTATACTAAGACCACAAATGCTTCTAGAGTTCCAAACCTCTATTTTGAGGAGATTGTCGAGTTGTATGGTCTTTCCCAAACCATAGTTTCAGATAGGAATGTTAAATTTACAAGTTATTTCTGGTAAACCCTTTGGCATATGGTGGGAACCAAATTGAATTTTTCTACTGCTTACCACCCCCAAACGGATGGTCAAACTAAGGTGGTTAATAGGAGTTTAGGCAACCTTTTAAGATGTCTAGTGAGTGATCATAATAGGAATTGAGATTTGATTCTTCCTATGGCCTAATTTGCCTATAATAGCTCTATCAATAGGTCAATAGGCATGAGTCCTTTTGAAGTCATACATGGTTACAAGCCTAGGAAACCTTTAGACCTTCTTCCATGTCCTTTCATGCTAGAGTTCCGAGTCAGCCGAGTTTTTTACATATAGAATTTAAGATTTGGATATTGAGATCATTAAACAAATTCAAACAAGTAATGCACAATATAAACTTCGAGCTGATTTACATAAGAGGTATAATGAGTTTAATGTGGGAGATTGTTATGATACGGATCAGGCCCGAGCAGTTTTCTTCGGGATCTAATCGAAAATTGCATGCATGTAGTGTCGAGCCCTTCAAAGTGCTACAACGGGGTGATCCAAATGCTTATGTTCAAGATTTACCGCATGATTTTGGCATTAGCTCTACATTTAACATTGAGGATCTAGTTGTATACCATAAATCACTTACTATTCCAAACGATCCATTTTGGATACCAATTTACTCTCCCCCTAATGACCCTATTGAAACCTCTATTCCTTCCACCTTGATTTCAGCACAAAAGGATAATATTAATGCTATTTTGGATGAACAAGTTGTTTTTATCATAAATGATAAAGTTTAACGGTTTCTAGTTCTCTAGGTGGGATAACACTTGGATCATTAGAGATACTTTGCAACAGCTTGATCAAGATCTTTGGGAGTACCAGCACTACACTCGACGAGGGTTGAGTTTCTCCAATCCCGGGTGAGTTGGTGGGGACACCAGACCCACAACACAAACTACACGAATATATAGACAAAGACAACATAGGATAACCCAGTCTATCACGCTTTGGTTGGAAGACTAAGCTCATTTAAGCCCATATCATTGATATTTTATTTATTTAAAATTATTTATGTTAAACATTTGGATTTGATGGATCAAACCCAATAACAAACTATTTAAAATTTACTATTTATATGCTCATCTGTCATGTTGAGAGAGAGTTGTTGATGAATATTGATAATTTTACATACTTTGCATATTCTCAATCCCCTCTCCTCTTCTTCAGATTCTTTTTCTCTCTGAAAACTTATTTCTTTTCTTGCTTAATGCTTAATTCGTATTATTTTCTTGTTCCGCATCAAAACCTATTTTTAAAATCTTAAAAAACATCATTCGAAAACCCCTGCACTGCAATAATACCAAAAGACAGAAAATTTTAAATGGTGATTAGTGGTTGCAATTCAGGAAGAAGGAAAAGGAATTAGTTCAAACAACAGAGATATTTCCAGTTAAACACAAAAATACCTATATATAATCTTAAGTCACAAAAACTGCATCAAGGAAAAATCAAATGTCTTTCAGTTGAAAACACTAAACTCAAAAATCATATTCCCGCTATTGGGTCGGAAATTAGGATATGTCACCACATGATCCTGACCCCAAAAGCCTACATCTTTCTTGTTTTTCTGATTTTTTACCCCTTCAAAATCCCAACCACAGCTCACATCCTTTTTCACAAGATATTATGGCACTCTCTCTGGTCAATCACATATGGGGAGTTCAAAAGATAAACCAAAATGAAAGGAGAAACTGGAATTACTACTATACATTATACAATTTTTCCAGTAAGAGTCATGTTAGCATCGAAATTGCTACCATTTGATTCGGTGTGGTTGCAAATACCATTGAGGTTGTGAATGCCATTGTTGTTCCCATCAGATGCTTCCCTCTGCATGCTACTACGCTTGCACCAGCACAAATACTGAGGAATCGACCCATCATCCCCAATAACCCAGGTATGATTTGCGACAGCATCCAGTGTCATCCTCTGCTCTGGGTCTTAACAGAAATTTTTTGACTTAAGGCAATTTTCAAGTCAAAACAGGATATATGGGGGATAAATATAAAAAGGAAACGTGTCTAGCCAGTAGGGGAACTTGCAAAGCCCATGCCCTAGCAGGAAAGGCCAAATGTTGACAACAGATAGATTTTACTCACCTTTGCAAAGAAGTCCCTCCAACAAGTCCTTCAGCTGTGAGTTCATTTCACCAGGGAGCACCAAGGGGTTGTTGACAATCTGGGAAAGAGGAAAACACAATCACTTGTTTAGAAATTTGTAAAGCAGGAGGCTTAAATAAGCCAAGTAGATAAAATGGAAATGTAAGTTCGTTTGCTTGCCTTGTCATATGTATCCTGGAGTGTTTCTCCAAGAAATGGGTATTGCCCAAGTATCATACAGTACAAAGTCACTCCCACTGCCCACGTGTCCGCAGCTTTGCCATGGTAAGTTAGACCTGTTCAATCAGAAGTCAAATCCAGGCACAGATGTATGCAGAACTCATGTCCTCTAAGCTTAAGTATCACAGATTTCACATCTTAGAAAAACACATACCGAGACAGCACTCAGGTGCTGTGAAAACAGGAGTCCCGGGAGATCTACGAAGTTCATCGTTATCATCCTGCCGAACCAAATCAAGGAGATATAAAAAACAAAAATACTTATAATATGGAGAAAAAGATTGTAAAATGGTGTCATATCACAATATCCATTTCTTGTCAGCACATAGCAAGCAATAATTTTACTATTCTAATGTGCTGGACCAGAATATATGCACACATCATTTTTTACTTATTCTTTCTGCATGACCACTACTGCTTGTGAAGAGCCAAGATTGATGTGTAATCTAATTTGTGTGCCAGTAGCTTTTAAAGGTTAAATATTTTAAATCCATATAAATTGTGAGTTTAACAACTCTTCCATCCTAGATACAAATAAAAACTCATGTGATCTCTATAAATAACTCAAATGATCTTAGCTTATACAGAGTTGCTGAAAAATAATCAACATTTACAAGTTGAACTTCAAGGAGTATCCCAACAAGGAAGAAAATGAAAAGGGAGGATCCAAACAAAAAGATGCAAGCACAAAATTCTGACTGTTCAGGGTAGAAATGATATTTACAAGTACAACATTCATCAAGGCCAGCATTGTACAATTTAAACCTTTCCCTTATAAACTTTCAGTACCCAAAAAACATATCCCTCATGGAATAACTCACATCTGCCACAACAACAAAAAAATATGGAAACAGTCTACTTTAAAATCATAGAATTTTGTCACTAGCTCTTCTTCCATAAAAGAAACTCACTGGAACTAAACCTGCATTGAAGCAATTTCATTACCTCAACTACCTGGCTGACGCTGAAATCTCCTATCTTCACTGTACCAGAGCGAGTAACCAACAAATTGTCAGGTTTGATATCCCCATGCACTATATTCTGTTTATTACAAGAAACAGGAAGGAAAATTCACTATATGTAGCAATCCATATCTGTCTATAGAAGAGATATTTGTACATTGAAAGGAAATGCCCACAGCATCCATAAAACATCTTGCTTAAATAAAAGAGAATACAAAGCTAATTCATTAATTCTATAGAATCCCATTCATGTAACAAAAAGTACAATGCTAATTCACATAACTTCCATAGAATCCCATTCATGTAACAAAGTTCAAGAAATCATTGCAAGGAAAAATACTAATTCACGTAACAAAAAGTATTAATATAACTTCCATAGAATGCTAATCATGTAACAAAAAGTACAATGCTAATTCACATAACTTCCATAGAATCCCATTCATGTAACAAAGTTCAAGAAATCATTGCAAGGAAAAATACTGTCTGCTTGGATTCTCTTGTTTGTTGATTATCTTTTCTTTTCTATTTTGGGGAAAGTTCATATTTAATTGCATCAGAGTTCCAGCGGGGTGAAAACTATTAATATTGTGAATGCTAAAATCACAAGGAGATCAAAACTAGATCTAGTAGCCCAATTAGAATGCTATTAAAATAATAAGAACAAGCAAGACCAATGGTCTAAGATTTGCTTTGGCTAAAATTAACTATTGAAGTCACCAACTTCTAACTATTAGCAATGAGCAAGTCCGACTATATATACAATAAAGATAACAGTTTAAAGGTTCAAAAAGATATTCAAAACGATCTAGATTAATATCAGCTATCAAGTGTGAACGTCATCATTTGTCATAATCATCATGACTAACAGGCAGTAAATTTTCTTTTCCTCTTGCGACAAGTAAGACAGTGGCAAACATTTTTAGAGACCAGATGTTTAAATAACAAGAAGCTTGTAGTACTATTAGCAATCCCATTGTCATTCTAACCTTCAGACATTTAGGGAAAGGAAGTTACAGAAAAACCAGTAAGCTTTAAACCATTATTTTCAAAACTACTATGCCGATTACTGTTAGTCTAATAGTACTACATGAAAATAATGATATAATGTCTGAGTGCACGCATGTCAGTTTGGTAATGGATAACTTGGTAAGAAATACTGAAAGTGGAAGAAAAAAACGCAAAAATGATCCTTATAGCAATGGACAGAGAATAAAATAGATTAAAGAATAATCAGTTGAACATACTAACAGAAAAATATCCAAGAAATTAAGCTATCAAGAACATACATGAGCATGAAGATACATCAGCCCAGATACAATATCCCGCAAGTACTTTCTAGCAGTATCTTCTCCAATTCCACCAGGAGGACCGGATCCTTCCCACACCCATTTTCCATCCACATATTCCAGAACTGAGAAAAGAAAAGACATTTCCAGTCAATTAAGAAGCTATCATTCTACTTAATAAACATGTATTCAACACATAATCACAATCACAAGATTGAGCACACTCAAATTGAAACAATTATGAAAAAGAAAGTGGTTACGGAATACCCATGTAGAAGTGATCTGTATTTGGGTCATCAATCACCTCGATGAGATTGACAATATTAGGATGGTCCAACATTTTCATGATCATAACCTGTGAGGGAAAAAGAAATAACAACTTGTGTTACTTCATCCAACAGTGCTTCATGAGAAATAGCTAAACAGATCAATTAATACCACAAACATGCAAAAAGACAATCAAGTATAAGGAGCACTAGGCTATTACAAAATACAATCGGAATGTCGACCCAAATGGCTACATCTAGTTTTGTTAGCCTTTTGTAAGATGTTGTGATGCAAGATCATTTTTCACCACTTCAACTCATCATCTTTTGTCCACCACTCTCCCTTCTCTCAATACTTCAATTTGATTACTTTCCTCACCAGGGCATCATAGATCAACATTGGAATAGACAAACCATCTCAAATAACTCTCCTTGATCGGGTATCACCTCGACCTTTTCATAAATGTCCTCATTTCTTACTTATCCTTGTGTTTCCATGCAATATCGTAACATCTCATCTCAACTTCACTCATTTCAAGAACATTTTGATATTCACTTCCACCAATCACTCTCCTTCATCCAAGTTTTGATTTTGTCAATTGCAACGCTCTGATAACGATTTCCATAAGAATCACCATGATTACAAATAACATTTGATGATCAATCCTTTTGTACAATGAAACATTGATTCCCATTAGTAGAACAATCATCATTTGATCTATAACAAATAGAAAGGAACAAGAAAGGGGATAGAAAAGGGATAAATTACTAGAATACACTTGACTAAACCCTTGAACCCGCATGAAACTTTGTGTTTTTGAGATCCACAAGAACAAACAATTATGCAAAATCAGAAATACTAAAATTCATTCATCAAATGGCTACTTGAAAAACATTGTGTAAATGTGATTATTTAGGCAAAAAAAAACCTAGAAGTAGGAAATATATTAACACTCGTAATCAATAGTAATTACTTAATATGAAATAAGATAATTCTTTGAATAAAAATCTCAAAGAACAATTTACACTACTGATAGAAATTAGGAAAATGATTTCATAACGCATCTTCTTCTGGCACTCATCACCAACTCTATATCCAACATTGCTGATATTACAATGTATGCACTATGTTGATGTTTATAGCAAGAGAATTCTAGAGTGCTCTTCCATAACTCCAGTTTTTTGTTGGCCCTAGCTCTAGTTTCATACTTCAAAACTATATGATTTGCAAATAGTACATGTCATTTAACATCATCTTGATACAACTTTTCAGTTCATTCACAATCAAAGCAAAAATGCATATGGACTCAAGGCTGAGCCTTGGTCTTAGTCGACTATAATAGGAAATTCAGTTCTTTCACCACCAAGAAATTCTCTTCATTACAACACTTTCTCACATTTAGTACCAACTAGAATTAATCCCATTTTCTTCAGCACCCATTGAAGGACCAGTCAAAAACATTCTTAAAATCAATTAAGACCACATGTAGGTTTTCTTCTCTTTTTTTCTCTCCATTAAACTCCAAAGAAGAAAGATAACCTCCATAGCTGGCTCTCCCAGGCACGAAACCAAATTGATTTTCCAATCAGAAGATATATGCTCCATCTCTCCTCATAGATACATCAACTGATAAATAAGCTCATTGCATCAATAGTACATGAAGCTTAAGTATCACTCTTGAACTCGTATAGACAAAAAAAGGACCTTTTCTAAACCTTCTTTGATATTCCGGCGAAGTTTGGAATTGCGTTCCAAGTGACGTTTCAAGAAAACTTTAATTTTTTTCTTAAAATATTTTTTTATGTTTTCATAACACTTTGATATGCTAATGTCAAAAATAATTGTTGAAAAAACAATATTATTTTGATGCATTTCCGAGCAAAAAGTAGTTTAAAAAGCATGATACCACACTCTCAAACACCCCCTCCGTCAACATCTTTATCAGCACATGACTTCCACAACTATTCATTGCTAAATTTCAATGGCGATATTTTGTTACGCCTACAAGATTTTTGAATCTTAATTCCTTCAGAATCTCAATACCTCTGAAACCCAAATCTCATGTGTATACTTAGGGTATATACACTCTAAAGAACCTATGTAAGCTATTGTAAACATTACAATAAGCACACCACTAAAATACGGTCAAGGGTCTGATAAGTACAGTGATGCAACTCCACCAACTAATGAGCATAAAAATAATAATTTTATTAGGATAAAGGTAGAGCATTTTCCCAAAGGTTCAGATATTGGTATTGCAAATTGTGACAGCACTCCAGACCACAGAACAAGAGAGTAAGCAGGAGCAGATACCTCACGGAGAACATCATTCATTGCAGTCTCTGAAGGAGCAACCCGCAGCTTCAACAAATGAGACTTATGAAAGGCCTGCAATTGATGAAAAAATTGCACATATTTACAAGAAGTAAGAAGAGTTGTATGCTACTTTAGCTGAGAGTTAATCTCACTTTCTTACTTGAAAAAAAACAAAAACGAAAGGGAATAGAAAAGAGAATTCGCTACAAAAAAAAAAAAACTAATCCATCTGAGTTTCATATAAAAAGATGTGACTGCTCTCTCTAAGTTGTTGGTACTTCTTTTGATAAATAGTTGTTACTACATTATCCACCATAAAAAGAAGCATTCAGATTCAAATAGAAAACACTACCTTAATTGCACAAAGCTTTCCATCTATACTGCTTTGATATAAAACCTGTTGCAGAGACGAGGTTAATAAAAACGCTAACGAGCCAATTTCTTAACCAAGACAAGCAATAAGAATGTCTCCCACATTATGCTTACCACTTTGCCATAGCTACCAGCACCAATCTTATACTGGCGAACATATTCATTGATCATCTTATTACCATCTTCATCCTAGAAAGCATTAAACCAAACAATGAAACAAGATCCCCTACTCGGAAATGTAAGTTGTATGCACAAAAATAATACCCAAGAGCTACAAATGGATTATAAGAAAATTCCATGTTAAAAGCAGCTTCAAATGAAAAAAATGATTACCTCAGAGCGAACGAGTAGATGGGTTTCCTTGACAGGAGATTGCCGACAAACCATTCCATTCAGTTCCCTAAGTCTTAAATTCTCTTCAGAGCGTTTGGCGCGATTCGGAAACTCAGCATAATCACAATAACTAGTGCCAGTAATGTCACCATTAAAAGAACCATCATCCCCCCCACCATCATCATCAATTTCACTATCTAATAATAATTCCTGGGAGAGATGATTATTGTTATGATCAAGATAATTCCTCCCGCCGCTAGAAATGGGCACAGGTCTACGCTTAGGCTTCCTGAGGAAACCAAAACAGCTACAACAACCCATTGCTCGAGCAAACGAATAGCTCTTGTGTATCATTCTCAATAGAGAAACCCTAAAACTCAAAACCAGGAAAATAAAGAATCAAGAGGCTGGGAAAAGAAGACAGAAAAAAGACAAGGATGATCGGGTTTGGGATTATTCCAAAGGATGCCATTCAGCCAAATGAAGATAGCTTAAACTAATACTAATATTAAATAACCATCCAAACATCGTCCTGATTTTGACTCCACTGCAACATCAACATAAAACAATCGAATATCAATGGAGTTTCCAGAGAAACCCTAGTTGTGGATACAATTTTTTTTTGTGAGATTTGAAGATTGTGAGAGATTTGCTACTTTATACATATGAGAAACATAGAATCAAATAAATAGAGCATATAAGGGAGCTGAAATAATGTTTTGGCTGTTGGAGACGAAAATAGGTTTTTCTTTTCTTTACTCTCTTTTCTTTTATTAAAAAAAACAAAAAAAAATAGGAAGCGCGTCCGGAGAAGCTGTTGAAGATGTTTGTTGCTCGTAAACTACTATTATTAACGTTTGGACAAGCTGGTTTTTTTACGGAATTATTATTAAAAATCTCCTGTTTTTTTTACTTGGAAAACTAGATAGGTGCGGATCATATCAATTTTTTTAATCTGATTTTTTTTTATTATATCTTACAAAAATAGTCCAGTTAAATCTTAATTAATTTAATAATAAAATAAATAAATGAAAAAAATATTGTCTTGGGTGAAGGTAGATGAAATTCATGATTTGAGCATAATATATGTCAAGATTATATGATTATCATGCAGTCAGGATAACACAATTTTTAAAAAATAATAATAAATAAAAACTAAACTAAAAAAATCAAGAATAAATATAAATCAAGATATTTAAAAGAGCAACAGAGATTATTTACCTAGCTATGTTTAATAAATTTATTTATTAAAATCATTTTATAATAGAAATTGACAAACACGTGATTTATTAAATAAAAGAAAATAAAAATAAAATTATGTAAATTTGCACACATAATATCATAAAAAATAAATATTTTTGTTTATTTTAAATAAATTTAATCTATATGAATTATATAAAAAATAATTATGGTTGAATCTTATTAATATCATAAAAAATTTAACACCCAATATAATTATAAAAAAAAATGTTAAATAATCCAAAAACAATAGCACAAGAGGGGTATTAATTAAAAAAAACTTACATAAATATATATATATATATATATATATATATATATATATATATATATATTATTTGGAAGAGAAAAAAGTTGTATTGAGAAAGGAAAAGCCTTGGTTTATACGCCTTTTTTTATTTAATCACCAACCCCTATTTTTTCTTTTAAATAGGTAGATGGTGCTGTAGATTTTATATTCTCATGGTTTTTTAAGCTTAAAGGATTATGTTAAATATATTACAATTCTATCATGGTTTAAAATTATGATGAACAATTAAAACTAAAATCTTTGGTCGAAATGAGTCACCTAAGGTTGTATTAAAGTTTTTCCTCGTGATTCTTATGTGATATGCTATTGACATAATGAGTATACCAGGGGTGTTACAATATAATTCAACACCTTCAATGGCTTTCACTCTAGTTGTTAATATTGTTGTCTTATAATATACTCAACACCCTTAAAATATTTTATCTCGTGGGACTTATTAGTAGATGCAGTTATAGCCATTATAATGGATGGATGTATAATTGGTTATATAAATGCCAAATTGTAGCAAGGTCCCTGACGTTAGTCAACTATATTAATGTCACATTATAATGGGATTATTAACCATCACCACATATCCCTTCCTTAGGTTGGATTATAGCTCGAACTTATGCAAAGATCATGAGATGATTAAATGGATCTTCACTGAAGATATTTTTAAGTGTTTGTGAGATTTAAGGAGTCAATGAAGAAGGAATTTGGCATGTTTGATCTTGGCAAAGTGAAATGTTTCCTTGGTGTAGGAGTCATACAAAATCAACATGGTATATTTATCAATTAGAAGTATTTCCTTGGCAAGATGTTGAGTAACACCTTGGTGAGGAATCCAATCGTTCCAGGGTTCAAATTATCAAAGAATGAAGGATGAGCTATTCTAGATACATAATGTTCAAGCAAATGATAGACAACCTCATGTAATTGACTGCTACAAGGTCGAACTTGATGTATTCTATTTGTTTGATCAGTAGATATATGAAGAGACCTATTGAAATACACTTACAACCTACAAAAAGAATCCTAAGATATCAAAAGGGAACAACTGAGTTGAGATTGCTTATAAAAATAGAGAATAAGAATTTGCAGGGTTTGCTGACAGTGATTATGGATGAGACATTGGTGATAGTAAAAACACTTCTGGATACACTTTGATGCTTGGATCTGGAGTAGTTTCATGATTTTAAAAACACAGCAAATATGACATTGTCCACTACAGAGGCCGAATTCATTGGAACATCATATTGTGCACGCCAAAGAGTATGCTTGAGAAGTTGGGATATACTCAAAATAAATGTACAACAATTTATTATGACAACAGTTCAGTCATAAAACTTTCAAAAAAATTCAGTCATGCATGGTAAAGCAACATATAGATATGAAAATTCATTTTTTACACAACTTGACAAAAGAGGGAATTGTTGAATTGGTGCACGACAACACACAAGAACCAACTTTTTGATATTATGACAGAGCCTCTCAAATTGAGGTGTTTTTGAGGTGGCGTGATAAGCTTGGTAAGTGTTTAAAATTAGACTAAATTGATTGTATTTTTTTTACAATTCAGTTTAAGGGAGGATATGTTGACGTATTGAGATTTAATTGTATTTATTTTTCATGTTAATAATCCCTTAATTGTTGTGCTAGTTGTTAGTGCATATTAGTATTTGAATTGGTCTAGGCCTCTTACCATGTTTTTAAGGAGTATTGAAAGTGAAGTTTATTTTTCTATTTTTCTTGAAAAAGGCTTATATATAAAGCCAACACTTATTGAATAAACTAAACCTTTTCTCTCAAACACAGTGATTTATTTCATTAGTTTTAGCAAGTGATTTAACACAATATACTCAATAAAGAATAAATAAATAAATAAAAATGTTAAATATGAGAGAAAAAAGAGTGTATTTTTATTTTATATGATTTTATAAATATAGTTATACAACTATATCATTTTAACAATACTCTTCTTTGTAGTCTAATATATATTAATAATTATAAGCCAAAAAAACCATACGAAAACGCAGGTGAAATTCTTATCAATTCCGTCATTAAACCTGAAAGAAATGGGCCGTTTGGGCCTACAACATTGTGTGGGCTCGGAAACTGCAGAATTGGGCCATGAAAGAAATAGTAATAGCACAGAAAAAATAAAAATAAAATGGAAAAAGCAAAATCCTAGACGGCGCCTGTCCAGTCCACTCTTTAGCGCCAATAGAATAGGAAAACAAGTGTTCCCAAATTTTCCAATCCTCTCTCTGTATCTTCAAAAAAGGAAAAGAGAGCCGCCGTGTTTGCACAAGGATGGCGGCCGTCGGCGTTCTTGCTTTACAGGGTTCTTTCAACGAACACATTGCAGGCACTTTTTCTTACACAATCCTAGATTTGTATCTGTTTTTGGATTTTTGTTTAGTTATTAGAAAACAAGTTTGTGTGTTTTGACAGCGCTTGCCAGATTGGGAGTTAAGGGAATGGAGATAAGAAAGCCAGAACAGCTTCAAAATGTCACCTCTCTTATTATTCCGGGCGGTGAAAGCACTACTATGGCTAAACTCGCTGAGTTTCACAACCTGGTCTCTACTCGCTTTTTTTTTCTCCTTTTTCTTTTTGTTGATTTATTTATTGGTAATATAAATGGATTTTTTTTTTGTCTAATGGTCCTTTTCATTTCTTAATCGCAGTTTCCTGCTTTACGTGAGTTTGTTAAAATGGGAAAGCCTGTATGGGGGACCTGTGCAGGTCTTATCTTCTTGGCAGACAAGGCAATTGGTGGGTTTTCCTTTCTTTCCTCCTTTTTCAAAACTCAGCTTGGGTTTCTCTTTTCAAGTTAATGCATTCAGGGTTTTGAATATAAAATGATAGATGTAATTATTATTTTGCAGGCCAGAAAACTGGAGGACAAGAACTGGTTGGTGGCCTAGATTGCACTGTTCATAGAAATTTTTTCGGCAGTCAGGTATGCGTGCTATAGGGTTTCCTTCCGTTAATGGTATCCGCTGTGTAGCTGTGTGTATATATATATATATATATATATATATATATTTGTTCTTCTCAGTTCAAGATGGAAAAAAGTTGTGATTTGGCATACTAAGGAAAGTTTGGTGAAAAAGGCATGGAGCTACAATGCATTTTAATTCAAGTTTCATTTCATAATAATGGATTAAAACCTTTCAACGCATAAGGGTTTCTAGTTCTGAGGTGGTATGATAGGTTTCACAACCTAGATAAATGTTGCTTTTCATCTTTGTAATATGTTTCCAGTGATTGCTCTATTTTTGATTCTATCCTCAATCCTCATTTTATTTTATGTTATCTCCTATATATCCAAACACTTGCATTAATGCTATCAGATCAAATTGTAGAACAAAGTAGAATTATTACACTTTGTAATATGTTTCCTGTGATTGCTCCTATTTTTGGTTCTATCCTCAATCCTCATTTTATATTATGTTATCTTCTATATACCCAAACACTTGATGCTACCAGATCAAATTTGTAGAACAAAGTAGAATTAATACTCCTCTTTTCTACTGTTTTATTGTTTTCATTAAAGCAAAATAAATCAGAAATTACAAGGTCAGTTACAGGTGTGGGTGTCATATAACTTAATGCTTTCTGGCAAAAGAAATTATAACTAGTATAGGAACATGCTATATAAAATTTTGAGATTAGCTTTCTTTTTTCTTTTTAAAAAATCTAACACTATAATGTCCACAGATTCAAAGTTTTGAAGCAGACCTTCCAGTTCCAGAACTTGCGTGTAAGGAAGGTGGCCCTGAAACGTTCCGCGGAGTTTTCATCCGTGCTCCTGCTGTCCTTGAAATTGGGCCTGGAGTTGATGTGCTGGCTGAGTGTCCTGTTCCGTCTACCAATGTATTGTATTCAAGTTCTGCTGTTCAAATACAAGAGGTTTGTATATATTTCACAGTTGAATGGAGATCTTGTGTGTAACACTGCCTGTCCCCTGGAGTGATATCAGCCATATTTTTCTCTGTTTTCTGAATATGCATGCATGTATTTTTTTTTGTTATTACAAGCCATGTGGTTTTGATTTCCATTAGAATGACAGACGACAGAGGACAAAAACAAGAGAGAGAGAGAGAGGCATGCTTATGGAGCATTAATTGAGTAGAATGTGACTTTATGCCAATATGTTTTATGTGTTTCCTCTGATATTAGTTTTTTCTTACATTTTTTTAATGCCATCAGGAATTTGAAATTTCAGATGTTTTTTTTTCCTATCTGAACTTGACTTTAATTATTGCTATATTTAATTTTTATTCATAAAAATGCATACAATTGTAAAAATTTAAAATATTACTTCTACACACTGGTATAAAGTATCCTCTATACATTTCTATGTGCTTTTGCAGGTGTCTGATACATTCATTCTTTCATCTTCAGTTTCCCGTGTGCTTTTCTTAGGCTTGCCTGATAATTGTTAAAATCATTCAACAGAGGGTCTGCTATTTCATGTCTGATAAGATGATGTGATCTTTATGATTTTTGACAAAGACTTAGATAAATATGACACTGCAATTAGTTGCTTTGATGTAATGGTTAAATAAGATAAATTGGAGTAGTCATTTTGTTTGGGATTTCCATCATGCTGTAAAATAATCCAACTATATGAATCTCATCAGTCAATAAACGATATGGTCCTCTTGAAGTATGTTTGAGCAGAAACACAATGTAGTTGACCTACTCGCATTTTTCATGAAGTGATCCTCTGGACTTCAATCTATGCCTCTATGATGCTCTTGTTATGGATTGTGCATCTTTAACATCTTTGCCAAATACAAAAAAATGCCAATTTATTAGCATTTTAGTAGGACTTGGCATTGATTACACATGACTGATGGAAATTTTGACTCTCTAAAAGGAATTAAAGTATATTTTCTATTTATACTTAACCATCTACTGCTGAAGAGGTGTCGCGGTTAATGATTTTTGACTAGGGAATTCTCTTGATGGCTTATTGGAAGGTTGACACAGAGCTCAGTCAGGACTTCAAGTAATGGGCATCTGTGAAAGAGAGTTTGAATGACGTTTTCTGCTTTTGAAGTGGTCTGATCATCTACATAGTCAGTTATCAATTGATTGGCCCTGCTGTCATGATAAAAAAATATAGGAGATATGGATGGGGTGGCAGATTTTTTGGTTGCTTTGTTTTGATTGGTTTTTCTTTCCTTTTCCAATGAACTTCTTCTAATTTCCTTTGATTTTTTTGGGTTAATTTTCTAATAGAAAAAAGAGAGAGGATGTAATCAGGCTGTTTGAAAAACTGTAGCATATGTTAACCATTTGTGCATTATATGTTACTGAAAAAGTAGCACCATTTGTTTGATCTTCTGTCAGTGCCTTCTCTTAATAACAAGGGAAATGTCTATACAATTAAACTTAATAGAGAATTTTGATACAAATTTGATGTGGCAAATGATGTATAGTGCCCCCGTATAAGTAGGATGGTATCGTTTTGTCTTGAGCACTACTATTTGTCACATTTTTGCTGTGTTTTATTTCAAAGCTTACACAATTACATGTTTGATATTCAGGAAAATTCTGTGCCAGAAGAGAAAGTTATCGTAGCTATAAAGCAGGGGAATTTACTAGGGACTGCTTTTCATCCTGAACTGACAGCTGATACTAGATGGTATATTTGTTTTTCATAATGAGTTCTCATTGTAGTCTTATGTAAGATTCTCAGAGTGTGCTTCTTCTGCAGGCATAGCTACTTCTTGAAGATGGCAAGCGAGGCCGGAGAAGGAACCTCCTCTAGAAGCGTTGTCCCAGCTGGAGGAGTTGATCTAAGCTACGACGGAAAACCACGGATTGATCTCCCTATATTCCAATAGTCCTAGTGAGATGATTATTGGAAGTTTCTTGCATATTTTCAGTTATTTTGTCTTTCCTTGTGACTTGCGCAAGAAAATAATTATTCCTTTGCCCATTGTTATCTTATACTTGGATCATGTTAGACACGTCTAAGAGATCACTTTATCTCTTAGGTGTGGTTTTGAACTCTTTTAGTCAAGCATCCGCCCATGTACATACATATATATACGTTATACTTAATGTTCAAAGGAGAAGTTTACGTCTTGTTTTTTTGTAGAAATATGTGACAACCACCGCCCCTCCCCGTAATTGAACAGTCTGGCAGGATGAGCTTCTTGACTTTATTTGGGTTATTTAAAAGTTCATGTTTCAACAGTGCTGTTAATGATTTGTTAAGGTAGGACGCTGGGAACATACTGAGGAAGTACTCGTGGGATTTGGACTCTGGAGGTATCTGCAAAGATAAAAGTTCCGTATATGTGTGTGTTAATTATATTATTTCATCGAATGTTGCAAGATAAAGCTATAAATTACTATATGGGTTTTCCATGCTAGTAAGAAATGAGCTCAAATAAGATGGGTTAGAATAATATTTTCCAATCCAATTCAATGATGCGTAACCTAAAAGCTAGCTGCAAGTAGCTGTATAAAAATAGTCTGTGGCTCTGGTGGTTTTAGAGGATCCGTGATAGCAGGGTAAGCATGCTCGACCATCTGAAACGAAGGTGCCTGGCCCTGGATTGTTGCATACAGAACTTCATCCAAGGGGGGCTACATGCCCTGTTGACTTTCTTTAAATGAAATCCGCCCGGCCCTGCTCAACTTGCATGGGAATTGCTGATTATGAATCACTGCTGATAAATCCAACCATTTCTGATACTTGAAATTAAACGAATTTCCAATTGCAGCAGCAACAAATCTTTTCCCAAAACAGCAATAACAATACAAATTAATAAACGTTTTACGAGAGGCTATAGATAGAATATACAAGCTATTATTTTCCAATTTTCTCCTCCCATCAACGAGATAATTAGCCATGATCAAACCCCATGACCTATCTCCATGGTCATGGGTTTGCATGATCAAGAACATGGGCGAATCATGAAGGGCACAGAAGATAGTAACCAACATGTCTATGATTCAAAATCCAAATATTACTTGCTCAATTGTAATAATTAACCACCAAAACATTATTTGTTTCCGACTAGTTTTGATCCCCTTTACAATGAGCTGAAGCAAACGCAGTTTTAAGGTTTCAAAAGATTGAATTTGAAGGCATAAACAGCTATATACGTTTATTTTACAGCAGGAAGCAAGGATTCATGGAGTCTTATTATGCCAACCCAAGTCGGTGTTTACTTCTTATAAATGTATGCCTCTGCAACTCTGTTTCTTCATCTCATATTATCCAATATTAGTTTTGCAGCGAGCACTCGCGAATCAACAAAAGAGAGTCCAAACTAAGAAATATGGCTCAAATGAAGCCATATGTTTTGGTAGCTGTTTTCGTCCTGTTAATTGCTATCCAAGGCACGCTTGTTCAAGGCGTTGGCAATAACAATGGAAATGGAAATAACGGCAACAACAACGGAAATGGGAACAACGGCAACAACAACAACGGCAACAACAACGGAAATGGAAACAACGGCAACAACAACGGCAACGGCAACGGCAACAATGAAGACCACGATGACCTGGCACCTCTTGAGAGTGGACAGGAACAAGCTAAGTGCAAGGCGAAGGGGCACTGTAAGAACAAGGTCCTGGTCTGTCCGGCTCAGTGCCCGGAGAAGAAGCCCAAGAAGAACCGGAAGCACAAGGGATGCTTTGTTGACTGCACCAGCAAGTGCGAGGTGACTTGCAAGTGTAAGTACATATTCCACAGTACATGATTAAGAAACTATTTAATCTGACTTCAAATTAGTATCTCTAAATCCATGATTGATTAGTGTTAGCCCACTTGCAGATCGGAAACCTAACTGCAATGGATACGGCTCTCTCTGTTATGATCCTCGGTTTGTCGGTGGTGATGGCGTGATGTTCTATTTCCACGGCGAAAAGGGTGGTAACTTTGCCATTGTCTCCGATGATAACCTCCAGATTAACGCCCACCTGATCGGAAGTAGACCTCAGGGAAGGACGCGGGACTATACATGGGTCCAGGCACTCTCCGTCATGTTTGATTCACACAATCTTATCATCGCTGCAACCAAGGTTTCGCACTGGGATGACAGTGTCGATTCACTCACTGTACGATGGGACGGGGAAACAATCACCATCCCCACCGACGGAGAAGCCGAGTGGAGGAGCGCCGGCGAGGAAAGACAGGTTGGCGTGGAAAGAACTGACGGCGCCAACGCTGTAAGAGTTACTGTTGCTGGTCTGGTGGATATGGATGTAAGGGTCAGGCCCATCGGGAAACATGAAAACAAAGTTCACAACTACCAGTTGCCGGAAAACGACGCGTTCGCTCACCTGGAGACGCAGTTTAGGTTTAAGAACTTGACCGATCTCGTGGAGGGAGTGTTGGGGAAGACATACAGGCCAGACTACGTGAGTCCCGTCAAGATAGGGGTGCCGATGCCGGTGATGGGCGGAGAGGACAAGTACCAGACTCCATCTCTCCTGTCACCCCTCTGCAGGCTTTGCAGGTTCCACTTCCATGGCGCACCGGCTGGGATTAATGGAATATTGGCCACCGTCTAGCTAATTAATTATATTGCCTTCTCAGCTCAGCATTCACGAGCTTGATTAAGAATAAATAATACAGCGTGCGTATTCCCCCGTAAAATAAAAAAAATTCTACCATTCAATTCTTTGTAAGCCAATTCCCAGCCAAGGAAATGTTTGTATCCTCAAGCTGGTTCTCTTTTCTTGAATGTTTATATAAAAATAATAAAAGTGCCCATTAATTACAAATAACTACTGTCTCGAACAAGTATATGAAAATCTAGCACCTGAGGAATTAATAATGATGCACGCAAGCTGAATCGGACATTCTAATTATATATAAAAAAAAGTATTTGAAAATTTAGCGTCTTTACACACAAAACAGCAATATTAAAACTACAAATTTAGAGGAAAAAAAAGTAATTGAAAATTTAGCATCGATCCATACACACAAAGCAGCAATATTAAAAGTAGAAAGGTAGAGGCTGGGTGCAAAGTAGGAAGTCTGAAGAATCGATGTTGCAATGCCAGCTTGAGCTAGCAGGGGCCACGTCAATTGCTTTGATCCATTGATGATCGGAATAGGATAGCTAGTCATTCACACTTGCCATTGTCGTCACTCTAAAAAAGTCTACACAAATATTTTAGAAATCAAATGTGCCTTGATTGGATAGAATTGGGCTACAGTAAATCTGAGCAGTCCACGCCATGTGAGCAGCATTTTCTATGGGGTTCTCCATGCGCATTGAATTCAACGTATCTTCAACTCTCAACAAATTCGATTTACAACAACATCATATGATGTTGATCACACAATATATATATTACTATATTACTACTAAAGAAACTAAAACAGATCGGTTAATCCCTGTGCACATACACCTATATCCACTATTCACTGCATATTTTCTCCGGTGCTTCGCAAGTGGATGTGCTCCTCTTTTCTTTTCTTTTCTTTTTCTGCTCTAAAACGCTTCCACGTTTCTGGACAGGAAGGCTTGCAATGGCCACTCATTTTTTTTATTTGTTTTATCCATCCCTAGCTTTTATTTGCGCGCCATTCTCTTGCCCGGTTTTAGTATTTTACCTCCCATTTTATGATGAGCCATTCTCGCGCCATTCTCTTCATTTGTTACCTGCAATCAAGATTATCATGCAAGAAAGATAAAAAAAAATAAAATAAATACACCATCCACATAAAATTGAAAACAATTTTAAGTCTCGAGATCCCAGCTTTTAAAATTCTTAAATTAAATTGAAATTTAATTACTGTATCCTCAAAAAGTTAGTCCGTGGATTATACCTGTAACCTTTCCCCCCCTATAACTGTTTGAACAAATGAACTTTAAAGTGTAGACTTGAAAGTGCTCTGTTATTCATTGAATAAAAGGAATTGGCTTATATAGCCATTACAAGAAGCAAATAGCAGCCCACGTCTTTAACAGGCCTAAGGACGTGGTAATCAATACTTGAAATAGTCAAATATAAATGTAAGCATAATTATCTCCTAAACACGTGGAGTTATTAACACAACATAAATAGAATCCTAAAAATAGAAACTCTAAACACTTGACTCATTCAAACATCTAAAGTCCCTAAACTGGAATTGCTAAAAGCAATCAGTTTACATCTGCCAAGAATTTCAATCCCAACAACTCTCGAAGCTTCAAAAAACTCTCCAATTTCAAAGGCTTTGTCATAATGTCTGCAAGTTGTTCATTGGTTCCACAATATTTCAATTCAACAACACCATCTTTTGTGAGATCACGCAGAAAATGAAATCTCACATCTATATGTTTGGACCTCCCATGTAAAACTGGATTTTTAGACAACTTAATGGTAGATGAGTTATCACAAAATACAGTAATACACTTGCTTTGTGAAGGACTGAAAGTATTCAGCACTCCTTTCATCCAAATACTTTGACAAGCACATGCCACTGCCGCAATATATTCCACTTCTGCTGTAGAAAGAGTTACAACAGGCTGTTTCTTTGAAGCCCAAGCCACAGCTCCCCCACTCAGTTTAAACACATAACCTGAAGTACTTTTTCTATCATCATAATCACCAGCATAATCACTATCTGTATATGCAAATAACTCTACTGCACCCTCTCTTGCATAAAACAAACCAAGCTCCAGGGTTCCCTTTAGATATCTAAGCACCCTCTTAGCAGTCATCAAATGTTCCTCAGTTGGATCTGCCATATATCTACTAATGAGGCATACACTGTACATTAGGTCAGGCCTAGTGGCTATCAAATACATAAGACTATTAACCAATTGTTTAAAATGGGTTGCATCAACTTTCTTTCCTCCTCCTTCTCTTGTTAGCCGTGAGCCAGACACTATTGGGTTCTTTACTGGATTACATTCCTTCATACCAAATCTATTGAGAACATCATTGTAGACACACACACACACACACACACACACACACACCAGCCAATGCCTCTGATCCTCGTTCTTCGATACGGGCGACACTATATCTTTTTCAATATAAAAAAATATTAATTGTATGAGTTTTTTTATAATATAAATTTAGGTAAAATAATAAATTTATGCATAATTCTTATTAAGTGCAAGTTTTTTATATATAAAATATATAAATTTTAAATCAATATAAATTTATATGTTTAGTAGATTTCAACGAAATAACCAGTATAAAATTATCAGTATCATTTAAAAAATAGAAAGATTGAGATATCTAAATTATTGAATTCACTGTATCAAGATTAGTTCATTTTATAATTAAATTTAAATTCAACATAAAAACTAAATATAAATTGTGAAAACACCCGTAATAATCAACTAACAAAAATAAGTAGTTAATTTTCTATCTACAAAAAGAAAAAAACATAAATTAAAAATCCATCCCTACGTTACCATCATTATCATTACTATAACAGTTAAAATTATTATCCACATTACTTCCCAAACAATTGAAATAATTAAATTGCCCATAAAAATAAAATAAAAAAGCAAAACATTTTTACAAAAAAATAATAAAAAATAATGACTAAAATTATAATTATTATGAAGCCCTAATAAATCCCTAATAAAAAATAAAATGAAAAAAAATTAAAAACAAAAACTAATGCATAAATACGGATAAAAAATAAACACTGTCAAAAAAACCAAAGAAATTATTAGCAAATAAAAAATTCAAAGAATAAAGACCGAAATGAAAAATTAAATATTTAATTAGTTCCAATCGAAGGACAAAATTGAAACAAAATAAAAACCTTGGAACCAGAAAAAATAAAGATATTTTAAAAAAAAATTGCAGTGTAATTTTGTTGAAAAAATAAAAGAATAAGGATTGAAATGAAAAATAGCATACATGTCTAATTTCATTTGAGGTACACAATCAAAACAAATTATATATATATATATATATATATATATATATATATATAAAATTAATTTTAATTGAAGAACAAAATTGAAACAAATAAAACCGTGGGATCAAAAAACAATTATTGTGCAAACAATTAAAAGAATAAGGACCGAAATGAAAGATAGAATATATGAAAAATTTCAATTGGAAGAGCCAATTAGAAGTAATTAAAACCTGCATACCGAAATAATTAAAGGAACAAAAAACAAACTAAAAATCAAAAGAATAAGGACTAAACTGAAACCCAACATATATAATTTGTTTAAATTGAAGGGCACGATTACAACAAATCAAAATTTATATTGAAAATAGAAGTAATAAAAGAAAAATCCAAAGACCAGGGACCGAAATAACAGTTTCCCAAATAATAAGGACCGTAATGTGTTTTCGTGTGGTAGGAGAGAGAAAAGAGAGAAAAAACTTAAACCCATCCACTGGAGCTTCATCGGACACCGTAACTAGACATGTGTTGCACCGGGATGCCGATGACATGTCAGCGCACCTTGAGAGACGACGAATGCCGGTTTTTGACCTCCTTAATGAGGCGCACGCGCCATCTGAAAGTCGTGTTCACCTGAGACATTGTGGGCGCCTTCGGACGACGTGTTTGCAGTGTATGCGAAAAGAAATAATAAAATAATGGTCATTTACCTATACACCCTTGTACCTATCAATAACTATGAAAAACCACAGAGGAAAATACCGCAACACCCTCGGTCCTGTGGCTTATGTTTTTTTGTTTTTGTTTTAGAGGGCTAATTTAGTCGTTTTATTGTACAACAAATTTAGAAATACCATCCATATCCCATGAAAAATTCCAAAACACCCTCGGTCTCGGGACTTATATTTTGTCGTTGTCGGGGGCTATTTTCATAATTTTACTGTGCAATAAATCCGAAAATACCATCTATATCCCATGAAAAAGTCAAAAATACCCTCGGTTCCTGGGGTTAAATTTTTTTGGCCCTGGGGTTAAATGGTATTTACTGTCGTAATGAATAGTAATCCGAGTTTGTGTGAATAGTAAAAACTTGCACAGTGAAAAAGGGATGCTTTTTATATTATAGATAATATACACACTAGCCCTTTGCCCACGTCTCGTCGCTGCCGGAACTAAATATTTTTTAACACAAAAAAATATTACTTGTGTGAAATTTTTTATTATAATATAAGTCTGTGCAAAATAATAAATCAGTATAAAATTCCTGTGGAGTGCGAGTTTCCAACCATGAGTTCCTTCTCTTCTAAATCATAATTGTTTTTTTCAAGATGTCTTTGAGATTCCCTCCTTAACCTGTACAAGGTTCTTTTTATTTCTGAATTTTACTGCTAATCACCTTAATCAAAATTAGAAGATCGAGTTACGGTCACAAACAACCAATCAAGGAATCTCTAATGAAACAATATAATAAAAATAATGAAAGATCTAGAGCATTGAGATAAATAGATATATACCTTAATTAGAAAAAAAAATAATTAAGAAAATAAAATAAAAAACAAGAAAAATAACAAAAAAAAAACTGGCCAAATTGAGGTCTTGTGACAAGATTTTTGGTATTTAAAGATTCAAAGGCTCGTGAAGCGTTGGAATGACTAGACCCCCTCTGGTGCAAAATTTCAACTTAAACCTATGCCTTTAGTCCTTAAATGTATATGTTAGTGTTCATCTATATAACATGTCAATGAAAACAAATCCTCATCTAATTATGACATATCCACACCTAACTTTGTTTTGTTAAGCCCAATAATGTCAAAACATGGAGTTTAGCCTTTAGAGGACAAGGATAATAATCTAAAGGATCAACCAGGGTTGCTAGAACATGTTAACCTTATGAAAACTAAACTACTATTATATCAAGGTCAAGTTTTATAAAATTAAATTTATGTTAAAATTGTGTTGTCAAAAACTAACATTTAAAAAAAAAAAAATTTCAAGAAGGATACCACCTAAAGAACAAAAAAAAAACTAGAAAAACTCTCCGGTAATGGAGCCAATATTTGGTGTGTTGTCGAAGATAATATAAAATAAAACCTAGATTTTTTAACAAAATATATAGTAGTGTAACAAAAACACCTTTAAAGAAAAATAACTAAGAAACAACTAAAATCAAAATGATAAAAATCAATAAAAGAAAAAACCTTGGTATAAGTCAACATCCACCATCAGGACTTTTACAATTGATCATCAATGCATATATATCAATTCACACTTTAAATATTCCCCAATAGAACTATTTTCCTATCCCTCCTTAATTGTAATCAATTAGAAAACAAAATATCTAATTAACCCTAACTACTAAACAACTCAAGGCAAGTGTTGGAATTTAATTAAGTAGAAATCTTAAAATTTAGAGAGATTGATGAAGCTAAAAAACACAAGAACAAGTAGTTGCATTTAACTTAGTAGACTATTATTTCTAATATTTATTGATTCTTGACGCAACAAATCATTAAATCTTAATTGCTTCATATATTAGAGAGGTCAAACAATTCCAAATTTGACCACTAACTTAACAATATATTGCATAAACTAGCAAACCTTCTAATAATTAAACGAGACAATCATGAAAATAGAAATTGAAAGAAACATTCAATACTTAAAGCATAAATCAACAATGAAAACAAATTAGATCCCATGATTTTATTATCTAAGACTTCTGTTTCTTTTGACCAAGTCAAATTTAACTACATAGTACCATCATGAAAATAACTAAAGAGAGAAAGAAATTAGAGAGGAGAGAAAGAGGAGGAAAAAAAGAGAGGGGAGATGGAATTTGATCTAATCTTCCATTCTCTGTTAGATACCTACCAAACCTCTAAAAAATACCCTCAAATAATAACCACCAAATATAAATATTTAATAAAGTTATTAAATAATAAAATAGAGTCATAATACGATAATCGATGTTTTTAGTTGGTATTCACACACCAAATGTAGAAGTTTCCAAAAATAAATCACATTATAATGTATTTGCATGTATAAGAACGTTCCATTACAAATGAAATGTCTTTATATCCAATTACTACCTCAATTTAGTGGATATTTTTCAAAACTTAAAACATGAAAGTTGTAGAAATATTTGTTGGGTTCATATCAATTAGAATCGCTTCAAACGAAGCTTGGATGATAAAGTTATGACCCAATTACAAAGCTGTGTGGAAATGAACTATAATTGCCTAAATAACTTTGTTTTGTTATTAATGCCTCTTTCATCATTTCAATCCTAAATCAAGATATAAAAATAATAAATTTATCTAGACATCAAATAAGTATATAAGTGAAAAAATATAACATTTTGTATTCTCATCAAACATTCCTCCTTATAAATACATGCTTATACCTGGTATTTAGCGTTTCAAATCATGTGTTTTTTGGTTCCTAAGGAGCGTGGCGTGATGACAAAAAAAATTAAGATCTGCATAACAAGTTTCGAGTTCGAGTTAAAGTGCGTACCTTTTATAAAAGCTCGAGAAAACCGAGATTTTACCCGATCACCTAAACCTATAAAATACACTTTTCAGAAATAGGATTTAATGGAGTAAAAAAAGAAGTTCTTTGGGAGCTATTGTGTGCTTCAAGGATTTGAAAGTTCTCCGAGGCCATTTGGTACGATACTCTCTCTCCATCCGTATGAATTCTTTAAACATTTATCGGGAGTCGTTTCAGGTGCAAGCTGGAGAAAACCTGGCCATGAGACCCAAGCAAACGAAAATAATTGTATTATTTTCTAGCAACACATTAAATTAACAGTCAGAAATGCATCCATTCGACTCACTAGCCAGAGGGTAGGCCCATAGAATATTAGCAGAAATAATGTTTCCAACTCTTCACTCAAGGGAAGAAGCAAATTTACTAGAATTAAGCCTCACACCAAGGCCTAGTTGCCCCTTGTTTCAACCGACTAATCTTCCCTATATATTCACCCTCTGAAACCCTTTCGTCTCCACATCCTCTCTCTCTCCCTCTCTCTCTCTCTCTACAGAGCTCGGTTGCAGCCATGGATTTTAAAAGAAAGTCATGCATTCTTGCAGCGTTCTTTCTTGTATATGTTTCAAGGAAAGCCTGCTGCGTTCAGGGTGCTACAAGCAATGCCAAGAAGTCTCCCTACGACGCAGCAATAACACATTACGAGATGTTGTCGCCGTCCCCTTCAGGAAATGAAAGAGCTTTCTGCCAAGCAAGGGGGGCCTGCCAAGGCAAGACGGTCGTGTGTCCAGACCAATGCAAGGTGCGGAAGCCCGTGAAAAACAAGAAGCAGAAAGGGTGCTTCATTGACTGCAGTAGCAAATGTGAAGTTACCTGCAAGTGTAAGTTAATTATATGATCACGTCCCTGCTGCTGCTCGCTCGTTAATTACAGATTAATGGCTTTATTTGGGATTTGGCTACACCTTCTGAAACTAATAACTAACCAGTCTGTCGCGCGTGTATATTTATTTCTTGCCATGCAGTTAGGAGACCGAACTGCAATGGATATGGCTCCCTCTGCTACGATCCTCGGTTTGTTGGTGGTGACGGCGTGATGTTCTACTTCCACGGTGCAAGGGGAGGAAACTTTGCTATCGTCTCCGATGATAACCTCCAGATCAACGCACACTTCATCGGAAGTAGACCTCAGGGAAGGACTCGCGATTTCACTTGGGTGCAGGCCCTCTCCATCATGTTCGACACGCACACACTCGTCGTCGCAGCGAAGAGAGTCACAAAATGGGACGATAACTTGGATGCTCTCACGGTGAAGTGGGATGGGCAGACAGTCGACGGCGTTCCGACGGACGGAGACGCCGAGTGGAGAGCTAATGGCGGAGAAAGAGAGGTGGTGGTGGAGCGAACTGATGATACGAATACTGTGAGGGTACAAGTTGCCAACCTGGTGGAGCTAAATATAAAGGTGAGGCCAATTGGGAAGGAAGAAAACAGGGCGCACAACTACCAGCTGCCAGAAAACGATGCGTTTGCTCATCTGGAAACGCAGTTCCGATTTTTTAACCTAACAGATCTCGTCGAAGGTGTCCTGGGAAAGACTTACAGGCCGGATTATGTGAGCCCCGTCAAGATAGGGGTTCCCATGCCGATGATGGGAGGAGAGGACAAGTACCAGACTCCCTCCCTCTACTCCCCTCTCTGCAATGCTTGCAGGTTTCAGCCACAGTCCGGCACCGCAACCACCTAGGAGTATCCCAAGTATCAAACTGAAAAAATAAAAATAAAAAATCGTATTCGTACCCCTGTTGACTGAAAAATGTACGCCGTTCAAGGATGAATAATAGCAGGAAAATTGCTCCTTTAATCTTATTAAATGCTTTTCTCTTGTTTTCCCTTTATCCTGGCTGTTTATTAAATCACATTTTTGTTGCCGTTGAGAAATACAAGATTTGCATTTTCTGAGCTCTGCTTGAATAGCAAAATCTCATGCGCAGGAAGCTTCGACTGCTAAACTCTTTGCTACTCCTCTGCATGGGTCACCCAATGTACTGGTTGATGCTCCAATGCTGCAACTCTTTGAACCAATGCAAGCCTGTAAGAAATAGCATTTTTCAGTACAAACTTCACACACACACATATACATGGAACCCTATTAAGAGAACGAGCAGAGCCAGCACCTTCTGTACAATAGAAAGGGTCCTAGGGCTTCTGCACTGGCCGTGGCTGAAGCTCCCGCAAGTTCCACGAGGGGGTTCCAAAGCTTGCGAATTTGATTGAAGAAATGACCTGATCAGGAAAGGGGCACTCCAATGATAGCACTGGCCCTGCTTTTCTTTCTGCTTCTGAATTTGAACTCCACATGTCTACGGGTAATGGGTGAGACTCTGACACGTGTGAGCACAGAATTGCGCTCTGTTTTGTAGCCAGAGCTATCTGAGTTGGATCCCCACCAATTTCCTCAAACAATACAAGCGTGTTGCCACTTGATTCCACCCATGAGCGGGGCACATGGTATCTGTGACATTATTAAATATCACAACCAAAGACTTTGAAACGTCCCAAACACTTCCCGTTAGATTTTCGAGCACTTACAATGTCTGAGAAGGCTTTCCACAGTTCTTGAGACATTTGCTTGAACCGTAAGATCCTCTGTAATTGCAGTTGGAGCAACCACTGGTTGGAGAGACATTGGTGGGCCAATAACGTCCAATGCTTTGTCCATTCACCCATGCCTCACCCTTCCCCATCCCCGTGAAATCAATTGCAATTGGGTCATCTCCGGCAGGGGCATTGAAACTGGTCTGGAACATGGTTACCAGAAGTTAGTTTCAAGAAATCAATTCCGCAGCACTCAGAACCAAATGGTGACAGACTGACTAAATGCAATTATGGTCAAATGGTGACAGACCAAATGCAATTATGGTGACTTGGGAAGCTATCGAATCATAACAAGCGAATAAGGAAATAACTAGATACTCTTTCCTACAAAATCGGCATGTATATATATGGAGGGGTGGGAGTGAGAATGTTTGTTTGGAAATAATGTTAATAATAATTTTAACTGTTATATATGGTACAAAATCATCCTACAATTAAAATCATTTTAATTGGTATGCATGTTTTAAAAAATGCTTTTTTTTTAAAAAAAATTATCCTTCTATTGAAATTAATTATATATTTTATTTTCCGTTTTGGCCATTATTTTTTGAATTTTTTATTTGGTATTAATTCGTTTTATTTTTTCGGTCTTTCTTGGATAGTGTTTATCTTTTATTGGGGTTTTATTTTTTATTGGTTCAATCTTGAAATTTTAATTTATATTTGTGATCATTTTAAAATTAATGTCTCCTTTAACCCCTTTGTTCTTTTTTTTTGTGTGTTTTCTGTTATTTTTATCTTTTCTTCGAGTCAGATGATTTTATGATTTCTACAGTTTGCGCAATAATAATGATAATTTTAGTGACTATTTTTTTATTGCTTTTTTTGTAAAAATTGTTTTACTTTTTTTGGGGCCAATTTAATGATTTTAATTGTTTAGAAATAATATTGATAATAATTTTAACTGTTTTATTCATGATAATGATGATAACATAGGGATGAATTATATATATATATATATATAGAAATTTGTGCAGGTTAGTTTCTTCCTCTTCATTCCCCCCCCCCCAATAAGCTCAAAATCCCATGGCCTGTGTTTCGTGAGCTGAGCACAGGTTCAGTAGTAGACCTGAATGACCAGGCCGCTCTCGGCCCAGGCCTAGCAAAATTAGCAGGGGATGAGCTGGCCCGACCCATGAAAAGGTCTACACTGACCCTAGTTCCAATTTTTTTTATTTCAGTCTAAATCTCCTTTATAATCTAATATCAGAAAAATTCATGTGCTAAGAATATTGTCTCAGCCTGCAATGAATTGTTGACCAAGCTCCAACATCACATTAATACTGGAAGGATCATAACATATGGCTTGATTATATTATGGATTCCATATTTAGTTAAACTTAGTTCATCAATAGCCAACCAACCAAAATTTGAAGTTACCTTGTACCAGATCAAAGGCTGCTTCGTGGGCAAGGCAGGTTGTGTAACCCACTGAGAATTTCCACTAGACAGACCTAATTCTTCACCTTTAAGTCCAATCTGCATTCTCGATTTAAAAGATGAAGTAGGGAGATTTAAGAATGCTGCATTCATTATTTTGGATGCATACTCTACATATCAAGGAAAGCAAACAGGAGAATCTTTCTAAGAAATATCCAAAGTATTCATAGTATCAACTGCAATATCTGTCAGATTTTCAGAGAACAAAGACTGACCTGATATGTCCACTGCAATGCAGAAAGGTCAACAGTAGTGCCATTTTCCAGGCCTTTCAGTTTTACTGGACCAGTAATCCCTGCGCCCTTTAAGTCGAAAAAAGCTCCATAGTTCTGATAGAAAGCACATGGATTTCCATCAATTTGCATCACATCTAAATTATAACACCAGGGTGGTTCAAACAATTTGTAATACCAGGGTCCAATCACTTTTGTATCACTGGGCTTAATTTATGTACCTAAGATCTCCCACCTTGATAACTTATGTGAAACATGGGGCATGACACTAACTGTATTTGAATGGTGGGATTTATCCATCCAGAAGATATCATATTCTTTCAAAATTGAAAATTATGGCATCCAAATATTAAGATCTTTTCCATGAAATAAAAAAAATTGTGTAAATCCTAGTGAGGGAAGTCGAACCGGAAGTCCTGCAGTCAAACTAAGGAGATCGATAGTGTTCTTCCCAGGCAAGAGGGTGACAGGAATCTCCACTGCAACCTTAGCATTGCCAGCATTTCCGGTACCACTACCTGTACAGGTGCTCCAATATTTATATATTAACATACAAACGAAGATGAGCACTTTTGCAGTTGTTCAGGCCAAAACTGAAATTACACAGCAGCCTTGTTTCATCTATGACAATAAGAAGATGTAAATTCTCGGTTCATTGTTTATTTTCCATCACCTGCAAGCTTTCCATTAACAAAAGCATGAAGGGCGTGGCCAAGAGACTCCACATGAAGAACAGTTTGAGATCCATCTTCAAGTAAAGGCTCATTATCTTTGATAGCAGTACTGTGACAAGATAACCAGAGAGGTTTTACATATCAAACAGAACAATTAATCATAAATTTAGGCATCAAACACATCAATGTAGTAGATTGAAGAAGCAAACAGACCATGCCTACATAAAGAAAATTGGGAAATAATACACTGATGTACCTCAGTGAGTACCATAAGTAGTCACTTTTATCAGCTGTGGTATTTATCTGCTCCAATAGTCCAGGTTTCATGAATGCATCATTCTTTGAGATACCTACTGGTTCAAATATCCAACTCCAGCTAGAGCTAAGTGAATCAGCAGAATCTGCATCTCCTTTTAGCGATTGATGTACAAAGCTTGGAATCACTGTCATGGAGTTAATCTGTCATGACAAAGTTACGATATTTTGGTTACTCGGCAAGCAGAATGTGAAGGGCTACAAATCACAAGAAAGAAAGAAAAAACCCTTCTATCTGCTAAATAGCTTTAAGAGGTTAAACCTTTTTTTTTTTGGGAAATCTGCGACAATGCAAATGAAGTTATTGTCAACAAAAATGCAAATTGGTATTACTTACCAGACGGAATGGTTAGAAAAAAATCACACTGAAAGTTCCATAACATTGCATTTACATATTTTAAACAGAACAACTATTAGCTGGTGCCTCCACAGCTCTCATGTGTCAGCGTGCAATTAAATGCGTCACATGCAGGAAGTTTAGATGAAGCAACGTACAAACATTGGAAAATAATTTTACCCTCTATAGCATCCCAAGACATTCAGTATTTTCTAATTACTGAATTAATGTGCAGCTCTTTAAGTCTTTAGACACATAAGAGTAATTCTGATGTAATTCACAAAGAAATTGAAAAATAAACCCTTTAATGACCAGCTCCATCTGTGCATCTAAATTTGCCGAGGCAATGAGAGACGCATAGCATGGATGGATAGAACTGCCAAATAATGTTTGACCAATTGGATTGCAGTCAGATATGGTCAGATATATCCTAATAAAATCCTCAAACTTCAGAAAAGACACCCTCAATGGACCCAAACTAGAACAATTGAAAATATTGAGCTAGCATTTAGTAATACCATAATGCATTTCATACAAACCATCCCCAGTGGAATCTTCGTAAGTGTTTGAAGGATATAGGTTTAGAAAAAGTAAAAATGAAAACAAATACTGAAACTTGACAAGTATCTTCAGCAAAAACATATTGCCACTCAGCAGGGGAAAGAGCATAGGTAATCAGATGATTCCTGTCTTTCTCATACCAAGTTCTACTGATTAAGGAGGTAACAGAAAGTAAACATTACAACCACTGCTTCAAACACTCATAATACGGCAAGTATGGGTAATAGCTGAAGGTCTCTGTTATTGCTGAAACATGTAGTTAATTTTTCCATATGGAGGTAGCAGAACATTGTCCACGACTTCTACCAAAAACAAGTGATGGTGGAAACTTGTCTCAAATATGTGCCATTCAGTATAAAATAGAGAAAATAACTATTAGTAATAATGGTGAATATTGCCAAGTCTTTAAGCTATCAATACGACTATGCAAACACAGATTATGCAACCAAGCATCCACATATTTAGCCAAATTATCAAACAATCTAGAAAGTGCTAAATATAAATTTAACATATACTAATGAGGCTAACCTTTGCTGTATTAAGAGCTACATTCTTGCAGTCTGGCAAGATGCTCACAGACCAACCAGGCAAGTTATACGAATTGCCATTGAAATTTACAGTTTTGTCAGATGTGCCAAAATTGGCTAGAAAAGCAGAGCATAGCCCAGTTCCAGTTTTATAAACAGTAGCCTGAAAGGAAAACACATCAAAAGAAATTTAGATTAACCTTCTGCAAGCATGGAAAGCACATCAAAAGTTGAAGGAGACTAGTAATCCATGAACTTATTTTGGAAGCCAGTATCTTCTAAAAATATCCACATTAATTTCCATAGAACAAAAAGGACCAAACCACACATTTTTTACCTGTAAGCGGTGAGCCACATAAAAATTCTTAGAAAGGGTACAACAATTACTACAGTATCATGGCAGTTTAATGTAAAAGGTTGTGAACCAGACGGATAAAGTTCCCATTCATATTGAAAATCAAAATAAACATGGTCAAGGAGCTATAGGAATTTCATGGCAAACCTTTTGTTCTCTGAATTTGAGGTGCGAGTGCTTAACAGCATTGGTGAACAGATGGACTAAACAACATGAACCTTCCCCGGAGGTAGGTCAACTTAAATAATTTTAACTAAACAATAGTAGTTCTTGCAGAATTGTAATACTATGAGTCCTCGAAGAATTGTATCTAAAAAATCTATTTGTCCACACACAGAAACTGATGTTTCCAATGTGAACCAAAATAAATAATTTCATTAAATGGGATGTACCTCCAAGTTTTGACCTAGAGATGAAGTTACTGGATCAGTCGCCACCAATGCTTCTTCACAAAGCTTTATGGACTTGTGCAAATCCTTCAGATGGCCCCACTTAGGTTGTCTTATAAGTCCTGCAATACATGTCAAATATGCCAAATCCTCTTGTAGATGGACGTTGAAAAATTCTCAGAGGAATTATGCGTTAATTCCCATAATGAACCATTAGCCCATTGCAAGTGGTATAGTATCATTACAACTCCATTTTTACAATAAACACAAGTTGCACACAATTGTTAAGGTTAACAGGAGGATAAAGGACATACCGTATTCATCAAGAGGAGCATCGTAATCATAACTTGTAGAAATAAAAGGTCCACCAGTACTGCGGCCAAAGTTAGTCCCACCATGGTACTGAAGTTGAGAAATAAAAATCAGATTTGATAGATCAATTTACATTTTTTTGGTTTGCAAGATTGTTTTGCGCCAGATGAAATAACATGGGAATGCTCAAATGTCATGGACTCCTCAGTATCATTGCAGTACCATATAATAGTTTTGAAAAGTCCCCCCTAGCTGGTAAAACCGTGCCACAGCAAATGCAAGGTCTTCAACAGGTCTATAGGGAACAGCACCGCCAAAGGAAAGGAACCTATCATTTTTAAAATATTGAGAATGATGTGAGTGATTAGGCATCTTATATCATCCAAACTATCACGATTATTAAAGGTTAAAACAAATACCTACCATCCACTCCAATTCTCAGTCCACATTTTGGGTTTGTTTTTAGAATTGGGGGTGAACTGGTCACAGTAGAATCCATTGCAGGTGTTTATCTGGATTTTTTTTATTAAAAAAAGACAAAACAAAACAGAGAATGTCATATAAGTATGTGTGTGATATTCTGAGCAGCGATTCTGAGTTAATAAGCCACAAAGTAAAATAAACTCACAATGGGATCAGGAGCATCTGCTTGCTGGCACATAACCCAGGGAACTCCAGTATCCAGAGACACAGCCATGCTTGCTGCCCAATTGATATAGCTTTTAGCAGCAGGTCCATATGATGAATCAATGTTTCCATACTCATTTTCAATCTGAAATTTAGGGGTAAAACGTTCATAAGGACCCCATTTTTTCTTTGGAAGAAAAAAAAAGGGGGTGGTGGTGGTGGTTCTTTATGCTTCTAGAAAACAGCACTCCTCAATGAGCGAACGAGTCAATCAGTGATCGATTACGTTAATAGACTGGTGATGCAAGAGAACCAAGAAAAAGAATATGCATAATTGACTGATGATGCAAAAGAACCTAGAAAAAGAATATGTATAATTAATTGGTCATCACGCCATATACTTGAAAACAAATAAAGAAAGAGACCTGCGATAAAATGATGGGCCCTCCTTGAGATGCATAAAGCTTCTCCTGCTTCATCATGTCCACAATCTTGGCCGTGAACCGCTGCATTTCAGCCTGAAAAAGAAAGAGAGAGATCCATTGGCCAAAATTTCCCAGAAACAATAATTAATTATCAGAAATAGTACAACTGGCCAGTAAAGAAAAGAAAAGAAAAACCTTGAATGGCTCGTTATCAGTTCGAAACTTGATTCCCGGTATAGAATGCAGCCAGAGAGGAAACCCGCTGCTCCCAGATAAATTAATTGATTAAAAACAGGAAAACAAAGAGAGGCTAAGCATCACTTGAATATTCAGTAGCGGCAAAGAATCCCCCACCCGTAATTCCATTCTGCGCAGACATAAGGACCAATCCGAAGATGAGCATAAAGCCCGGCTTCTCCCACCAACTTGATAAACTTCACCAAATCATATCTTCCTTCAAAATTATACTGTTCTTGAAACATGTTTTATTAACATTAATCACTCTCTCATTGTAAACACAATAGCTTTTCAAAGAGAGAGTATCGAGAATAACTGAAGAAAGAAGCAACCTACCTGGTTTTGAACGGGCTCGTGTGCATTCCAGAATACATAAGTCTCAATAACGTCCAACCCTCCATCTTTAGATTTTTGTATGAGGTCAGCCCACATCTGCAAAATTATTACTACTGCTAAAATTAAATAAAAATACAAAAAAAAAAAAATCATTTACAAGCGGCATACCTCGGGTGTACTGCGAGGATAATGAATGGAACCGGAGACCAAAACTCTGCGTTTTCCATCAATCAACAAGGCCCTATTATCGTAAGTCACATTGACTCCATAGGAAGTCGTTGCCAATGTTAGAAGCACAGACAAAAACACGAACAGGAGCTGCGGCTGAGGAATCTGATCCCTTCCTCCCATTCCCACCTAAGCTATATGGTATGATTTGATATTCTCAGCTTTGTTTATTTCAAAGGAAGGAATACTAACACGCACTGGCAGTCCTTCCAAGTGATTATTTATCTTCGTTGCTTTGCTTGCTATTTAATGCTTTTTGGTTCTACTTTTAAGTTAAAACTCGTATGATTCTTTGTTTTAAGATAAAAGACAAATGCGCCATAAGGGACGACACGCCATCTGCTCTTCATCCACAGCAAGTCCGACGTCATCAATGAATCACCATTTGTTTGCTTCCTCTCCCTCCTTATCCTTTTCCTATCGTGTCCGTGTTTTCCTTCTGTTAGTTTGCCCACTCGAATAAGTCCCTCCTCCTCCTCCTCCTCCTCTATGTAATTGTTTAGTGGAAGCAAAGTCAATCTGGGTTTCCAATTCACCCCCACTATGTTTATACTTGTAGAGAAATGATCAGCTGGTGGTGTTGAATCATGTGAAGGTGGTGGTGGTGGATTGTGGGGACAGTGGATCATGCATACATTTTTTATGCTTCATCTGTCACAAAAGTTTTTGTGCATTTCACTTTCTTCCTCACGCGTGTTAAATTTTTTAAGTTTTAACTTATTAATTCTGATTTGTACTGTATTTTTTATTTTAAAATTTTATATTCCAAGTCATTTTTGCTGAACACACTTCTAAATTAAAATAATTTTATATTTTTTCTTTATAATTTATTTATAACTCACATTCAAAATTTATTTTTCTTATAAATCATATCAAATATACACTAGGATAGTGCAATTAATTAAGGTTGATGTTATTTGTTTTTAAATTAATTTCTAATATTATCTTTTTTTACAATGAAATATGCATCACACTAAGAATAGTTAGGTTAGTTGTCAGGATTTTACTTACAAATAAATTGTAAAATATTTGAAATTTTGATGCAAACATGGAGAGTAAAAATTCTAAAACTCACATTCTAAAAAAATAACACAAGAAAGCTAAAAATTAAATTTAAAAGTCTCGAAAACTCAAAATAACATCAACCCAATGACTATAAAGAATAGTAAACTAAAAGTATGAAAAATAATATCACAAAGACAATTGATATTTGATATATTCAAGTCAATTCAATTCAATGAAGAACCAATGCATGAGTAATCCTCATATAAGCACATACAAAGTTGCAACAAATCAATGATATTCCAATGTAATATGTTCTCCTATCAAAAGCTATATATATTACTTACAAAATAATATAAACTCTCATGGAATAGACTCATATTAAAACTCAATTTAAAAATAAAAAAAAATTATAAAATAGATTACAAAACTTCAAAACTAAGTAAAACAACATGTTGCTTCTAATTATATTTGTAAAGGAAAAAACTTCTAAATTTTCCCTATCGAAACACTTGGCCTGCCGACTTAATATTGACTTGTAGAATTAAAAGCCTAATTGTTTTTTTCTTTGTTTTGATTTTTTTTTATGTTTTGATATTGTTTTGATGTCAACAATACTTTTTTAAAAATAAAATAAATATTATTTGGATGCATTTTCAAATAAAAAATATTTTGAAAAACATATGCTACCACACTTCCAAATATCCTCTAAATTGTTATTGACCTTACGTGATATTAAAAAAAAAAGCATTTATTTCTAAGCCCATTATGCAACACTATTTTATTAAATAACAACAAATTCCTCAATAATAAGTGATGCATATGCATGAAAACCACATCATACAAGTTTATTAACTTTAACTTATTCATATTCATTCAACTATTGAAGCTATATGTTCTATGAAGTTTAGTAGTGTTCAAATTTAATTTCCTAACAATTATGATACTAACAAAATTAACACAAATTTCACCATCACTATTCATATTACATACTTTGTTACTAATATGGCATCTCATATGAAAAAAATCTCCCATTATTGATTTAAATCATTTTTTTTAATTTGAATATTTAATGCATAATAAATAACCAATTATTCTCCCTCATCTGAAAAATTTACATCCCATCGTTAACATCCCTCAAGTGGTAACATCTCATCATCAATATTATCACTCTAGATCATCAATCATGCCATGATCCTTTAAAATTATAATTCTCTTTGTTTGGACATTAAGAAGCTATATGTTCAACTTTCTAGCACCTAGAACACTTAATATCACAATTTCAAATAGGTTAGTATTATCTTTATCTTTAGAATTAGTAACTTTCTTTGCTTTAAATTTTTTTGCCTTAATAATTGGGTCGGTTTAGGTAACCTCATCATCCATATAATTTAACCTTTATGATAAGAAAAACTTGAATTAACAACTTATCATGCACCATCTTTTCTTTTAAGTTGTATTTTTACCTTTGTAACCAAGTGTAATATATCTTCTAACTTTACATAATGCTATAACTCAACTATATTCTCTATATCATGATCCAAACCATTTAGAACAATAGTCATAATTGTTTCTTTCTCCTACACTATATTAGCCTGAATTATTATAATTTTCATCTATTTATGATAATTTTCACAATTCCTTCTACTATTTAAAACAAGATGATCCCCTATATTTTAACGTAATCAATAAATTCAATGACAACAAGTTTTATGTTTTTCTTATATGAATAGTTATGACAATCAAATATTTGTTTAACCATTTCTCCACTTTAAATAAGTCTGAAGATCATTCCTCCCTTATAACACTAACACATATTGATACTTACCAAATTTCAATCCAAACCACTATGGTGATTGAGATCCTTACTTGCACCTCTATAACTGAATTGGTCCTCTAATGGAAAACACATATCTCTTTAGTTTCTAGGTTAATGAAATATATTCTCTTAACTTATTGATGCAAGGTCAAAATTGTCTTTTTTTTCTTTATTTTTATCAATAAGCTCATCTATAAATGGTGTTAAAGAAATACTATGACAAAACAATATTATTAGATAATTACCATGTAATTAACTAATATTGATTACTATCATTACAATAAAATAAAAATAATTTTTTTAAAAAAATACCAATTATACATTTTTTATATTTAATAAGTTTTATTTTATTTTGCTGTATAAATATGATAATATATACAATTGATTACACTCAAAAAATATTAATTATATAAAGATATTAGTTATTTAAATATAGTAATTGAACTCATTCTTAACCCCTGAAAAAAACCCTCCATAGTAAAGCTCTCTTTTTAAAATATCATATTAGAAACTTGATTAAAAGAGCTTGTAGCAAATTTGTCTAACAATTTACACTTGATTATAGATACGAGACTAAATGTTTAATTATTTAATTGATACACGTACTGACTTATACAAGACAAGACAAATCTAGGTGTTTGTAGACTACTATCAAAGTGTAATGTTCTAAATATGGATAATGTAATCTACTAAACATGTTATTTAAATCAAAGACAAGTTAATTCATGTCAACACTTCCTCTCAAATTAATGTGTAGAAATCTTTGACACTTCACTTGTCAAGTGTAGAAAATCTTATTCGGGATTGCCTTTGCTAGTGTATTTATTAACTAGTCTTTAAATATTAATTAAATTATCTTAGCTTTTAAGTTTTTCTTTGATGAAGCGACAATATATCTTCGTATAATTTGTTTGATCATGTTGCACTAGATTGTGATATAACCATTTTATTATCACATAAAAGACTTATTGCATCACATAATGAATAACTATATTCAATAAACATCTCTTTGAGCCATAACATGTCACATAACCCCTCAGATATTCTTTTAAACTTAGCCACCACATTGGACAATGTTATTACCTTTCACTTTTTTCTTATTTGTGAAACAAGAATGCCATTTAAAAAGGTAAAGTAACTCGATTTATATCTTTTTTGGAAAAACATTTCCTACCCGATATTCATCGAAATATACCTATCAGTGTTCAGGTGTTTGTTCTTCAATAACACAAACCTTTTTTAAGAGATGATTTTAAATACTCGAGAATTTGGCTCACTACATTCATGTGAATTTCATTAGGATTATACATGAATTGACTCACTCAGTTCAACATAAGCTATATCGTGGTTGTCTATAGTACAAGTAGATTTCTTTTCCAACTAATCGTTGATCGATTTCTTTATTTGTAGTAATTTGATTTGCATATTCTTTTAGGTTATCGTTTTTCACTATTAGAGTGTAAATGGTTTGTAGTCTACCATGTCAGTCTTTAAGGGCAAAGTGCACCATATAGTTCCTTTATGATAAGAAAAATACTTATTGATTTAGCCACTTCAATTCCTAAAAAATATTTCAAGCCCCTACGATTCTTCATTTCAAATTTAGCTATCAAGCTTATTTAAAGTCTAAAGATTTTTTCTACATTATTGTATGTGATTATCATTTGTTCAACATAAATTATTAATGCAATTACCTTTTCTTGTTGTGTTTTAAGAACAAGGTACAATCTTAGTTACTTTATTTGAACCTACATTTCTTTATAGGTGAACTAAACCATCCAAATTATGCTTAAGGTGACTGTTTTAACCCATTATAAAACCTTTTGCAATTTTCACAATGCTCTTTACATCAAACATGTTTGGTATCTAGGTGGAATATCCATGTACATTTCTCTCTTACAATACCCTTGAAGAAAAGAATTTTTACATGAAATTGATGTATAAGACAATCTATATTGGTCACCAAAGATATTAAAACTTATTCAATTTTGTTATGAGAGAAAAAATGTCTCGATAGTCTATGTTATATGTTTAAATTTATCATTTCTCCATAGATCTTGTTTTGTATATTTCAATGGTCTTATTTGCTTAATACTTGATACAGAAAACCCATCTATATCCTATAGTCTTTTTCCTTTTAGGTAAATGGATAAGGCTTCATGTTTGCTTCTTTTTTAATTTCTGTATTTTCTATCACTATTGCATAGGTCCATTTTGGTGAGGATAAAACCTCTTGAGTGTTACTAGGGATCTATATAGATAAGAACTAGTTAGTGAAAACTTACAATGGTTTTGAGAGCTATAGATATTTTTATTTCTGGCTTTTATATCCAATAAGAATATTTATTAAATTAGGAGATGAAGTTGAGTGTATTATTTTGGGAATATTTTCAGGGGTTTGGTCTTATATTACTAATAAAAATGAGGGTTTTTTTTCTTTGGTCTTAGTGGACTTAGTGATTTGTGGTTGTGTCAATTTTTTTCTTTTTTTTCTTGGTTAGTGCTGTTTTTGCCATCAAAGACCAAGCCTGTTCATTTCTCAATTTTATTATCTCTTTGGAAAATAAAAGTAGACAAAAAAGCTCAGAAATAATGTTATGATTCCAAGAAGGTGACATTTGTAGTGATATATTTTTCAGGTAGAAGGATGGTATTAACAATTTCTTTTTGATGTGTTTCATATCCTAAAAATACATATTGAAAAAATTAAGGATCATGCTTGGTGCATTGATTTTTGTGGATGTGAACAAATATAATACATCAAAGACTCAAGGAGTGAGCATTCATATTGATGAAAAAGGTTTGTTTATGTAAAGAGCTTATAATGGAGTATGAAAATATAATACCCTTAAGGGAATTTGATTTATAAAATATACTGTAGTGACAACATTCTCATTTCAATAGTTACGAGGCACATGGGCTTCAATAAGAAATGCCCTCACAATTTCCAGATTATATATGTCCTTTCTTTTTACAGTAAGATTTTACAGAGGTGTTTAAACATAAGATATTTTATTAAGTAGACCATGTGCCTGAAAGTATTTATACGACTAATTATCATGTTCCTTACAAATATCTATATGGAGAATTTGAGTATTACATACAAACTAAGTTTAAAACCATGATATGAAATACCTTAAAGATATTGAATACCTTATCTTTATTGAATACTTATCTTTATTTTTCATCAAATAAAGCCAAGCTATATAGGTACAATTATCAATAAAAGTGACAAACTAATAAACAACAAACAAAGTAAGAACTAGTGATGATCTTGAAATATCTAAATGATTAATTGTAAAATGGTGTTGTACTCTTATGAAAGCTAAGATAATAAGATATGACATCTGATGACTTTTGGCTAAAATGTATGTATCAATTAAAAATCTAACTCGTTCATGTTTAAGAATAAATTAGGAAAAAATACTTCAAATAGCTAAGTAATGGATGTTGTAACCAATAATTCCATAACCAAATTTTTTTTTCTTGTTATAAGTGTGATGATCTATGCAAATTGTTTTCTTTACTAATACTCATACCATACATATAATATAGTCCCTATTTTATTACTATGATGAATAATCTCTTTAGAAGAATATCCTAAAACTAAAAAAGGTTAGATACATTAGGACAAAACAATATAATCTGCTTAAGAGTGATCAAACAAGTAATGTGCAAGACAATAAAATGGATGATTAGATGGTATTTCTCCATGCTCCTATAACTCAATAAGTCACACCATTAACATTAGCAATACATAAACATTTAGGTGGTGTAATCACATTACAATATTTTGCATCAAACATCATATGATCTATGCCTTTGGAATCAATTATCCAATCGCTTCAATCTTTATGATCAATACTAAAAAGAGTTGAACCATGATCACTTAAATCATTGAGTAGCGGGGCCCTAAAATAAAGAGGTTGAAGACTCCACCATTAGTATCAAAACCTCTAAAATTTGTGTTAACTAGGGAAACTTAACCAAACCTTTCAATATTTTTGTTTTATGTTTGGGATCTTTAAATCTTCCCACCAATATAGATACTTATCTAGCTTAAAACATGTTTCATAGGGTATTTTTGGATTTCAATAATTAGTGCATCTAATTTAGGCTTTGGGTTGGTTGTTGATGCATGTGATTTTGCCATTTGGGATTGGTAAGACCTAATTATTTAGAATCATCTTCTTTTGTTTAATAACAACCCAATATTAATGGGTTGACATAAATTTTTGTTCCTACCCAAATGCGATCTAGTGCATCTGAAAAAGTTGGTCCACTTGCTTTTTTAGTTCTTTCATTTTTTTAGCCCATCTTTTCTTTTTCCTTCTCTAGAATTCCTAGGATGAAAATAAAAAGACAGTTACTATTGGCCATTGTCCTCTCTTTTTTGTGCAATCATACCTTCTCCAAATATTTCTATACATGACTAATTGTCGAGTGTCTCCTATTTAGACTAGAGCATTGATTCTGACATTGTTCAAATGATTACCCAAACAATAAAGGAAAGAATATACCTTATCTTTCTATTGAATCATGTTATATTTATTGATGTCATATTCACATACCATAAGATTAAGTTTATAAAAAATCAAACAATAATGCAACTTGCTTTAAATAGGGTGTACTAATGGTAATACGTTTTTTCCTTGCACAACAAGTCCTATTATTTAAACTTTTGTAGACTATCAGGATTTCTAATGACCATAATCTTAGATGATGAATTTAGAAAATTATAATTATAATTTTATGATTATACCACAATCTCTTTTCCATACCTTAAGATTTCAATCAAAATCATGAAAAAAAACTATAAATTTATCTTTAAATTGAATCAATCAAAAAGTAAATATATATTATTCATTTAATTTTAATCTAAAAAAACAAGATTTTAACATGAGTGAATCAATTATATTCTTAATCTATCTATCTATGTAATATTTTTTTTCGTAAAAGTTAAATAAATAGATAAACGTAATTATTTTGATGGTGGTCATTCATTATATATACTTAAACGACAAGTCAGCTTTGGCGACGTAGAACGGAGCAAGACAAACACTTCACGTGATGTTGCCCAAATGATCTGATGGCCGGGAAAGTCCACCTCACTCCCAGTCACATCTCTGCATATCCTTTTGAAAATTTCACGCGTAAACAAGGGATGAGGATTTCTTGGAAAGAAAAAGGACGGATACAAGTCAACAACACGCATAATTAACTGATCCATATTAATTCATTAATGATCAAAATAAATAAAAAATAATTATGATCAGAAAATAATATAAATTATATTTTAAAATTTTATTTAATAGATTAAAATTTTAGATGAAATTATTTTTTAATATGATATCAAAGTTTAGTTGATTCAACAGTCACGAGTTCAAATCTCACAACCTCTATTTTATTTAATAAAAATCAAGTACAAGGTAGTGTAAGTCTTTGAAAGCTTCAAGTCCAGAGAGCTTTCACTTGAAGAAATGTGTTAGAGAATAATATAAATCATATTTTGAAGTTTCATCTAACAATTTAAATTTTTAAATAAGATGATTCTTTAGCATTATCTTCGATTGTCAAATTGAAAATGGAAACAATTTCCCACCCTCCATTTTAAAGATAGAAATAAAGTGAATTCATTTGCTTAAAAAAAAAAGAAACATGTTTTTAGGAAAAAAAATATATTTCTTTTTAGTACGTCTACGATCCAACCCTATGATATTAATATCTCTTCTAGCATTACATATTTGCTACGGTTTACTCCATCACAACCCCAAACTAAACTAGCATTAAATTAATTATTATTATTACTGTCACACAATTTTAACTTTTCATAATAAAAATCATGTCAGCTCTTAACTTAGCTTTAAACTTTTAGGTCAAATAAAATTATAAAATTATAAAATAAGGTTCAAAATTATTAGATGAATTTTGTAAAATCTTCAAAAATAAATTTTCATGTACTATTTGGTACATATTTATATCTACAAGTGAATTTGTTTTTTTGCAACTCAAGTTAGGATATAAGTTACACATTTCAAGTTTTCTGATCATATATGATAAGCTCTATAATTCATTTAGACGAGAAAAAACTTGTTTGAAATCACAACTAAAATCTTCCAAGAATATACCAAAATTAGATATTTTGTACCATATCAAAGAATTTTAGAATGAAAACTTTGTTTTTTTTATTATTTATTTAATGTTAATTAATTATTTTTTAAAATTAAATTTGTTCTGATCCATTAGATATTGTTTTTTAGTTTAAATTAATTTTTGAATTTATATTAGTTGTTTACTATTTTAGGCTCATTTGCTTGCATCCCAAAAATGATACATTTGGGTTAGTGAAAGGAGACAATATTATATTTTTTTAGCTGAAAATTTCAGGAACAAGATGAAAAATAAATGTGAGCTTTTTTTTTTTTGTTTATGGCAAAACAATATTTCTTTGCAAGGACAAAGATTATACACTGATTTATTGAAAGATTAACTAATTTCGTGATATTATTCACATACTTAGGATTATTAGATGCATGACTATCTTTAGATCCAAGTCTTTTTCCAATATTTTTGATTAATAGATATAATGTTAAAATATGATTTTTGGTTTTCTAGATGATTATATACTTGGTTGAGGTTACTTGATCACTTGATCAAAAAATTCAATTATTTTGTTTTGTAAAAATAGAGGGTTAATGTGTCCTATAAGAAACTCAAATTATTTTGTTTTGTAAAAATAGAGGGATAAAGTATGAAAATGCGTCTTGCACAACATGTGTGATTTTGACATTTAATTGACCCATAGTTGAAAGGTGCCCGCTAAGTTTCCTTGCGGAGACTTTAGTGGTTGGGAGATGGTGATTACTCCAGCCCTCAAATTTTTTATCATTTAAAATAATGAAGTGGTCCAATGGCAATTGTAAACGTCTAATCCTGCCTGGCTGGAGTTCAATCTTGGAAGAAATTAGCAAGTTGTTTTGGACACATGGATGTTGATCATGACTTTTCTGAAAGTGTGATTATGGTTGTCTTTTAAAATAATTTTTATTTAGAAAATGTATTAAAATGATATTATTTTTATTTTTTTTTAAAATTATTTTTAATATCATCACATCAAAATGATCTAAAAACATCAATTTTTTAATTTAAAATAATTTTTTTAATTTAAAATAATTTTTTTAATTTAAAATAATTTTTTTAATTTTTTTCCATAAAAACTTTCTAAAAACACTCCAAACACCCCCCCTTCATGTCTCAACCAAACGGAGGGCCGACAATCCTGGCTACACGTTGTCTCCAATTTAAAACATTCTTAATTATAATGGGATATTCCTGAATGCAAGCTCGAAGCTACCTTTGATAGATAGGTCATGTTACTCGATTGCTGTTGGTATTGGGTTTTTTATTGCGTGATTTTACAAGCAAATTGAAATGCAAACTTCTTTTTTATATCTTTTAAAATTGTGATTATTTGCAAGTATTTTTAAACGAGATAAAGTTTTAATATAGTTCCTAAATATGTTTATTTACCTGCTCGTTGTGCTGAGTTTTTTTATGTAGAAAACTGATTGATTTTATATATGGTATAATTGATTACCTTAATATTTAATTGGTAAAATTATAATAGATTAAATCTCTTAGAAATAAGTTTTTTCGTCTAAAATGAACATTGTAATCGAAACACAGGGGAAATGACTTATATATTTTTTCATTGTAGATAACTTGGACAAATTTGTCTATCCATTTTGTTTATATGCTGTCCCTTTTTTCCATGTATTATTAGATCTGAAATATTATACATAAAAATATTGTAAAAGTAATATTTTTAACTTAAATTCATGTTTAAAATTGTGATTATTTGCAAGTATTTTTAAACGGGACAAAGTTTTAATATAGTTCCTAAATAGAGAAAACTCCTCACTCTCTATGATCATCAACTGAATCAAATGTAAGATTAACAAACTAAATAATAAATATCATAAAAACTTTTTTTTTATTAGATTTAGATGGAGGGGATATTTGTTGCTGGAATTTTTGTGGAGTAGCTGGGATGACTAGTGAGATTTAATCGATGTTGTGGTTTTGAGTCACGACATCAATTAATTGTTGTGGTTTATAAATATAAAATTATATTTTTAATTTATTTTTATTTTTTTCTTAACTTTAAATTATTATTTTTAGTGTTTTGAATAATCTTGATATATTGATATTAAAAGCAATATATATAATTTTGATAATTTTTTAAATAAAAATAATTTTAGAAAAAACCTCTCCTATATTCGTAAGAAGGCCCTTGTCCTCGTATAATTTTAATTTATTTCGTTTAGAGGCTTGGACGGCAAGGATAAAAAATAAGTGGAGATTTTATATTTTTTTAGACAAAATTTTATTCCAAAACTTTAATTGTATATTTCAAGACTCAAAGCCATCTCCTTCGCTTTCCAACAATTTTTGTAAGGGAATCGTTGGCAAAAACAATGGTGAGAAAAGAGAACAAGCCATCGAATAAATTAAATTGCACGCCAAGGAGTTTGTCAAGTAGTGATTGGATTTGATTATATACGTCCGTGACTGATATGAAGCTCAAAACCTCCTAGAAAGTATACATATCCCACATCGGAAAAACAATGAAATTGTCTTGATGTTTATAAAATAAGAAGTTTAAGTTGAATTTGATCCCAAATAAGCCACGACTTTTTTTAAAGGAAAGGGTACTAGACAAAATGAGCGTTGGATGGCAGCTCATTTGAAATAATATTTGTTGCGTGAGTTTGAATTTATTATAAAATTATATTTTAATTACTATTGATTTGTCTAGTCCATAAGAGAATATTGATTTATGGTGTGTGATCGAAGTTGTTAGTGAAGAAACCTATAGCTTCTTGTTTAAAGTTTGAGTTCAATTATTGTAAATTGATAATTTAATTGATAGTCTCTGGTTCATGTTAGGTCCTGTTTTGACAGACACTGATTCATGTCTTTCCTTGCATTAATTCCAAAATATTATTTTCTAATTGATTTTTTTCAATATCAAATTGATATTTACAAAGAAAATAACATCTTTTCATACTAATATGTCTATATAATTTAAAGGCACACCTTTTCTGAGTATCATGTATGTAAAATTCAAAGACAACTCTTCATTGAAATTAACAAAATAACTTTGCAGCATGTGTAATGCATATAATTAATCAATTAATTAACTTAAAAAATATTTATTCTAAAAATAATTAAGTTAATTGATTCCAAAAATAAAATAAAATATTTTATATAATATCAAGTTCTCAAAGGTCATTATATATATATCAACCTCTCTCTCTCTCTCTCTCTCTCTCTATATATATATATATATATATATAGAGAGAGAGAGAGAGAGAGATTGATTTGAAGGGAGATTTATAATATATTGCTCTTCTCCTTTCTAATCTTCCATTCAACATTCAAATCTATTAATTTAGTGTTGCTCATATTATAAGATACAATAAAACCTTTTATCCTTTTCAAAATAGGATAAAGTTCTCTTTGTTTATCTACCTAATATACAAGCTATTTTATAACAATCCATCATTTAGCTTGTAATATAGGGTTGTACCATATTTCATGCACAAAAAAAGTATCTTTCAATTTCAACCTATCATTAGTGTAAGCATTTCAAAACTCTAAGGAAATTATAATGGTAAAAAAGCTTAAATTAAGATTTCATTCACTAGAATTGAAAATACTGCACACATGATCCAATTAATCCAAAATAGAAGTTCATCATTATTTTAACACTAATATAACCTTATACTAAAATTCATGGATAGTTATAAAGTTTTCCAAACTTTTGCTGAAGTGGCAACACTTTTTATATTCATATATGTGAGACTTCCTTCTCACATATAGATTTCATTAAGAATTTTAATCACTCATCCTCTTGTTTATCTTGAATAATAATTTTGTGAATCTTGATTCTATACACAAATTAGTATACATCACTCTTACTAATAATTTGTTATCACCTATGAAACTCTTATCTAGCAAAAATACTAGTCAAAGTTAGGTTCTTGTTATTATAAAGTTTAATTAAATGGTTTCAAAACTCTAAAGAGACTATGATGAAAAAAAAGAAGCTTAAATCATGATTTCTTTGAATACAATTGAAAATATTAGACACATGATCCAATCAATTCAAATTAGAAGTTCACTATTATTTTAGCACTAATATGACCCTGTACTATTTTCTAAATTCAAGAACACGTATAAAGTTTTTCAAAATTTTGTTGAAGCAATACGATTTTTTATATTCATACAGGCGAGACTTTCTTCTTACAAGGAGATTTCATCAATTACTGTAATCATTGATCCTCCCATTGAATTTGAATAATAATTTTACAAATCTTGATTTCATACATAAATTAGTATGCATCATTCTTACTAATAATTTGTTATCACCTATGAAACTCCAAAATAGTAAAAGTTGGATTCTTGTTATTAGTACGTTTAGTTAAATGGTTTCAAGCTTATACTAGAGAAATACTTCTAACTAAATCTCTTGAGAGATCTTTAGTTGGAGGATCTACTAGATTATTGCAAGATCTACATGGACAATGGTAATTATCTCATAAGAAATTAATAATCTTATATATTTATGTCTCACGTTGATGTCTAGATTTTCCATTATAAATCTTACTAAATGCCCTAGATAGTTGTTTGACCATCATAATATGTGTGTATAATTGTTTATGACCATAACTTGATGTCTAATAACATATTTCTGAATCATTTTACCTTCTTATTTGTGACTAGTAGAGTTATAAACTCAAATTTCATTGCAAAATGAGTTATACATTTTTTTTTAAACAAAACCTAAGAAACAACACCACCTTCTAGAATAAATACTCATATAAAAAATGATTTATTATTATTTGTAGTATTTATCCACTTATCATCAGTATAACCTTAAAGTACAAATGAAAGGTTATTATAAAATAATCCAAAATTTATGTTCCTTTTCAAGTAACCACTCAACGATATTGTTTGTACAATTAAAATGTAACTTGACTGTGATAGGATATTGTTTTTCTTTTGAAGAAATTGTCACAACACTAACCCTATTACCAAATATATATATATATATAATCTACATTAAAATACATGGTCCATCTTTCACTTTCATCTTATTTTTCTACTGCCAATACATTTTATAAGAAAAGTCAAAGTTTAATGGTTTATAATCCTTAATAGCATTATCAGCTAGATGATCAATAATTACACTTTCTTTTATAGATTTTCTTGTCATGTAGATATTGTCATATTAAGCTCACAACACTTACCACCTGACTATTCTACTTGACATGTAAGGCTTCTGAAAAATATATTTTAGAGGACTAATCTCTGATATTAATCAAGTGGTGTAATATAACATGTACTGTTGAAGCCTCTTTGCATTTCATACCAAACTACAGCACAACTTCTTTATCATATTGTATCAAGATTCATACTTAGTGAATTTCTTACTAAACTAATAGATGGAATGCTCCTTTATTCTAGACTCTTTGTGCTCTCCTAGCACATAACTCATAACTGATTTAGTCACTATTAGATACAGAATAAGAGGTTTTCCAAGTATAGATGGTACCAATAAAGGTGACTTTTGCAAATACTATTTAATTTTATCAATGGATTATTGACAATATTCATTCCATACCATGGGATTATTCTCTCAAAGTAATCAAAAAATTGGTTCACAAATGGTTGTAAGTTATAAAATGAATTGAGTAATCTAGTTTAAGTACCCTAAAAGCTTTGATTTTTTTTCTTCCAGTTTTAAGAGTTGACATAACTTGTCCAACCTTTACTTTATTGAAGTTTACTTTTATGTCATTCTTATTTACCATAAGGTTAACAACTTCTTAATTATACTCCAAACAAGCATTTCGCAGGATTTAACTTCAGCTGATATGTCCTCAATCTTTCAAACAATTTTTTTTAGAGTTTGGATATGACTTTCTTTTTTTTTAGACTTGACAATGATATTATCTACGTACACCTTAATTTCTTTATGCATTATGTCATAAAAGAGTGTCATTATTGCTCTTTGATAAGTTACTCTAACATTCTCAACTCAAATGAGATCATTTTATAGCAAAATGTTCCTTACATGATGATGATAAATGCAGTTTTGTCCTTATCCTACTCAACCATTTTAATCTGATTATACCTAGAAAAACTCTTTATAAAATAATAGGTTGAACTCTTAGCATCATTATCTATAAGCACGTCTATATAAAGAAAAGGAAAATAATCCTTAAGGCTTGCTTTATTCACATCTCTAAATTCCACATATACTCTGATCTTGTTGTCTTTTTTAGGTATTGCTATAATATTGGACACCCATTGAGGGTATTTGACTACTTCAAGGAATCCAACATCTCATTATTTCTTTACTTCTTCCTTAACCATGATCAATATATCAAGCCTCATTGTCCTTAACCTCTGATTGATCGGTTTAAAACCTTCTATCAAAGGTAATTTATGCATCACAATCTCAATATCCAAACTAGGTATGTCAATATATGACTAGGCAAAAACACCAACATATTCTTGTAAAAGCGAAAACAACTCATTTCTTATACTAGCGGTGGTTAACATCCTGATTTTTAATTCCTTTTTATCATACTCAATGCCTAGATTTATCAATTTTAGCTATTTTTGCAGGCTCCTATACATACTCAAATTGTTCCACTAGTGTTGTAAATTCTTTGATGTCTTTATTCTCACATCCTTTCTGGTCCAATACAAATATAATTTTATCAAAGTTTGGTCAATTAGTCTCACTATAATAGGGTTGTGAGTTTATTAGCGATATGCTTTTAGATATTTTGAAAAAGGAAAACGATTTGGTTATGAGTGAATAATTCTGGAAAAATATAAAGACAAAATAAAAGGCAATTGAAAGAAAATATTATTATTCAAAAGGGCAAAAGAGCTCAACAATAAAAACCTATTGGCAATATCTTTAAGATATGATAATTGACAAGGTATATATTATTCAAACAAAAAAACATGGTTATATTATTATTTTTTGAAAACAATCGGGACTTTCTAAATCTTCTAATTGTTCATCTATCAATTTCACTTATTAGTATCAATTATGTTATTAGTCACTACCTTCAAGCAAACTAATCCATTAATATGAGTCATTAGTATCACTGATGTTTTTAATCTTCACCTCTAGGCTAACTAATCCAAATTTGTTTAATAATTTTTCTTCTTACCAAACTACTCTTTTCCTCAATATTTCATATCATGTTCTCCCTACAAACTAAACAATGTACCATGTAAATATATTTTTATTTGTACTGCAAGTCTTACTAGTTCTAATCCATCCTTTTATTCTAAATCTTAATACCATTTTTTTTTACAAATTCATCATCTTATTTTAACTTGCAAACCTATTTACCAACTATATAATTTGACTTCTTTTATATTTCTATACATTTACTTTATCTATCAAATCCAAATATAACTTTAGCATCATATTTTGATCTCTTTCATTAACACCGCATACACATAAAGAATTTAGATATCTTGTATCATATTTATACAAATATAACATTATTATTCCTTGACATAAAAGAAAATAGTAATAAAATAATGAAATATAAACAAAACATCATTTAAAAATTATAATAATGAAGGTGTCCGGTACCTACTTGGAGCGTGTATAAATTTGTTCCACTAATGCACTAACCAACTCCTATACTCTCCCCTATACCCATATGATTTTCAATCATTGTAAACATATATAATCAATATAAGAACCTTATTACAGCTCTCACTTAACATATTTTTACAAGCCAAACTCATAGAATTTAATGTGTTCTTACTTTTCAAATGTCATAATCATCTAAAAAATCAAATCTATCATTCACTCAGGGCATGTTAATTTATTCACATAATAACACATAAACATGCATTAAAATGCATCAACCAATTATGGATGTAAGAAGATCATACAAAAGATATGACAAATTATTGAGGATGTGGCCTTTACACAACAATTCATCTTCATCTTTTTTATTATAAGTTGTTTTCAACTTATCATTTTCTTTAGGTGTAGATGCATTAATTTTAAACTTTGGATTTAGGATGTAAAAGATCAGTAAAACAAACAGTTAATAGGAACATTATCTTGTCTTTTAAATGAACAAAAAATATTCCATAAAAATAACCCAACTTTATAAACTCTTGATTCACCATAGTCCTGGACTCCATTATTGATGAAAACCTTAAATTTGTTATGTCAATAGGTATAAAAAAGAGACTTTAAGGTATAAAGATCACTATCTTTAAGGTATTAATTTTCTTTATTATATTTGTTGCAGAGTTAAATAATATACTTTCTGGATACAATAAATAATTAAATGTATAGACAACAACTTCTATAAGTGTCTTAAGAGTTTCTATTAAACATAAACAAAGAGTTTGTAAAGAAAAAAACTAATGAGAGAAGAAAAATAATTTATAATTGATTTATGTCAATATCAAATTGATATTTACAAGAAAAATAAAAATAAAATTAAACCAATGTGTCTGTAAGATTTAATGGTATGTATCTTTAGAGTGTTTTTAGAGTTTAAAAATACACTTTTTTAGATTAATATATCTATAAAATTCAAAAGGCAACTTTTGAGTCAAGTTAACTAAATAACTTTGTACGAGGAGTCATGCAATATTACTTACTTAATTAATTAACTCTAAAATAAAATAATAATTATTTATTTTGCACAATGTTAAATCCTACGTGTCAAGTATATTGGCTTTTGCTCCAAATAATTCAACCTACACTATTGTTACATAAACATTAGAAATATGATAAGACTCTTTGTTTACGTGGGTGACTGGGTGCATGGCTGGGGTACAGTTGGGTTACGTGGGTTACTATTGTTTTGTGTTTTATTGAATTAGTCAAATAATAACGTAATGTGGGAGTGGGAGTTGCTGAAAGCACTCCTAGTCTTCAGCTCCACTACTGGAGTTCCGGTTATTTTGAATTATTGTTGTTTTGAGGTGGCCTATTTAGGTTCACGTTTCTGTATTGAGGGAATGAATTATTGAATAACAAAAATACTCTCCAAACCCTCTGTTCTTCTTCTTTCCTTATCCTCCCCAAATTCTATTCTTATCAGTGGTATCAGAGCCTGGTTCAACCCATGGACACGCGTGGTAAGTCTAATGCAGAGTTTCGTGTTGAGGTCAATGAAGCCCTTGCCCGACACGACACCAAATTCGAAGAATTGAATCACAACTTCAGTCGAAGTCGCTGACGCCTCTACGTGAGTCATGGCTGAAGTTGCAAGCAATGAGAATCGCCCCACTCCAATCGCGACACTTGACAGGGGAAGTCAATCCGCTTTGCGTACCGGGGATAATTCTCATGACGAGCCTTCCTCTTCACACACTTCTAATTTCGAGAGGAATCACACCACTCTCAAGCTGAATTTCCCAACGTATGCTTTCGGGGAAGGAGAAGATCCCACCGGTGGATATTCAAAGCGAGCAATACTTTGAATTCCGTAACATTGAGCCTACCCGACGAAGTTCAATTGGCGTCATTCCACTTGACAAATGTCGCCTTGCAATGGTACCGATGGTACACTAAGACCAGGGGACAATTGCGATGGCATGAATTTGTCACGGCACTTCTTCATCGTTTTGGACCCACGGATTATGAGGATCCGTCTGAGGCATTATCGCGACTCAAGCAAACCACCACTGTTAATGCATACCAGGAGGCCTTTGAAAAACTTTCCCATAAAGTGGATGGTCTTCCAGAAAACTTCTTGGTGGGCTGTTTTATTGCAGGGCTGAAGGATGAAATTCGTTTGGATGTTCGTGTTAAGCAACCAAAAACTTTGTCCGAATCTATTAGTGTGGCTCATCTAATAGAGGAACGCAACCAGTTCCAAAGGAGAACAAGCAATTCCTGTAGGCCAGAAGCACCTCCAGTCCATGCAAGACAACAGCAGGATTCCACAGTGGGACTTCTTGGTTCTGCCCCTTCACAACGGACATCTCAAATAACACATACCTCTAGTGGACCTGTCCGACGACTCAACGGACAGGAGGCAAGGGAAAGGCGTGAAAAAGGATTGTGCTTCTACTGTGATGAAAGGTATGTCCCAGGGCACCGTTGCTCCAGACCACAATTATTTATGATGGTAGATGTGCAGCCGAATGAGGAAGACAAGGATGTGGACATGGATATTGAGTCAGCAGTGGAAAGGAGCCCTGACTGAAGATGCTTCGTGGGAGAATTTGTGGCGTTTCGCCAAGACATATCCTCAATTTAACCTTGAGGACAAGGTTCTTCTTAGGGGGATGGATTGATAAGACTCTTTGTTTACGTGGGTGACTGGGTGCATGGCTGGGGTACAGTTGGGTTACGTGGGTTACTATTGTTTTGTGTTTTATTGAATTAGTCAAATAATAACGTAATGTGGGAGTGGGAGTTGCTGAAAGCACTCCTAGTCTTCAGCTCCACTACTGGAGTTCCGGTTATTTTGAATTATTGTTGTTTTGAGGTGGCCTATTTAGGTTCACGTTTCTGTATTGAGGGAATGAATTATTGAATAACAAAAATACTCTCCAAACCCTCTGTTCTTCTTCTTTCCTTATCCTCCCCAAATTCTATTCTTATCAAAATACGGGCAACTGCAATCCTCTGTTTAGGTGTTAAAGATGGAAGAGAGAGAACAACAAATACTATAAAATATAGGATATGATTTACGGAGATTTTGATTTTTAATACATAGATATTTATTAAAAATTTAGGGTAATTTGGGCCCGTGTGTGTGTGGATGGGCTTTGAATAATCAATCATGGTTACTTTATGGGTATGGAGACAAGTCCAATCCAATCATAACAGAAGGCCCAAAACCACAAGTAATCCTTGGAATTCGCCGTCGATCGCCAGGACCTTCTGTCGCAGAGAAATGGAGAGTGCGGCGAAATCCAGAGGGAAAATGAAGAAGAAAAAGAGTAGCGGCAAAGAAATCGTCGTCGTCACAAAATCAAAGCAAGAGAAGAAGAAAAGAGAGATCAAGACAAGCAGTAGGTTACCAAGAGAACCTGTTGTCTTATTACTCTCATCCTCCTCCAGCAGCAGCGGCGGCGGCGATTCACAGAAAGTAATAGAAATTGAGGGGGAGGATGATGAAACGAAGAGCAGAGTCAAGAATCGAAGCACGAAGAGCTCTAAAATCAAGAATGCTAATAATGCTAAAAGAAAAGGAAAAGATGGTGATTTTGACGGAGAAGGAGAAGAGGATGGGACGGCGTGTAGGTTTCCGATGGCAAGGATAAAGAGGATTATTAAGAGCGAAGATTCTGATTCGCTATTGAGCCAGGATGTCGTTTTCTTAGTAAACAAAGCCACGGTACTTTCTCTTTCATTTTGTTTTCTTTTATTAACGCCATGCTAGGGTTAAGGAGCTTAAGGGGTTTTAATTGTTTGAGAATCATGCCCCAATTGTCGTAATTAAGGCTTTGTTGTGGTAACAGGAGAAGTTTCTGGAGCAATTTAGTGACGAAGCATATGATTGTTCAGTTCAGGATCGTAAGAAGTCTCTTGCTTACAAGCACCTATGTAATCTCTCTCTCTCTTTCTCTCCATATTGACTTCTTATTTCTACTAAGTTTGCAATTACTGCAACTTGTAACATTGCTCTGTCGGATCATTGCTTTAGACTACTTTTGATAAATTTTCAGATAGCTAGAAATTGAGCACTTTTCTTGTTGTGAATTTGGGATTTCTCAATATATATACATATATTTTATTTTGCTATGTCAACATTTTCAACCGTGGAATGTAGGATCCTTTATCCCACTTGATATTTCATAGATTCTCCTTTTGTTTTCTTTCTCTTTTTTGGATAGAAAAAAAAAAAAAACTAATCTAGCTAAATTTATTGCACCTGATGTCCCTTTTATTTTATGTCTCACTTCAATTTAGTTGTTTGCAGCTATGACAAGCTGGTTGCTCTTATGTTTTATGCTCACTGCCAAATCAAATTAATTTCATGTTTCAAACTCAACCAGCCTTTGGAAACTATCTGATGGCTCGCATAATTACCAAGCAGGAGACAGCAGAACCACAATACAGTGCTCTGCTAAATAATGCTCCCAAGTTTAATAGACATGTTTTCTTTTTTGTTTCAGCAACAGTTGTTAGTAAAAGAAGGAGATTTGACTTCCTTTCAGGTACTTTTTACTCGCTTCTGTCCATTCTTTCTCAGTTTTAATGGCAATCATAAGCTTTTACCTATATTGATGCTGCCGGGTATAATTTGTTTTGTGCATCTAGATTTTGTTCCTGGGAAATTAAAAGCGAAGGATGCATTGACAGACAGAAAATTGGCCATGACAGGTGAAGGTTAAGCCATGGGAATGGAGATGATAATCCTAGGAGTTTTCTGTGGTCTTGAGTTGCTTGCAGAGGCATGCTCATTTCATAGCCTTGCCTTGATGTTATCAGTTGGTAATATGATTGCATTTCTTTTTCGCACTGCTAGATATTTAGCATTTGCTTAGATTGTTTTTTCTGCGGGGAATTGATCATTAAGTTGTAGGCTGCCAAATTTAGTCTATAGAGATGACAATTTCATTTTAATTCATTGCAATGGGTATGCATTCAAATTAATTCTTTTAGTTTGTGTTTGGTTAGTGTTCTCGAACAAAAGTAATATACAAATAGAATAAAAATATGTTTAGTTTGAGACCAAGATATAAAATAAAGTTATTGGTGGAACAATTTAAAGTGTATCGTTGTCAATTTCAAAACATAAGATACAAGAGGATATTTTATTTTTATTGTTTTTATCTGTAATTTAACAGTATTTTATTAATGAATATATATTTTCTAAATAATTAATGTTTGGGTTTGGCAAGGATATTCAAAATCTTTGTAGGTAATGAATAAGGTATAGATATTTCAAAATTGTATTTATTAAGCTTTGTTTGGCTGTCGACATGAAACTTGATTTGAGCTGTTTTAGTTGTTCACGAGCCATTTGCCCAGCGCTAAGTTACATGGAGAACAAATTTTTTTAAAATGTAAAAAAAAAAAGGCAAGAATGTGTTTTTTTATAATGCTATACATTTGGCCACAATAATTACTCTAGATAATTTTTTGTCAAGTACTGTTAAAAAAATTATTTATAAGACAATAATAATAATAATAATAATTTATTATGATGATTGTAGTCCAAATTATATTAATTATTATGACTATGGTGTGAATAATAATAATAACTCATAAAATAATATTAAGAATATCAATAATAATAAATTTTATTATAATTCAAACAATTATAATAATTATATTCATAATGATAATAATATTAATTTTGTCTATGTCTTTTAATTTTGTCATATAATTATTTTCATATTCTTTAAATTAAATAATGTTTTTTTATATTACTGATATTTTTTTTGTTTTATTTTCAATAATAATAATAATAATTCAAGTAATTTTTTTCATCTGATATTGTATTTATTAAGAATTAATTTTGCAACTTCTCTACATATAATGTTTCAAACCCAATATATCATATTAATGATCTTGAAAAATTTTATGGCCCAATATTATCTTTAATTTTTTAATTTTATTTCATTAAAATTGTATTACTTAATATCAACATTAAACAAAAAAAACTTGTCTTATTTAATTTTTGTTTTGCATTTTGGTCATTTTTTTTTGTATTTATATATTTGTACTCTTAGTTTTGGTTTTAAATTTTTATTGCTACTTAGCTCTACATTAAATGCATCTTACATTAATGGACATAGTAAGTTTTGCTTTGACGGTATTAAATGAGAGATACTCTCTTTCATTCATGTACAGTGAGTGTTATGTTTTTTGTGATATATTATCTCTGTGTGTGTTTTAACCTGTTTTGTCTATGTGTGACTTATATATTTTTAGTTTAAAGAGATTTTTATTTAAAAAAAATTAATATATATATATATATATATATATATATTAAAGATTTATTCTTGATATTATTATATTAGAAGTATGTAACACTAAGATTAAATTGATTTGAGAATAAAAAAACAATAAATAAAAAAACTCTTAGTTTAGTTTTTTTTTATATTTTAATATATTAATATTAAACAAATATCAAAATATATAATTAGTCTAAAATATTTTTCAAAATAATGCTTTAAAAATAATCGTCATCATTATTTTCAACATCTTATCAATAATAAAATGAACATATATAAAAAACTAAATAATCAAAGTGTTTTAGGCAAACATGAAAGAAAATAATAAATTAACTTAGATTATGTTCGAGAATCTAGTAATGTGTCATAATGATAATAATACTAATTTTGTTTTTATCCTTTAATTTTGTTATACAATTATTTTATTTTAGGAGAAGACTTTAGCGATTCCCAAAGTGGAGGAAACCAAACCAAATTTAAATCTGACATGTATTGTACATCATACTAGAGGCAAAAGTGCACATAGGGGTCCATAATGAACCAAAACCCAAAAAAGTATAATCATAAAAATTCCGAAATACTTTTTATGAGAATTGCTTAAAAACAAATATAATGATTGCATGGATAGATAGTTAAAACATCAGAAAACATATAATAAAGACAATATTCAATGGAGCAAGAAAGGGCCAATAAGAAATCAAATATTTCTTCACCAAGCATAAAAATGATAGGAGATTTAACGTGTTAAGCATATTTTGTTTCAAGAGGATAGGTTGGGCAAACAAATAGAAACAAGAGCTCGAGGAAGGCTACCACAGAAAAGGGAGGGTCCGTGTTTAAAAAAGAGGTAACAAAAACTTGCATGTTGTATTGTCATAACACTAACCTGACAAGAAAGGTGTGATGAAAGCCAAAATAGTTCCAAGTTTTGAGAACCGCCAAGATACTAATGTGGACCAGCCTAGAAACACCAGCAAATACCCATTACATGTTCCAAATGATACAATGACCCGTTCTAAGACAAAGACAATGAAAAATACATTAAATGCATTGGTTTTGAAGGTTTCAACTTGCAAAGTCCATTGGAGTATCAAGAGGAGATCCTAGTACATTTTATTCATGTGCAAAAAGGATACAATGCAATCTTATTTGGGCTATGAAGTGAAGATAATAAAGAAAATAAAAGAATCCTACTACAACTTGGAAACAGCATGGGTGAATACCTTTTCCTTTTGTTTTTAGAATTAAGGAACCGGATAGAACCAATGCATAATATTATGAGTATTTGCTGAAATATTGAATCAACTTTATAATATTATGAGTTTTATTTTATTTTGTTCGCTATAACCCAAGACTTGTTTGAATAATACTTTGTTTTCACCTAAGATCCAAGACTTGTTTGAATAAGTTGTGGGCTTTTCAGTTTAAGGTTTTGAGTTAGTTCTGAGTGGACCTCATTTAAGTCCACAAGGGGTCTATTAGGGTTATTTTTTTAAGAACTATATAAACTCATGTAAGCTAAATTTTGACAGCCATTTATGAATATTACTTCTGAATATTTCAGTTTTACGTGTGAGAGTTATTCTTGCATTCTTTAGTTCTCAAAAAAACTGAATTTGACTTATGGAAGATTAGCTAGCTTCATGGAATCATTCTACTCATTCCAATAGTGTTGGTGCCTTAGGGAAGATTTCCATTATATCACACTCCTATCCAAGGTTGTCAAAATCATGATTTTGACACGAAACGGAAGTAGCTTCTGAACTCGGATCGTAAAATCGTACTTAAATTTTACCGTATAAAAATCATAAAATCACAGCTAAAATCGTGGAGGTAGAAAAATCGTAAAATCGTAAGTAAAATATTTATGAATAAAATACAACATAATTATAGTCATAAAAATATTATTTAAGGTTAATATATAATTTAAAATAATTTAAAATATATTACAAAATAATTATATAAATATACAATAATCAATATAAGAGCATTTAATAAATACTATTTTTTTTTATTTTTAAACTAGAAGAATTTAAAAAATACAGATTTTTTAATTTTTAAACCAAGAGAGAGAGGGCCAGTGCATGGGGGGCTGGCATGGGGCTGGGCATGACCTATGGCCACGTGGCAAGAGAGAGAGGGTCAGGGCCAGTTGGCAAGGCATGGGTTGTGCAGGGCAGGGCATGGGGGCGCAGGGTGGCAAGGCATGGGGGGCATGCCTAAGGCCACGTGGCAAGAGAGAGCAAGTCAGTCACGGTGGAAATGTAAAATAGCCTGGAATTGTAAAATCGAACCGATCCGGTCCGATTTTACGATTCCGTACGAGTTTGACCGAGTTTGACCCGAAAGGATTTTTTCCTCAAATTGACATGATCTGATGAGTTGACTCGCAAAATCGTACGATTTTGCAAGTCAACTCGCGATTTTAACAACACTGCTCCTATCAGACCTATTTCGGTTTTCCGGTATCAGATTCCAGTTTTGATTGTGGGTTGCGTGATCATGAGATTTACATCAGGTACAGATTCTTAGGTCAAAAGAACTACGAAAAAAAATATGAATTATGAACCAACACTTTCATTCCTTGAGAAAAAGCATGGAGTTTTTTTTTCAAAATTTGAAGATGGAAATGTCACCCATATTAAGACTATTTAAAAAAAACATGGAGTTTTTCTAAAACAACTGAAGTTGGGCAGGTGACCCAATATTAAGACTATTTTTAAGAAAAAAACATGGAGTTTTTCTAAAAATCTTAAGATGGGCAGGTAATCCAATATTAAGACCATTTTAGAAAACACACACAGAGATTTTCTAAAAATCTTAAGATAGACACCTCACCCAATATTGAGATAATGTTTTTAGAAAAAGCGTTGAGTTTTTCTTAAAATTTGAAGATAAGCAAGTCTCCTAATATTGAGCCATTTAAAAAAAAAAAACATAAGAGTTTTTCTAAAATAATCAAAGATGGGCTGGTCACTCAATATTGAGACTATTTTTACAAAAATCATGGAGTTTTTTCTAAAAATCTTAAGATGGGTAGGTCACCGGATATTGTGACCATTTTAAAAGAAAAATGTGAAGTTTTTTCTTAAATTTTTTTATGATGGGCAGGTCACCCATTATTGAGACTATTTTTAGATAAAGCACAAGGAGTTTCTAAAACAATTACAGATAAGCATGTCACCCGATATTGAGACCATTTTTTAAGAAAAAAACTTGACAAAAAGCATAGGATTTTTGTATGGCCAAGCAATTTATCTTTACAAAACTTACTATGCAAACCACTTGACAAGTCTTGGCTTCATAAGTTTTGTAAAGAAGGGGCATATGTTGTTACTAATTTTTAGGCCCCACGTGCCAGAGATGACATATCTTTTTTTAACCACATACAGGAGTTTAGCTCATGGTTTTTGGATGTTTTACAAAAGTACATAATAATAAAATTAATTTGAACCCTAATTTGTCTGATAATGCTATATTTATTCTTTCTTTATCTAGTATGTTCTAATACCTAATTTGTCTGATGTCATAATTTTTTTCTAATACCAAATTTTTCTTACAATTTAGAATTTGAATCTGACCTAGTTTCGTGCAATATATGACTATCCCAGCTATATTATATCATTTATGACATTTTAAAGAATTGATCGGAACCTTTATTAGGTCTTAGAGCCCACTGTTCTTATTTCAGACTCTCAGTCAGATGTGATGCTCGTCACTGTTAGTTTCCAAATCAAATCAGGAGATGTTTTTTACCAAGTAGATTGCGGGCAAATTATATTTTCTAAAATGTTTTTTTCTCACTTTTAATCCTTCATGAAATTTATAGTCCTGTACATATAGATAAATTTGGTTTTATTGGATCTCCTGATTTCATCTTAAGCTCAAGATATTCCTATTTGAATGTCTATTGTAAAAGTAGAGAACCCCGCAACGAGAATGATTCTGACCAGAGTATGCAGGTTTTATTCGATGACCTGATTTAATGTTTTGAGGATTTATCAAGATAATCAAAGACCAATTTTAAATTTGGGAAAGCTAATTAGTCTCATTGAAGAAAAAAGGGTGATTCTGAAAACACACCATAATTTATCTTGCTCGATTGTCGTGCAAGATTATATTTTGTTTCTTTTAACAAATTCAGCAAAGCCATTTTTTTACCATAAGTTTAAGGTTGGATAAATCCCTCAGAATTTGCAATAAAAAAATGATTTTGCTGCGGTCACGATTTTGTTCTTCAAAACGGTTTTTGACCAAGTAGATTGCGGGTCGATTCTGTTCTTTAAAATAGTTTTTTCTTGTTTTGGATCTTTCATAAAAGTTGTAGCCCTGTAGATGAATAAATTTTTGAATCGCCTGATTCTATATTAGAAGCTTAAGAGATTCTCATTTGATTGTCTAATTTAAAAGTAAAAATCTTGTCGCGATTTAATTAGCATGGTACTCTTTTATTATCATTTTGAGAATACCCCCTCCCCCACACTTGTAAATTCTTTCCTTTTCTCTGCAATTTCCTAATGGTTTCTATGATTCTTTCACTTGATTTTTGAGCTGCAAATAACATTTTCTTATGTTTCAAAATCACTATAATGTCAATTAGAAAATTTGTTTTTCTATGTCTTTTTATCTAATTACAGGAAAAAAAAACATAATTTGTATCTATATTAATGCACTAAATCTTTCTTAAATAGAGTTATGTACAACTCTATATATACCTCTCTAGCTGACCAGAAAGAGGAAAATAGGAGACAAAAGAAAGAAAACAGGGCAAAAAGACGAGAGAGAGAGGTACCCAATATGAAAATAGAGAAAGAAAAAATTACTTATAGTAACCCATCTCCTGAGCATACAACCTTTCATCGGCCACCACCAGCTTTGCCACCACAAGAGGTCCAACATCATCGCCTTCGACCCGTTAATTGCTAGGTAAGTTTCCATGCATTTCTCTTCGCTTTGCATTTTAATTACATAGTCACTGTGCATGCTTTTGTTTTGTCGCACCCCATCGCGAGAGCGCGGCGTCGTAATGACCCTCCCCGTGAGCGGGGGATTCAATATCGGGGGTATTATCTTTATTTCTGTGGAAAAAGGAGTCACCACCTAGTATTATGGTTACTAGGAAACCTAAACTGATCTTTCAGAGATTCTAGGGTAAGGGACTGGTTGCGTAAAGAGAAGGTTTTAGCACCCCTAGTACGCTCTGCCTAAGGTAAGCTGCTTGGTGTTTTTGGTTGGCTTATGATTTGTTATGGTTTTGATCTTTCAAAGAATATGTTGATGAAATGATGATGGTGTATTATCCTCGCCGAATATTTTGGATATTAACCCCTTAGGATTTATTTATCCAAACACCGAAAGTGAATAACATCATATTATCCCCGCCGAATATTTTGGATATTGACCCCTTAGGATTTATTTATCCAAACACCAACAGTGAATAATCAATTCCCAAAAATAAGATTTTAATATTTTTGAAATATTGACCAATACCCTTTGGATTGTTACAAACATGTTGTAAAATCTCAAAAATGCAAGAAATGATTTTTCTTTGCGAAATCCATGGTAAAACACATTTTCTCTTAAAACTCTAAAGATAATATATATTTTTTTGAAAGAAAAAAAGAATTTTTTAAAATATGCTAGTGTATTGGTCGTATGCAAGAAAACAACATAATTTTTAATAAAAAATATTTTTATTCAAATTTTATATTTTTTGTATCTTTTTTTTTTATTGTGTGGGATGGGCTGCCAGCCCGCCACATGGGGACTCGGTTGGGCCTCTAGCCCACCTCATGGGTCGGGCTGGTGCCCATCTACTGGCTGGGATCTTGGCCCATCTATTGGGCTGGCTCCAACAATGTGGGCTTTAAGCCCATTAATATTGGTCTAGGCTTCCAGCCCATTAGGACTAAAAGCCCTACCTTCTTCAGGGTCAAGCCGGGCACACTAACCCGTCCCAATCAACCCGGCGAGGAGTGAATTAATTCACTCCTCGCGCATGCAGATGGAGAAGATGAAAAGTAGATATGCAAATTTTTGAGTGTGATGAATGGCGTACCTGTTAATACTCGTTGGGTAGAGGAGGTCGAGGTGGTTCTTATGGTCGTGGTTTCGTCGGAGATGATGGCCTGTTGTGGCCTGAGTGGTCGTCAGAAAACTAGCGGTCACATTGCAAACGATGAGTTTGTTCTGCCAATCCTTGCCTGAGATGATGTCTGAGTTTCTGGGGAGGTAACGGAGAGTCTGGTGACAACGGAGTGGAGTGAGGTGGTTGGAATTGGTTGGCGGAGCTCTGAACCGCGAGGGAGAGAGAGATAGAGGTCTGGTTTTAGAGAGAGAGAGAGGCAGAGGAAAACGAGAGAAAATGCAGGGGAGAGCACGAAGAAGATTAACTCAAAATTTTTATATAAATGGCTCTGCAACTCTCTATTTCTCTGCGTTTTTTTTCACTGTATTTCCCACGTAAAATCTCTTCTCTCTTTTTTTTCTATTTTTTGCGTTTCCCCCGTGCAAGTTGTTATTTATAGCAAATCAATCCAACCCTTCGGCTGCCAAAAATGCTCATGCAGGTACCATCGCTGAACATTGAAGGCAGGCGTGCTGATCATTCAAAGCCGGGGAGCATGCAGTCGGAATGCAAAATGCAATTTTCAAAAATCATGCAGTCGAGACATGCAGTGCGATTTTCAAAAAAAATTGAAGGTAAACGTATGATTTGGTCCTTAAATTTATAATTACTCTAATTGTAACTTCAAGTGGATTTAAACTTATGATTTTATGCAAATATATCCCACAAAAATTCAATCTCAAACTTAGCTTTGCGTGACCTTTTTATTCTGATCCTTGATTTCTGATTTGCGTGATTTAACCCCTAATTAACCATTAGACTCTCAATTCATTCAATTTGGCCCCTGATTTCGCATAATTGGCTTAGAAAAATTCAAATCGGTCTCTGAAAATTCCAATCTTATCAATTGACCTGAATTAAATTCAAGAACTTGATTTCTCATCGATTAAGCCCTTAATAAAATTAATTTGACAGATTTAAAATATAATCAAGTTCTTGCACTTAATTAATTCTTTCGATTAGACCCTCAACTAATTCTCAAACATAATTACACTTTTAAATCGGCCAACGATTAAATCAAACTGACCCATGGAAATATAATCATATCTTTTGACTTAATTTTTACACAGATTTATCGGATAATAAATTACTTTAGCCTTGAATCTGCGCTTTCCTTCATTTATTGGCACAAAAAAGGGACGATCGAGCTCTCGAAAATAATCAAAATTTCACTCTGATTTTCCTACCGATACCAGCCCCTAATCGGTAAATATCCAAAATGCTTTTCTAATAATAATAAGTCATTATATTTATTCAATCAACACATCTTTCAAAGAAGACTTGATTAATTGGGAACATTTCAATTGTTTACTCTACGATTTACGAGTCGTGAAAGTATAAAACACTAAGGCTAAAATAGGTTATTAAAGTGCACTGAATTCTCTTAGATTTTCAAATTTTTATTCCTTTTCCTTGCGATTTACGAGTCGTGAACACTTTTGTTGCACGTCGTCACGTGATGTCCCGGGATGGGTTTTGTCACGCAAGGGAGTTGAGGAGTCGCCACCTGGATGTTGAGGGTCGATAGGAAAACCCGGTTGCACTGGTCTGATTAGAAATTCAAGGGTAGGGTACTAGTTGCGTAAAGGGAAGGTATTAGCACCCCTAGTACGCCTTACCTAAGGTAAACTGCATTGCGTATTTGATGTGATATTCATTGTTTTGATGGGCCGTATTTATTCATGTGAATAAATCTAGAATGAAATTTTATTATGAGCTCATAAACCCAAATAAAATATAAGGAAAAAAGATCCATGTAGATGCCTTAAAATGATCATCTATCATGAATGAATGGATGGATTTTCAACAATTTTATGCATCGTAAAAAATGTTCTAATTAAAAAAAAATTGCTCATCACTTAGAAAAACTCTAGTAATTTCTTTGGTCATTTATAAATATTTAAATATCAACCTACTTATAGGTCTAAGATTTCATATATGAATGTAACCATTAATTCTCATGAACTAATTTCGTGATTTATCTCAATATAGGCTGATTCAGAAAAAATCGATCACCGCTTAGAATAACGCTGGGAATTTTTTAATCGTTTCTAGATATATATAAATATTAGTCTACTTGTAGGTCCAACATTTACTATCTGAATTTAACCATTAATTCTCATGAACTAATTTCACGATTTATTTCAATATAGGCCAAATTCTCTAGATTTAATAAACTTGTTATTAAATCTAGAGTAATTTTTCAAAAAAACTTTGGTCGTACAAATAAAACACATTTTTTATAGTTTTATATTCCTTTTTCTTACAATCACAACATAAATAAAATACAGAACACACACACATTCTCTTTTTCATTTCCTTTTCATTACATTTTACAAATAAAAATACAACACACACATTCTCGTTTTCATTTCTTTTTTATTACATTTCACAAATAATAATTAAAAAAATAAAAATTCAAATAAACACATAAACATAAAAATTACAAAAAAGACCTTAGAACAGTTCTGGAACAAATGGCGGCAACATGAGGAGCACTAGTGACGTGTCAGCTCACGCGCAGCCGCCGGTGAACAGCGGGATAGTGGGGCCAATGAATTTGCCTCTTCTCTTCACTCTCTCGCCGGTGGTGGACTTCATAGCCACCTGGAAAACAAACAAACACACAAAACAAACACTCAAAGCACACAACTATCAATGTTTCGGTTCCTTCAGATTCTCAGTTTTTTTGGGTTTTTCTGCTTCAAATGGCAATTGGACTTCATGGAAGAGGCTGTCGGCGCTGGATGACCGCAATGGTGAGGGGAAACAGTAAGCTGGCCAGCGAGGTCGCTGCGACGTCGTGCTCTAGCGAGAGTGCGACACTTAGCAAGTACACTTGAAACTTGCTTTAAATGTTTTTAGTTATTGATACATTTAGAGAGTTGATCTACAAGAAATTATTTAAAATTATGTTTTAGCTTTTTCAAAAAAATATATTTCCATTATGTTTTTTTAAAATAACTTTATAGACTGTTAAGTGAACTTGCTACTACTAGGTTCCTTTTCCATTCCAAGCCTTGGAATTTGGATATTAACAAAATATATAGGAGTGACTAAATTACTAGTATTATTGTAAAACAAAATTCAACCATTAACAATCTACTTTGTTTTTTTTAATTTCATCATTTAATATTACTTTGTTTTGAAAATTGAGTTACGTTAAAAAATTCAATTTTCTTTTTGTTGGTTATAGATCAATTTTATAGATTTAGATATTTTTTTATCTTTAATTGATTTATTGGAAGTACAAATTCATGATTTGTTTGTGTTTTCATGAATTTATCATGATCTCATGATCCAAGTGATATTTTAACCTAGGTTGTTTTAATTTTGTTTTGTATTAATTGATTTTATTTTCTATTTTATTTTTCAATATTGAGCTGGTTGAAAATTGGATTTCATGATTATTTTTTTCAATTTACTTTCTATAAGATAATTTCGGTCTTTATGAACTGAATTGCATGTTTAATAGATTAATTCAAGTTGATTTAATTTAGTTTTATTTATGTAGTTATCTGAATCTCATAACCTAGGTTACGAGTTTGACAATTAGCTTGAGTTGATTTAATTTATTTATTTGGTTAGTTTCTTTGTTTCACCCTCCAACAACTCAATTATTTTTATTTAGTGTTTTTTTCCAATTTTATCTTTTAATATTAGGTTGTTTCGGAATCAAACTTTGTATTTTTTTTCAATATGCTTTCTACAAAACTAACCCAATCTCATGAATTTAACTTTTTTCTCTCGATCTCAACCATAACATTGGATCGGTTGAAAAATTTTTTTTATGAAATTATTTGAGTCTTATGTTTCAAGTTTAATAGTTAGCCTGAGTTGAGTTTGATTGATTTTTTAATTTTTTTAACTTTATCTTTTAATATTGGGTTAGTTGAAGATTAAGTGAAATAATTTTTTTTATCTTCTTTTTAAATTTTTATCTTGATCTCATTACTTGGATTGTGGGTGTGGAAAGTTGACTTGGGTATTTTTTTTAATATAATATTTTTTTTCAAGTCCATCCTTTATCATTGTTTTGATTAGGAATTGTCTTTCATAATTTATTTTTATTTATTTTTATAGGGTTATCATGGTTTTATAACCCGTGCATGGATTTGACATGTTAGCTTAAGTCGATCAAATATCATCTCGGTATTTTAAAAAAAAAAATATTATCAAATATATCACTGTATTGATATTTTTTAAGTTCATGATTATTATTAATTTTTTAGAGAACAAGTTCACATTGCTTGAATATATTTTTTGTATTAAAAAAATGATCTAAGTTATAGTGCAACAGAAGTTAATAATCTAATTATAACTATAATCAGGTTTGATTTAAGCATCCAAATTCAATCTCAAATATATAATATATGGAATTAATCTTGAGTTGAAATCAATTATCCACCAAATATTTGCTTTTGATTAAAAAAACAATTTCCTTTATTTGAGTGCCTTTTATTCTTCCAAATTAAAGCCTATTGAAAATATATAAACATATAGATATAAAAAAATCAAGGATTTATTCCAATAAATTGTTTTTAAAGCTTTATTATTTTTAAAGCACAGTCTATATGTTTCTAAGATCATGCATTCACTTATTATAAAAATAAATCATAAAAAAGTACCCTCGTATCCCTCGGTTCTTTTTTTTTTTTTGGTATAAACCATCCGGTAATCCGGCCACTGCCGACTAATCCGGATTCGAGCCGGGTAGGACCCTTAAGGGCAGCAAAGCTCTCCCAAGCAAGTTTTAAAGCAGCTGCATACCCAAGGCTCGAACTCGAGACCTTGGTTAAGCTGGGACGACCCCCTAGTTTTTAATATGTATCCCTCGGTTCTTAATCTCGTATGTAAAGTGACATATCCCTAGTTTTTTAGCAAGCAAATTGTCGATCACCTAAAATGAAGAGAATTATCCACTTTCTTGAGCTAACTTGCCCGCGCATAGCGTCCGACTTTTTTTCTGTGTTTGATTTTTTACATGTTGTAATTAATTTTTTTAATATTTAATTAATAAAATTATAATAGATAGAAATATGTTAGAAATGAGTTTTTTTCCCATTTAAAATGAAAATTGTAATTAAAATGCAGGGGAAGTGGTTCATATATTTTTTAATTGTAGATATATTGGCAAATTTGTCTACCCATTTTGTTTATGTGTTGGCTCTTTTTTTTGCATAATATTAGATTAAAAATATTGCAAAAGAAATTTTTAAATAAAACAACCTAAAATCTAAGGATTAAATTTTTCTAAAAAATACAACCTAAACAAACGAGGAAAAATTAGAATTAAAACCAAAATTAAGAGCGTATATATATAAAGATGGATAAAAATAGAGATTATTTAGAAATATATTTAAAAAAAATAAAGGAATTAAAATAAAGAATTAAAAGTATATGGGTCGAAATTAAAAAAAAAAAAGTTATGCAAGGAAAAAATAAATAATTCTTTTATGTTTTGATTTATTTTCAATCCATTTATTTTTCAGTAATTTAGGTATAATTTTAAATAATTTGTTTATATTTATGTATATATACTTTTATTTTGGACTTTTAATTTTTATTAGAATTTATATTTGTATTAAATGTAGCTTTGGTTAAAAAACAAAGTTCACCTTTGGTGATGTGAAATGAAAGTAAAACCTTCTCTTATGCATATATAGTTAATCTTCAATTGTTAGTTATTAGTTATATTTTTTAAGGCATTAATATTGAATAAATATCAGAATATATAATTATTTTTAAGAGAACAAACCAATAAAATAATATTTGTCATTATTTTAAATGCATTATTTATAATAAAATGAATAACTTGACCAAATGTTTTCACCTGTTTTGTCTATGTAGCTTTGTATATTTTTTTTTATTTATGCAAATATTACATCTGAAATATCATACATAAAAAAGACGCAAAAGTCAACCTTTAAGAAAAATAATATCAACTGATGAATTATTTCGATTATTATTGTCATTGTTATTATCATGATTGTTAAATTGTCACAATTATTATAGCTGTTATTATAAAAATTATTATAAATAATTCATATTCTAATTATTATTGTTCATACTATCGATGACACCATAATTATTATTAGAAAAGAAATTAAATTATTATTGTTCATACTATTGATGACACCATATTAAAAGTATTCAGAGCACTGATAATAATTTGTTTTTCAAAAAACCTAGGTCATTTAATATATATATATATATATTAAGGCGCTAATATTAAATAAATATCAAAATATATAATCACTCTCACATATTTATAAGGAAAAAAAACTTACAAATAATCTTTATCATTTATTTGAATGTCTTATCTATAATAATTATAAATTTCAACACCTAACAATATTAACAAAAAAAAACCAATTATAAAACAAAATAAATGACAAAACAGAAATAAATATTATTAGATTTTAAAACATTATTTGACTTCAAGAATAAATAAAAATAAAAAATTAAAAAACAAAGAGGAAAAATAATAAATATCAATTTTCAAATGATCGCCAATAGAAATTAAAATTTAAAAATTAAAAAAAAAACCTTAATAACATTGAAAATAATAAAAACTAGGAATAAAAACTAATAGCATGTATTTATAAACGTAGACAAGATAGGAACCATTAAAAAATATGTATAAAAAAAGAAATTAAAATAAAATCCAAGATTAAAAGTATAAAGGATGAAATAAAAAAACACATATATAATAAATTTCATTTAAAGGACGAAATTGAAACAAATCTAGACTTTGGTACCAAAAAAATTAAAGAATTTAACATAAAACCAGAAATTAAAAGACTGAGGACCGAAATAAAGCTAAAATATATAATTAATTTGAATTGAAGGATATAATTGAAACAAATCAAAACTTTGATACCAAAAATATTAAGGATTTCAAACCAATCGAGAAAATAAAAGATTGAGGACCGAAATGAAACTACAATATATAATCAATTTCAATTGAATGAAAAAAATAAAATAAAATAAAAACATATATAACAGAAATAAGAACCATACAAAATAATTGAAAGATCATGGACTACAATGAAAACACAATAAACTGTAGGGCCTGACGTGTACTTTCGTACACTAGAGAGAGAAAAGGGGGACAAAAATTTCAACCGACCACTGACACGTCTCCGATCACCGTGTAACCCCGCGCGCTGCACTGGGAGGAAGAGAACATGGTGGCGAATAATTCTAGACGTCGGTTGGGCATTTTGACACGCCGTAAACCGCCGCACACGCCGTCCTAAAACAACATGAGTGCGGAAGCGGACGGCACGTCCAACGACGCGCCAACAGTACCGAGGCAGAAAATATAATTAAAAAATAGTAAATTATCGCCACACCCCTACAGCCAACTCTTGGATTTTGTCTTATATTGGGATACTTACGTATTTGACCTTTTTTTTTAAAATGTGCGATGACCCAACTGACAACGGAGTTTACTGCTTAGTTTTGTCTTATATGGAGGTATTTTAGTATCTTGCCATTTAAAAGAAAAGTGCAATAACCTTTATGCCCCTGGCAGTAATTGTGCATTTTTATCTTATATATGAGTATTATGGTTATTTTACTGTGCACAAGAAGACAAAAAATCAAAAATACCCCCAGATCTAAGGCTAAAAACATAGTGAATAAAATGAGAAAATAATAATTTCACTATTTCAATCCCCAGTGCCTTTAAAATTAGATGAACAGTGAAAATCCACTATTCATTATTGTTTAAATTACCGATATGTCTTAGCTTTTGTAGTGATGGTAATGTGAGTGATACAGCATGCAATGGTACGTTCCTGTCTGACACGGACAATCTCCATCCAAATTCATTCATGCATCATAAAGTTTTGCCTGCACACCCACTTGAAATATCCTCCTAGTTTTCCTGATTTCACACCCTAACTACAACAACAAGATTCTAGCTAGTGTTATATCTGTCTCACCAGTTCATACCTTTCCCGTAGAGATGATTGAGAAGATACAGTCACTGTGTTTGTGTAATCCTACATTGCACCTAACCTGATCCTCTGATCTTCACCAGACCACTATATAAACCCTAGCTGTCCTCGTAATCATATCACCACACCAGACGCTTCTGCAAGTACACCGCCATTTTAAAATCCACTCGAGTAGAGGCCGCCACTGCAGCAAAACAGAGAAGATGAGGCCACAATCTTTCATCTCAGTATTGTCTCTTATCCTTTTCTTCCTCCATTTTACTAAAACGTTATGCCAGTCACCGGCCGCAGCCCCGGCTATGGCGCCTCCTACGACACCAGTGAAGGCACCGCCTGCAGACTCTTCACAAGCACCATCTGCGCAGGTAGCTACTTCACCCGGCCCCGTCGATATCAATAAAATCTTGCAAAAGGCGGGGCACTTCACAGTCTTCGCCCGCCTGATGCAAGCTACAACGGAAGACACCGAGCTAAACAAGGAGCTGAACAACACAAACAATGGAATAACAATCCTGGCACCAACTGACAGCGCATTTTCGAGCCTCAAAGCAGGCTTTCTCAACTCTTTAAGCGATGAAGACAAGACTGAGTTGGTGAAGTTTCACGTATTACCTGCGTTCATATCAACTTCCCAGTTTCAGACAGTGAGTAACCCTGTGAGGACACAGGCAGGGACAGGTCCCAGGGTGACATTAAATGTCACCACCACCGGGAATTTCGTGAATATAAGTTCAGGGCTGACAAATACGAGCATATCAGGCACTGTATACACCGACAGCCAGCTTGCTATATACCAGCTTGATAAGGTACTCTATCCGTTGGACATTTTCACTCCCAAGCCTCCAGCTCCGGCTCCTGAACCAGCTCTGGGAAAGCCTGGGAAAGCAGCACCCGGTGTGGAAAGTCCCACTGCTCCGAAGGATATTTCTGCTGCTCCAACGCAACTCTTTCTGCATGACAATGCGTTGCTTCTTGCGGTCAGCTGTGCGTTTGCTGCAATAATATATTCGTGAGTTGGATAAGCTGGGGCCTGGTCTGGGGGTGGCATATATTTCTGGTCCCTTTTCCATGTTTTTTAAATTTGCTATGATTTTGTGGAGTTTGCGATGCATGGTACTGGTGATTAAGATGGATGGAGATCAGTGCTGTTTTCAATAATTGACATTTTCCTGTCATTCCCATTGATTTTGTACCGTTCAAGTTTGTGATTAATTACTCAAGAATGAGTTTTGTGTCTTTACTTTGCCCCAAAATTCTACCGTTTTCCTTAATTTTACAGTATATATGCTGCTTGATAAATATCTTCTATTCCTTCAATTCTGTATCTCATTCTAGAAGCGATTGCAAACAAATGATCAAAAGATTTATAATTTGGGAGAATTTGCTATAATTATATATCTATTCAACAACTACTACAAAAGATAAAAAAATGATTGAATTTGGGTTTTCTTTGGAGGGAGAATTTGTGTTTCTCTATTCTGGCCGCCCTGCTCTCTTTTATTCTTTCCTCTTTTCTTTTTATAGCCTAGAAAATTTTAGTCCCTTACTTACAAAATAGTCTTCTCTTATGTAGATATTTTTATATTTAAATACTTCAATGAATATTTTTCTAAAAAAAAAAAAATAGTCTTGCATGAAATCTTCAATATTTGACTTAAAGAAGAAAATTACCGAAATAAAAACTTGGATGACGGTTCAAATGCTTTGAGACATAATTTGGACTTATTTCTTCATAAAACCTGTCTGCTGACAGAATTCATATGTCATCTTAGAAAACTCATATTTATCTCATATGAGATCTTTTTGTGCTGAAACTAGGTGATATTATATTTAGTTGAGTCACGGATCCAAAGCAATTGAGTTTACATCAAATGGATGTCTGTAGATATTTAAGTTGTAATGGTCGAAGGTTAGCTCTCTCAAAATGCTAGATTTGACTTTGAAAGTTGTGATATCCATGCTCTTTCTTTATTTTTCTTTCCATATATTTCTTGGAAGTTATGGATGTCAAATTTCTAATGCCACGAGAATCACTTCATTTTGACCTCTATAGCTCAAGCTATGCATAAAACCTATTAATTAACTTCAATTTACTTTTTTTTTTAATTTTTCATCCAAAAATACCTTAAAAACATAAAACAACAAATTTCAAGGTATTTTATATATATAACATCGGTAAAATACTAGGTAAATATGGGTAAGACTATCGAGTAATGCGGTTGTATAAACCTCACAACCCGATCTTCTTGCCTCACCTAGATTTAAAATTGAATGGTGTGTAAGTTCTATTTGATTTGTCCCTAGGCCTCTCATCAACTAGTAGTTTAAAAGTAAATCAAAATAATTTTTTTTTAATATTATGATAATGATATATTATATTAACTTGAGCTTTGCGGCCTAACCCACAAAATTAACAATCTAGATTACGGATTTTATTGAGTTTATAAACTTTATTTTTAAAAACGTTTTATACTTATTATACAATAGCAAGAATAAATATTTGTAAAACCAAGCATAAACCAAATAATTTGATGTTTTTTTTAGATTGCGATAACTTAAAACAAACTAAAATAATTTATAAAAATAAGATAAAAGTAAACATACTGGAATAATTTAAAAAAATACAGATCAAGTAAATATTGAAGAATATAAATAGTGAAGGTGGTAAGAAATAGCGAAGAAATAAAACGAAGCAACGTAATAATAAGAAATAAAACGAAGATAATTATAAAATAGCGAAGAAATAAAGTGTACGGTAATATTTTAGTTATAAAAGTGAATTGTTTGAACTTTCAAAAAGAATATCAACGTTACATAAAAGATTTTTTTTTACAAAAGGTATTGTATGAATCACAGCTAACACTTTTTACAATTGTGATTGCAACAACTAGCAGCCCAACCTTTACCAAACGGGTTCATGGTAGCTACGCTGCAGCTGCTTTTTCGCAGGCTTGCCCCCATTTCTCTCCCCTCCTTAACACAGGATCACGGAACCAATTCTCTTTTTTAGAAAAACAATATTATTAAATCAATCAATTTGAATTTGCGGAATTGATTATCGGTGCACTTCTGTTATGGTATTAGAGTCTTGTTGACCCAGCGATTATGAGTTTGATTTACATCACCCTCATTTTATTTGATAAAAATCAAACACAAAGTAGTATGGGTATATATACAAATTTCAAGTCTCAAGAGCTTTCACTTGAAAAATATATTAAAAAACAATATAAATCATATTCTAAAAGTTTAAAACTTAAAATTTTAAATATATCTTGTGATGACATGGTGACCAACCAACACAGCAGTAGCGGCTGCAGCAAAGAAGCAGAGAGCCCACCCGGCCCATGAGAATCTGCACACAGGGACTGGATTTGGAGTGAAAGTGAGAGTGGGTGAAGAATCCAGAGTTTCTGTTTGATGCGGACAGACAGGCAGACCTCAGCTCTAAAACTATCATCCCAGTGCTCGACACCCACTACAAATATCATCACGGTTTTGCTGCGTTCGCAAGCAAACTAGTTGCTGAAACATTGAAGTTAATCTTCACCTTTCAAAGTGAATGGATAAATATGTATTGCTAGCAGCAGGAGTCTGAGCAATTGGATGCCCTCCTCCACCTTTTCCTGACTAAGATAACCTACTCTCCTGTAACTAAAATTGCACCACAACACCTTGCTTCACTTCTCTCCACCTGCAGGCTAGCTATCATATATTACTATATATATATATAATGTATACTCCCTAGCTAGCTCTCTGCAAATCAAAATTTGACACCTGTAAACCTTAAAGGGTAGCCGTTGGTTCATCTAATCCAAGTTCAAGAAGGGTCCATTCAAGTTTTGAATATGACTGATGTGTTAGGCCCTATAATAACCTTGATTTAAACTTATTTTCCCTAATATGACATGGAGTTCAAACCTAGATTATTTCCTAAAGAATAAAGGATTTTAGCATTCAAAAGAAAAAGTTTTCTAGTCTAGGAAGGAAACCTAAAAGTCAGCAGCATTCAAGACCAAATAAATCTTTTTCTTTTATTTTTATATGGCTACAACTTAAATTTTTATTTAAAATTTGTGTTTTAGGGTTAATAAACATCAATTGGACTTAAATACTTAGGGATTTAGGTTTGATTTTGTAAGTGAGCCTTATACAAATTCATATCTTTAGGTATTCTAGGGTTTAGTTTAGGTTAAAAACACATATGCTACCTCAAATTTAGATTAGGTTTTTCATGCTTAATAACATTGAGATTATAGCAGCAACTTTTGTGTGCTTGTGAGGTGAGAATTCTCTCTTTCTTGATTCTCTAAAAGACTGAAAACGATTTATCGAGGTTCAACTGACTTTGTGGCACCACTCCATACTACTCGTTTGCAGATTGTTATTTGTTGGGCTAGGGTTCGAATCCAGTAATGTCAGTGCCTAGGTACAAGTTATTTTTGTGTCACACTTCGATCAAACCTTATTTACTTTGTTTTCTAGGAATTAGTGTCTTTGCGTGTGAGTTGCTTGACTGCATGATCAAAAGGTTTGTATCAATAGTTTCTCCCGGACATTTTGCCAATAACCAACCCAGTCACCAATAACGACTAAGACAAAGGCACCTGATAAGATCCAATTTTAGAGTTAAATGTAAAATTTTATATTGTCCAGTTATGCTTTATTGAACATATCTTTATATCTAACCATTGGATACAATACGAAACGATTCTAGAGCTATGGTTCAATGTGGGTATGAAATTTCATATCAATCAGAGTTCAAAAAAACCTTGTCATATAGATCATAACAAGCTCTACAAGTTTTATTGTTCATTCTTTTGGGGGCAAAAAAGAAAGCATATTTGGATCGTATGTTGAGTCTTATTTTGTTCATATTAATGAATACGAGTTTGGATCACATGGGGTTAAAGTTGGCTTGGGTTAATTAAAATGTTAAGATCAAATCAGGTTTCCTAGTCAATATAGAATTTCTTAGAGATAACAAATTTAATACTAGCATATCTAAGATATTAATTTTGGATTTTTTTATTAGTTTTTGGATTATTATTTCATATTTGGGTCAATTTTGTAAGTGGACTCAAATCAGCTCACATATGGGGATCCATTAGGGCTATTTGAAACATTATATAAGCTAATTGTTTGTTGCAAACCAAGCAATCATGGATTAATAAAATAAACTTGTGTTTTGCGTGATGCAACACGTTTTCTTTGCTTAACCTAAGATCAAATCTGACTTATCAAGGTATAACTGACCTTGTGACGTTATTCGATTCAATTCCAATAGTAGTGGTGTCTTATGATATATTTTCATTGTGTCACACTTCTCAAATTTGATTTTCAGTTTTTTTAAAAGAGTATTATCTTCGTTGAAAGTCATTTGACCACGTGATCAAGGTATTCGCAATCAGCACGAATGCCGCAGCAACCCAGCTGGCCCTACAGATACTATCCAAATCCTCTTAAAAGCTGGCCGCTTCTATCCTTTGTCCGCCCGATGAAAGCTACCCATGTTAATACCCAGTTATTTTCTCGGCTCAACCGATGGTATAACCATGTTTGCGCCAAACGATACTGCATTTCCAAGCCTAGTTTCTGGTGCCGTAGGCTCCTTAAACGACATAGAAAAACTCGAGTCCGTGCAATCTCACATACTACCGAGATTTCTTTCAACTTCAGATTTCCAGACTCTGTAAGAACTCTGGCAGGATCAGATAGTAAGTTCCCACTTACTATAACCACCAGTGACAAACAATTCAGTGAAAATATTGGATCCATCAATATTTTTAAGTGGGGGGATAGGGTCTCCAAAGATTTTTATAATACTCCTTGCATAGTAAAAATGTAGACATTGCATTATTACTTTTATAATTTAGACATAAATTTATTCAAGCTTTTATAATTTTGGATAAAAAAAATTAAATACAAAGTAAAGAGCAGCATTATACTTGAATTTTAAGTTCAAGCCATGTCCGTATTATCCAATTGGCACCCCCATCCATCATAAATTTCTGATTCCAGCCCTGGGGTGGTGCTGCTCCTAAAATGGTGATACTTAGTAGATTCCCTTTTATTCATGGCTCATCTGGGTTCAGGCAAGAAATGCTTGTTGCTAGCAACTTGCCATTTTCTCCGGCGGGTGGGTGGGGGGTGAGACACAGAACTGCCAGCATTTACCGACCTCTCCGATTCTCTTGGCAGGAAGCTACCAGTAATTATTGTTGGACTCAACAGTGCTACTGATAAATTTTTTTTCCATTTGAATGAATGAATAATAATAAATCCTAGATATAGCTGGTTGCATCATGCTGAACATTTTATCTTCTACGATTTTATTTTATTTTCTTGTGCTGCCACTCCGATATATACATACAGTAATTGATTTCTCAGATTTAAATTCGTCCGCAGCAGCCGCCAGGACCAAAAACACCTCTCTAACTGGATGTTCCTCGATTAATTTTCTTAAGAAAAAAAATGCCGAAATCTAGCTGGATGCCTGGCTGGCTAATAACCTCTCTAACATGTTCAATTAAATCAATTGCCAACAACAATTAATCAACAAAATCAAGCCCATAAGAAAATACTTTAAAAGCACCCAATAATATCCAAAGCAAAAGAAACAAAATTATCCGCAACTTTTTTTTTTGTCATGATTATTTACAGAAATATCAACAAAAAAAAAAAGGAACAAGGCATTCAACTTCCGAGTCAAAGATCCGAAATATAAGCAGTCCTTTTATTATTGGGGTTGTACGCTCAGGGACTAACCTTGCTGCGATAAAGCTTGCCAAAGACATGGAGAGCAGTGACAAAGCCAATGAAGCAGAGACTGATCACCAGAACTATTGTGGGCGAGATCTTCAAGCCCGGCGCATCATCGGTGTAGAATCGAAGTATGTTGCCGCTAGAGCCTCCGGTTACACTACCGCCACCACCGCCGGAGGAGGATCCGGAGGATACGACGCGGCGACGACGCATCCCAGCAGTGGCGGCAGCGGAGCCGCGAGGAGCTGTGACTCCAGCACGGGAAGATGAAGAAGAGGAGGTGGTTTGCGATTGAGAAGCACCTCTCGCCATCGTTGAAGATAATTAAAGAAGAAGAGAGAATGAAAATTGAAAATGGCAAGTGTGGTAGGAGTGTGAATATATTAGAAATTGAAGGGGACTTGGTTGGAGATATTGTTTTTTTGGTGGGTGTTACCTGGACTGGACGCGCGGATCTGGTACGCTCAAGCGGTTATAAATACTTGCTCAATGTTGACTTTTTGAAACTTTGACTATTTAATAATTAGTTAGTGTATAGCTCTTCCGAGTTCTTTTTATTTTAAAATAATATACACCTACTTGAAAAATAGGTTTATTTTTATGTTTCCTTTAATAAATTCTTTTTTTATTTTTTTTATCTCAAAAACACTAATTAAACATAATAATTAAAATGAGACTCCACTATACAGAAACCAAAAATCACCCATGTGTTTTTAAATTTTTAAACAAATTCTTGTATAAAAAAGATTTGCCTAGAGTTAATTTTGAATTTATAAAATTTATTCAGTTTAACTCAGTTAGACTAAATTAAAAAAAAAATCTATCAGTATTCAACCATTAAAAGTTTGAACAATATTAACAAATAAGATTGACAAAATGCTAAAACAATTTGAAAACACTTAGCCATTCAAGTTTCTAGAAGTATTTAAGAAATAATAAATAATTTAATTACTTTGAGCAAATTAAAATTTTCAAAAATCTTAGTAAGATGAACAAAATCCGACAACGCTAAGAAATATTTTAAAATAATTAAGAATGATTCAAATATAAACTTTGATTTTTTAAAAAATAAATCTTGACGAAATAAAAAAATCCAAAATTGATCTGTAATAAAAAAAAATTCTTTTCTTGAGATTTCAAATTATTTTTCATAAAAAAAATCATTCTTAATAATCTTTTACATTTGATAGTTAAATTAGAATTAATTGTTTTTTAGGTTGAATGCATGAAACTAAACCAATACCTACATAGCGTTGCGAGTTGGATAAAAACATTTAATATAAAAAAAATTATCCAAATTTAATAATATTTTTTCTAATTAAAAAATAATTCAATCACAAACTCAAAATATGATGCACTTTAAATGTTATATATTTTAAAATATTGATATCATGATATAATGGATGGATGGTTTTTCAATATTGAGACTGCAATATATTGGATTGATTAGGTTAATCTGTCAAATCTACAACTTAGATCACAAGACCATAATAATCCTATATAAATTTAATCAACAAAAAATCTTAATCAAACCAATATTAAAAGAAAAAATTGAAGAAAAAAATTAAAAAATTGAGTCAACCCGAGTTAATCATGTCAAATCAAAACTTTTAATCGTGAGATTGAAATAATTCTATAGACAACAAATAAAATATATAAAGTCTTATTTCCAACTAGTTCAATGTTAAGGAAAGACATTTTGAAAATAAAAACTCAAGTCAGTTAAGGTTAACTTGTTAAACCTCCAACGTGATTTATAAAACAGGGATAACTTTATAAAATAACGAATAAAATATTATGAAGCTCTATTTTTAATAGATCTAATGTTCAAGGTTTAAATCATAAGAGAAAAAATAAAAATATAATATTATGATAAATCCATAAAAAGAGAATTAAAAAAAAACATTACAAAGCTCAATTCCTAAACATCAAAAATGAAATTGAGAAAAAAGAATAAAAAAAAAGATTGAGTTATTAAAAGGTGAAATTGAAAAAAAAAAACATTCAATTACAAAATAGTCCAAAAATAATAATAGAGTCACTTAGGTTAACTTTTCAAACTCACAACCTAGTTATGAAATCAAGATAACTTTAGGAAAAATAAATTATAAGAAAAGTAAAAAACTCAATTAAAAAAATTAAACAAGAGTCAATTCCAATCAATTTATCAAAGTTGTGACTCATGTCATAAGATCGGGACCAACCTCATAGAAAGCAAAAAAAATAAAATTAATTTTCAACTAATTCAATATTTAATGATAAAATCTAAAAAGAAAAAAACAATTAAAAAAGCAATCAAAATACTCAAGTTAACTTGGGTTAACATGTTAAACATATAACTTGGATAATGAGGTTGGAATAGATTTAATGAAGGCAAATAAAAGAAAATATAATGTCCCACATCCAACAAATCTATTATTATAGGTAAAAAAAAAACAAAATCCATGAAACTGATATATAATTCAATAGAAATAAAAAAAACAAAGTAAAATTCTGAAAACAACCTAATATTAAAGAATAAAAAATTTGTTGTTGAAGGTTTACTAAAAAAAAATCAAACATTATTATAATAAATAGTATTTTATTATGAAGTTAGTCTACTAAAACAAATACAATTAACACTTAAGGATTTTATGCCTCAACTCTACATTATAATTTATTGACATTTTAATTCAACTATTAATACTCTCAATTAAAATGTTCAACATTTTATGATTTATCTAAGTAATCACTAGCCCATAGAATTCTCTTAAACCCTAACTACTAAATATTAAGACATAATTAGTTTTTTTAAAAAACCATAGAATTCTTGAACTTTAAAGTTATAGTTCTAAAAATTATAAAGGAATAGAAAAAACCTATTATATTTTTTATATAAAAAATCCAAATAATAATTTGATGTTAAAACAACATCAAAATTGTTCAATTCAAGCCTAAAACCAACATAAACAAGAAACCTAAGTCAACTAGATAACAAATAATTAAACCCCAAAATTAAATAGGAAAAATAATTAAAATAGGATAAACAATAACTCATGGGCCTGGTCTAATGATTGAATTTTATATTATCATTGTTTATGTTAGGTTTCATGCCTTATGTGTTTAGGCTTCTTCATGGATTTTTTTTTCAAACCCGACTTTGTCTATTTGGCCTATAAATGTGTTTGCAATAAGTTTCATTTTACTCCCCTTTAATTTTGAAAGACTTAACCTTGAGTCAACTCCAAGCTGTAGATATAAAGGTTGACCATCATAAAAACAATAAACATCTCAAACATTATTTTTTTTAGAAATACTCATATTATTTGGTAGATCAATAACAAAAGCATTGTCATTAATCTTATTTATGATGGTGTGAGGGTCATATTTCATCCATTACAACTTATCATATAACCGTATTGTAAATCTCTCTTTGACTAGGAATATCATTACCTTATTCGAACACTTAGCACAAAGGTGTTTATTATCAAACTCATTGTATTTCCTTATCATATTTGGCATTAGCCTTCTACAATACTTGTATATTAGGTTTGATAGAAATGTGACACAAAGATAACTTGTATCTAGGCATCAACACTATTGGATTCGAACTCCCGCCCAACGAATAGGAACTCGTGAACAAGAACTATGAATTGACGCCACAAAGTCAGTTGAACTTTGATAAGTCATTTGTAGTCCTTTAGAGAAGCAAAGAAGAGAGAATTCTCACCCGCACAAGCACATAAAGTTACAATCGTAATCTGAATATCATTAAGCATAAACATGATCTAAAACTTAGGTGACATACATGTTTTTTACTTAAGCTAAACCTAGAGTATCCAAAGATATGGGCTTGTATAAAGTCCACTTACAATCAGACTCAAATCCCTAAATATCTAAAACTAATTGATGTTTATTAACTCTAAACTACAAAATACGAATTAAAAATTAAAAAAAAAATTATGTTGTAGCTACATAAAAATAAGACAAAGAAATCGGATTTGGCCTTCAATGTTGCTGCCTTTTACATTTCCTTCTTGTAATGAAGAATCATTAAATAACCCCCTAACTTAGAAAACAAATTTGGCATCTCAATAGTTTTTTTTTTTTTTTGTAGACCATGAAACTTCTTATTTTGAATGCTAAAAATCATCACTTCTTTTGAAAGTAATCTCGAAGAATTTTCTTGCTTCCTTATAAAAATAATATTGATGTGAATCTCTTGATCACGTGGTCAAGCAACCCCCAACGAAGATTATACTTCCCCAATAAAATAGAAAAGCAAAGTTTAAGAAGTGCGACACAATAGAAACCTATCATAAAGAACCAACACTATTGGAAGTGAATTGAATGACACCACAAGGTCAGTTATACTTTGATAAGTTATATTTGATCTTTGTCCGGACAAAGAAAACATGTTGCATCACACAAAACATAAGTTTATTTTATTAATCAATGGCTGTCATTTCATGTGATACAGAAATGGCTTGCACATCAATTGTCTTGCCTGAAATGTTTAAAGGGTCATGACCAACCATAACTTTATTATCTTGGACAATAACCAAAAGGTGTTTAACTTTCCCTTGCCCTCAAAGTCTACCACTCCCTTGTTTCCTCTTTGCGTAGGGAAATGTATGAGAAAATGGACAACATGGTCCCCTACATTAACTCCTAGAGTTGTAGCGTAGTCCTTGTCCATTTAACTCTTAACTCCTTGCTCTCTCGTGGCTCAACCCTTGTTTGGTTGATGCAGCTACCTTTGGGAACTCCACCAGCAGGATTAGCATCTCCATGTTAGCTTGAAAGGAGAGCACATACTCGTCTCTTTCTTTCCCATCTTTCTCACCTGATTCCTTATGAAAAAAATCATGTGTGTATTGTAGTGGCCTCTTTAAATGATAAGGCTATACGCCGCCATCAAATTTATCTTAGCTAAAACTCCCCTTCTAGACAACTAGCTATATAGGCAGAGAGATCTTCAGAAATAGGTATGCGGTCAGCCTGCCAGGATAAATCTCCAAACATATTCCTCTCTTCTCCACTGTGCATGCCTCTTATCACCCTATATCTATCTGAAAACCAAAAGTCAAAGGCTAGCTTTCTTGGTCTTATAAGAAGCAATATAATGTTTTGTTTTGCCAAAAAGGAATTCATAAAATTAATGGACTGTCGAATGATATATTATATTGTATATGGATTTAAAACTTATACATACCAAACTCATTATTATTTGGAATTTGATGAATAAAAAACATGAACGAGTATGTAAATCGATCAATATTCCAAAATGAATAGGTCCTAATTTTATTTTATTTTTTATAAATGGATGTCCTGCATCAATTTACATATATATATATATATATATGCAGCGGAAATCTATATGGAATAAATATATATGCAGCGGGTGCGTGCATGCATGCATATATATCCCGCTTGACCAATCTCGATTCAAATGAGTAATTATATACCTGTTCTTCTATCAAATGAAAACTCCTTTCTCACAATATCAATCTCGTGGTGGGCTGTAGGCGGTGGAGGAGGTTCTGTTGCGGCCACTTGATCGTGATTTAAAGACGTTTCCATGCCGTGATCACTTTCTACGTAACCAGCTGCTGAGGCTGATTCAAGCTGTTTCTGGCGGCGGCGGTGAGACGATGAGCCCTCGACGGCGTGATGAGAGGGTGAGGGGGACTCTGTCTCCCAATGTTCAACACCACCGTTAGATCTTCTCGGAGAAGTATAGAGACTGTCCATTCCACCGCGATAGTGGCGCAAGAGGTGAACGGGGGACGCGTGGTGGGACGGTGTGGTGGGCCTGCTAGACATAGGGGTCATACTCACAGACCCATTGTTTTCTTTGATGTTCTTCTTAGCTGTGTGGTGCCAATTTCGGAGTGCTGTTGCTACTCTTTCATTGAAGATGGTTGGTTTCATTGATGATCCCATCTGTTCATTTGAAATCAAAAGCAAACTTGTTAATATCGTTTTGGTAGATGAATTGTTTTTTCAATTGGAATAGAATGTTTTAGTTTCGGCATGTTGTTTCAGGATTATACTTGTTTGTGTGTGTATGTAAAATTAAAAAAAAATAGTTCAAATCCAAATATAAAATTATTTAGAATTGTGCAGTTTAATCTAAAAAAAACACAATTTGAACAAAATTATGAACATGTATAATATTACGAGAATATCATCATCAATCTCGCAAGGTCATTACATTCTTTGATTACTCTGAAATTTTAACATAATATATATAAATATATTAAGAGACTCCCCATAAATTTTTATCTTAATCTAACGGTCGGATTAAGAGATATGATTGATATTGTAAAATTATTCATTATTTAAAAAAAATACTATTTGGCCAAAACAGAACGGGTGAAACGAAACCGGTACATTTCGGCCAGTATTTTGCCGAAAAATCCAGAATAGACAGAAATTTAAATAGAGATAAAAAGCAATGTTATTTTATCTCATTTTTTTAACTGATATGAAATGTTTTGGTCGTTTCAGCCGAATCCAAAATTGAAAACTATAATAAAAAATGGATGAGTGGAGTTATAATAATTTTGTATTTTATTCCCAGCACTACGTACACATAACATATATATGACATCATAAAGTATAAGCTTCAATAGTAATTCACGTACCTGTGTTACGAGGGCACAGAGAGGGAGGGTGACATAGCTGCAAAGTATTTGTATGAGGACCCTGAGGATTCACAACCATCGATCGGTGATTATCATCTGCTGATTGAATTTCTAATATTAATTAGTTTAAGGAAATTAGCAAGTCTTACTAACCCCATTGAAATTCTAATGACTATGTCTTCCACGTGCTCATGGAAGCAAGATTTTATACCAAATTCATACTGCAGGAGAGGGGGGGAGAAGACAGCTTCGTTACATATGTCATTCCAAATTTAATTAATAAAGAGCACTATAATAAACTCTTAAAATTATAGCATTACTCTATCCCAAATTATCATCAATCAGACTTACCCAAGACCACGCAAAGAACGCAAGCTGGAAGGCATTCTGCGTCGGTGGAAATAAAATAAGATAAAATGATGTCAGTATCATCAAATTATGATCATGTAACCACCCATATACGTCAAATACTGTTTTGTTCTGGATGGAACGGTCGGAATGTTTTATACTATTAAAAAAATTAAGATAAAATAATGTTATTTTCATTTTGGTTTTAATTCTGGTTCGTTCTTGAAATACCGTCTAAATACCTGCCGGAATATCTCAATACTGTTCTGGATGTGCCGTTTCGGCCTTAAATTTTTTTTTATTTTTGATTAACTTGTGGTTGTGTTTCTAATTTTGAGATTATATTTGTTTGACTTTGTGTTTGTATTGTATAATTTAAAGTTAATTTATCTTAAATTTTAATTATGTTTGTTAAATTAATATTTAAATTTTTTCATATATATATATATATGTTATGTTTATTAATAGATAAAATCAATCCACATCTATTAAATAGGCTTTGCTTGGACAAAGTCCTCGTATCGGTCTTGTGCCTAATTAAACCAAACTAGTTATGTAAACTGTCATTTGTTGTTGGTGAGGAAAAACATTCAATTAAAAAATATTGACTGTACAGGTTTTTCTATCATGTTTTTAGATGTAAAGAACTTATAATCATAAATCAAAATATTTATATAAGTATTTAATTAAATCAATAAATAAATGAGTAAAATTAAGCGTGCAAAACGGGTTATGCATACAATTATGTCGAGTAACTTTGTTTCTAGAATTTGTTTTGTTCACTCAAGCAATTATATATGCTAATAAAAGACAACAAAAGTCATCAACGAGAACCAAAACAAATTGAATAAAACAATAAAACTCAATTATTAAATAATTCATTATTAAATGATGAGATTAAAAATTATATATATGTTTTTAAAAAAAGAAATCAACTCATGCTGATCTTTAAAATTTGTGACCGACCACATAGAAGACAAGCCCAAAAATCAATGAAGCAAAATTAACAACAAGAAAAACCTTAGTTACAAAGCATAAAAAAATTAATATAAAATCAAACTCTTATGGATGAAATTGAAAATAAAATTTAACTAGTAAAAACACTTAAAAATATCAAAATAATAAGAACCAAATTTGACATGAAAATCAAATTAAACTAAATAGTAGGGATGAAATTGAAGAAAAAATCAATCAAAATAAAACATATAATAATAAAAAGAATGAGGATTAATTTAGATATACAAAATAAATAATAGGACATACTCGTACCTTTTAAAGAGAAAAGAGAAGAAAAAGAGAAAAAATGTTTATTGTGGCCAGCTAGAGCTCCATCACAAGAGAGTGACACGTCATCATGTAGAAGACATTGGTGCACTTCTAGCACCACATTTGAAAGCGGCGTGTAATCGCCATATGCGATGCATGAAAGGTGGTGGCAATGTCCATTTGGTGGGGCATGTGTCAACCACACACCAACATTTGTTTTTTCTTTTTATTAATATTTTATTATACTATATACCAAAAAATATCAGGTTCGGTTATTATAGCTTGTGTGCAATCATAGTGGATTATAATAGTGTTGTCCCAATTTTCAGGTCGGTTCATTATTTTACTGGTATTTAATTATTTTTACACTATAAAATACAATGAAACGCATGTAGCTTAGTGGATAGAGTGTTTATTTTTGCAGGAGGTCATTAGCTTGCCCCCTGCCTAGTCGCTCTGATTATGCTTTGTTCTTTTCCTCTCTTTTTTGGTTGTATTTTTATTAGTTTTTTTTTATTAATTTTCACGTTAATTTTTTTTCTGGCTTATAATTTTATTTTATTTTTATTTTTTTTTTGTTAAAATTATTGGTATTTTTTTTATTTGATTGAATTTTTTCCCCATTATTAACATAATAATAATAATAATAATAATAATAATAATAATAATAATAATAATTTTAGTTTTTTTTTTGCTTTCTCTTTTTGTTAATGTTTTTGTTTTTTTTTCTTTGGAGTAATTTAATAATTTTATTGTTTTAGCAGTAATAATATTTTTAGATGTTAAGGCTTCGATGTTCATGTTGTTATAATAAGATGTTGATGTGTTTCATTACATCAAACCTTGCATGTATAGATGTTATATTTTATTTGATTTTTTTAAAAAAAAATTCATTTGATTGAAATTGATAATATATTTGGTTTTGTTTTCGGTCCTTATACTTTTAATTTTTGATTTTAATTCCTTTAATTTTTTATAGTTCTTAAATAGTTTCTATTTTTGTCCATGTTTATATATATTTGCCTTGAGTTTTGGTTTTTAATTTTTATTATTTTCTCTTTTGTTGAGATAACATTTTTTTTCAAAATATTTATTCTTAAATTTTAGTTTGTGTTTATGATTATTTGAAAAATGATATTTCTTTTTTTTTCCTTTTTTTTTCTTTTTGTTTTTTTTTATTAGTTTTTTTTCACGTCAAATGATTTTTTTTAGCTAATACTTTTTTTTTCATTTTTATTTTGTTTGTTCTTTTGTTAAAGTTTTTGGTCTTTTTTATTCTTTTATTGAACTTATTTTCTCATTATTCACATAATAATAATAATAATAATAGTTTTAGTTTTTTTTCTTACTTCCTCTTTTATTAATATTTTTGAGTATTTTTCTCCTCAGAATAATTTAATAAATTTTTTTTTATTATTTTAGCAACAATAGTAATGATATTTTTAGATGTTAAGTCTTCGATGTTGTTATTGTTACAATAGAGTCTGTTAATGTATTTCATTATATCAAACTTTACATGTATAGATGTTATATTTTATTTTTGAACTAGCAAAATCTATTAATTATTTCAATCTCAATAATTATAAAAAATATTTATTTGGCCCGCTAGCATTAGAGCTATTTTAAACATTAGAGCTATTTTAAACATTACATAAGTGTTTTCTATGTTGCAAAGCTAGTAATCTTAGATTTATAAAATAAACTTCTATTTTATGCGATGAATATTTTTTATTTGCTAGGAAAAAGATTAAAATTGCACTTATAAATGTACAACTAGTTTTGTGACGTTATTCGATTCAATTCCAATAGTATTAGTGCATTGGAATAGTTATTCATTATGTCACACTTCTCAAACCTAATTTTTGACTTTTTTAGAGAAATATAATTTTTGTTTGGGGGTTATTTAACCATGTGATCAAGCTAGACTCTAAAATCAAGTTTATTCTTGTTTTTGTATGTATTTATTTGTTTTGGTTCAGTATTTGTTATTCGTTGTGTTTATTTTTATAATTATATGTTTATTGTGTTAAGAAAAAAAGCAATATGAAAAAGTTATTTGGGTTACCTAGAAATATGTTACAAACATGCTGTTAACCCAAATAAAGTTATTTAGGGAAAACATTGTGCATTGTCCATGGTCTTTTCTTCATGTTTTAGTGTTTGTTTGGAAGTGTAGTTAAAGTTATTTTTTAAAGTGTTTTCGTTTTAGAAATGCATTAAAATGTTTTTTTTATTTAATTTAAAAAATATTTTTGATATTAGCACATGAAAAAATAATATAAAAACATCTAAAAAATAAATTTAAAATAAAAAATATATTTTTTTTCAAAAATATTTTTGAAACAAAGTGCTAAGCACCCTTAGTTTTAGTTATAAAATATAATGCTACAGCATATGGTTTTTGTTTTTTATTATTATAAAAACAAGGCGTGTATACTTTATATGTACCTGAAAGAGAACAAAATTGATGAGATAGAGAACGAGGCGTGGGCGGTTGAACCAAAAGAGGTCATCACCTAGCTGAACCACTGGCACTCCTTTGACAACCTCTCCTCTCTCTTGTATTCTAAGCCCCATTTTGGTTATGATAACCTGTAGCTTAGTCCCCACCAATACTATGATCTAGCACATGATTAATCATTAGCCGTTTGATCCAATTATCGATTACAGAGTCTTTTAAAAAATTAAATAAATTAAAATTGAGGGGTCGAATTATATATATGTATGAATTACTTACGAGCAATGGGATAAATGGAAGCCATAGATAAGAATACCAGCCTGCACATAAAGAAATAACTTAATTATTGACTATTTGAAAATATAATTGAAGTTATTTTTGAAAGTATTTTTTATTTAAAAATGCATTAAAATAATATTTTTTATTTTTTAAAAATATTTTTTGACATAAATACATGAAAATGATTTAAAAACACCATTTTTTTAAATTTAGAGTAAAAATTAATTTTTTTTTTCAAAAACATTTCTCAATCGCATTCCCAAATACCCACTTGGTCAAACTATTGACTCTTGACTTTGGACCCGGTTTGAAATCTTGTTTCAACTTTTTTTTAAAAAAAAAAATTAATTAATAATAATAATAGCAATCAAGTATTTTTTTTTGAAAATATCCTAGAAATATATGTTAAAGAATTGAATAGTAATTAAAAAGAGAAGAAAAGGTAAAAGATACAGAGTTCTTAGAAATAATCGTCAAATTTAACCCACCATGAGAGTTGAAGAGTAGGAAAACCACGGCAAAGAACCATATTGGTGGGCTGAAATTTGAGAAAAAGAAGAAGATATGACTGTTAATTAGCTGGTAAATTATTAATAAAACACGTAAAGCATATGTTACTAATTGTGAGTGTGTGTGTGTGTGTAGATATATATGTGAGTATGAAGGGAAGGGAGTGTATACATGTAATTAAATTGAAGAATATGTTACTAACCTTATTCCCACAACAACCTTGAAATCCTCTTCCAGTGATCTATTAATGTACTTTTGGAAATCGAATTTCATATGGCTTTGGGGAGCCAAATGTGCCTGGATTTATTGATACATTATTAGTTAAATAAATAAACAACCATTAAATATATTAATTACAGTGTTGACTTCTTCACTAATATTATTAATTGTTGTTTGCCATTAACCAGCTTATTTAAATCATTAATTAATCTATATGTTACTGTACTATTTAATTGGAAATAATTATATTACCACGATAAAGCCATGTCTCAGAGTCAAATAATCAACTTTAGGAACCGACCTCACAAATTGCCTGAAGAAACAAACCTGCAATCGAGAGAAGCAACTGATTAATAAAGCTTCCTTACAAAGAGGATTGAGTCCCTAAAGTCCACTCATAATTAAATTATTTAATGTATAACATTTTTAATATCTGTAAGAATAATTGATTATTTGTATACTTAAGGGGGGAATCTGTTTTAAATAACCAAAACAAAGAAAGGTCGTCTAGAAGGGCAAATTGGTCATTGTACGAGTAAAAGTCAACACAGCTGAAAATGAAACAGACGTTGATGACTGGCAAGTCGAATGAGAGAGGAGATGTTACGGCCCAGAATACTTGGTTGGACGGCCATCCATGGTCATTTTCTAACAAAGCATACCAAAACCGTTACTTTCTTTTGTTTTCCACATTCCACCCTCAAAATTACCTTTTAAAATATTAGATTATCTTTTTTTAATTTAGTTATTTGCTCCTTAGCCATAATTGTTTAGCTTACAATTCAATTTTTCTGGATTGTCAAGCCAAATCGATTAAATACACACATAAGAAAGAAGAATTTATATTATTTAGGTGATTAAAAAAACATTTTATTTAACACAGCCACCCATTTTCTCATAAGAAATACTCATACATAATTAACCAGTTACCTGTTCTCCCACATTTAAATTAATTAGAAGGTTTCAGCCGGTGGATTGTATAGTAATTCAAACATACTAATTTACGAATAATCTAGAGGAAGGAAAAAATCTTTACTTACAATCCAAATTAGAACGGGTGTCTTGGTCCAGAAGCTTAAGTGCCTTCTACCAAATGATGTTTCTCTTGCAAACCTGAACCTTTCTGGATCTGTGTGTGCAATAACATAAATAATTATAACTGAGGGACTTGCTAAAAGAAATATCGATAAAAAAAAGGACTGGTAAAAAAACAAATTAAATTATAATAAATAATATACACTAATAATTAATTAGAGATCTGAACTAACCGTGTGAAAACTGATACACAGCTGTTCTTGTTTCCTTTTCCCATCGTTTCCAACTTTTCATCTATTTGAACAAAAAAAAAACAAGAATTAAAACATGTTATTGAAGAAAAACAGTGTAACAGTGTATATATATATATATATATATATATATATATATATATATATATATTTTTAAAATTATTAGATATACTAGAAACCGTATTCCTTTCTTTCATAAAAGCATAGAGTTTATTACAGAATGTAATTCATAAATATTATGTTTTTTTTTATAAAAATAAAGATTACAGTTTCTGATATACAAAAAGAAAAATAGAGCGGATCAGGGGTGTGTGTTGATTCACCTTGGCTCTGCCCAAAGCCAGAGTCAGAATACAGTAGAGGATGTGAAAGACTGCTAAAACGAAGATGAAAATATGGAGTTGATGAATCCCATCTGAAGACACAAATGGAACTTTACCCTGCACACGTAATAAATTATCACATTAATTAATATATGCATGTGTATAACGAAATTAATTAGTTATGTATCTCAAGCATGAGTAATGCTATGCCATTCGTAATATATTACAGGAATAAATAAATAAATATATACTTCATGAGCTGTTAAATTAGTCAAATCCATAAGATTATGATTTAATGATTTTCTATCAATTTAAGAAAAATATAAAAAATTGGCACAATCTCTCATGGTGTCACTTCACAGATTAGTTAAGTTGCGTACAGCAGGGGAAAAAAAGAGGTGGAGTACTTAATTTCAAGTTTTCAATAATGGAAAACTAGCCATGTTGTTGTTTTGCAATTGGCTGATCTAGTAAATTAATTAATCGTTTTTCTTGATATTTTTAATTATATCAATTACTTAATCGGTTAAAGTCATCAGTTTCAATATGATTAGAGATGAACAGGGGATAAGAAAACAAGAAGGTAAAAGAGAAGAATCTGAAGAGGTCATGCCATAGCAGCGCATTTGTCAGTTGATGCGCCCGCCGCCAAGACACGGCGGAAACTTTCACCGGCAGAACCCGATATGGAAAGAAGTTTCCTGCGATTTTCATAATCTGTGTTTTCACTCTTGTTGAGTTTTGCTTCTTCTTTCTTATTGCATGGATGCCAAGTAGCTCCAGCTTTCTTAGATATACATATACTTGATATTGGACTCTGTCCTACTGTTAGCAGCAGTGATATAAATCCTAGCAGCACAAGTTCTGCATAAAGAGAATCAAGATCGATGATCATGATAAAGTTAATTTACTCATTCATACTAAAATATCTACCATTTTTTTTTATCAAACACCTTGAAATCAATTTAGGTTCATGCTAATATGAATAATTATTTACCTGATTTCATCTTTTCGAGTGCTTCATACAGCGCTCTCTTGCGTTTCTTCGTTAACCACTGCGCATGCGAATTGTGGTCCGAGTTAATATTACCCAAAACCACAAACTAAACTAATCTATTGATCCTTATTTAATTTCTTGATAATTAAGGGCACGCATACCTTTTCAATAAGATGGATGGTGAACTCAATGATTATTGAAACGGAAACCAGAACAAAGCAGACTACGGCAACAGCCCATGTCGGTGTCTGTTCCAAAGATCTTCCTGCACTGCCTCCTGCCATGTCTGGAAGTGGAACTTTGATGTAGAACAAGTTGCGGAATCATACATGCTGAAGAGGGATCATCCGAAATTCAAAGGCAACTGAATTTCGGCAACCGGGTCGTCGAAGTCGGAATAACGCGAAACTCACCCAGTCAATGCGTTTTCGTCGTTTGCGGAAGAAATCAGCAGCCTGCTGCTGACCTCGACCCAATTTTGGCCAAATTCCATCGTTTCGCCCCCGAAATCGTCATTTTTGCCATTTTAGGAAAGTTTCGCTTTTTTGCAATTACTTTTTGATTCAAGAGTCCGAATTGACTTTGGTCAATTGGTACTCTCTTAGAATTCATAGCTCTTTCATATTCTGCATTTATCTCAAATTTGCCATGTATGGCAAATTTAATGTTTTATGTCCTTTCCTTTTCTGTATTGAATTAGGCTAGGGTTTCATCTTTAAGTATCCCTTGTAAACCCAGCAGCCGACTTATCTTCCATTTTATTGAATAAACTTTGAGTTTGATTGAGATTTAATCTCGTTTTCTTTAATTTTGCGGAATATTGACGTTGGTCGTATTCCTTTGTGATTTTCTGCTGCGTCAAACTTCAATCCGTTTGCCCAGCTATTATCAAAGCTTGTCAGAATTATATATATGTATGTATATATATAGCAGAAACGAAGCTCTACAAGCTTGGGTAAATCCACTACTTCACCAATGTTATCAAGAAATAAAGAGATTTTATATGAACATGGAGGGACAAGTGTTTGAATGAGTATATTTATACCAAAAAAATATTGATTTTAACTAGTATGAAAGGAGATTAGAAGGGGCGAGTGGATTCCTTGACTTTCTTCACGCGTGTGTCGGAGTGTGAATGAGGGGTGTGACTTTGATCAAAGAATTCTTAATTATAAAAATATATAAAGGTTTTCTTTGACCAGGACCTGAAACAGGTGTAGTCTCATCCGTTGATTTCTTTGGGTTATTTCATCAGCGTTGATCACTTCCTTCGATCAACGTCCGCTTACTGAATTATTATTTTTATTAATGGAAGTCCAATGGGCTTGAGTCACTAAACTCCTCCGTCCCTGTCATCAAAGTATTCTAAATAGTGTATTTGATGTAATATTAAATTTTACTGTGGAAGGAAAATATTTCATATGTAACTTCATCAATTTAAATATACGTCATTAACAAATGAAAAATTTACCCTTGTATTTTATAGTTTAGTCATATTTGCGCTCGTTTTTTAAAAAAATATAATCTATAATTTTAGTGAGTATAAAAGAAACTAACCTATAAAATAATTTAAGATGTAAAATATTCTAAGAGCATAAACAAAAACACTCTTATTATTTATAATATTAGTAAACTAAAAAAATAATTTAATAATTTTCAAGCTAAAAATATTCTAAAAGCACAAACAAAAACACTCTTAAATAAATATTAAAATTTGGTATGACAATTCTCATCCACAATTCACTTCAATGTTAAATCCATCATATGAGATAAGAGTCTCTAAAAATAAAACAAAGCTCCAATGAAAGTAAAAACACCGAAAAAAGGAAAAGTTATCAACAATATTTGAAAATAATCGACCGCGTGTACTAACAATGTTCATGGGACCATTAACAATTGCAAAAGAATCACGGCACATTCTCTACGGTGCAACGAATTTCTGCCAACTGCATTCATTGCTGTGAATTGACATTTTATACGGTTTTAAAAATATTTTTATTTGTTATTTGAAGTTAATTTTTTTATATTATTTTTATATGCTGATATTAAAAATAATTTTTAAAAAATAAAATAAAAAATTATATTAATATATTTCTAAATAAAAATTATTTTTAAAAATAGTCTTAACTATACTTCCAAACATGAATCTCGCAACAACTGGGGTGTATGAGATGAGAGTAAAAAGAAATATCACATTTCTCAAAACATAAATATTTATAGCTATAATGGAAAAGAAGGAGCTGATTTGGAAACATTTGTAGTGTATTCTCTTAATAAGCCTTCTTAATTGTCATATAATTATTTATAACATGATTTTCAAGTCAATAAAGAAAATTAGAAACCACTTATCTGTCACATCATGGATTTAATCAAAATACAATTGTTGTAAAATTATGCTCTCTGATACTATTTTTTTGGAGAATAAAATGATTGGCACGTGTTTTGAAAATCTATAGCTTGATTACAATACAAGTCGGAGAGAAGATAGTTGATCATTGCCAATTTTTGGATAGAACTAAAAGTCTACAATCATGAGTGTAACATGATAGAACATGGTGGTTATTCAAATTTGATTCAAATAGAGTTACATTGTGTTGAAAATTGTTTGAAAAATTGCATTGAATGATGATGTTAGTTATTCGAATTTGATTAAAATAAAATTATATTATGGTGATTTTCTTAAAAAAATATTTATTAAATGATCTGTTTTTACTCAATAAAAAATACAAAATGTGATTTCAACTTTCATCCATAAATTCAAAAACAAAATGATAAATTGAAAATAAAATAAAATAACGCTAGTTCTTTATTAAATCCAAAGTGTATAAAGCATTATAGAAACAACTTGTATCTTTACCATTCAAAATTCATTATGCACACACATATATTTTTTTTTATTGTTTATTCATCATACAATTTTTCTTTGTTTTTATATTTTAGTCCTTGGGTAAACAACATACACAAATACTTAAATTTTTTAGGAATTATTTTTAAAAGAAAACCATGCAGAAGATTCTACTAAAATTTTCAATAGAGTTTCTCCTATATTAGAAAGCCTCAAGTTATCAACTAAATCACATCACACTTTCAATTTTATCATTTCCGAGTTTGGTCCAAAACATCCTAAATCACAAACAACACATCATCAACAAACTCAACATATTATATTCAATATCAGAATATAAAATTTAATAAGATACAAACATGACATCATATATGTTTCAAAAATACATCATCACATAGCTTATCTAACTATAATTACATCATATAACACAGTTAAAGTAAAAGGTTTGAATTTAACGACAATATTCTTTGATTGATGGTTACTTCAAATTTATTACACTAGTTAAAGTCATACAATCGAGCTTACAAACTTATATTATATATTATAACTTTTAGAAAATAAATATCTCAAATTATATAACTAATAAAAAAAATATTGACTAATTTAAGTTTACTCTTGGATTCAGCCTAATGTACCTGAAAATAAAAAATCACATGCATATATATATATATATATATATATAAGAGTCACAATACACAACCAAAAAAAAAAAACTATAACTTCATTGATATTTCCTTAACACACATGATTAATTATACTCCCCTTATTTTATACATGGCCTAAACAATTTCGGAGAATGTTGATATCAAAAAATTTGATAGAATTTCATTAATTACTTCTTTTCCCTGAAATAGTTAATTAAGTCTTCTCTATTTTTGATTTTCTCATTAAATTGTCGATATCAAAACCTTTGACATCATTAACTTTTTTATCCGAAATAATTTATCACAGAAAATGTTTGTCAATTTTAATGTCTTATTGATATTTAACTATTCCCAACTCGAAATAGCTAATCAATTTATTTATTTCCCTTAACCAAGAGCAACCATGCCCATGTTACAAATCTTCTCTATCATCATTAGTCACTCTAAATGTTCAGAGGTAAATAATTAATTTGAAAAATGTCGACACCAATATAACTCGTAGAATCCCTTTGAGTACTGACGTATCAAACAACCTTGATTAACTACTTGAATTGTGGATAGCTAATGATCCATTGGTAGTATTAGGTATCCAAAAACCTAGAATAGTGAATCATTGTCATCTCAATATTCCACATGCATTCAATTGTTTTTACATAACATAGACTACCATAATCAAACTTGCATTCGTAACTATCAAGTTTAATTTCTAACATACTTAACAATTTTAATGATAGATATAAGGTATAAATTTTGGAAACTAACCTATTGCGAAAGCCTAACTAACAATACTCGATTGTTGTAAAGGTCAAGTGCCCCCTGCATCAACAAGTATATCACATCATTACTCGTGAGCATTAATTTCTTCTACATAATTTTTTTTATATAATTCCTACATTGAATTTGAAGAGATTTCCTTATTCAAACATTGTCCAATATTTCATCCATAATTTACATTATATAGTTTCATTTTAGATGTGGTTTAATTCTTTGGAAAGACAAAAAAATGAGTCTACAAGTATACGAAAAGTGGAAAACTCAATTCTACCCTTAAAGTCCTAAAAATTAATAATTTTAGAGTGTGTGAAAACTTGTCTTGTAAGTTTTATTTTGACCCTCTATTGGTCCTCCATTTATATCTAAAGATATAAAATTTCAAATTAAACAAGGGAAATTGCCTCAGATATATAATATCTAGTGATGAGAACTAGCCAACACGAAGCGTAATCATGCAAATAACCAATTGGTGATACCAAGTGACCCTATTATAAGAACTAGGGAAAAGAGATTTAAAGAGGTATTGAATGAGTTAGTTCAAAGCACATGGATTAAGATGGGTCTAGAGGGTCAAAGAACACTTATGGAGCTTAAAAGACTGCTTTTAATTCATCTAATCCAAGTTTAAGCACCCGTTTGGCATTGTGGTGGCATCCACGTTTGCCAAACAGGTGTTGTATTTGCTGTTTGGTAAAGATCAAAACACATATTTAAACTATGGGACCCACACCAAATTCTCTCCAAAACGCCGTTTGAAGAAAAGCTGGAATTTGGAGCTTTTCAGATTGCGATCCAACTTAATTGAAATGGCGATACACATTTCAAATAGGAAAAATAACCGTTGAAAAAAAACCCTACTTTATCCTCTCGTCTGCGCCTCCTCCCATCTCTTAACTTTGCTCTCCTCTGCAACTTTAGCTGAAAGATGCTTCTCACATGCACAAAACGCAAGTCTTGATCTGCATGGGCAACGTCTCTCTCTTCTCTCTCACTGGCACAAGCTCTATCGCAAGAAACCAAGAGCCTGAAAACAATTATCTTCTTGAAAAAAACAGCCTCAACACTGGAATCATCGGCAGCAGCAGAAGCACCGGGAGGGGCAAATGGGTTTCGGTTGAGCTTCCAGAGAGAGGGTGGGGGGGCATGTTAGAAGCAGAAGGTCACAAAGCAGAGGTGGGTGGGTGAGTTAGGGAAAGGGTCACAAAGCAAAAGGTCTTGATCTGCAGCTGAGAGCTTTCAAAGGGGGGGAGACGAGGCAAATGGGTTTAGGGGAGTGTTAGTAGATAAAAATATATTTTATCAACTTTAGTATTAAAATAATAATATTATCATCCTTAGTGCCGACAGCAACAAAAGATAATAATATTATCATCCTTAGTGCCGACAGCAACAAAAGATAATAATATTATCATCCTTAGTGCCGACAGCAACAAAAGATAATAATATTAAACTATTGGTATTTTTTAATATTAAAATAAAATAATAATATAAAATATTAATATTAATATTTTAATATTAAAATAATATTATATTATTATTATTATTAAAATTATGATTATTAATATATATATATATATATATATATATATATATATGTATGTGTGTGTGTGTGTGTGTCTATGTACGTGTGTGTGTGTGTGTCTATGCCCTTTATAGTAATTTCACAAGTTAAAAGCAATATGAAAAGTTTGGTAACCAAACACTTAAAACTATTTTTTTTCAACCTCCAACTCAACCACAGTTTTAACCAAACACTTCACAGCTTATTTTGAACCGCAGTAAAAACACTTTTTGTTAAACTGTTTTTTTTCAACCTCAATTGCAAAAGCAAAAGCAATGCCAAACACACTATAAGAAGGGTCTCATTTAAGTTATGAAAAAGGCTAATGTGTTAGGCCTGATGACAACCTTGATTTAGACTTATTTTTCCTATTATGACTTAGAGCCCAAGTCCATATTATTTCCTAATGAATAGGGAATTGTAAGCATTAAAAAAAAGAACTTTCCTAGTCTAGGAAGAAAACCTAAAAGTTAGTAATATTGAAGACCAAATAAATCCTTTTCATCTTATTTTTATGGCTGCAACTTATATTTTTATTTAAAAATTGTATTTTATGTTTTATGGTTAATAAACATTAATTGGGTTTAGATACTTAAGGATTTGAGTCTAATTATAAGTGGACTTTATACAAGTCTGTACCTTTGGGTATTTTAGGGTTTAACTGTGGTAAAAACACATATGTAACCTAAGTTTCATATCAGGTTTTTTTTTTCTTAATGATATTCACATTACGGTCGCAACTTTGTGTGCTTGTGAGGGGACAATTCTCTCTTCCTTGGTTCTCTAAAGAAATAAAAATGACTTATCAAGGTTCAACTGACTTCGTGGCATCAATTCATACTTCTTATTTGTGAATTACTATTCATTGGGTGGGAGTTTGAATCCAATAGTGGTGATATCTAGGTAAATGTTATCTTTGTGTTACACTCCTATCGAATTTGACTTACTTGGCTTTTCAGGAATTGATGTATTTGCGTGTGGGTTGTTTGATCATGTAATCAAGAAGTTCACATCATTCAGGAATATAACATTTATGAAAAAAAACTAAATCCTAATCCCCCTATTCTTATGTTTGAATCCCCCTTGGAATGCCAAGAGATGAAATTGTCTAGTTTCGTTAATAAATTTGTAAACACTCTCATTTCATCAATTTAATTTATCCTTATCAAAATTATTTTTCTTGACATGTTATATGCTTTTTATTGCTTCCAAAAAACCTTTAAAATTAGTCTTCCTAACTTCATTTGGTTTATTAATCAATATCATTCTCAACCTTTCTAATCCTTTCTTGATTATTTTCCAAGCATTTTTTTTGATTTGAACTTCACAAACACTTATACCATCAAGTTAAGAGTTCAATTAATTCATTCTCCCTCAACACACTCCAATGGACACAAATCTTCTTTCATAAGTACTTGTTATTTCAATCTTGTTTTATGACATAAACATCAATTCAATTCAATTTTCTTATTTTCCTCAAAATTTATTATGAACCTAATCCCTAAATTGATGAAGAATACTGGATACTTAACAATTATTACAAGAAATTGCAAAATTAAGTGTTTAGATACCTTACATAAGAGGAATTAACCCTCAATAAATCATCTTCTCCTTCCTTGCTTATTGTTTATCACCTCTTTACTTGTTTTATCTTTCAAGTTTCTTCTCAAAAACACTCTAAATCTAAAGGATTCTATTGTTTAAATTAGGGGTGAGAAATTTTGGTTCGGTTTGGTTTTTACACTAAAAAACAACAAAACAAAAAATGATCCATTGATAATGTCAAGGGACCTATTAAAAAGAGATAAGACAATAAGACTCAAAGAGACATTGAATGAGCTAATTTAGAGCATTTGAAGTAAAATGGATTTAGATGGACAAAAGGACGCCTATGAAGCTTAAAGGATAGACTCTAATTCATCTAATTCAAGTCAAAGAAGGGTCTCGTTCAAGTTTTGAAAAGGGTTGATACATTAGGCCTTATATCACTCTTTGATTTGGGCTTATGTTTTTCTAATATAAGTTATATAACATGGAGTCCAAGCCTAGATTACCTTCTAAAGAAGGAAAGATTTTTAACATTCAAAAAAAGAAATTTCCTAGTTTAGGAAGGAAACCTAAAAGTCAATAACATTCAAGACCAAATAAATGTTTTTTTATCTTATTTTTATGGATGCAACTTATATTTTTATTTAAAAATTGTATTTTATGTTTTAGGACTAATAAATGTTTTTTTTATCTTATTTTTATGGCTGCAACTTATATTTTTATTTAAAAATTGTATTTTATGCTATAGGGTTAATAAAAATTGTATTTTATGGATACTTAGGTATTAGGGTCTGATTATAAATCAGCTTTATACAAGTCTACATGTTGGGGGTATTTTAGGGTTTAACTTAGGTTAAAAACACACATGTAATCTAAGTTTTAGATCATGTTTTATGTTTAATGATATTCAAATTAAGACTGTAACTTTGAGTGATTGTGAAGGTGATAATTTTCTCTTTCTTTGTTCTTCGAATGACTGAAAATGACTTATCAAAGTTCAACTCACTTTGTGGCGTCAATCCATACTTCTCGTTCATGAATTGTTATTCATTGGGTGGGGTTCGAATCCAATAGTGTTGGTGCCTAGGTACAATTTATCTTTATGTCACATCCCTATCAAACTTGATATACTTGACTTTCGGGAATTGATGTCTTTGCGTGTGAGTTGCTTGATCGTGTGTTCAAGAGGTTCATATCACTGATTAAGGTTTTTTTTGTTTAATTTCGTCCTTCAATATTGAGTTTGTCTAGAAATTGAAGTTTTTTTATATATTTTTTTCAATTTACTTTTCATAAGGTTATCCTAATTTCATAACCTGAGTTATAGGTTTTTTAAAATTGATTTTTTTTCCAGTTTCTTACACTAGGTTGGTTGAATTTCAATGGGTTTTGTTTTTCATTTCCTAGAGTTACCCATTCCAATGATTGGGTCGTGTGTTTGGGGGTCTAACTCATATTGACTTTATTTTTATTTTTATTTTTTATCACTAATTTATTTTTTCAATCATGCCCTTTAACATTTCATTCTTCAATATTGAGTTGGTCTAAAAATTGAAGTTTATATATTTTTTTTCAATTTGCTTTCCATAGGGTTATCATAATTTCATAACTTGGGTCATAGGTTTTTAAAAATTGATTTTGTTTTAGTTTTTTACACTAGGTTGGTTGAACTTCAATGAGTTTTGTTTTCTAATTTTTTAGAGTTACCCATTTCCAATTATTAGGTCGTGTGTTTAGGGGTTTAACTTAGATTGACTTCATTTTTGTTATAATTAATTTATTTTTTCAATTATGTCCCTTAACATTAAGTTGATCTAGAACTAAACTTTATATTTTTAATTTAATTTAATTTATTTTTCATAAGGTTTATCATATTTTCATGACTCAAGTTGCAAGTTTGATATATTTATCCATGTTGACCCTAGTTATTTTTTCTAGGATAGAATATTTTTATTATAGTTACCCTTTAATATTGAGTTTATTAAAAATTAAATTTTATAATTTTTGCAGCTTGATTTTTATTGGGTCATCATGTTCTCATGACCCGAGTCGATTCAATATATCATTGTCTAAATATTTGTTTTTAAATACAACAATCAATATTTTAAAACGATGTAGTCTAGTATGAATATAATTTTTTTTATTGATTATTTTTTTCTATATTATAAACCATGTTAAAAATGAATATATAAATATATATATTCAAAAATAATTTGACTCACAGTAGAACACAAAACAAAAAAAATCTAATTATGTATTAATATTTTAGATTATCAATTGTTCTTGTTAAAACACAATTTACTCGAGAACTTAAATATCTCACTATCTTATGAGTTTTTTCTATATTTTTTTAATATATATAGATGAGATTTTGTTGACACAATTAATGTAAAATAGTTAATAAAATAATAATAATAAAAAATCTGACTATATGAAATTATAGCCATCAAGTATAATAAAATATCTATTAACAGAATACATAACATACATATTATGTAAATGATTTTGATACTAAATTAAATTATCAAGACACATTAATTGTTCAAATTTATTTTGCAGTAATCGTTTAGAGTATTTTTGCAATTACTATATAAAAAAAACAAGGGTATATGTTAGATAACTTAATATAATAGATGATGGTATTAAAAAAAAAAAAAAATCTCAATGTCGAAGCTCTTGCCTCTCAGCTCCTAATATTTTCCCAAGGAAATTGAATCCCTAGATTTGTTTACTGCCATCCATGGTCCCATAGAAGACATGGGATTCTTAGGAATTTGAGAGGTTTCGGCTTATAAAAAAAATGCTTATCATCTCAATCAAGGGTATCAATTTTATTTCAGTTGATGTTTTATTTTTTCAATTGGAATAAAATGTTTTAGTTTTAAAGCATTTCGGCATGCCGTTTCGAGGTTGTACTGTTTTACGTGTATATATATATAATTAAATATATTAATTCAAAAAACATATTTATAATCCAAAAATAAAATTATTTATAATTATGCAATTTAATCTAAAAAAAAATACAATAAAATAATTTTTCTGAATAAAATTATGAACATGTATAATATTATGAGAATGTCATTATCAAAATCAAAAGGTCATTATATTTTCTAATTGCTCTAAAATTTTAGCATAATATATATAAATATGTCAAAAGACTTCTCGTAAAATTTCATCTCAATCTAATAGTTGGATTAAGAGATATGATTGATATTGTAAAATTATTCATTAATTAAAAAAAATACTATTTGGCCGAAACAGAACAGGCGGAACGAAACCGAAACCTTTCGGCTAGTATTTGACTAAAAATTCTGGAATGGACCAGAATTTAAACCTAGATAAAAACAATGCTATTTTATCTTATTTTTTGAACTGATACAAAATATTCTGACCATTTCAACTGAAACAGAACCAAGATGACAATCCTGATCTAAACAGGCTTTTCATGGAAAAATCCCGATACCAAGCACCCCTCAATAAAACATGTGGAAAATGGTTTCAAGAGAGTGATTGAGGGGGTAATTGATAGAAAATCTAAATTCGGGGATTGATCGAAAAACTTTGGTGTATTTAGGGGACCAAACAGATTGAGAAAAAAAGAAAAGCAAATGAGAGGGGGGATGGGATGGAATGGAATGGTGGGGAAGAGTAGTGTCTAGGCCTGTCCCCTCCACCCAAAACAGTCTCTCTCCCTCTAAAACTGTCCAAAAGCTACCACCACCACCACTACGTTGGATTTTTTTTTTCCTTAAAACTTTTTGCTCTTTTGTTTTCTGTGCTTCCCATGTCTGCTACATGTGCTCCCCCTTCCCTGTACCTGCAAATGGGGGAGGAATCATTCTTTGAATTTCTTGTTATTATTTGATACATACTATTCTTTTCTCTTCTTTCTCATCTCATCTTATCTCTTGACTTACTGTGTGTCCAAAGCTAAATCTACAACTAAACAAGACCTTCTTGTCGGGTTGATTTTCTATCTTTATTCATGGTTTATACCTGATTTATTGACCTCATTTCCATTCTTCCTTGATGATCGCTTCTCCTTCTCTGTCTATCAAATTTCTTGATGTAAGTTTCAGTTTGGTTTTCGGTTGCTGTACTTGTATTTTTAAGCCCACGCCACTGAGATAGATTATACAAACACTGGGTGGGGTGGTGTTCATGGAAATTGATCTGAACCATCCAGTGACTGAGGTGGAGAAGAATGCATTTTGTACTAATGGGGACTCTTCATCTTCTTCTAATTCATCCTCATCTCCAGTTTCCTCTTCAATTTACCTGGAGCTTTGGCATGCTTGTGCTGGTCCTCTCACTTCTCTCCCTAATAAAGGGAATGTGGTTGTCTACTTCCCTCAAGGCCACTTGGAGCAGCTCGCCTCTTCCTCTCCTTTCCCTTACAGGAACATGCCCAACTTTGATCTCCACCCACAAATATTTTGCAAAGTTGTAAATGTGCAGCTGCTTGTAAGCTTCTTTCTTCTCTTTCCATTCTTGGATTCTACCTGTTAAGTTTGGTTCTTTCTTTCCTTCTTTCGTTCTACTACAGTATATTTCATTTGCAGGCCAATAGGGAAAATGATGAGGTCTACACTCGGCTTACTTTGCTTCCTCGACCAGAGGTATCATCTTGAAATTTTACAGTGTAGTGTATATTAGCTCGTTTGCAATCTGTGAAGAAAGTATGCTTTCTCTTTGTGAGCTTTGACTCCACTTGCTCTTAATAAGACACTATTGAATTTGTTCACTCTAATTTACTTTCTGTTCATATGGTTTCATCTGGAATTAGCTCAGTTTTTATTTTGAAGATGATGTTTTTTCTTTCTTTCTTGGGGATGCCTTATAGGTGGTAGGACAGGGTTTAGAAGGCAAAGAGTTTCAAGAGTTAGGTGTGGATGGAGAGGGTGATGACGCATCACCAACAAAATCAACCCCACACATGTTCTGCAAAACACTCACAGCTTCCGATACTAGCACCCATGGAGGGTTTTCCGTTCCTCGAAGAGCTGCTGAAGACTGTTTCCCTTCACTGGTGTGCTTTTTATGCCTAAGTTCATATTTTTTTATTAGACAGGCAGATTAACTTTGTAGCCCAAGTTATAACTGTGCTCTTAACCTGACAATGTTTCTTTATTTGCAGGATTATAAACAGCAGAGACCCTCTCAAGAGCTTGTGGCCAAAGACTTGCATGGAGTTGAGTGGAAATTTCGTCATATTTACAGAGGTAAATCTTGATCGAATTCTGGGTTTGGTTCAATTCAAGGTAATCTTGATAGTATTGTTTAATGTTTATTGCTTCTTAGGTCAACCAAGAAGGCATCTTCTAACTACAGGATGGAGTATTTTTGTGAGTCAAAAGAATCTTGTTTCAGGGGATGCAGTGCTATTTCTGAGGTACGCATCCTGGATAATGATGCTGAAAGTGCATTTTTCTCCTTGTGTAGAAAATTAGTAATTAGCGCATGAGAGAAAATTCTTACTTGAAATCAGAGGTCGTTTGAAAATGGAATCCTTTCAATACAAAAAAAGAAGAAGGAAAAAGATGAGAAAGAAAACAATAGATGAAAGAAGTGGAGAGGTTTCAATTGCTGCCAAATCCTCCAGTTTCTTGCAGTGGATGATTGTAACCAAGTGTTTCCACCTTCAAGCAGTTTGAAATTTGTTTGTTGTAGGGGTGAAGATGGAGAGTTGAGACTGGGGATCAGAAGAGCTGGTCGACCTAGAAATGGTCTTCCTGATTCTGTTACTGGCAAGCAGAATTCACTTCCCAGTGCTCTCTCCCTGGTGTCTGATGCAATATCCACCAAGAGCATGTTCACTGTTTCATATAGTCCAAGGTACCAGAGCTATCATAAATTAAATTGAATCAATGTTTTAGTCCTCTCATTTTGTCAGTACTCTTTCAACTTCTGCTGTAAATAGTTCACTTTTGTTGGCAGTTGAAAGGACCAATATGCATTGTTTAGTGGGATCTTACTCTTAAGCTAAATGTACTTTAGAATAAAAATGTTGTATACAGGTTCCAAATGGTACTGATAGAGCTCTGTCATGCTAATGGCAATTTATTGTGCACTTTTACAATACTGTGAATAGGATTTATTTGCTATGATACTTTGCTGGATTTTTACCTCATTATTCAAGGGATTAGATTTTACTACATTCTGTGATCCCAAGTTATTCAATCGAGTGATACAAAACTGAGTCAGAACATTTGATTGAGATTGTTGGTTCAGGCCAAAAGAGACTGCAATTTAATGCACTGCATTTGGTGAATGTTTTCAAGGTCTCTGTACTTCCTATGGATTAATATCCTAAAAACAATGTGTGGGTGGAACATATGCTCTATTAATTTTCATATTTTTGACTGAATAACAGTTCTTGTATGGAGTTTTGGTGCTTTCATTTGATCAAATGTGCAGGCTAATCTGCTGAAGACTCTTAAATATGTGTTTAACAGTTCTTGTATGGAGGTTCTGACTTGATTACATGTTTTGTAAATAAAAGCTTTTGTTCTTGTAAATGAATTTTCACTTACCCCTCACCCCTGTTCGTCCAATAAAATACCTCCATTCATGCTCCACAATAATTTTGCTTGCTCTTTGAAATTACCCTTTTGCATTTGATGCAGGCATGCTTCTTTCTTTCTCAACTCAAGAGTTATTCCTATGCTACTGACACATATATAAAGCAGAAGAAACAATTATTATCATTCTTCACTAATCATAAAATCTCCTCCAAAAGACATGGAATGTATGATGTTTATATAGATTATAGACACCAAAAACATGAGTAACCTAAATGAAATAGGAATTAAGAATCATATTAATGTTATCTTCAACAATAATAAAAATCTAAAATATAATTTGATACTAATAATAATATTCTAGCATTATTAAACCACAAACAATAACCTAACCTCAGTGCTTTTGCCCTACGTCATCATTGCTGTTGCTTTTTCTGTTTCTATGGCTTCTGGGGTTTGTATTTGTTCCACGAGGTATATGTGATCTCTCAGATGAAAACACTTCCTCTCACAAGTAACTATTATTGTTTAGTAGTGGTTAGAATTATAGGAAAAAGGGAGCATGCAGGTTGCATTGGAATAGGTGCTAATAGAGAGCCTTGAATATAATACAGAGATGTGTAATGCGTTTCAGAAGGCATTATGTGTAAAAAGTCTGTCCTCCCCTGTTGATTCCAGTAACACGTATTATATTTAAATTAAATTAGTAAGTATACCATGTCAGTTGGTGATTTCATGGCTTTGATTCTTTAGACTATGTCAAAGAAAACATTTCAAGTTTCTTTCTTCTTTCTTTCTTTCTTTTGTAAGAAGTGTAGGTAACAGGGGACCTGAAGGATCGAATAGAAGTGAATTTGAATTCAAGTCCATGAGTTCACTTCTGTTTTTAATAGCTATACATGGATAAATTACAGGGATGTAGTTTTCTCTGCAATTCTTGGAAATGTTCTGATTGTTTGTCAGGCTTGTTCTTGATAAAAAAAAAGAAGATTGTTTTTCAAAATTGTTGAATTGCAGGGCCACTCATGCAGTGTTTGTTGTACCCTACCAAAAGTATATAAAAAGCATCTCCAATGCAGTTTGCACCGGGACAAGATTCAAAATGAGATTTGAAATGGATGATTCTCCTGAAAGAAGGTCTAGTAGATTCAGTTAAATGGCAATGCTAATTCATTTTGCTGTGATGATATTCTTTCAAAGAATATGATATTGTTTCTGCCTTTTTGCAGGCGTAGTGGTGTAGTAAGTGGAACAACTGACTTGGATCCCTATAAATGGCCCAATTCAAAATGGAGGTGCTTAATGGTGAGAGTTACAGTTGGCATACGTATCATTCAAATTGGATGATTTTGTTTGCCATGTTTCTTCACATATTCATTTCATCTACCACCTCAAATTTAATCTCTTTTGGTTTGCATCTAGATCAAGCCTCTTCGTTGAGCTTGGCAACCATGGTTACTATATGAAAAACAGAGTTTCTCAACATTGATTTTCACCTTTCAAGAGACTTTCCTAGTCGCAAGTCTCTTAACAATGAAGTAGAAGAAGAAAACAAGAGAGAATTTATAACTGAAATATCAACTGTTATTCTTGTTTTTCGATGAATATATCTTCATTTTGTTAGTGTTAGAGAATAATATAAATCATATTATGGGTCCTCACTTACAAGCTTAAGCTTTTAGGTGAGATGGTTCCTTAACATGGTATCAGAGCCTTGTTGACTCAGCGGTCACGAGTTCGAATCTCACCACCCCCGTTCTATTTGATAAAAAACTAAGCACAAGGTGATGTGGGTTTGTGCAAGTTTCAAGCCCAAAGGGCTTTCACTTGAGGGTGTGTGTTAGAGAATAATATAAATCATATTATGGGGCCTCACTTATAAGCTTAAGCTTTTAGGTGAGATGGTTCCTTAACAGTTAGCTATTTAACACTTGGTCTTGACAATTCCAAGATCTTTGCAACTAACTAATTAACTAACAGTTTCTGCCACATCAACAAATATTAGAAATAACAGAAATTGCTAGCTAACTAATACAGCTAGAGCATCTCTAAATGGCTATCAGAATCAAGGATCACAACACCACCTAATTGCCAGCTCACACAATCCATTTATTGATGGCAATCTTTGTTCTTTCTCAAGATTTTGTGCTCTACTAGGCAGTTATTGTCCTCAACTTTTCACCTGTTTGTCAGGATCGCTAAGGAAGTTCCCTTGCCCCCACATAATTCATTTATTGATGACAACCTTTGTGCATTCTGAAAATTTTGCAAAATCTACAAGGAACACGCATTGTTACTTCATTGAATAGGCAAGTTTTTGTGTAGGACTTAATATATCTCGTCAATGAATACTGCTGCCTTCACATGCATGCCATTTATTTTCCTTGCATTTCCTTTGTTTAGTGAAAATGGAAGCTAGAAAACTGTAAGTTATCCTTGGACCTTTTTTGTGATATATTTAGTACTCTTGTGCTGTACCATTTAACAGGTTAGATGGGATGAAGATGTCATCAGTGATCATCAAGAACGAGTTTCCCCATGGGAAATTGACACTTCTGTTTCACTCCCACCCTTGATTATTCAATCTTCACCAAGGTTGAAGAAACTGCGGAGTGGGCTGCAGGCGGCCCCACCTGATAAGCCCATAGCTGGTAGAAATCTTTAACTAATAGATCAATATCCTTTTATCTTTTATTAACTTCCTAATTTCTTTAGCTTTTAAATCTCTTCTTGCTGCAGGAGGGGGTGGGTTTTTGGATTTTGAGGAGTCTCTAAGATCCTCCAAGGTCTTGCAAGGTCAAGAAAATGCTGGTTTACTATCACCTGTATATCGACGTGATATTGTAAGCCATCCACTGGATTTTGAGGTGCAGAATAAAGCACAACAAAACCTCATATTGACAGGAATAGAGAAGGCTAAAATCAGTGAGTTAACTAGAGCTCACCCTGCCACCCACACAGGATTTACAGAATCTGATAGGTTTCTGAAGGTCTTGCAAGGTCAAGAAATATGCTCGTTGAGTTCCATTGGTACTCTGCGAAAGCCCAATATTGGATGCAGTTCTTTCCAGATGTATCCAGGACCAAGACCCACTTTCTATCCCGTAGCAGCAGAAAGCCTTAGAAGTATGTACTTTCCCTATGGAGATGTATTAAAAAATGAGCAAGATCCCAGAACACAATCTTATGCTATCTTCTCTAGAGAGAATGCCCATTCCAATACATCTTCTATTCAGACTTGTGTGGTTAGGGAAGAAGTTAGAAAGCCTAACCAATCAAGCGAGTATAAGACACCAGAAAGTATTTCTGCTGCACCGGCTTTATGTGCAAATCTAAGAAATCAAAAGGATGGCTTTTTTAATGGGAATGCTACTGGCTGCAAACTTTTTGGGTTCTCCTTGAATGCAGAAACATCTCCAAATTTGCGAAACACTGGTAAGAGGAGTTGCACAAAGGTAAGCTACATTAGAGCTAAAACTAGACAGTAAATTGTGTTTTCTTGACCTGGAGCCTGCTCAATTTAACATAATTTGTTGAAGGTTCACAAGCAAGGTAGCTTGGTTGGAAGAGCTATTGATCTTTCAAGGCTGAATGGCTATAGTGACCTCTTGAATGAACTAGAGCGACTATTTAGCATGGAGGGTCTTTTACAAAATCCTGAGGAAGGATGGCGGATCTTGTATACTGACAGTGAGAATGATGTAATGGTTGTCGGAGATGACCCATGGCTGTAAGTGTCTGATGAAATTAGTGACATATTATCTGCTATCCAGTAAATGGGATAATTCCATCAATTTAATATACCTCAGCATCGTCATATTATTTTAAGTGAGCCTTTGGATTTGTTTTAATGTGATATTTAGCAGTACTAAGCTGGCAAGTAGCACGCAAATGCTTGTGGGCATAGGTAGACATGAAAGGTAGCGTTTTTCTTTTAGATGGTCATTGCCTGAAAACCCAAGTTTTTGTAGTGAAGTACATGGGAGAAAGATGCATTACTATTGATATGCAGGAATGGCCCAGCTATGCTATGAAGCCTACCTTCTATCTCAAAAGTCCAAATTGTCTCTAGATTCACTTGTTTGCACGTTTGTATAATCAAGGAATAAGGCAATTCATTGGAGTAGAATGGTATGGAAAGGAGGTTAAAAGCTTACCTATCTATCCTAAGTGCATGTTCCTTGTTTTGATGGAAAAACAAAATCACCTTTTTTTTCTCAAGGCATGCCCAGTGATTCAAACTTGGGATTTGAACAAAATGTTAAATTCCCATTGGAATGGAGGTGCCAGATCTTATTGGTTGGTGGAAAGCCCTCACTTTGTACAGCTCAAGCTCTTCATTTCTAACGGGAAAAATGGACGATGATATTGAGAATTGAAGTTTATTTTTCGTTATCTTTCTGATTGATTAATAAATGCTGTTTTTGACTCTTTATTAGGCGATGATTACTTATGGCAAGTTTTTCCTGGTGACAGTGAGTTCTGTAATGTGGCAACCAAGATACATATATACACCCAAGAAGAAGTGGAGAAGATGACCATTGGAATTACTGGGGACGATACTCAAAGTTGTTTGGATCAAGCACCTGTGGTTATGGAAGCATCCAAGTCTCCATCAGTAGGCCAGCGAGATTGTTCGCCAACAGTAATAAGGGTTTGAAATTGGTTAATGAAACTAGTATTATGCCTGCTATGTTTGTGCAACTTATTTGTTAAACTCCTGAACCTAGTTGTGTATTTTATATCCTTCATGTTCCGAGTTCCGCAGTGAGTGGAACCTATCGAAGCATAGAACTTGTATGACTTTCTTGGCCCTTATATATGAGGATGATTGAAGTTTGATATGGAACTGGTGATCTCTTTTTCATCTGAGTGCTTATTCACTGATTGGCTTGGATCACTCAACGTGAAATATGGATTAGAAATGTACCTAATTGGAGATTTGAGACAATACTTGCCAGTTTGCTGTCATGTCATTCAGGCTAAACGGTCGAGATGATTGTTCTGTGCTCGATAGTGCATCTGATGTGTTGGTTGACAACTGCACTACCAAAAGGATACGCAGGAGTGAGATTAAGTTGCGCAGGCAGGATTAGATTCAGGCACAATATCTCAATGAGAATCAAAGTTTTCAATATCATTTCGGTTCGGTTGGTGATATGTTTTTTCAATTTGAATGAAATATTTCAGTTTCAGAGCGTTTCCGCCCGCTGTTTCGGGTAATACTATTTATGTATGTGTGTGTATAATTAAATATATTAATTAAAAAAAAAAGTTTAAATCCAAAAATAAAATTATTTAGAATTGTGTAATTTAATCTAAAAAAAGACATAATAAAATGATTTATCTGAACAAAATTTTGAACATGTATAATATTATGAGAACGTTATCATCCATCTCGCAAGGTAATATTCTCTGATTGTTCTGAAATTTTAACATGTTATATATAAATATGTCGAGATTTTTTGTAAAATTTTATCTTAATCCAACTGTCGAATTAAGAGATGATTGATATTGAAAATTATTTATTATTTTTTAAAAATATGATTTGGCTGCAATGGAATAGGCAGAACAAAACTGGCATGTTTCGGCCGAAATGGAATGGGGATCATTTTGTCTTGTTTTTTCAATTAGTACAAAAGAATTTCAGCATTTTCGTTGAAATAGAACGAAATTTACAACTATGATGAGAATGTCGGCCGAAGCATGGATAGGTGCAGTCAAGATGACAAGTCAGGGATGTTCCTATGATAGGAAGCTTGACTCTTCCAGAGCAAGTAAATAGGAGCACTTTTGTGCCCCCGGTTCTGTTTGTCATGAATTTCACCCGTTGATTCAAGTATTTTTTAATTAGAAAAAAAGTTATGAATATTTTTGATAAAAATAACCTAACTTGAATAAAAAAAAATAGTTACAATATTAAGTTAAATTTTATTTTAGTAAAAAAAATAATAAAATTGATTTGAGTTGGGTTTTTGCAGAAATATCCTTCTAGCTCAACATGTATTAGTCATTAAGTTACTGTTACGAGTCTAGTTAGTTTGAATTGATTTAGGTTAAGTTCGTTTGGAAGCCAGATGGGAGATCTCTCTGTGAGATCAGTATAGTCCCTGACATGGTGGTAATTGCACTGTCATCTATGTACAGTAAGTCTTAAGTTCAAATCAGGTCTTGTATTTTTTATAAGTCTAAAACAACCAAGATTTTACTTATTATCACAAAATACGCTTTCCAGAAAATAAGATTTCGTCGGATCCAAAATAAAAAAGGTTAGATGGAAGAACCAGGCTGATGATTATCAATGTTGCTTTACCACACACACACACACACACACACACACGAGGGGGTTTTACGATCATCCAGAGAACATAAAATCTCCATAGGGCACCATCTCACCCCGGGGGATTCGGAATTTGTAAATACGACGACAAGGCTAGCTTTGTATGAACAGGTAATTAACCAGTTCACTTCAAGCAGAGAGATAGAGGAGCTCATAATTCAAGCTGGAATCAAACCTGGATAGTTCCATGTACTCAACAGAGTTTACCCTCCTCTATTTCTTTCTAAAATCCCACTAGTTCAGGCTGCTTCCACAGCAGCTAGGCAAGACTGCGCTACCGATTTATATAATATTTTTTCATAGATGTAGAAAATAAAGAATTGTTCAACACTAAGAGTAACAGAGGAAGAAAGAAAGAAAAATATATCGGTGTAGAACAAGAACAGGAGATGAGACAGAGATGATAGATGAAAAGAATAGCATTCAACACCGTTTTCCATTATTTTCCTGTTGGCTCGTATACATGAATGAAGCCGATAACAATCCATTCTACGACAATGGTCTTCCTCCTATGAGTTTCATGCTCGGGGGGCCGCTGGATGCCCTAGATAAAATGCTACCTCTTACTGCTTAAAGAGTTCACGACCAATGATCATTCTTCTGATCTCACTAGTCCCTGCACCGATCTCATATAGTTTTGCATCTCGAAGAAGACGACCAGTTGCGTACTCATTTACATATCCATTTCCACCTAAACATTGTATAGCCTGCAAAAGTGGATCCGAAAGGGTAACCAATTTTGAAAATCCATAAAACACAGAAATTGCATAACATATAAATCTGTTATTCTCTCTGGATTGCTCTTTGCCCTCATCTGAGAGGAAGCACTGGAATCCGCTGTCCATAATTTTTCATCATGACAGGAATAAAAATGAAGATTCAGATGGCCAGGGGCAATGTTGGGCTGGAAGAAAAAAAACCTAGAGGGTGAAAAGGATATGTACAGTTAACCACAACTATTTCAGGCTCTTTAATGCTGTACAAAATCATTCGATTTCAATGCTTCTTCTGAACATGAAACTTTGAAATTCATAAACAAAAGAATGGGAGTGCTCTTTCACCTGCAAAGCAACTTGGGTCCCTCTTTCAGCTGCGCAAAGTATGGCTCCAGCACAATCCTGAAAATACATAATATCCAAAGAAGAGGTTACATTGTTGAGATCAAACATTTTACAGTTGTGTATATGTGATGATAAACAGCCCATACAAAGAAATAAAAGAAAAGGATAAGATAAGAGGAAAAGAAGACTATCGGTGTGAAGGCTTAAAAAGATGAGAGAGAGAGAGGCCTGTGTTTACTCCACAAATAAGAATAATAAATTTGGCCAGTTAAGGAAAACAAGAAATTTCAAGAAACACAGTAAGGTGGTCACCCAAGAAACAAGGAGATTGAAGGGTAAGTTCACTGACAAAAAATGTTTTTCATTTTTCAACTCTAGTTTTCTACTCTTATTTTTCCTTTTTAAATGAAAATCAGAAAACATGTTATCTATTAAAATTTCATAACATTTTTCAAGTTAGAAAACTAAAAAACATGTTCAAACTACAATAGTTTTTCACTGACAGAGAAATAGAAAAAATGAATCAAGTTTAAAATACATTAATTTTTCAATTTTATTTTATTCAACAAAAAACTAATTCAGTCCAAATTTCACATATGGTTTATTGGGAAATAAACAAAATCAATATATAAATTCAGAAACTACAGCTAATTCAACCCTAAGAAATACATCATTTCAGAAAACAAAAAAGGTTTAGCATGCCTCCCTCATTGTCAATTTGGGCACAAAAAACAATGCTAGATAATGTAAATCAAAAGCAAAATGGCAGCCCTTATTTTTGCTCCACCAACAATCGGGTTATGCCAACACAAACCTTGCCAAGTATACCACCAATACAGCTATAATCACACAAATTTCAATCTACCTTCACTTTCTCATTGAAAAGCCGCTCAAAACCTAACCATCAAATCAAACCTTGCCAAGTATACCACCAATACAGCTACAATCACACAAATTTCAATCTACCTTCACTTTCTCATTGAAAAGCCGCTCAAAACCTAACCATCAAATCAGATCCAAGAATTTATAGTGAAAGAAAGAGATCGGGGATGAAGGGGTGAGAGCCAAAGAAGTTACAGGGGTGGTGGTGCAGCTGCTTAGTTTACAGATTGACAAAAGTTTATATTATAAATTGGATTTAATTGACATAACCCAAAAGTAATAAAAAAATATCATTTAGTAAAAGTTAGGAGAAGGGCCTATTTAGTTAAGCTTTGATAGTGACAATTTTGGAAAACATTCCCAGCATGTTTTCCAATTCAATGCTTTATCATAAAAAAAGAGAGGAGATTTTCTGTTTTTAATTTGATACAAATATGCAATTGGTCAAAAAGTTCATTTTCCATGTTCATTTTATTTCTGTTTTTCCAGGAAAAATGGAGTGCTGCATTTCCGAGCAACCCCTTATCTTTCCTGTCAAGTAGCCATCCTTAGTGGGTATATACCACAATAATCATTCCCAATATATCCCATCAACAGAAACGATAACAAAAATATTGCAAGTACTGTATCTTGGCAGATACTCATAATATCTATAATGTGCTGAGACAACTATAGCAACAGTATTGAATTTTATGAGCAAAACAAGGAGCTCTCATGATGCAAACCACATTCTTATGGACCTCTACATCCACAAGAGAAATTTGGCAATCAGAGTGAATATACAAGTCATACGGGGTTTTGATATACTAAGTAAACAAACAAAAAACAGAAGAAACATCAACATCTAGACTTGTAAATGAGATCATCACCTTAGGGTCAATTCTACCACTGTCACAATCCCTTGCGACAGAATAAACATAGGCCCTGAAATGTTGAGAATTGTTAATTGCTACCATACAAACATCAGAATTTAGAAAAGTACAGCACAATATATTATTAGGATACATACCTTGAAGATTGTAAGGAAGTATACATGTCAGCAATCTTCCCCTGCAAATGAAGATCAATCAAAATCTATATCTATCGATCTCTATGAGTGAGTAAACCTGATGCACCAACTGAAAGTGCATTATGGTGATGCAATGTGTACTAGCCACGTGCAAAGGGATGAAGTAAGAGCTTAATATATTTTTTCATGTGTTTGAAATCGCCAGGAGTAAAATCATAATTCTTTATGTTTCTCATTATTCAGTCTCTTAAATTGTTTCTACAATTCCTTTAAAAGTAAAATGATATTTTGGACTAGCAATTGGTTTATTTCAGCTCCTGAATTTAATTTATGGGGTCAATTAATTTTTTTATCCTTTCCATTATTATTCATATGTTTTATTAGTCTTTTTCATCTTTTAAGGATTGTAGCCTATGTAAAAGGAATAATCAGATGTAAGACTATAGCAAGATATTTTTATTTTCCAACTAGAAAAATATATTTCTTAATTTGTCAAGGAGCACCGATTTGAAATCTAACCAATTTCTCAATATTTTTATCCTTCCAAACCCAGCAGGATGAAAAGTGAATATACAAGAACATGAAAAAGTTTCATCACACAAGGGGTTTTCAAAGAAGACAATTTTATTTTTAGAGCTCGCAATAACAAATCTTAATGATGGGTATCAAATCACCATTCATGACAATATAACTTGCTAATATGACATAAATCAAACACCAAATATGATAAATTCAACCATCCCATATGATGTCAAATCTTTCAATTTACAGTTCATTGTTAATGGTAAAACATAAAGAAGAAAACTGATGAAATTCCCGTGACACAAGGGCACACTATTAGTTACAAATTAAGAGCTTGCTTGTTTTTGCGTTTCAAAAAGGCTTTTGAAAACAATTTACAGTTCACCATTTATTTTTTTTCTATTTTCAAATTATTTTGATGTGTTGATGATAAAAAATAAATTAAAAAAAAATAATATTATTATTATTTCAATGCACTTTCAAGCAAAAAGCACTTTGAAAAACAACCACTATCAACAAACTCTAAGACCCAATACAAACACCACCTAGATAGCAATAGAAAATTTGGGTCATCAATAATTGTACCTGAATAAACTGAAACACTCCAATTGGCTGGCCAAACTGTTCTCTTTGTCGAATGTAAGGAAGAACAACATCAAGACATGCCTGCATGATGCCAAGTGGCCCAGCAGCCAAAACAAGTCTCTCCAGATCCAGCCCTGACATCATGACATACACACCTGAAAGAAAAGGAAAACTAATGATGTTTAGAGAAAAAAGTGAAAAGAAGAGGAAAGTTATCTATGTGATGCAAATTTCCTATGATAAATGTGATTTCTCGCCAAAAATTTGAAGAAGTACAAAATTGGCTGGTTCCACTCATGTAAATCTCTGACTATCTGTGCATCCTTCCTTAAGATCATGATCACTGATGAACTCACACAGTCATTTAAGAATGTTTCCTTTGATATGCTGAATCCTTGGAGGTATTTAAAGCCTAGTTTTATCTCTAGTCACATTTATCTGTTACAGCTAGTCTGTCTGAGTTGCTCGGGTCATGACCCCTAGACACACATCAACTTTGTTTGCAATGACAAGCAATCACTTTAATTAGACATTGAACATCTTACAAATGTCTTCCTCAAAAGAGACACGTGAAAATAGTATGAATGATCCTTGTCTAATTACAGTTACAAGCAATCACTGTAATTAGACATCGAACATCTTACAAAAGTCTTCCTTGACAGAAACACAAGAAAATAGTATGTATGAACCTTTTCCTTCCTGCCCAAGAACATTTTCTTCTGGAACGAAGCAATTCTCAAACAATAGCTCACATCTGATCAGACCATCAACCATATTAGTAGGAGGGAAAGAGGAAGGTTGATGGACTAGAAAATAGAAAACATCAGTAAGAGTATTATTAACATACGTATCACTTCCTCTCATCCCAAGCTTGTCTAATTTCTGGGCAGTGCTAAATCTGCAGTCACCAGTAAAAGACCTTCCATAAGTCAAGGATTCAAATTCTACTTTTCATTTGTCAGTGTTTTTATGTTTACCACGACAAAAAAAATGCCATATTTATCTTTTCTAAAACATTTAAGGATTTTCTTGAATAGTATCAGAAATAATTTTTCTCATTGGAACAATTCTATTTCTTTGAAAAATCATTTCTTCTTTCAAATTTCTACACAACAAAACTTATGCAATTATTATCCATTTAAAGACATTCATCCAAAGGAAGGTGCAAATAGTGCTTAGGAAAATTCTAATCAAATGAAAGGCGGTGCCTAGCTCATTCCCAGGGAAGTGTCTAACAAATAAGTCCAAAGATCAAGTGGCTTTCCATTTTAATAGAAAATGATGGTTAAGTACCCAGGCATTCCCTTCTCAATGATAAATGCCGTGATTCCTTTTGATCCAGCTGTGACATTGGTTTTTGCATAAACAACCTGTCCCAATTCTAGGCATCACTTTCAACAAACAAAAGATGACTTCATAGAACAGTATATGATACAATTAGTCAACATCACACTAACAGTTGCATGAGGTAACCATCAATTACTAGCTATACAATCAAACATTAATGTCTTCCAGAAAAGAAAATTGATAGGGATATCAATCATAGCAGTAAAGGAGGAATTGTCTTTTCAATAGATCAGCAAAGGAAAGGGGGACAACTCATACACAACCAATTATACTTTCAAACATTCCACATAAAATTTCCCAATGGAAATCAGCTTTCTATTGCAACAGGATCATGTAAAATAGTTTGTTTTTATCAATTCATTTCATGTCCAATGTTCAATGCATTCGTTTATTATCTAAAGCTTCAACAGCGTTATAAGAGATATTATACCACTCATGTTCTTGAGAATATAAATAATAAACAATACGAACTAGAAGAAGAAAAAAAGGCTGCTTAGCAGTTTGGATCCATCATTGAGTTCATGTGCAGGTCTAATTTCCCACACAATCAATCCATAAAGTTGTGTATTATAGACATGCATTCAGAAGGTAGATAAAGGGAGCTGGGGGGGTGGTGGTGTGGGGGATACTAAAAAGTTACCAATGTCTGAGCAACTGGCCCATTGGTGCACCACATCTTATTTCCATTTATGATATAGCCTCCATCTACACGATCAGCTTTGCATTTCATGCTAACAACATCAGAGCCAGCTGAAAGAAGACAGCAATGAGCCAGACTATAAAAAGAATAGCTAGAAATCCCAGCAAAACATAAGCTGTGCAAACATATGGATTACCATTGGGTTCACTCATTGCAAGTGCTCCCACATGCTCTCCACTAATAAGCTACATAAGAAGAGAATATCAGTCAATAAAGACAAAATATTAAGGAAAAAACTCATGATTGTGACAATCATATTTATCAATACAAGAGAGGAAATAGATGGTCCAGGTTCATATTCCTACCTTGTTGAAAGAAAGACACAAAAATTTGATATCATCAACATCATTTTGCACATAAATTAACATGAAAGCTGTGGTATGATCTTTATGATTGTAGAATGAAGATCCTTAATAAAATTTAAGGCATATTTCTGAGAAACCATTAGCAGAAGAATGAATTGGTTATTGAAGTGAGCGGACCAGGAGATGTTGGAATGGAAAAGGAGGGGGAAAAAGAACCTTGGGTAAGTATTTTTGTCTTTGAGCAGGATTTCCATTCCTCACCTATAAATCAGAACACAGGCAGGCAGGAAATAAGGAAGTAAGAAGTTTCAAGACAATAATAAAAAAAAATAGTAAAATGAGAATATGGAAAAAGGGAGTTGTCTAGTTTACCAACTGATTGATGCAGAGGTTAGAATGGGCACCATAAGAAAGACCAACGGATCCTGAAGCACGACTAATTTCTTCCATTGCTATGCAGTGATATAAGTAACCAAGACCAAGCCCGCCATATTCCTCTACGAAGCAATAAGGAAAGGCAAGGAAAATTAAGAGGTTTCTAGGAAGAAGAAACAGACATTGCTGACCCTAAACCCTAACCTGGTGCAGTAATCCCATGTAGATTAAAGTCTCCCATGAGTTTCCATAAGTTGACATCCTAGAGAAATTAGGAGGAGACGAATCAAACTGATTGGGTAACTTTCAAGAAAAAAAAATCCTTTATTTAAATTACCTTGGGAAAATAATTTGATTGGTCTATTGTGGAGGCAAAAGGCGCTATGTTTTCTTGTGTAAATTGAGAAACACTTTCTTTAAACTGTGGAAACGAAAGAAAAAATAAATCATATAGCAATCAGAGAAGTAAATAAACAACAACAACAATCAGAGAAGTAAATAAACAACACCAATCAGAGAAGTAAATAAACAACACCAATCAGAGAAGTAAATAAACAACAACAATCAGAGAAGTAAATAAACAACAACAACAACAATTACGAAAAAGCACAAAAGACCTGGAGTTGAGTATCATCGAAGAGAAGAGAGGTAGAAGTGGTGGAGAAAGAAGAGGCAGACGGTGGAGATGGAGGACGAGGATGAGGAAGTTTTTTCTTGTTTGTAGTTAAAAGAGACAGAGACCTCCTCGCGGTCGCACCAAACACTCTCTGCATCCTCACTGTTCTGCCACGACAGGACACCACACCAGAAAGACAGAAAGGAGGAGCAAGCGGACTACTACTATTTCGCTTCCCTTACGTTGTTTCTGAATTGTGACGCGGACGATTTGGATTTATCTTTTTAATTTTTTTTTAAAGGATTTTTAGTTTTAAATTATTTTTTATATAAATTTAAATTATCTCAACATATTAAAAAGTAAACTCAATCGCAACTCCAATAAAAATATTATTTTGAAAAGCTAAATTGATAAAAAATTTGAATAGTATAAATAGAATTTTTTTTATTTATATATATATTTTAATAGTAAAAATCATTTAGAATAATCAAATATATTTTAATATATATCAACCAATAATATAAACACAAATCATTTTCTTATGATTATATAATAATTGCTTGTCTAGTTAAAATAAAACTGTTTTAACTATATTATTAATTTATATATTAGTTTTAATCAATTATAGATAGTTTATTTCTTTTAATATAAACAAAAAGATAAACTTAACCTCGTTGTTTGAAAACTAATCCTAAAGTGAAGTGAGCATGGACTATAAATAAAATAAAAGGAGAGGGAAATGCAATTAATTTTGTGTTGCTAGTTTTACATTACTTGAAAAGAGATGCGTACAATCACGAACAACGATTCCACCTAGAAGATAGAAAGTAGCAAACAATATTATATAACTTCTTAAACTTTTGGGTTTTCTACATAAATATGTATCTAGAAGATGGAAAGTAGCAAACAATATTATATAACTTCTTAAACTTTTGGGTTTTCTACATAAATATTGTGTTGAAGAAGTAAAGTAAATACAATTGCTAAAAATAATTTTGCCTCCTCATATGGCTTCCACGTTGAAGTTCCTCTAATACTTAATATTTGATTCAGCTATCATGTTTATCTCCACTTCGTTTTTCATCTCTTTTTATTCTAAGTGCTTGGCATTTTTCCTTTCTTTTCTTTCTTGAACCAAAAAGTATTTTGGGTGATTTGTTTTAGGTTGTGATAGATTAGTGCATAATATGATGGAATACAATTCGGATAGAAGATATTAAAATTATATTTGACAATGATATATAATTTAAAATAAATTCATCCATTAATAAAAGAATGGGACCCTTGTTGGATTTGAAATAGATGAATTAGAGGTTGTTCTTTAAGCTCTATAGGCGTCATTTGTCCCTCTAACTCTATTTTACTCCATGTGCTTTGAATTAACTCATTCAATGTCTCTTTAGATCTCTTTACCCTACCTCTTGTAATTGGCCCTCTTAGAACCACCAATGAATCATTTGTGTGATTACACTTGTTTGTCTATTTGTTTGGGGATGACAAGCAGTCAAAAATAACAACTTAGTAGCCAATTTTTCTTATAACACCTTTTAAAAGTAACTAAGGACCTTAACATCTCTATCATAAACAATGTTTTCTAGGAACCTCATAAATCCGTACTATCTCCCTAAAAAACAAATCAACAATATTAGTCATCATCGATTTTATGACAAGATATGAAATGTGCATATCTACGACTATGAAAATGGAGTCTCTCCTTGTTTTGACCTTAGCAAAACTCATGTGAAGTCCATTGAAATGTTTACTCACGATTCCTTAGGTACAAACAAAGGGGTAAGTCATGCGGTTGAATCCTAAACTTTGCTTTTCTACATGTTTATGTATCACAAATGTTTTGCACTTTTTTTTCATTTTTTGCTAATAAAAATGCTTACACAACACAACTAAAGTTTTAGCAATGCCAAAATACCTCACCAACTCGCCCATATATGCTTCATGTACAAGTAATTCACGCATAGAGCTCAATGAAACACACAAGTCATTTTTTTAAACAAATATTCATCAAGCTTGTATACTTACCAAAGGCCAAAACCTTACATACATTAAAAACAATAGCAAAATTATTATCATCTTTGTACAATTCTTTCATTTGTTCAAATCCTAGCAATCTAGCATCTAAAGTGGATAAAAGAATATATTTGTGTGAAAGTGCATCAGCCACAATATTTTTTCCCTTGCTTATACTTGATCACATACAAAAAGGTTTTAGTAAGTTCAACCCATTTGGCATGTCTCTCACTCAAATTACTTTTCCCTTTCAAATGCTTCAAGGAATCATGATCTGAATGTATAATGAACTTCTTGGGTCACAAGTAATGCTACCACGTCTCTAAAGTTCTTCCCAAGGCTTAGAGCTTCTTATCATATATAAGGTAATTCAAGGCTACCTTATCAAATTTCTCACTGAAATACGCAATCGGACCTCTTATCCTGTATTAACACGTCTCATATACCAATATTTGAGGCATCACATACAACTTCAAAAGCTTTTGTAAAGTCTAACAAAGTTAAAACAACCTCTGAACAAAGTTTATCTTTTAACAAATTAAAAGTTTTATCTTGTTCATCATCTCATTTAAATCCAATAGACTTTTTCACAATTTTAGTTAAATGTGTTGTAATAGTACTAAAATCTTTCACAGACCTCTTATAAAAGCTAGCAAGTCCATGAAAACTCTTTATTGGGTGTGGGCCAGTCCCAAATGGCCTTGACCTTTTCTTCTTTACAGTTATTACATATCCAATAAACACAATTTTCTCCATGCAAAAGGTACATTTATTGAAATTAGCATATAGTGATGCGAACATCTTGATCATGTGGTCAAGTAATCCACACGCAAAGACATTAATTCCCAGAAAGGAAGGTAAATTAGGTTTGATAGGAGTGTGAAACAAAGATAACTTGTATCTAGGCACCAACATTATTAGATTTGAACCCCCACCCAACAAATAGCAATTTGCAAATAAGAAGTATAGATTGACACCATAAAGTTAGTTGAACCTTGATAAGTTGTTTTTAGTCCTTTAAAGAACCAAGGAAAAAGATATATCACCTCACAAGCACAATGTTGTTGTTCTAATCTCAATTTCATTAAGCATGAAAAAACTAATCTAAAACTTAGGTAGCATATGTGTTTTTAATCAAGTTAAACCCTAGAATACCCAAATATATGGACTTATATAAAACCCAATAACAATGAGACCCATATCCCTAAGTATATAAGCCTAATTGATGTTTAATAACACTAAAACACAAAAATGAATTTTAAATAAAAATATAAGTTGCAACCACTTAAAAATAAGATAAAGAATATTTATTTGATCTTGAATGCTGCTGACTTGTAGATTTCCTTCCTAAACAAGAAAACTTCTCTTTTGAATGATAAGAATACTCCCTTCTTTAGAAAATAATCTGGACTTTCACTCATGTCATATTAAGGAAAATAAGCCCAAATCAAGGTTATCATATGACCTAACACAGCAGCTCTTTTCAGAACTTGAATTAGAACCCTATGGATATAACCCTTCTTAAAATTGGATTAGATGAATTAGAAACACCTTTAAGCTCCATAGATATCATTTGTCCTTCTAGGTCCCTCTTACTCTATGTCCTCTGAACTAGCACATTCAATGTCTTAAGTCTATTTGCCCTAGCTCTTGTAATAGGCCCACTTGGCACCACCAATGGGTCATTTGCGTGATTGCGCATGATGTTGGGTTGGTCCTCATCATATAGTTTTTCATCTCGCAATACACTAAACACACTACATAAATGATCAAGATGTTCATTCAAGTTCTTGCTATAAATTAGGATGTCATCAAAATACACAAACTAACCATTAAATGCACACAAAACATAATCTATAAATCTCATAAATGTACTAGGTGCATTTGTAAGCCCAAACGACATTACTAACTACTCATACAAAAAATATTTAGTTTTAAATGTTGTTTTTCATTCATTATCTTATTCATCCTAATAAGATGATACCCACTTTTTAAACACAAGTAACACTAGCACAACACATACTCTCACAGATGTATCCCTTCATCATCAACTCATCTATTTGTCTTTAATGTTTTTTTGTCTCATCGATATTGTTTATATAGGCTTGACGATTAGCAATCGATTCTCCAGGAACAAGTCAATCCAATGCTTTATTCTCTTTATTGGTAGTAGTCCATTAGGGATGTCTCTAAGTAATACATTATCATACTTTTGCAATAAAGAAAGAATCATACTAGGAATAACATAATCAAGATTATTAGTGTTTAAATAAGTCATCTTAAACAGAAGTAAGATCAGCTTGTTATTGAAAAACTCAAATCTGATTTGAGTTTGTTTTACATAAAAAAATGGTTTTGTAGTCTTTATATATAATTATCATCACACAAGTTTACTTTCTTCACTCTTCGGGTTTTACCTTAACTCTCAATCGATTTAATTAATGATTTAGTTGAACTTGGTGGTTCTCTCTCACCATTGTCATCATATGAGTTTTTACTCTTCATATCCTCACATTGTTTTTTTTTAATTTTATTTGATCGTCATACATTTGTTTTGGAGATAGAGGGACAAAAATGATAGTTTTTACCATCATTTACAGTAGTGAACCAAATGCTCTTAGCATGTGTTATGAGATTGATGAATATTGTATTGGTGTATTCATTGGTATGTTTGTGTTGTGTATTATGCCTAATTTATAGCAAGAACTTGAATAAGCATCTTGATTATTTGTGTATTGTGGATGTATTGCAAGATGAAAAACTATATGTTAATTTCAATAAGGGTAATGCGGTAATCTTTAATTATCCTACATATGACAAGTAGTTATACACCTTCGTTAGAACTTTAGAGACGTGGTAGCATTACTTGTGGCTCAAGGAGTTTGTGATACATTCAGATCATGAATCCTTGAGACATTTGAAAGGGCAAAGTAAATTGAGTAAGAGACATGCCAAATAGGTTGAATTTTTTGATTTTTTTCCGTATGTAATCAAGTATAAGCAAGGGAAAGAAAACATCTTGGTTGATGTATTTTCGCATAGGTATGTTCTTTTATCCACTTTATATGCTAGATTGCTAAGATTTGAACATATAAAGGAATTGTACAAGGATGATAATGATTGTGTTATTCTTTTTTATGCATGTAAGGTTTCAACCTTTGGAAAGTATTATAGGCTTGATGGGATACTTATTTAAATAAATCGTTTGTGTGCTCTATTGAGCTCTATATGTGAATTGCTTGTACATGAAGAACATAAGGGCGGTTGTTAAGGCATTTTGGTATTATTATGACTTAAGTTGTGATTATGAGCATTTGTATTGGCCAAAAATGAAAAAAGATAAGCAATGTATATGTGATAAATGCATAACATGTAGAAAAACAAAATCTAAGACTCAACCGCATGACTTGTATAACCCTTTACTTGTACCTAAGGAATTATGGGTAGACATTCAATGGACTTTGTATTAGGTTTACCCAGGTCAAAATAGGGTAGGGGCTCAATTTTCATAACTGTAGATAGTTTTTCAAAGATCACACATTTCATACCTTATCATAAAACCGATGATGCAACTAATATTGTTGATTTGTTCTTTAAGGAGATAATATGAATTCATGGAGTTCCTAGAAGCATTGTTTCTGATAGATATGTTAAGTTCTTTAGTTATTTTTGGAAGGTGTTGTGGGGAAAATTAGGTACTAAGTTGTTATTTTCGATTACATGTCATCTCCAAACAAATGGGCAAACCAAAATAGTTAATAGGACTTTAACACAACTTTTGCATGCTATCATTCAAAAGAACTTGAAGAATTAGAAAGATTTTTTTTCCATTCATAGAGTCTTCATTTAATCGTAACGTGCATTTTGCTACTGATTTTTCATCATTTAAGATTGTGTATGGATTTAACCCTTTAACTCCCATGGATTTTATTCCTTTACCTGTTGATGAAAATGCTAGTTTGGATGGAAATCGTAAAGTACAGGTGGTGAAGACACTTCATGAGAGTGTACAACAATAGATTTAAAAGAGAAACCGTATGTATGAAACTAAAACCAATTTCAAACAAGTTTTATTCAGCCCGTTGATTGGGTTTGGGTACATATGCACAAGGAGAGATTTCCGGCTCAAATGAAGTCCAAGTTACATCCACGAGAAGATAGGCCTTTTCAAATCTTGAAAAGGATAAATGACAATGCATATAAAGTTGATTTGCAACATGAGTATGGTGTTAGTACTACCTTTATTGTTTCTAATCTTACTCTGTTTGATGTAAGTGATGATGATTCAATGTCGAATCCTTTTAAAGAGAGAGGGGATGATGAGGACTAACCTAACATCAAGCTTAATCGTGCAAATAAACCAATTGGTGGTGCTACGTGGGCCTATTACAAGAACTAGGGCAACGAGACTTAAAGAGGCATTAAATGAGCTAGGTCAAAGCACATGGAGTAAGATGGACTTAGAGAGATAAAGAACACCTATAAAGCTTAAAGGACAACCTCTAATTCATCTAATCCAAGTCCAAGAAAGGTCCTATTCAAGTTCTGAAAAGGGCTGATGTGTCAGATCCTATGACAATCTTGATTTGGGTTTATTTTTTCTAATATGACATGGAGTCAATGTCCAGATTATTTTATAAAGAAGGGAGAATTGTTAGCATTCAAAAGAAGAAGTTTCCTAGTCTAGGAAGGAAACCTAAAAGTCATTAGCATTCAAGACCGAATTATTTTTTTTATCTAATATTGATTTTTTTGTGTTTTAGTGTTAATAAACATCAATTAAGCTTAGATACTTAGGGATTTGGGCTTAATTGTAAGTGGGCTATACAAATCCATATCTTTGGATATTCTAGGGTTTAGCGTATGTTAAAAATGCTACCTAAGTTTATGATTAGGTTTTTTATGCTTAATGACATTAAGATTATAACAGCAACTTTGTGTGGTTATGAGGTGTGAATTCTCTCTTTCTTGATTCTCTAAAGGACTGAAAAAGACTTATCGAGGTTCAACTCACTTCATGGCATTAGTCCATACTTCTTGGTTGCAAATTGTTATTCGTTGGGTGGGGGCTCAAATCCAATAGTGTTGGTGTCTAGGTACAAGCTATCTTTGTGTCACACTCCTATCAAACTTGATTTTCTTAGTTTTTCCAGAAACTGGTGTCTTTACATGTGGGTTGCTTGACTGCGTGATCAAAAAGCTTGTATCAGTACAAGTGATGGTCATTCTACTTCTCTTTGGTTTGATAATTTGCATCCTATATGTCTTTTGACATAGTGTTTTAGGGAAATGATTATTGTTGATTATGGCTTGGGCAGAGATGCTAATGTGAGCTGTATAGACAATCAAAAGTGAAAGAGACCTCCTTGTAATTCTCTTGAGTAGATTGAGCTTGTTAGGTATACCTTAATTATTTTTATCTTGGATGATAGAAGATGTGATATTGTTTGATGGAAGGATGATTCTACAAGTATTTTCTCATATTCATTATGTTTGGAATGTTTTTCTCCCTTTTTTAAACAAAATAAAGTAGTGAAAACTTGAATGACATAAACATATTATTCCACATTTCTCCTTTATCTTATGACTTGTGATTCATGAGCCCCTTTCAACTCAAGATAAACTCATATCTTATGGTCCCATTCAGACTAACAAGTGTCTCCTTTATGGAGGTGATATTAATCACTTATTTTCTTATTATCCTTCTCTTCATATATTTGGTATGATTTTTGCTTTAATGTCTCATTCTTTTCAATCACCGTAGTACCGTTGTATAACTTTCTATCTTAGGTAGAGGTAGCTCTTTTCAATATTTGGTTATTAGATTGTTTATCTATTGTAGTATATTGCATTTGAAGGGAGAGGAATGTTAAGCTACATGGAGAGGCTCCCCGTACTGCTTTAGTTGTTTATAGTTATATTGTTCATATTGCATGGAGGTTTGTCAACGACATCTTCAACTTTATATGATTCCTCTTCCTTTGGGTTTGAAGGTATGTCCTTTTAGTTTTTCCTTGGGTCATGTTCGATTTTAATTGGTGTTTGTTTTGTTAACTTAGTTCTAGTTGGGCTATAGTGACTAGGTTTTGAGGGAATGTCCTTAGCCTTATTTTAGGGGTATGTCCAGTGTTTTTTTTTTTGAGTTTTTGGTTAAGCCGGTCTTGTCTGGTTATCATTGCATGTGAGACATTGCCTTTTAGTGTAGTTTTGTATCTTTTTTGGTTATTTTATAAAAAAAAATTAACAAATATTAAAAAATTGAAAAATGCAAAATGATATAACTTGTTTTCAAAGCCTTGCTCTAATAACAACTAATACAAATCTCATGATCATGTGGTCTTGCAACTCACAATCAAATATAAATCAATCTCAAAAAACAAAAAACAAAAAACAAAAAATGATAGGAATGGGACACAACTAGTCCTAGTATTTGTGCGTTTATGGATGAACTCGTCTAAAAATTAACACTAAAACCCAAAACCTTGAGTTTGGATTAGAGAGTCACAAATTTGAAAAATAATCCATAACTAGTGTGTTTAGATTGTGCTAGCTGTTGATTTTCAAAATGTTTTTTATTTGAAAATACATTAAAACATATTTTTTATTTTTTAAATTTAATTTTGACATTAAAATATCCAAACAGACTAAAAATAAAAAAAAATAAAAACCAAAAACATAACACAAAGATTGGCGAGTTGAAGGGAGCCGTTTGAGCACCAAAAACTAAGAACTCAAGCCTGCCTGCCCGCGGCGATAAACGTCGTTCGCTGCTCAATCAAAGACTCTCTCTTTTTTTTTTACATAATATAAAAAAAGCAAGCAAGCAGAGAAGAGACGAAACAAGTAGCAGTGTATTGTTGCAATGGAAACACATGGTCCTCCAACTCCATCTTCTTCATCTTCCAAGTTTGCAGCGTACCAAAACCCAGCATTCTCTGCTGCCCTGACCGCCAAAAGCCTCCGGCCGTCTAAATCAACTCTCCTGTTCGTCGTTTCTTTATCCTCCGCTTCCGCCTTTTCTCTTCTCTCCACAATCTCCAGGTATCTGACCCCATATCTCGCAAGATGAAGATTCAACTTCTGTCTTCTTTTCTAATTTATTAGTTTTCCCGTTATTTATGTTAGCTAGTTTTTATCTCCCTACACAAATTAATAGTGAGGGAATAGTTTTTTATTGCCTTATATAATGAATGTGCTTTCTTTCTTATTTTCTGAAAAATGTTTGCTTTTAAGAAGATACTACACTACTGGAGACAAGAAAACGAGTAATTGATTTTATCATCTGGTAAATAAAACAACTCGGGCAAGAAAACGGGTTGTCAGTCAAGTCTACCCCCTGTGTTTCTCGGCAAGATAATATGTTTTAAGTCTGACAATGTCCTTTTTCGTTTAATCATTTTTCAAAATTTTAAATTTATTCCTATAGACAATTTGTTCTAATTAGATCCCATTTGAGTAACACTATATTGGCTTCTAAATGATGAAGGGAAAATGGGTTGATCGAAGTGATGAGCTTCGGAATTTTTTCGCAAGAGGTGGCTTGTAAGTTGCTGAGTTTAAGCAATCTCCTCAATTATCTAAATTAACTACATCCATTACTATTACTGTGTTCGGAATTTAACTTTCATTATAATTTTGTCAGATTTGTGTGCCAAGGCAGCACAGGCAGTGGTGGGTTTATTATTTATTGGATCTGTATTTTCCATCTTCAAGGCCATCTCTTTGTACAGAGTAAAAATTGCTGGCGTGCGAATAACCTCTCCCTCTAAAGATGCTAGAGATCAACCATGGCTAACAAACCGTCAACTGGGGCTTATAGGACTAAAGCCAAAAGTTGAGCCTGTTGTATCTGAATCTTCAAAGAAACCTCCCAAGTCAAACCCCTCTCCATCAGCTTCCAATGTCCTTGTTCCAATCCATCAGCTTAACTGTTCGTATCAGAAGTCTCATGTTGGCTCTGATAAATCAAATGCCGGAAGTCGAAATAAGATGACCTCTTTTCACACCCCATCCAAATCACAGAATTCTCCATCTTTTTATCTTGTCCCTGGGGCCAATTCACCTCTGCCTTCTTTTCAGAGTTCTCCAGTGATCGATTCAGCAGTCTCAACCCCTTGGTCAGATAAGCGAGCCTCTTATACTAAAGAGATAAGAACAGAAGAACAGCTTGAACATTTCTTGGCAGAAGTAAATGAGAAAATCATTGAATCAGCTGGTAAATATGCCACTCCACCACCCACCATAGGGGGTTTTGGCATGGCTAGTCCTAATACTGTGGCAAGTCCAGCTAATACCTCTGGAGCTACAAGGAGCACACCCTTAAGGCCTGTGAGGATGTCTCCTGGTTCCCAGAAATTTACCACTCCCCCTAAGATTGGAGAAGGTGACCTTCCTCCACCAATGTCCATGGAAGAGTCCATTGAAGCTTTCAAACATTTGGGTATTTATCCTCAAATTGATCGCTGGCATGACCGCCTCAGGCAATGGTTTTCATCAGTTTTACTTAATCCTCTACTTGACAAGATTGAAACCAGTCATATTCAGGTCTAATTATTACTTCTATCTTTTCTGTATTGTGACTCCTCTATCTCTGCAAGTCATTTGTTATCATGCCATTTTTTATCATCTATCAGGCCATATTATAATGGAAATTTGAGAGTTGAGACTTGGAAGTGTCCAATAATTTGGCATCCAATACATTTGCCATTTGCATGTTGGGAGCACAAAAATACACTTTTGTGCAGTTTGTCTAGTCTCTATTCGAGACAGTAACATATTTTATCACTGAGTTGTTTTTACTCATTTGAGAAATTTCATGGTGCATTGGCCATTAATTTCACATAATTTGCAAAAGCTTAAATTTTTCTTTGTCATTTGTGTCCTAATATTGCATAAGCTGAACATGTTATATGGTTAGTTTCTATTTCTGTTCAATGTCCATAATCATTTTTTTCTTAAACAAAATGTTTGATGCCCTTAAATATACTCATCATGTTTCTAGGTAATGCAAGCAGCTGCTAAACTTGGTATTTCAATAACAATTAGTCAAGTGGGAAGCGATACACCTAGTGAAAATCCTGCTACTGTGTCTTCAACTGATAGGAAGGAATGGCAACCGACATTCTCTCTTGATGAAGATGGACTTCTCAGTCAGTTACGAGCTACTCTTCTGCAGGGTCTTGATGCTTCTGCCGGTGAGTTGCTTCATCAATTTTTATTTTTTTAAATAAATTTTGGTTTGGGGTTATTATGGAAGTACTATCAATTGAATAACACAAGAACAAACACTCAAGAAAACTAGTGCTTGGAAAGCAACTCAATGTATTTAATCAATCACTATTCATAGCATTATTTCAATATCTAATTAGTGTGCATATTTATAAGGGCCAAACCAAATAAACATTGTAACTTGACCCTTAAAGAAAACCTCAAGTTTCTGAAATAGTGTTGAATAGAGTAGACAATGGCTATAATTCTATCTTACATCCGATATATTCTAGGGTTACAATAAAATCAGCCAGCTCTAGATTAAGGTCCTAAACTACTAATATTCTAATCCTAGCCATCCAAATATTTTAAATGCTACATTTTTTACATTTTAGTCTGATGACTCCAGCTTAACCAATGAATAAAGCAGTATCGAAAAGATAATTAAAATTTCTGTCATTTTTTCCGTGCCATGGAAAAAAGCTCCTTCATCACTAATAGTAGTAGGAAAATTAAACGTCCTAATAGGAATAGAAAAACATACTAAATAAGAAATGAATCAGATTTATGCTTTACCTAATTACTTGTAAATACAAATTTTCCTAGATAATGTACTAGGAATTTAGAATGATTATACAAAATTAAAATTTCTAAATAGTCGAATATTAATTCTCATTTGTCTTTGTTCATTCCTCATCATTATGTGATCAGTGGTAGGAATTTCACTTGTCTCATCTTACTTGATGCAGCAAAGTTACCGTTATCCAGTCTCCAGCAATCCCTGCAGCAAAATCCTATGATATCAATTATGCAGGAGTGTGTGGATGCCATCACTACACATCAGAGGCTTCTTGCGTTAATGAGAGGAGAGTGGGCTAGAGGTTTGCTGCCACATAGTAATGTTCGGGATGATTATATGGTTAAGAGAATCCGAGGTATGCAGAGTCTTATACCTTACACTTTATGCCTATAGTGAATCTCTATATATTTTCTTCAATTTGCCTCCAATCCGACAAGTTACATTTCGGATCCCTGCTTGTGCAACTGTAACAGAGCTTGCTGAAGGAACCTGCTTGAAGAATTATGAGTATCTGGGAAGTGGGGAAGTTTATGACAAAAAGAACAAAAAGTGTACTCTTGCGCTTCCGGATGATTCTCATTTGCTTCTATATCTTTTTTGTGCTTTCCTTGAACATCCAAAGTGGATGTTGCATGTAGATCCCCCATCTAATGCTGGAGCTCAGTCTAGCAAGAATCCATTATTCCTGGGGGTTCTGCCTCCTAGAGAAAGGTTCCCTGAGAAGTACATTTCTGTCATATCTAATGCTCCTTCCATGCTTCACCAAGGAGCTTTAGTACTAGCTGTTGGAAAGCAAAGCCCTACTGTATTTGCTTTATACTGGGATCAGAAGCTGCAGTTCTCTCTTCAGGTAGGTAGCTAATGGGTTATTTTATATCTGAGTTAATAGATGGAAAGATAAAATAATAGAATTAAAAGGAAATGTTAGCATTCACCAGTATTTTATTTCTATTAGAGACATGGGTGTATAGCTAGGATTCTCAAGCTCTCAGTTTATAGACTTGAGCTGTGGAGAAATTTAGAAAAATACTTTCTAGTGTTTTATTAAAAGTTTGGAAGATAATTTTCATCTTATAATAAACTAAGCATCCCTATTTATATTAGTCATAAAATCTTTTATAGAAAAGGACTTCTTTTAAAATTATTGTTTTACAAGAAAGAATTCATAATTACAGCTTATCGAATTAATAGAATTTATCTAACATTAGGATTTTTAAATAGTAAAATTCTACTTAAATTAAGGATTCTGACCTCAATAGGAAAAAGAATCCAAATACAATAACTTGAATGAAGATAATCCTGTACAGTAACTCCCGGGCCTTATTTGAAAGTCTTCATGATCTCACATCATCATGAAATCTTAACCCAATAAAAAACATGACATTCATAATCTTCTATTAAAATTTCAACTTGACCCAACAGTCTAATTAAAAGTTATGATTGATTTACCAAACTGTATCTTGGAGACCCTTCTTGAACTCATCAAAACCTAAAAATCTTAATCATCAATGAAATAATGCAATAAACATTATCATGCTAAAACATAGAAGAAATTTCCCCATGTTAGTCCCTTTACTTCTGAAAAATTCACCTTGATTTATCAATTTGTCAGAAACTCAACTCGACCATTCCAAAATATAGCTAGTCTATTCACAAAGTTACATGTCATTGACCTGTAAACCTCGAAATTTAATTTATGATGTGTACATGTGAGAAAAATCCAAATCTAATATTATATTTTTTATTCACATGAAATCCACTTGTAGTTCCTTCCTACATTTTTTAACTTCAAACTTGAGTTCATTATCATCTATGACCTTTAATATATTAATCATTGTATTTATGTAAAGGAACACCTAGATAATCTCTCATAATATCTGTAAAAAAATTATCAGAAATTATCGTGTTCTCCATGTTCTTGTTAGCAAGATCTTCATCCATGACTGAAGATCATTGTTTGGTACTTCTCCAACTTAAAGTCAAAAGATTGAAGCTATTTGGTTGTGCTCTCTTTGATTATGTTATCTTCAACATGATAGGTAACTTAGAGATTTTGCTTTTACCAACCTCTATGTTTTTTCTCCTTGTCTTTTGAGAATGTTGAACATAAGATGAATAATAATAATCTATTTGTTTATCTTTATCTATCCGATATAAAATCTCTTCATAATTTATTATAAACTCCAAAATTAATGATTGTCTCAAATCTTGCTAGATGAAATTAAAGGCATGCCAATGAGTTTTATAGTCTATAAATTTAAACCACCATTCTTAAGTATCACAAGCTTGTCTATGTCAAGTCTTATTTTTTTTATGATTAGAAACCTTGTTGAAATAAAAATAAGCTTCTAACTCTGTCAATCATTTTATAATCTTTTCTTTCAAAATCTCACTTCATAGAATGAAATCTCATTAAATTCAGGAATAGGTTTGGCACTTGGCCTGTTTTGAGGCAATTCTCCAGTTAAGTACCTCTCTTCATGATTTCTATGTGCGTTATCCATTATCCGAGCTAGATATGTGATAGTTTGCTCGAAACAATCAAACCTTTATTCCTAACGATATAGTTTTTGCTCTTGAGCCTGCATTGTGTCTCAGAAGTCTCCATTACTGCATCACATCGCGAGGTGGGTTGCTACTGTCTTTGCCCATCAAAGAGACCAACTTGCTCTTATACAAATTAACCCAATGTATAGCTTGGATAGAAGCTAAGGTTCTCAAACCCTAAGATTACAGACCTAAGTTGTAGAGAAATTTAGAAAAAACTAGTGTTTTACTAATAGCTTGAATAATAATTTTCATATTAAAATAAACTAAGCGTCTCTATATTTATATTGGTTCTAAAATCCTTTATAGAAAAGAATTTATAGGAAAAAATCTCTTAATTAAAACTAAAATCTTTTATAGGAAAGAATTTATAATTAAAACCTATCTAACTAATAAAATCAATCTAGTATTAGAATTTCTAAATAGTGAAATCCTAATTAAAATAAAAAATTTAATCCAAATGCAATAAGACAAAAAGGACAATCCCGCACAGCAACTCTCAAGCCTTATTTGAAAGCTTCCCAGTCTCTGATTATCATGAAATTTTAATCTAGTGAGAAACAATGCCTTTGGAATCTTCTATTAAAATATCAACTTGATCCAATAGTCAGATTAAAAGTTATGTTTGATTTACCAACTGTATCTTAGACTTAAACTTTTCAAAACCTGAAAATCTTAGCCATTAATGAAATGATGCATGCAATAAACATTATGCTTTCAAGAACATGGATGAAATTTCTCCTTGGCAGTTAACTTGGGAGACTAATATATGATAATTGAAATCTAATCGTGGAAACAATCAATTTTGTGACAGCATTAGTTTATTGGATAGGATAAGTGGGTTGTTATTAGCATGGAGTAAATAGCAGCAATGCTCTGGTAGGCATATGGAAGTAATGGGAGATGTGGCATGCATGACAATGTTGATGAAATTCACATTTATCCCATATTAACTCGATGCGTAATTCACTCTCTTATTAGATGCTTATCAATCTCAGTGCAAATACAATAAAAAATGGACGATGGTATTTCACAATACTATACCTATTCCTAATGTGCTATGAAGTGTGGGTGGACACATTGTGTTTTGCTTGAAAGAATTGTTCTTTTGTTCAGGGAAGAACAGCTTTGTGGGATTCCATCTCGCTCCTGTGCCACAGGATCAAGGTTGGATATGGCGCTATAGTTCGGGGCATGCATCTTGGTTCTTCAGCCTTGAGTATCTGCCCAGTTCTCGAGTCAGAAATCAAAGACTGACTATTGCCAGGCATGCCTTAATGCTGTTTGAAATAACAGCCTGCTTGCTGTAGAGACACAGACCTTACTGGACTTCTTGAAATCATTAATTTAAAAGGGCTGTCTGAAGTTGATTCATGTATCATCTGTGCTGTATTTTTGGAAATTGGAGGTGCACTTTCTTACACCCCACTGACTACCGACTTAGATGAGGACTTGGATGATGATTGTCTGAAAGTTGCGAGATTGCATAGTATTGGCTAGAGATCTCGAGGGGATTTTTGTCAATGATCTAATTTCATTTCGATTCCTTTTTATATACAAGTCCATTTCTTGTTTTATTTTCCTGTCCTAAGAAAAGATAGGATGGTTTCAAGGAGTACGCATGTTGATAACATGGCCATCTTTCAGGCTCAACCTAGGGCCAGTATTTCGGAGAATTTATAAAATTATCTTTGAATGTATTATATACTGATATCGACGAGGGGTTCGCCTTTGACGATTCTGTGGAAGGGGATTGTTTTGATTTACATGCAAGCTGATTTATTTACTGTCGAACCAAGAAAAGAAATGAAAAATCTAGGAATAGATAGCCTTTAGTACCACTTGAATCTTGTCTTGTGACTTGTAAATTAAAAGAGTGACTTGTAAATTAGTTGATTTAAATGATCCATTTTGAACTGGTCTCGACTGTTTAACTCAACATTTTTTATTTAAAAAGTGTCCCTTTTCCATGAATCTTTTCATACTATTAATTTCTTTTTTTTTCTATTTCTAAAAAGAGGAGTTGAAAAAGGAATATGAATTGAAGGAAAGCGAACAATTCATGCTTGATTTATGATGGATAAAATAAAATAGCAAGCTGAAAAGACTTCTACATCATCTGAGCCTTTTCAAATCAAGTTTTTGAAGCTACAAACAAAAGATCAAACCAACACAGACGATGCACCAACATAGAAAAACCACCTTAAGAACATTATCCACCAAGAAGATGCCATCAATCCGGCCCATCTTTTTTTATAGCAACAACATAACAATAAAGCGAAATGTGGTGATATCAATTTATTGATCCTGGAAGAATTGATTCAAGAAAAGGATAATGGTAGGTAACAAAAAAACAAAGGGTGAAGGGTGTAGACAAATCAAAGGAGTGTATAGGCTCTGAATCTGAGCGATATTTACAGGCTATTTGGCTCTCATCATTAAGGACAAGATCACAAGGATTTATTTTACTGAAAACGACATCGTGTGAATAGCCACGGGAACCAATGGATTTAATTGAATTTCCGTAGACTTAAATAAATCTTTGTTGAAAATTGGCTAGGAGCTTCACAAAATTGACAAAGGACGTGCCCACAGCTCATCGATTTCCGAAAATATTCTGGAAGCACCGATGACATGATGTTAAGAGGACATTTCCAGAAACCTTTTCCACCTCCAACCCCATCGCAACTTCAATGTCCCATGGACTAGTCAACTCTTCTTCACATTCTACATACATGTATTTAACCTGAAAATCACCTTATCACCCCAGCAAATGTCTTCTGTCCGGCAAAAATTCAAACAAAAGCAGCAATTGTCTCAGTAAAAAAAATTCACTTCCCTTCACTCAGAGTCCACGTCAATAGAAAGATATGACCGTTGTCTTACAGAACGTTTTTGGCGAGGAAATGCGAAAGGACTGTCTGATCTTTGTCGACTTGCCTTTTCAGATCTGCCATCACTGATACCAAGCAAAGAATCTGTGGAAGTGGGTATAATCAGTGTTGAAAAAAATTAAAAGATGGGCATCAAAACATAGAAAGTGGATATGAAAGGAGCACAACACTGGTCTAAAACTAGCACTTTCCTCCGGGAGCATTAACCAACAATTCTAAGGCCTTGAGAAAAAGGAAACAAACCAGTGCCATTCAAAGAATCCATGCCATCTTCTCTAGATTGCATCGGCTGCCTTGAATTCAGTCCATTTGTTGAAGGAACTGACTCGCCGTGATTGCCAGTAGCACCACCACCGAGACTAAGAGAGATCCAATCATCAGTACGGACACCATTTGACACATCAGCTTGATCCCTCACATCAGTCTGCAATGATGCATCAGAAGGCCCAGTTGGAAGAAAAATTTGAAGACTGGGATCTTCTATGCCAAAAGACAAAGGATTATCAACCAAACCATCATTTACATCCATGTCTGATCGACCAATAGAAGAATATGGAATTAAACAAGCAGGTCTCATGACAGTTTCTGGAGCAAATGTGTAGCTATTCATTGAAGAGAGACAGTTAATAGGACCATGTGATATATCAACTACGGCATCTGAGACATCTGAATTAAATAATTGGAATCCTGGACCAGCTTGATTTCCAGGAGGTAGTGGCCAGAGGGGCATCCCATATTCATCATCAGCATTGAAAAGACCCGTGCAAGAATTTCCACCAGTCCCAAGTGTAGGATCTTCCAGAAAATGATCTGAAATTTCAGGAGAAGGCACAGAAAAAGTAGCACCATTTTGATTACTCTTGTAGACAGATCCAGAGGACATTAATATATCATTTTCATCATCTGAATCGCTAAGAACAATGACTTCTGCATTCCCTACTGGTGCAGATGAATTTTGGTCAGTGACTCCATACGTTGAATATACATTCAACGATAAAGAATCATGCTCCATACCATTGTTTGTGAATTCAAAATTTCCACCATTATCTTGATTTACACTTGGGTCTTCCCCATCACAACCACTACCAGTAGCACTTTTGCTCATAGGAATAACTTTATGTTCATGGTGTTCAAAGTTTTCTTGCAATTGACCTGAAGAGGTGTTCATATCTTCAGGTTTACTGACTTCCCAAAAACCGTTGCGATTCTTTCTGGTTCCAAGTTTCAAACTAGCACCTTCTGAATCACCTTCCTGCTTGATCTGCTTCACCATTTCCACTTTTGATTTGAGTTCTCCAGTGTCAGAGACACAGAGAGTACTATCAGGATTATGCCACTGAGCAAGTTCTCCAGCATCCCTACAGTCAGATTCAGTCTTTGTTTTCACACGCCAGGAACCATCAGGCTTCAACTCAATCTCTGTTATATCTTCCACGCAATGCCTCATCTATATAACACAAGTGAACAAATATAAAGTACACAAGTACCATAAACTATCTTCCGCGCAACGCCTCATCTATATAGCACAAGTGAAAAACACCTAGAACCATAAAATTTGGGCTGGGATGAACAGAGAAGGATAAGGAAGCAATACCTTAGATGTGATGCGATTGAAATATGGGTCAACAATTATATTTTCCAAGGAGTAGTTCTTGAGACAGATGGGGCACTGCCACTGTGTGGAGTGCAATGGTAGTTCAGATACATAAAACAGATATAACAGGAACCTATTCATATTCCTCTATATATAATAAGAAATGATCAATTGCTTGCCTTCCTAGAACGCTGGTTTAGCTCCACAAAAACTTCCAGGTCAAAACAGCCCATGTGTGCACAAGGTTTGAATCTTCCTGCGACCTTCATTCTTGAACCGCTCATCTATGCAAGGAAATCAGTTTCATGAACTAAGCCACCAAATTTATGACTTAACTATATACCTAACTCTAATTTCTAGAAGCTTTGCTACCAACGAAAAATGCTACAATTTAATAAGGCAATTTGAAGAATGAGGAAACAATATGAAAAATACAACATTATTTAGTGAGAAAGCATTAGATATTCCAACAATGACATCGTGCACATTCAGAAAGTGGTACATCACTAAGAACATAATATCACTAGAGAAAGCATATTGCATTACATAACTGGTCAAGTATAACCCATATACAAGAGAAATTCTGGAATGGATGTTACAAGGGTAACAGAAAGATTCCACACCGTAGGTATTATACTTTCATGAAACATATTGTTAAGCATACATGAAATCCTGCACTAGTAAAAACCAAAATCTAGCAGCCTCATTTTCTTTGTGATCCAGTTGCAATGATCATAAACAACATGCTTAAGGAAAAGAACTTCACGATCTTTTCCAGCATGGTTTTGGCCACTCCAGTTCAGCCCTCTCAAAACACACTAAATGCATTTACCTGATTAGAGAAGTGGAAATAATCTAAAGAAAAACATATTCTATATTGTCAAAAAACCATCTCAACTTAAAGGTTTAAGGGTAAGGCTTCAAGATATAATTTATATTATTTTCTAATACACCTCAAGTGAAAGCTTTCTGAACTTGAAACTTGCACATACCTATACTATCTTGTGCTTAATTTCTATAAAATAGAATTAGAATAGCGAGATTCAAACTTGCAACCGCTCAGTTAACAAGATAGTAATACTATGTCAAAAAATCATCTCAACTTAAAATTATAAGTTAGGTGAAGCTCCAGGATAAAATTTATATTATTTTTACCCAAATCTGTCACATGTTGAAACAAAAGGTGGCTGTATCCCTAATATCAAATTAATAGACATAGGAGAAGGGACCAATATTCAAGACAATGACTATCAGATATTAACTATGCATATCACATACATAGCTTAGTGGAACACGCATGCATGGAATTATGGACTTGAACTCTCATATCATGTTCAAGTAACATACAGGACAGCGGAGATTGACACCAAAAGAATCCGCAACAACTTCCAGGTCACTGTCACTACAGGCATTATCTGTTGCAGTTCCACCAACACAGCGACAAACACGAGCAAGTGCATCTTCAAAACGCTCACCTCCAGACTCCTTGGGAATCATGTTGAGTATCTAAACAGTAAACAAAATGAAGCAGGGCGAGATGAATTCCAAGGTAGTGTAAAGGGTGATCCATGCTTTAGTTGTAGCTCATTCTATGAAGCAGGAAAATATGTGACCCACAGCAAATAAAAATTCAGCTGTAAGGTACCAAATTGAAATATGCATGCACGTGAATACATATGCATGTTCACATGTGAGGTACATTTATCCCTGCATGTATATATGTAGTATATGGAATGGCAGTTAAAATAACATATACACATGGGATGTCTAATCAGTACACCAACTAATCGTAGTGATCTCTGTGACACATTGACAACAAGATCAAATTAGTATTTGCGATCAGGCTTTTTGATACAGCAACAAATATCAGAAGATTAAATGCAAATGATGTTGAAGGTGCTCAGTGGCAAGGCAATATCCCAAGCTTCAAATAAGATTTTTTTAGTAAGAGAAAAAACTCCCAGCAGTCTATAGTTGTTTCATTTCAGAAAAAAAAATCTATGAGAACATAAAATAACAGAAGTCTATCTATCTTATAAAATCTAGAGGAACTGCAGACATTGCTCACCACCTTATTTTCCCAATCAGCATAAATAAATAAAAAATAAAAACTAATGATATCAAATTCAGACTCAATTGATTCAAAATTATCTTATTAAAAATCATTAAAATCACCTGTTGAACTGTTCGCCGCTTTACAATTCTAACCCCTAAGCAGAAGATTCGAGCGTCACATCCAGTTAATGATAACTTATTGATTCCATCTTTTGCGCATGGCGTGATCTAATAAAAGGACAAGAAAAAATAATAATTGAAATACAGAAAATAGTCTCAAATTTGAAAAATGACAAGTCCAACTATGAGTCTGCAGGTGAGCAGTAGGATGGTTGAAACAAGAGGGTGCACCATCACAAACAAACAATATCTAGCAGATAAATTGTATGTGATAAGTGGTATTGATAACTTTACAGAAAATTTTCTGTAGTAAAGTCAGACACTCACAATTGGACCGTCATCACGACCATTGGCGCCTAGTAATTGTGAGCCAGGTCTATTAATAGCACGAACAGCAATACCTGTACATCATAAGTAATTTTAAGAGTTCAACATGCAAGCAGCATTGTCAGAAACTATGGACCAAAAGAAACACCATAATACATATTTCACATTGCAAAAAGATGCAGTATCAAGAGAAAAATGTAAAAATAGCTTTTCTGACAATATTAGTGGGAAGAAACAAATGTTGGGGTTTTTTTAGTGGGGGGTGGGGGGGCAATCCACTTACATACTTCTAAACAACTACTCATTTCAAACATAATGAATTGAAGAGCAGGAGAGCCATCAACAGATTAGTGGATCTAAAAATTCAACCCCGTACCATTAACTTGGAGATCTGCATAATGTGGCCATTGCATTCGAAATGGAACTTTGTCATTCAAAAGCATGCACCAGGCCTAGATAGTAATAGCATTATCAACAGGCCATTAGCACATCAATAACTCACTAAAATATCAAAATTTGATGCACTCACCAACCTGAACATCGTATTCTTGTTTTGCCAGTAGATCCTTGTCTGCTCTAGTGAGATGAAATGTTTTCTCCACGCCCTGCACTGGGCTTGAACTGGAAAATGTTGGATATTAAAAAATTAAATAAAACAAAAGTATACAATTATGAAGTACTCCTTAATTGATGAAAGTTGGCATTGGGTGACCAAAGGATGACTGCCTGTAATGCTAACTCAAACAAGTACACTACTATTATTATGGTGCATGTAGCATGCGTGCATGGTGTATCATCACATAATAAAAGGCTGAAAAGTTACACATCAGAGAAGGATCACTCATCTTGCTCATAGTTAGAAACTAGCAACAACCATAAGCACAGAACTTATTACATCAATCAATCTTCCACAGTTACCTACTTCATCAACCACCCACTTATAATTACCAGCATAATATACCAAATATCTCCAGTATCCTCCAGATATTTATATCCTTCCCAACCCCCAAATACCTCCTGTAAAGACCACTTCAAGTTGCCTAACATCTCTTTCCAAAGAAATTTGACCATATGCCTGTTAAGTCGCATTAACATGCAAGTAGGTGCTCAAGATCTTTTCACTACATCCTGAGTCGTTGAAAGAACCAATTGATATCTGTTTGTCTAACAAGAAGGTGCCATAAAAAGGAAGACCCCGATTTCTTGCAATTTACAGACAATTGAAATGAAAATGGCACCATAATACAGAGCTTGACTAGTGTATCTATAATATTCATGGCTACAAATTCAACTGCCTAAGAGTTTAACAATGATATCTGGCTCACACAAAAGAAAAGTATTTGAACCTGATATCCACAAGTTGAATTTACCAAGACAATGGTAACTGCAGTTCAAATCACTTTATTGTATATTTTTCTTCATCAAATTATGCGAACATTGGCTAGCAACTAACTCCATCCCAAACACAAGTGCTAGCACATCAAACCATTTGTAAGATACATGACAATTTGTACAGTTAGCTTACCCATCAGTTGGAACATTTGTAGCAGCCAGCTTCACAGGATATAGAGGATGTGCAACTGTAACCCAAAAGCTGTATACAAAGGACATTAAAAAATAAATTAAAAAAACATTTTATGAAAATGAAAATAGCAGAATTGAAAAGGATTAGTCAGGGAAACAAACTTTAAAGATTAAAAATTAAAAGAAAAAAAACTCACAATACTAAAATAAATGACAGCAAACTCCAGTTCTTGCAGTTTACCCCACATGCTGGAAGGGGATACTGGTGTGCACACAAAGTGCACATGCACACCATTAAACCATGTCATTCCTTAAATAAATTGTAAAGGCCACCTAAACAACTTTTTCAAGATTATTCTAGACAAATAGCATGCTGATTATGATAATAATTTAAGTTTCCCATTCATATTACACATGATTTTTCTGTTCTGCATAGAATCACTATACTTTTCAAGATAATGAAAGGAAAACTATTCTATGTTTTACTGATACCTTTTCTTTGTCAAAAATCTACATTGAAGATTCTCCACAAACACACTTATTTCTTCCCACCATCTTTCTTAATTCTGGTCTCTTTCTGAACATATGCTAGACAAATAGCATGCTGATTAGTATACTTAATAATTTAGGTTTCCCATTCATATCAGACATGTTTTTTTCTGTTCTGCATAGAACTATTATACTTTGCATGACAGTGAAAGGAAAGCTTATCATATGTTTTAATGATGCCTTGTTCTTGATCAAAAACCTACATTGAAGGTTCTCCACAAACACTTATTTCTTCCTACTTCAATCTTTCTTAATTCTGACCTCTCTTATCCAGTTACATGTTGTTTCCCTACTTTTCCCACACCAATCTTGCCCTCACCATCCCTTAACTACGATCAACTTGTCCTCTCTAGTAGCTCATTAGTCCAAATCATATACAAGAGTTGCTTGTTCTCTTAGCCCAAGTTGATGGCTTCTCCAACTTGATTAGAATATCACTGTAATTATTTCTTACCTTAAAAGACCTGACCACTGATCTATCTCAATTGATTCATCTCCCTGCTAGCGGTTGACTGACATTTTACAGACTGGTGGCAAGGGAGAAGAACACAATTTGTTTCACACCAAATTAAAGAAAAACCATGCCAGTGTGCCATATGGTAATGGCAAAACAAGTTCAGGAAAAATCATAACAGCATTTAATGGTTTAATATGTCAATCCCAAAGGTCAAATTGTAGCTAAAATGTGATGTAACAGTACCAGCACAAAAGAAACATATTGTCAATGAATAAATAAATAAATAAAGAGTATCCAGAGCAGGGATGGGAAATATTTCATTCATTGCATAAAACAGTAAAGAGAGAAGAAAATATATATGATGCGTACGGGTCAGCCCTGCTTAGTCGACAAATCTCACAATAGAACACATCCGGAACTTGTGGAGTTCCCTCCATGGCTTCTTCTGGAATTATAATGCAACCAATGTGTTGCCACACATGACATTTACAATCCTCACACTGTCAATTGCAAGAAAATAAAAATAAATAGGAGCACAGCAGATTAGCAAAGCATTTAGGATAGAGTTAAGTGCTGAAGTAGCGAAGAAGGAAAAGAGGAAAAGAAAAGTAGCTCATGTCTCTATCCTAAATGCAAGTTGCTTCTTCAACATAAATGGGTAGAAAACAAGATAGTAACAAATCTTGCTATTGTCCATACATACATAGACGGGCACTATACAGATTTAAGCATATAATCCCTCAGCATTTCCTCTAAGTAGCGTATTTGTCAATATTTAACATGATGCACTGTAAACAGAAACAATTTCAACATTGTGTCTCAACACTGATTGTGAAGGCTACTGAAAATGGATGGTGTGCAGATAAACTTTTGGAGCTCAACATCATGTAATAACTCAAAATAAAAATCACATGCAAAGCATAAAACATTCTTGAGAGGCAATCAATTACTTATAATCTTGGTGATCAACAAAGTCAAAGGAGCTTGCTACGCTGCAATTGTTAATTTCCATCAACTAGAAATGCAAACATGAAAATACATGGAGATCCTATAGTTATAAGAATGCAGTACAGAGATTAGGCTGCATTAAAGTAGGACACCATTTTATTGTAGTACAACTACTCTAGTTAAGAAAGAAAGTGATACATAACATGAGCAGGCATTCCATAGGCTTAAAAATGCAGAGGCTTAATTTTCATGAAACTTATGCTTAAGACCATGCCAAAGAACTTTAAAAGTAAAAAAAGTTCCATACAAGCCATCCATCGAGTATGCACATTGGCAGCTTATAATGGATGAAGATTCACTAGAGAAGGATCTTTTAACCTTAATCATCAACTCTGTCTCCAATGAGGTTCCACATGGACAGCGAACTTTTGTATCAGAGTGAAATGGTTCATCTATTTCAACATTAAACTTGGAATTACCGCAATTAGAAGTACCCTGTCCCTTTGATGCTAAATCAGTGGCCCCAGACACCTGCATTTTCCTGGAGATGAGGACAGAGGGTGCATGTCAATGGAGGAAAAAAAGCAAGACTTTGAAGAACATAAATGGTTGTCCAGAAAGTAAAAAGGTAGCTATAAGGCCACGAGAAGCATGCAGCCACAGTGATTATTTTGACATGTTAAAAAGAAAAGAGAGAGAAAATTGAACTACATTCTCTAATTGTGGAGTTGCAAGCAATGATGAACCTGTAAGTGTCATCCACTAGTTTTGCTGCCTCTTCCTTTCCAATGGCACTCTTCTTTGCCCATATCTTGGAAACTACAGATAAAAAATGATATAAATTTATTTTTCAAAAGCTATTACAAGTCATATTCACACACTAGAAGGTGTTTGTCATTGTGATTATAAACTGGATGCTCAACAGCCCAAGAGAAACATATACATAGACACCCATGTCCACATCTGACCATCAACAACAAGAAAGGAGGGAGGGATGGGGAGATGATGCAATGAAATGAAAACTGAGACAGACCATTGATGGGGATATGGGATTGCAAACTTCCAAAGAAAGTCAATAAAAATAAAAGAAATTCATAGCTAAGAATATTAGATCAAAGTCATCAATAAAAACCTATAAACTTCGAGTTGACTGCATATTATTTCCGCTGAACATTGAAAAAAGAGAGTATTAAACATTGAATAAAAAACATTTGACTCAGTTGGAGAGAAAGAGTGAGGATATGAAATAGACCACAAATGAAAAATATTTCTCAAAAAGCCTCCAATAAAGGGTTTCATGGCTTCATAATAATCAGAGAGAGTCTACATGATCAATAAGTATTAAAACTTCCCTACTACAAACAACAGTGTTGTGAGGAGGGAGCATTTTACCTTGTCCATCCGAAAGAATAGCTAATATCCGGTCAACAAGGTCCTGCACATTTTAAATTACAGCATAATCAAATACATGAGTCATAAGCAATACCAAGCCACAACATACAGTCATACACATACACTGTTTATGAAGAAATCATTTTTTCTCAGGAAAAGGGAGCGGAGCACAAAACCATCAAAGTGGCAAAAAGGCGAGGGATGGTCTTGTGAGCCATGAGACAGCAAATAGGCACGATTATTCTGTTTTTTCAAGGTCACTAGTTGTCATATACAACCGAAGCTTTATGTTTACACAGTACCATTATGTAATGAAGATTTCAAGCATCATAAACAAGAAAATTAAGCCAAAAAGTACAGAATCTAACCTGCTTCTTCCCCTGCTTTGAAAGACCTAACAAAGTCAAGACATCCTTCAGCTCTTTTATTCGAAAATACGGCAATTTGTCCTATAAAAAAGAAATGACATTTCATAATCTCTTTGCTAAACAACACGGCAAAAGATACAAGCAACTTGATTACAGGAGATTGGATGCCTAAACAACATAATAAGAGACCACAGCCATAGGGAATAACCAATTCTTAGTTCAATCAACCTTCAAATTAGCATAGCAAACTCTTATTAAGTTTCTCAATGACTCCAAGATGAGGAAGAAGTCATTGCATGGTGCAATTATGGAGCACATTTTTTTTGTAGGCTAAAAACTTATTATATGGAATTACATATTCCTTAAAAAAATTAGAGATAATGTGAAAGAGACAGCAAAACTGAAGCGTGTTTGAGGGGGAAGAAGTCTGCTCTTAACTCATTGAAGGACTTTGAGCTTAAGATTACAGACTTTAAGCATAGAGAAAGCCTTTTGCAAATGAAGAGCTTTGCTTAAATTCTACAGGTTATTTATTTCACATATGGGCCATACAATGTCCAATGAATGACCAACGGTTGTAATTCCTTTTGTACCCAAAAATAGAGCTTATCCTTGTGGAATTTATGCATTTTTAACTATCCAAAAAGAAAAGAAAAAATCTTGGACTTGCAACCACAAAAACTATATTTCAGAGTTGCGACCAAAATTATCTCAAAATTTTCATCCAGTAAATGAAGCAATGGTGTTCTTGGCTCCATAATCAAGAAAACCAGTGTGAAAACAATTGGTGCATGTAGCTGTCAATTAAAGTACATGCCAAGACTCTTAATTTGAAATGAAAAGGTGCAGGCAGAGGGGCAGCAATAGGAGAGAGGCTGATTTGAATAGCAGCTCAATCAATCAATAACATTCAGTAAGTTCATTTCAAAATGACTAGCTTTCATAACAGCCACATGAAGTACAGAACAAAGTCATCTTTATAAATAAAGAGCCCCCTCGATAAATTCAACAGTTATTTACTTTATCAACCCATAACAATACAACTACGAGTTGCACCACCGTGGGGGTGTGTTTAGCAGTAGGCAAATGGAAATAAGTTAATAAATAAATGAGTTCAACCACAGCTAACATGACATATATTTCTTCTACTACTACAACAGCGCCGTGAATTTTGAATTCAACAAAAAAAAATATCGGTAGAGCCACTACTAAATTACCTTGCAACTAGTTAATAAATCCATCTTTAAACCTCAAAGAGAAACCGAAATCGATTGTTAGTTAAACCATGGATTAGTAGATAAACAAACCCACCACCCTGTAGAGTCGCTAAACAGCGATCGATTGATTCAAAAATTAACCTACCAGAAAAAATCGGAGTTGTAAATCAATTTGCATAATAACAATAATTAAATAACAGATACAAACAGAGTAAAATCACTAACATTTTTTTTTCTTATGATAGCATTGAGAAGAGAAGGAAATCGGAGGCCAAATAGGATTTCAAATCCCTTTTGTTTTTCTTGTTTCCGCGTTTTTTACTTCTATGTTATTATGACCGAAAGAAGGAAAAGGAAAATTCAGAGGAGCTATCTTCTATTTACAAAATGTCCGGACCTATCGGCGATTATCAAATCCTATTTTTCTACGACAACACGTCCGGGTTTCATATCTCTCTACTTTTAGCGTGTACGAGCCATTCAGCAAGAAATAAAAGATTGTCTTGTTTTAATATATGTTATTTTTTATTTTGTATTTTTATTTTTTATTTTTTATTTTTTATTTTTTATTTTTTAGTTTAATATTAAGATTTTTATTTTTTTTTGGTCCTTCTAGATAGTTTTTAATTTTTTATTTTTATTTATATATTTATAATCTTAATTTTAACTTTTAATTTTTATTATAATTTTTATTTGTATTAAATACAATTTGCATTAAAAAATACAGTTAGTTTAATTTCGATGGTGTGAAATGAGAGTACAACTCTATTATGCATGTATAATAAATCTTTTGTTATTAGTAATTTGTTATCTTTGTGTGTTTTTATATTTGTTTTGTTTATGTGTGACTTAATATATTTCTAGTTTAAAGTAATGGATCTCCTATTAACTCACTTACAAAATTGACCTTAAATCTATACCGATAAGCCCAAAATAATGATTCAAACAATCCTTGTAAATTAAGCTCAAACATGAAAAAAATAATAACAAATCTAACAGATAAATTAAAGTTGTCGCACCTAATTAAACAAAATAACCTAAGATAGAAAATTTTCTTGCTTAAATAATGATATGAATGAATTTCATCTCAAAAACTCTATGGTTTTTATTACCACCTTTAAATATCCAAAATAAGCTAGGGAACTAATTGTTGAAGTTGCCCCATTCGTTTTCTTATTTGTTAATGATAATTACTTATGGTTTTAAGAAATCCTCTCAAAACATGAAAAACTTTGTTAACTCCCAAAAAAACAGCTAACCAATCTATCACTAAATACCATTACCCAATCTTTCCCTATGAAGCTAGGATGAAAAATGAATCATTGTAAGATAGGATTTGAAATATTAATGAATCCTTGCATGACTTGAAAATCATGTTGTAACTTCAAAATTCTTGTAGAACTAGGAAATTTTCAAAACAAGTGTTCACATCTCTGTAGAAAAAAATCATTGCCAAATAAGAAGTTCACAAGTTGAAAAAAAAGTAAATAACAAAATTCATACAACATGTTATGACCTATATCATAAGATGTTCCTGAACTCTGATTCATCTAGAATTTTACCTTATATAAAACAATATTTCAAAAACTTTGGGTAAATGTTTAGCCTAATCTATAGTTAAATTGAGAATTATGATTGTTGTTGTAAAACTGGTCAATAGATACAATTACCCAAGAACTCAAATATCTTTATTCAACCATTTCTTAAATTGTATCATATACCTAGCAATTTCTAAAAGAAAAACAAAATCCTTAGATGCATTTCTTAACTAAAATTTACTTTTCTTATTATCTTACCTTCCTTTTCCTCTTTTTTTGGAATTAATACATTGAAGTTAAGGATGACGATAAGTACCAACAAATATGATTTCTCTATATTTATATTCTACTAGCTACCTAGTAAGTATAAAATTTAGATATTAGTGCCCTATTTATTAAGTTTTTGGTATCTATATAAGTATCTATAATGTAGATATTATTTAATATTGAATAAATTAAAATAGTAATACTTTATATTTAAATTGTGTATATATGTATCAAATAACAAAATAATGAATATTATATGTATATATTTACATAATATAAATTTTTTAAAAATATAAATATTCTAAATATATATTTATATAATATCAATATATCTCACGTTAGGTTCAAATTGAATTTGACAATATTCATCATATTATTATTTATCAAGTAAAGTAATTATCCAAAAAATAACTCATTTGGATTAAGATCGATATCCATTAAGCTTAGAATTTTATAGAATAGCTAAAAAAGGTTAGGGTTTTCAATAGTAATGAATAATTATTTTCATTGTTCATTCCTATTGGAAACCAGGTCTCTTTTAAACAATAGTAATAATAATAAACATTTTTCTAAATCGAAACGATAATGTCTATTTTCACACGCCTTAGAGCACTTGGGATTCCACGTAGATGCTAGGTGGCTTCATGATCCATTTACTTGTCTCTTTTATTTTTTGGTCAGCAATCTGCACGTTTTTTTGTTTCCTAATTTACCCCCTACACTCGGGCTAATTGTTTTTATTATGAAAAAACAATTCAAGGAAAAACATTAATTCAAAAATTTTAAAAATCATCTATCTTCAAAGAAAATAAAAAAAATATTTGATGATTATATTTAATTAATTAATTTAACTTACTTTAAAAATAAAAACTTTTCTAAAAAACTAAATTTCACAAATACTTTTAAAAAAACATGGGTAACCCATGGTTTTTTTTTAATAAGAATAAAAAAACTCATATGAAGTATTAAAAAAATCTCAATAAAACAATCCAGAAACCGGAGAAATCTAACTTCAAAAGAAGGAAAAAAATCAAATTATTATTAAGTATAAAGTTAAATGAGGTTGTGGTATTATTGTGCATTACTGAAGCGAAAGACTCAGATTCACTGTGGATTGTAATAGTTAAATTACTATCTTACCCCTCAGTGCACAATAAATTTGTCCTTGAGTCTAAGGTTATTTTTGTTTTTATTTTATTTTTATGCACAGTAAAATACCCATAATACCCATGCATAAGACAAAACAGCACAGTAAAGTCCGGGTGCATATTGCACATTGTTTTTAAAATGGATACATATGTAACTACCCTCTAATAAGACAAAACTACACAGTAAATGTCAAGGTCAGGAAGGTAACTGCATAATTTTTTTTAAATGGCCAAATACATATATACCCCCGAATAAGGCAAAAACCATGAATTTTTTGCAGCGGTGTTCTGGTAATTTACTATTTTTTATGATATTTTCATCTGAAGTACTGTTTGTCGTCGCTGGACGCGCCGTCCGTTACCACTCTCATGCAAATTTCTAACGGCGCGCATGGCGTTTGCCAACGTGTAAAAATACCCAATCGATGTTTAGGATTACTCTTTACTCTGTTCTCTTCCTTCTGGTGCGGCGCGTGGCGTTACACAATGTCTGGAGATGTGGCAATGGTCGATTGAATCCCCCCATTTTCTCTCTCCTACGTGCAAACATGTCAGACGCCTCTATTAAGTGTGTTTTTATTTTAGTCCCCGAGCTTTCGTTTGTTTTGTGTGGTCTTTATTTATGTTATAGAAGTTTTAAAGTGTTTCAATTTTGTCTTTCAATTGAAATTGATTATATATTGTAGTTTCATTTCGGTCCTTAGTCTTTTAATTTCCGGATTGGTTTAAATCCTTAATATTTTCGGTATCAAAGTGTTGATGTGTTTCAATTTTATCCTTCAAATCAAATTGATTATATAATTTAATTTCATTGTGGTCCTCAGACTTTTAATTTCTGGTTTTGTTTTAAATTCTTTAATTTTTTTGGTATCACAGTTTAGATTTGTTTCAATTTTTTCTCTTAAATGAAATTTACTATATATGTGTTCTTCATTCATTTCAGCCCTTAAACTTTTAATATTTTATTTTATTTTAATTCCTTTATGTTTTTGATATTTGTTTCTTAAATGATTTCTATTTTTGTCCATGTTTATATTCACATGCTCTTAGTTTTTGCTTTTAATTTTTATTATTTCCTTTGTTATTAAGGTTTTTTTAATATTTAAATTTTAATTTGTGTTGGTGATTATTTGAAAATTAAAATTTATTATTTTTTGTCTATTTATAAATTTATTCTACAAGTCAAATAATGTTTTTAAATCTAATAATATTTTTTTTATCTTGTCAATTATTTTGTTTTTTTATTAATATTGTTAGGTGTTGAAATTTCTAATTGTGATAGATAAGACATTAAAAATAATGATAATGATTATTTATAAGGTTGTTTTTGTTATAAATATGTGACACTAACTATATATTTTAATATTTATTTAATATTACCGGCTTCAAATATATATATATATATATATATATATATATATATTTTAATTAATATCATTGTTCTAAAATACTTTTAATATAATAATATGAAGAATAAATTTTATAAAATAAAAAAATAATGGATTTGTTTTTCTACAATAATTATGGTCTCACCAATTTTTATTATTTTCACTATTATTAAGGTTATTCTGTTTAAATATTTAAATTTAAATTTGTGTTGGTGATCAATTGAAAATTGATATTTATTATTTTTTTCTCTTTATTTTTTTATTTTGTCTTCAAGTCAAGTAATATTTTTAAATTTAATAATATTTATTGTTGCTTTGTCAATTATTTAGTTTTTCAATTGTTTTTGTTTTTGTTAATATTGTTAGGTGTTGAAATTTCTAATTATTTTAGATAAGGCACTCAAAATAATGATAATGATTATTTGTAAGTTTTTTTTCTTATAAATATGTGAGACTACTTATATATTTTGATATTTATTTAATATTAGTCTCTTAAGATATATATATATATATATATATATATATATATATATATATATATATATATATATATATATATATATATATATAACCTAGTTTTTTTAAATAATAATTTACTATTAGTGTTATAAAATAATTTTAATATAATAATACAAGGAATAAATCTTAAAAAATAATAATAAAAAATATCTTTTTTTAACAATAATTAAGGTGTCATCGATAGTATGACCAATAATAATTGAAATATTAATTATGTATAATAATATTTATAATGACATCTATAATAATTTTGACAACAATTCATAGGTCAAAATTGTTAATGGTATTAAATGTTTTTAAAAATGCTAAATATTTGAGCTAAATATGTAACTTAAAAATTTTTTAAGATTATGTTACTTTTATATCTATTTATTTTACTATAGATGAGACATTTAAAATAATGATAATAATTATTTTTTTAGACCTTTTCCTTAAAAAATAGGAGAGACTAATTATATATTGTGATATAGTTTTGATATTAATGTCTTAAAATAAATATAAAAAATTAAATTGGCTTTTCTTTATAAATCTTGCATTAATTTTATCCTCGTTTTCTAAAAACCTTTTTCAGTATAATAATATGAAGAAAAAAAATCTTAAAACATATTTTTTGATAAATTTTAGCAGTTGCATATTTGCTATGTGTCAAATAAATTATTCGTCAAATAGTTAAAAAATATCCAACAAACAATTAGTATGTTGCAGATAAAAAATAATATATCTTTAGTCAATTTGATCAATTGTGGTTTTGCTATCTACCAATTAAATTATTATCAAAGTAGTTAAAACAAACTCACCAATCAAAGTGTTTGCTTCGTAAAACAAATCACTCATTTATGCTAAAATTCAACGATTGTAATTTTACTATTTACTAAAAAAATAATTTATAAAACAAATAAAACATCCACAACAATCAATTAGTATGTTACATGGAGCACGTGGCTCATTTTAACAGAATTTTTTCGATTCTAATTGTACAATCTATCGATTAAATAATTATCAAAATAATTTTAATAGTTGCAACATTCAATCACTTTTAGGCAGGAAATTTTTTTTGTTTCTAATAGATTCTATCAATTACAATTTTACTAATTAAATATTAAAATAACCAATTACAGCACATACAAAATCAATCAGTTTCCTACATAGAAGAAAAGCTTCAGCGCAACGTGCAGGCAAGTTAGCGCGTTGTAATCTATAAAGGGTTGTGTTGGGATAGTGGTAAAGATTGCTTTTTAAAGTGAATTTTTTTTTAAAAAAAATACATCAAAATAATATGTATTTTATATTTTTATTTTTGATAGCATCACGTCAAAAAATAATTCAAAACACACAAAAAGTTATTTAAAGCAAAACAATATTAAATTTGATGAAATGATGGTTGTACCACCACTCCACAAAAAACTTAAGGTGTGTTTGACATTGTGGTTGCTATTGTGGTTGAGCTTGAAGAAAAACAATTTCAAGAAAAATATTTTTAGTTACGGTTCATAACTGAAATTGAAGTGTTTGGTTAAAACTGTGGTTGAGTTTGAGGTTTATGAAAAACAGTTTCGTATGTTTGATTACTATATTTGTCATATTGTTGTCAACATGTAAAATTACTTTAAGGGACACACATATATATTTTTTAAAATATAGTAAATTTAATAATCATAATAATAAAATGTAATTAATAATTCAAGTAAATTAGATATTTGTTTTTTATTCTCCCATAAAACTACTTGTAATTCCATCACGAACTAAATCCATATGTGAAGGTCTTTGTGATCCCTTGCTATTTGAACTAAGAACAACATCTAAAACAATATCATCAGGAACACCATTTGCAATCTATACTGATTTTCAGGATCTCTATCTATATGTTGTAGAGATATAATTTCAAGGCCAAATCAAGTTGCAAGTTTCTGATCCATAATCAATCGGAAAGCAATATGGTTGTGGAGTGAAATGAAGTCACGTGCCTTTTTCATTTCATCAAGATGATCTTTATCTATCTACAAATATTTTTTTAAATATGATTTTATATTTTTTAAATAAAAAATCAGGCTAGGTCTGACCCAACTGATACGAACCTCGTGATCACGCAACCCACATCCAAGAATGAGATCTTATCCCGGATAGTCGAAATAGGTCTGATAGGATTGTGACACAATGGAAACTTGCTCTAAGGCACCAAAACTATTGGAATGAGTATAATGACGCCACAGAGCCAGTTAATCTTCAATAAGTCTGATTCAGTTTGTTCAAGAACTAAAGAATGCAAGAATCACTCTCACACATGAACTGAAAAGTTCATAATTAAAATTAATCAATGGCTGTCGAAATTTAGCTAACATGAGTTTAAATAGTATTTTAAAAACTAACCCTAATGGACCTCTTATGTGGACTTAAAAGAGATCCACTCAAAACTGACCCAAAATCCTAAATTGAAAAGCCTATGTCTTCATCCAAGCAAGCCTTAGATTGTAGCTGAAATCAAAGCATCAATTGAGCCCAAACAAGTCTTGGGCTATAGCTAACAAAGTTAAGTAAAGCCCATAAGGCTTTTTTTTATAGTCTTCCATCAAGCCCATTAATCCCATGTTAGGATTCTTTTGACTCCTTTGCTATCCTCACTTTATGGCCCACATAAAGTTGGGCTGGACCACTCCTGCACATAGATAAGATGTACTAAGGTCTCATCTTGATACTCCAATGGTCCTTGCAATTCTGACTTGGTTGACACCTTCAAAACCACAAATCAAGCCCCTGAACATGTAATAAGTCCTTGTTGGTATTTCTGGGCCGGTTCGCATCATTAACCAAATGGGTCGGTCCATCCTAATTAGATCCAAAGGCTCAACTTTGCTGGAATTAGGTTGGGCCGAAAGCAGGTCCAACCCCAGGAATTTATGCTGAAATGGTGTGTTGCAGTGTAGCATGAATTATAATTCAGGCTTCTGTTCACGTAACACGTGAACAATAATAGGGACGACTCTGACGATAGGGTCATCGTCCGATACAGACAGGTAGAGGAGACCGAAGTGATTCTTTATGTGGTGGTGACATCGGAAATGGTGCCCTATGGTGTTCGGGAGGGGCGTCTAAAGATTGTAGTTGTTGCTGCTACCGCTGGTTCTGCGTACGCCGGGGCTACTGTGATTGTGAAGAGAGAGGGGGGAGCTGCCATAACTGTGGAGAAGAGAGGCAATGACTGTGACTGTGGAGAGAGAAAAAGACTGTCGATGACAATAATGAGAGGAAGACAACAATAATGGTGTCAGAATTATATGAAAGTAGTAGAATTATATGAATGCAACTCGTGTGTGCCATGTTTGTCGGCTTTCAGGCAAAAAGCATAAAAATATGCTTTTCAAAAATTGCGGTTAAACCACATTTTTTGGTAGGACTCACAGTACAAAACTGTGGTCCGAAAATTTACCAAACGATTTGGTTCTGCAGTGAGCCTCAACCATAGAAGTCATCGCAGAGTTAAACACCCACTTAGAATTATATTTGAAATTGTGTTCTAAATGACTTTTTGTGAAATTTATTTATTTATTTAAATTAATATTTTATATATTTCATATGGTTTAATATATGGATATTAAAATTATTTAAAACATTAAAATTAAAATTATTTTAATATATTTTAAAAAACAATTAATATAGAACTCCCAGATGCCCACATATAAAATAATCTTGAAAAAGAAGGTAGCGAAATACTAAAATAAATAAATTCTAGACCCTTCCTCTTCAAAAAGTAAACCCAAATCACAATCGTCCATCAATGGAAACATGCACAAGCTTCTCTCGTATAAATACCCAAACCCATCACGAATCAGCATTTTCTTTGCGTGTCCAGAGCATTCTACGCACAAAGATACAGGCAGCTCTGTAAAAGTGAAAGCGAAGTGCTTTTGATTGTCCCTGGGTTTTCGTTAGCTGGGTGTTTGATTTGGAGAGAGAGATGTTTGGGAGATCACCAAAGAAGAGTGATAACACAAGGTATTATGAGATACCAGGGGTGTCAAAGAATGCTAGTCAAGATGATTTGAAGAAGGCTTATAGGAAAGCTGCCATCAAGAATCACCCTGATAAAGGTGGTGATCCTGAGAAGGTATCATAATCAATTCTTTTCCTGTTATTTTCAATTACGCATGTGGTTATTTATTTATTTATTTTGTTTCATCATTTTTTTCTTGCATTTTTTAGTAACGAGGGATGAATGGTTGAGAACAAATAAAATTAATCTTTATCGAGTGAAATATTTGTCGGCTTAGAGCCTTTTTTTATCAAAATAATTTAGGATTTTTAGGAATTTGCTCATCTTTTTTAGATGAATCAGGAGTGATGATGTAGTGTATTGAATATTATTGCAGTTTAAAGAGCTGGCTTAGGCGTATGAGGTTTTAAGTGATCCTGAAAAGCGCGGAATTTATGATCAGTATGGGGAGGAGGCACTGAAGGAAGGGATGGGCGTTGGCGGTGCTGGCCATAACCCTTTTGATATTTTCGAGTCTTTCTTTGGTGGGAATCCTTTCGGTGGTAAGATAAATCTAATTTCCGTTCGTATCTGTCTTCTCTGGTGCTGTTTGAAACTGAGTGTTTGTTGGTAGAGGCTTGATCTGTCTATCTGGTGAGTAGGTGGTGGTAGCCGAGGAAGGCGGCAGAGACGGGGAGAGGATGTGGTTCATCCATTGAAGGTGTCATTAGAGGATTTGTACCTTGGCACGTCAAAGAAGTTTTCCTTAACCCGGAATGTGATTTGTTCTGAGTGCAGTGGGTGAGTATTTCAGTGCTATGCGTGTGTGTGCATTCTATTTGTAATGTTGTTGATATGGGATGATTTATGATGCATGATGATCTTGGAATTTATATAATGAATGGTATTTAACAGAAAAGGATCGAAATTTGGAGAATCGAGGAAGTGTACTGGCTGCCAGGGGAGTGGCATGAAAGTCTCAATAAGGCAACTTGGCCCTTCAATGATTCAACAGATGCAGCATCCTTGCAATGAATGCAAGGGAACGGGTGAGACCATTAGCGATGACGACCGTTGCCCACAGTGCAAGGGAGAGAAGGTTGTCCCGGAGAAGAAGGTTTTGGAAATTATAGTGGAGAAGGGCATGCAAAATGGACAGAAAATCACCTTCCCTGGTGAAGTTGATGAAACGGTGTGTGCATATCCTTCCTGATAATTTTGATCGTGCTTTTGTTTTGAGTATCACTAACTGGACGTTTGATGTTTTTGCAGCCGGATACAGTCACTGGTGATGTAGTATTCGTCCTCCAGCAGAAGGAATATCCAAAATTCAAGAGAAAGGGGGATGATCTTTTTGTGGAACATACTCTCTCTCTCTCCGAGGCTCTCTGTGGCTTCCAGTTTGTATTGAAACACCTTGATGGCAGGCAGCTTCTTATCAAATCAAAGACTGGTGAAGTGGTCAAACCTGGTAGGTGACGTGATGGATGAACTATAATAATTCAAAAGTCAATTTGCTGCTTGATGTCAATTTGCAATTGATATTTGCTTATAAAACATGCAGATTCATTCAAGGCAATCAATGACGAGGGTATGCCGATGTACCAAAGGCCATTCATGAAAGGGAATTTATATATCCACTTCACTGTGGATTTCCCTGATTCTCTGACTCCTGATCAGGTTACAGCAATAGAGACTATTCTGCCAAGGCCATCGAGGCAGTTGACAGATATGGAGCTGGACGAGTGTGAGGAGACTACACTGCACGATGTTAACATTGAGGAGGAAATGAGGAGGAAGCAGCAGGCTCGGGAGGAAGCATATGATGAGGATGAGGAAATGCCTCATGGTGGCCAGAGAGTCCAATGCGCCCAGCAGTGAGGGAACTGAATTGAATATTATAGGAATGTGGAAACCGAAGTGCCTGCAGCAACTTTGGTTTGGAATGGGCACTAAGGACACATATCTACTCTGGAACTTGTGAAAGATGTGATGATTTCGAAAAATGTTTCAGGATCGGCCTTCCTTATGGCACTATATGTGACTCTTGACAGTGAAATATAAATGTTACGTGTTTTGTTGTCCCATATTGGCGACATTACCTTTGCTTTCAATATATTCTTTTGATGAGAACTTGTGATCATGTAATTTCCAATGATTCTGGAAAGCTGAAATAGGTTTGATAGGAGTATATACAATGAAAACTTACCCTAAACAATAAGAATAATATCATGAAACTAAATTTTTGACAAGTTAGATTCAGTTCGATCAAGAACTGAAGAATGTAAAAATCACTCACATGTTAAATATGAAAAATCTAGTAGTAATAATCATCTAAGATTGTTAAAATTTAGATTACATGAATTTAAATAGTTTTGAAAAATTAACCATAATGGACCTTTTATGTAGACATATATGCGGTGTCAAAATAGCTTGAAAGATTGTCTGAATTTGTGCCTTTGGTATATAGAGATTACAATGATTAATACATGGAAAGAAAATCAACATAATCCTATACATGGAAACTATATGCTGTCATGTATACAAAAGAAGAAATATAGTAAAGAAGAAAATAAATGTGGATTTATAAAATAGGCAAGCTTTCCATTGACAACCCCCCTCAAATTGATGCAGGATGATCAACCAACATCAATTTGTGTGAGTGCCTTGGTGAAGATATCAGCAATCTGTAGATTAGTGGAAATATGAGGAAGAGTGATAACACGAGCATCATAAGCTTCACGAATAGAGTGACAGTTCACCTCAATATGCTTCATGAGCTCATGAAACACAGGATTAGCCGTGATATGAATATCACTCGTATTATCGGCATGGAGAGGTGTAGAATCAATCATAGAAAAATCAAGCTCAGCAAGCAAACCTCGGAGCCAAATGATTTCAGAACAAGCCAGAGACATTGCCCTATACTCAGATTCTGTAAAGGACTTAGAAACTCTGTTTTGCTTCTTACTTTTCCAAGAGATCAAGGCATCTCCTAAGAACATACACCACCCCGTGACTGATCGACGGGTATCGGCACAACCTGCCCAATCTGCATCACCGTAAGCAGTAAGACGAGGAAGATTGTTTGCGGGAAAAAATAAGCCACGAGCCATGGTGCCGTGAACATAGCATATGATCCGATGAACAGCAGCCAAATGAAGATGTCGGGGAGTATGAAGAAATTGACTGACTTGTTGTACGGCAAATGAGATGTCTGGTCTAGTGATGGTGAGATAAACAAGACTGCCTACCAATTTCCGGTATAAACTAGGGTCAGTAAGTAAGTCGCCCTCTTCTTTGCGAAGTTTGATATTTACCTCCATGGGAGTATTAGCTGAAGTAGCCTATTGTAGACCTGTTGTAGACACCACGTCACTAGCATACTTATGTTGAGTTAAGGAAATGCCAGAGGAGCTACGATGCACTTCAAGACCGAGAAAATAAGTGAGAGACCCTAAGATCTTTCATATGAAAAGCTTCTGAGAGATGAGTCTTGAGCTGACTAAGGAGATCTGAATCAGAACCCGTAATGACAATATTGTCAACATAAACCAGAAGAACAACAATACCCATATCTGATTTTCTAAGAAATAAGGAAGTGTCATACTTGCTCTGTGTGAATGAGAACTGTAATAACGTGGTGCAGAATTTATCAAACCAGACCCTCGGAGCCTGTTTGAGACCATAAAGAGAACGACAAAGCTTACACACATGGGAGGTCGGGGAAGAAAATAATCCCGAAGGGGGCTTCATATAAATACATTCTTTTAGATCCCCATGAAGAAAGACATTCTTGACATCCATTTGATGCAGCGGCCAATTACTAGAAGCGACAAGAGCTAGAATCATACGAACAATAGTCATTTTAGCCACAAGAGAAAAGGTCTCCTCATAATTGACCCCATATTCCTGATTATTCCCAAGTGCAACCAACCAGGCCTTGTAACGATCCAAACTACCATCAGATCGGACTTTGACTGAGTATACCCATTTGCAACCTAGAGGAACAATAATAGGCGGACAAGGCGCAATGTCCCTAAGTATGATTAGCCTCTAGAGCAACAATTTCTTCCTGCATAGCCTGTCGCCAACAATCATGCTTGACAATGCAGCAGTGAGAGCTGAAATAGATTTACTAGATCTGGAAGTGGGAAACCCTATACCTATCCGGGGGTACAGACACTCGAGATGAGTGACGGACCGGAGGCTCTGGCCGTGTGTCATTTGACTGATTTGGGAGTGCAGGAGGATCAGATATCGAGTGACCCATCGGAGGAGACTGTGGGCGGGAGCGTCTTGTATACATAATACCAGGTTTAAAACGAGAGTTGACTGGACGGAGATAAGATAATTGGGACTCAAAGGATGGAAGAATCACAGTAGAAGGAGAGGACATAGAAGACACTAGAAAGAATTGTTGATTTTCAAAGAAAATAACATTCCTAGAAATGCGTGTATGGCATAAAGTAGGATCATAGCAAACAAAGCCTTTTTGACACACATTATATCCCATGATGCACATTTAATAGATTGAGCAGATAATTTATGTCGCTCATGAGGTGGTAAATGAACAAAACAAACACAACCGAAAACACGAAGATTATCATACCTAGGTTGTTTAGCAAATAAACAGAAATAAGGAGACTCCATGTGTAAGACTTGAGAGGGTAACCGATTAATCAAATGAGTAGCAGTTTTTAGAGCTTCAACCTAGAACATGGTAGGAACAAATGATTCTAGCAAGAAGGTGACGATTTTTACGTTCGGGTACTCCATTTTGTTGAGGTGTAGCAGGACAGGAATGTTGGTGAATAATACCATTAGAAGCTAAGAAGGCCTGAAACTCAGTAGACATATATTCACCACCAGAATCTGTGCGTAATGTCTTAATAGTGGTAGAAAATTGATTAGTAACATATGCTGAAAATTCAGTAAATGTACAAAAGACTTCAGATTTAGAGCGAAGACAATAGACCCAAGTAAATTTGCTATAATCATCAATGAATGTCACATAGTACTTAAATTTTTCATGTGAATCAACGGGAGAAGGTCCCCAAACATCACTATGGATAAGGTCAAAGCAGTGAGAAGCTCTACTAGCATGCAAAGGAAATGGAAAAGTTTTGCTTTTACCAATTTTGCAAGAATCACACTCAAGAGATAAAGAAGGACTTTCTTTATTACCAAGAAAACCAGAGTTCAATACATGAGATAAAATTTGAGTATTGGGATGACCTAAACGATGCCACACCATTCCAAGAGTAGGAATTTTATTACACGCAAAAGACTTAATAAAAGAAAAGGCTGGAACAGGTAAAAATAGTGGAAACAAGCGCCCCACTTTAGGTCCCCTCGCGATCGACTTCCCCGTTACATGGTTCTGCACAACACAACCAGTACCAGAAAAATAGACATCACAATTATCATCAACTAATTGTCCAACAAAAATAAGATTTGTGGCAAGTTTAGGAGCAAAGAACACATCAATAAATGTAGAAGAGACATCACCAACAACAGTGATGGGCAAGGAGCTACCATTGGCTGTCTGAATGGCTGATTGACCATCATAGGTGTCATCACCCAATTTTTGGGTGACTCCCCAAAATAAAATAAAAATAACAAAAATAAAATAAAAAGGGTTTTGGCGTCAGTGGAAAATCACGGTGAAAATTTTGAATATTTCCTGAGCTGAATCATATCTCTTTTGTGCCCAAAAAATGAGAGAAAATACAAATTTGAGGTAAAAATTAAGTCAAAAATCATAATTATATTTTTATAGGCCAATTTGATTTAATCATGGGCTAATTCAAAATATTATTATGTTTGAGAATTAATTTAGGGATCCAATTGAAGAATTTAATTAAGTGCAAGGATTTAATTATACTTTAAATTGATCAAATTAATTTTATTGAGGGTTAATAGATAAAAAAATCAAATTCTTGAGTTTAATTCGGGCTCAATTGAGAAGATTGGATTTTTTTTGAGACCCAATTGAATTTTTGCAAGGTAATTGTGCAAAATTAAGGGTCAAATTGAAGTTTAATTGTCAATTGAGGGTCAAAATGCACAAATCAAAAGAGAAGGACTAAAATGAAAAAGGCGCGCAAAAGTTAAGGTTAAGTTGAAATTCGGCCAAGGGTATAATTGCACAAAATTACAAATTTAAATTCAATTGAGGGTGCAATTAGAATAATTACAAATTGAAGGACCAAAATGTATTTGCCCATTAACCATTTTCAACGGCACGCCGCCGACCAGCCACCTGCATGTTGCCGACAGCTCGCTTGTGCCGCTGCCAACAGCTACCCAGTCGAAAGCAGACCACCATGCTGACGACATCCACAATATTTCAGCCACCGTGGCAGCCCAAGCTCCCTATAAATAGCAGCATGCACGACGAGAAAAAAAAAGGAGAAAAAAAACCGAGAAAAACTAGGGAAGAAAACGCAGAAAAGAAGAAGAAATTCTAGGCAAATTACGTTGATTTTTGGCATAAAAAACACGCCCAACAAATCTGAAGGAAAAATATCATCTTCTTCTTCGTCAACACTGCTCTCTCTCTCTTCGGTTTTGTCTCTCTCTCTAGTTACAGAGCCCCGTTTCTCTCTCTCTCTACCGTAGGCAGTCGCTCGACCACCCCAAAACCACCACATCATCACCGGTCACTTCCCCTCTAGACCAGAAACATAAACACACCTTCAGGCGAGGCCCCGAAGACGCTCTCTGCAACTGCAACATGAACTCCGTGACTTTGGAGGCTTCCTCTGGCCACCACAGGCCACCGTTGACGACGCCGCCACCACTGGGACAACCCCCTCGATCTCCTCTACCCAACGGTACTAACAGGTACATCTTTCGTTACACTCGACAAATTATTGTTCAATCATCTTCTTCCTCTCGCCGGCTGCATGCAGTGGGACGTAATTTACGTCCCACTGTTCATGCAGGCCGAGCCAGCTTCTTGATGGGCCGGTCTTTGTTCCCGGCCCAAGTTCTGAGGAAGGGGCTTCCAGTCCCACGCATGGCTATCGGCAGTCCGACCATCATGGACTCGGATTTTCAGCTCACGCATACAATGGGGTCGGGCAGCCCGCCCTATTTTTAAGATGATGGGCCGGGTTCAAAACCCGGCCCAAGGAAATAAAGGCTGGGCTTCCAGCCCGTGAGGAATGGAAGCCCAGTCCCCTCAAGCTAGGTTCGTCAGCCCATTGTGGCTGACAGCCCAACCCATAAAATAAAAAAAATAAAAACAAAAAAATTAAAAATTAAAAAAAAACAAAAAAAAATCGTTTTAAAAAAAAATTAAAACAAAAAATATTTTGTTTTCGTGCATACGGCCGAATTCCAAGATTTTCAATCATAGTTTTTGTAAAAAAAATATGTTGCATATTCTTCATATTTTAAAACGAAAAATTTGGATATTGTAACCAGTTTACAATTATCCATTGGAAGTCGGCCAAAATGTCAAAAATAATTTAATAATTATTTTGTTTTAGCTTTCGCGATGTAAATTTACATTATAAAGTACACCCGCAGATAAAAAAGATTTTTACTACGGTGTAAAATTACATTGTAAAGTACATCCGTAGATAAAAAAAGGTTTGTAACTGCGGTGTAAAATTACAATGTAAAGTACACCCGCAGACCAAAAAAAATTGTTATTGAAAATGTAGTGCAAAATTTTTAACCTAGAAAAACAATCAAACAACAATGCACCTTACCTTAGGTAGGGTGCACTGGAGGTGATGCGTCTTCCCCTTGCACAACAAGTCCCCTTACCTAGAATCTCGTAGACCAATAGGTTTCCTAATAACCTTAATATTAGGTGGCGACTCCTAATAATTATAGTCATAATTTTTACGACTATAAAAACAACCCCCCATTTCACCGCTGCGCCGTTGTGCCCCCAAATCAGGGGGATGGCGGGGCGCGAAGCGCGAAAAAAATTGTCGTCGCGACAATAGGGTCGAACATGACATAGAGCAGTAGGAGTATTCGTCATGTGATTTTCAGCCCTAGAGTCTACATACCGAAGTTTAGTGGAATTTTTACCTTGAATCCCCATTGCAGATAATGCTGAAATTAGTATTTGTTGTACCATTTCTGGTGTACAATAATTTCCTGCTAGAGGTGCAAGGGCAGAGAAAGCACTTGAAGAAGAGGCATGTGCATCAGACCTTGCAGCTGGAGGAATGATAACAAAAGTTTGGAGTGATCGAGCCTGACGATTCTGAGGGCGAATACAACATTCTTTGATAATGTGCCCCTTCTTCTTGCAATAGCAACAAAATTTCTTAGGACAATTAGTAGCAATGCGCCCATACTCCTTGTAGCAGAAACACTGCAGATTTTTAGAGTACATAGAGGGTCCTTGGCTGTGAGCAGCATAAGCCATAATTGTTGTCCTAGAACTCCCATGAGAATGATCCAAAATAGCTTGAGTACTAAGCCTTTGTTCTTCACGAAGAAGCTCACCAAAACAGATATCAAGAGAAGGAATAGCAGATCTATTCAGTAAAGAGGACCGAACTGATTCAAATTCCGGGCGCAGTTTCATAAGAAACTGATCACAGCTACTATTTTCATGGAGACTTTGAATAGTCGAAAGAGCGACACTAGGAACATTCGTTGTAACCAAGTCAGTATATTCATGCCAAGGAGTCAAGAATGCCGAGTAATAGTGTTGAATAAAAAGACTGCCAATGTGAAACATAGCAATCACATGTTCCAACTGAAAATGACGAGCATCATTAACTTGATGATGCATTTTCTTCAAGTAATTCCACATGCTTTGGGCACTGCGATGAGCCCATAGATTGGTAACAATATGTGGTTCAACTGAACCAAGAAGCCAAGACATAATTCGAGCATCAAGTACAGCCCATGAAGGAGAGTCCTTAGGTTCTTTCGATTTATCCGTATCAGATTTTGGGGCAACATCCGTGCCATCAATATGTCCCCACAGATCTTTTCCTTGGAGGAAAAGCTCAAATTGAAATGCCCATGTAGAGTAATTTGTGCCTGAAAACTTGACACACATAGGTGATGAATCCATCACAAATAATTGTATCCAAAAATAATACACTCCAAAAGAAATTGAAGAGAAACCGAAGCAAAGGGATGAAAAACCTGGTGAGATTCCTTGCTGCCGGGAACAAGAGCCAGAAATATCCTTGGCTTAAGATTCTAAGAGGCTGAAAAATGCTAAGAGCTGCAGATTTTTTTTTAACAGAACCGAGAGGTTTAAAGACCAAAAAAAAATAGGAACCAAAGAAGCAGATGCCAAAGGGCTGTTGAGACCAAAAAAAATCCCAGAAAATAGCCTAGAAACCAAGACTGCCAAGGACCAAAAAATCAAGCCAAAGTTCAAGACCGAGAAGATGATTTACCCAACTCTAATACCATGTCAAAATAGCTTGAGAGATTGTCTGAATTTGTGCCTTTGGCTTTGATTTCTGTAACTTATATAGAGATTACAATGATGTATACATGGAAAGAAAATCAACATAATCCTATACATGGAAACTATAGGCTGTCATATATAAAAAAGAAGAAATACATTAAAGAATAAAATAAATGTGGATTTATAAAATAGGAAAGCTTGTTGGCAACAAGCTTTCTGTTGACATGCAGTCCACTCAAAATTGATCCAAAACTCAAAAGTGAAAAGCTCATAATTTAATCTAAACAAAGTCTTGGAACTTAGTAGAAAACAAAGTATTAATAAAATCCAAAAAATCTTGGGTTGTAGCTAGCAAAATAAAATAAAATCATTAATATTAAATTCATATTCCGCCATAAGAAAAAAATGAGTAAAATATTACATAGTTGATTGAAGGTTTATTTATAGCCTTCCATGCATCCCATTAATCCTATAAACAAAAAGTAGTCACTCATGGTTTTTTATAGGTTGTAGTAGGATTCTTTTATTTCCTTTGTTGTCTTCACTTCACCGTTAAAAAGGTTTTGGACCCCTCTTACATATGGATAAAATGTGCTATGATCTCCTCTTGATACTCCAATGGACCTTTCAATTCTGGCGTGGTTGAAACCTTCAAAACCAATGCATCTTTCAATGTCTATCTTAGACCGAGTCATTGGACCATTTGAAACATGCAATGAGTCATTGCTGGTGTTTTTGGGCTGGTCCACATTATCCCCTCTCTTCTAAAAAAGATTCGACCTCAAATCAAAATCTGTGTCAAACAACGTAAGTTCAGTAACATTAAAGTGAGCACTGACACCATACTCACATGGAAGATCAATTTTCTATGCGTTGTCACTAATTCTCTCTAAAACCAAAAATGGACCATCACCACGAGGCTGTAGTTTTTATTTGATTTGGTTAGGAAATAGTTATTTACTCATGTGTACCCAAAACCAATCACAAGGTTGGAAAACAACCAGTTTACGTCTTTTATTTGCTTTAGAAATGTAAAATATATTATTTTTCTCTATTTGCGGTTGAACTCCCTCATGGAGTTGTCTCACCATATTTGCCTTCTTTTCACCATCTAAACTTACAATGTTCTCTTTGCCTTGCTTGTACTTAATTACGTAAGGAAATGTTCCAATGAATTTAACTCATTTTGTATGTCTCCTATTCAACTTACTCATGATCCAGATGGATTACAAACTCTTTTGGCCACAAGTAATGCTGTCATGTCTCAAGTGCTCTTACCAATGCATAGAGTTCTTTGTCGTAAGTGGGATAATTTAAGGTCGCTCCACTTAATTTCTCACTGAAATAGGCAATAGGTCTTGATCCTGCATCAAAACAACACCTATTAACATTTCAGATGCATCATATTCTATTTCAAATACTTTTGCAAAGTCAGGTAAAGCCAAAACAAGTGCAAAACATAATTTCTCTTTAAGAAAAACAAAAATCAATTCTTGTCCGTCCCACATTTAAACATAATTGACTTTTTAACAAATTCATTCAAAGGTGTTGCTATTATACTGAAATCTTTCACAAAACGCCTGTAAAAACTAGCTAACCTATGAAAACTCCTTACCTCACTTACCTATTTGGTGTAGGGCAATCCCGAATGACCTTAACTTTCTCCTCATTCATCTCGATATCCTGTGCAGTTACAACTTAGCCAAGAAACACAATTTTCTCCATGCAAAAGGTACACCTTTTAAGATTAGCATACAATTTCTCATTACACAATACACTAAGTACATTATGCAAATGATCAAGATGCTCAATGAGGTTCTTGCTATAGATAAGAATATCATCAAAATACACAACCACAAACTTACCTATCAATGCACACAACACATGATTCATTAAACCCATAAACATACTAGGTGTATTTGTAAGTCAAAATAGCATTACTAGCCATTCATTCAAACCATGCTTAGTTTTAAATGCAATTTTCCATTCATCACCCTCTTTGCACCCTAATTTGACGGTACCCATTTTTCAAGTCAATTTTAGAGAGAATATAAGATCCATGTAGCTCATCTAACATGTTATCAAGCCTAGCAATGAGGTGTCTATATTTTACCGTTCTGTTGTTGATGACTCGACAATCAGAACACATCCTTCATGTTCTATCCTTCTTAGGCACAAGTAGCACATGTACGAAACACATGCTCATACTCTCATGAATGTAACCCTTTTCCATCAGCTCATCAACTTGCCTTTGTAGCTGCTTCATCTCTTTCGGATTGGTCGGTTAGAAATTGAAGCTCAGGGTACAAAATCAATCTAATGCTCCATCCCCCTCAAAGGTGGTAATCCATTAGGAGTATCCTCAGGGATCACATCATCAAACTTCAGCAACAAAGAAATATCACACAAGTAAAATCATTAGTATAAAAATTAGTATTAAAGTAAGTTTCTTTGTACACAAGTAAAATCATTGGCTTGTTAGTGAATTATACAGATCTGACCTTACCCTCTCTAGCATAAAAATTGGGTTGTTTCTTTAGTTTTTCCATATAATTATCATCACTCTTCTTGACTTTCTTCACAGCCTAGCTCTAATACCAACTAATGCAAATCTCATGATCACATGGTCACATAACCCATAATCAAGATTGAGATTTGATGTCTAATAGTCGAAATAGGTCTGATAAGAATGTGACACAATGAAAACCTATCCCAAGACACCAACACTATTAGAATGAGTAAAATGACACCATGAAGCCAACAAATTTTTGATATGTCAGATCCAGTTCATTTAAGAACTAAAAAAATGCAAGAATCACTCACACATGTAAAACTGAAAAATTTAAAAGTAATATTCATTAATGCTGCTAAAATTTAGCTTACATGAGTTTATATAGTTCTTGAAAAATTAAACATAATGGATCCCTGATGTGGACTTAAATGAGGTCACTAAAACTGACTTAAAATCCTAAATTGGAAAGTCCATGATTTAATCCAAACAAGCCTTGGATCCTAGTTGAAAACAAAATATTAATTAAGCCCAAACAAGCCTTGTGTGTAGCTAACAAAATTAAATAAAACCTATAATATTAAATCCATGTTCTGCCATGAGAATAATAAAAGTAAAATATTATATGGCTGATTCAAAGCTTAATTATAACCTTTCATCCAACCCCTTAATCCTAGAAATAAAAGGAAAAGATAGTCACCCATGTTGTTTTCAAGTTGTAGTAGCATTCTTTTGTTTCCTTTATTGTCCTCAATCATGGCCCAAATAAGATTGTATTGGACCCCTCTTGCATATGGATAAGATCTATTATGGTCTCTTCTTGATACTCCGATGGATCTTGCATTTCTAACTTGGTTGAAACCTTCAAAACCAATGCATTCAATGTCCCTTTCAATGTCTTTATCTTAGACTGGATCATTGGACCATTTGGAACATGTAATGGGTCCTTGCTGGTGTTTGTGGGCTGATCCACATCAAGTGATGAGAAAATTGCATATCCTGTTGAAGGGGAAGACTTGGTTATAAGGCGTGCGTTGAATATACAAATCAAAGAAGATGATGTAGAGAATCAATGAGAAAACATATTTCACACTTGATATCACATACAAAACAAAGTGTGTAGTATAAGAATCGATGGTGGTACTTGTGCTAATGTAACTAGAGACTCTTGTGAAGAAATTGAAATTGGTTTGTATTAAGCACCCTAGGTCTTATAGATTGCAATGGTTGAATGAATGTGGTGAAGTAAAGGTTACTAAGCAAGTATCGATTGAGTTTTCTATTGGAAAGAATTTTAACGAGATTATGTATGATATAGTCCCAATGCATGCTATTGGAAGGTGATTCATGATGGTTTAGAAATAGGTTCACTATTGAAAATGATGGTAAAACCATCACTCTTATATCTCTGTCTCCAAAACAAGTTTATGACGATCAAATGAGATTCAAAAGAGAATATGAGTATAAGAAGAGTGAAAATTCATGTGAGGTCAATGGTGAGAGAAAACCATCAGATCCGACTAAATCTTAATTATAAATTAAATTGTTTGAGAGTGGAGGTAAAACCAAAGGAGTGAAGAAAACGAGGTTGTGTGATGATAATAGTGTGGAAAAACTAAAGAGACAACCAATTCTTTATGCAAAAGGAGCTCAAATCAAATCTGCGTTTTGCACTAACAAGCCAATGATCTTACTTTTATATAAGGAGGCTTATTTAAACACTAACAATCTTGATTCTATTGTTCCTAGTGTGGTTGTTTCTTTATTGCAAGAGTATGATGATGTATTCTTTAGAAACATTCCTGATGGATTATCACCAATAAGGGGAACTAAGTATCAGATTGACCTTGTACTGGGAGTGTTGATTCCTAATCATCCAGCCTATAACAACAATCCTAAGAATACAAAAGAGCTTCCAAGGCAAGTAGAAGACTTGATGTTGAAGGGGTACATCCATTAGAGTATGAGCCTTTGTGTTGTGTTAGTGTTGATTGTGTCTAAAATTGATGGAACATGGAGGATGTGTGTTGACTGTTGCATCGTCAACAACATAACAGTAAGGTATAGACATCTTATCCCTAGACTATCATATGGTGGATGAGTTCTATGGAGCATGTATTTTGTCTAAAATTGACTTAGAAAGTGAGTATCATCAAATTAGGATGAAAGAGGGTGATGAATGAAAAACAACATTTAAGACTAAACATGGTTTGTATGAGTAGTTGGTCATGTTGTTTGGGATAACAAATGCACCTAGCACGTTTATGATATTGATTAATCATGTTTTGCGTGGTGTCATTCAAAAGAACTTGAAGACTCGAGAAGAGTGTTTGTCATTCATAAAGTTTGCATAAAATCAAAACGTGCATTCTACTACTAATTTGTCACCATTCATGATTGTGTATGGATTTAACCCTTTAACTCCCATGGATTTAATTCCTTTACCTATTTATGAAAGGGTTAATTTGGATGAAAATTGTCAAGCCCAGGTGGTGAAGACTCCATAAGAGTGCAAGCTAACAAATTGAAAAGAAGAACCGTGTGTATGCAAATAAAGCCAATAAAGGGTGCAAACAACTTTTATTTCAGCCTGGTGATTGGGTTTAGATGCAAATGCTCAAGGAGAGATTTCATGGTCAAAGGAACTCAAAGTTACATCCGCAAGGAGATGGAACTTTTCAAATCTTGGAAATGATAAATGACAATGCATATAAAGTTGATTTGTCAAGTGATAGTGTCATGTTTAATGTTTCCGATCTACTTTGTTTGATGTTGGTGGTGATGATTCCAGGTTGAATCCTTTTAAAGAAAGGGAGATGAGGACTAGGCTAACAACAAGTGTAATCACGCAAATGACCCATTGGTGGTGCCAAGTTGACCTATTACAAGAGTTAGGGCAAAGAGACTTAAAAAGACATTAAATAGGCCAATCTAGAGCACATAGAGTAAGATAGATCTAGAGGAACAAAGGACACCTATACAGCTTAAAGAGCAACCTCTAATTCATATAATCCAAGTCTAGGAAGGGTCCCATTCAAGTTTTGAAAAAGGATGATGTGTTAGGCCTTATGACAACCTTGATTTGGGCTTATTTTTTCTAATATGATATGGAGTCGAAGTCTAAATTATTTCCTAAAAAAAGGAGGATTTCTAGTATTGAAAGAAGAAATTTCCTAGTCTAGGAAGGAAACCTAAAAGCCAACAACATTCAAGACTAAATAAATCTTCTTTATCTTACTTTTATGTGTTTACAACTTATATTTTTATTTAAAATTCATATTTTATGTTTTAGGGATAATAAACATCTATTGGGCTTAGATACTTAAGGATTTGAGTTTAATTGTAAGTGGGTTTTATACAAGTCTATATATTTAGGTATTTTAGGGTTTAGCTGCGGTTAAAAACACTTGTAACCTAAATTTAAGATTATGTTTTTTATGCTTAATGATATTGAGATTACAACATCAACTTTGTGTGCTTGTGAGGTGAGAATTCTCACTGTAATTGTTTATTGGTTAAAGTTAATTATACAATGAGTCTGTTAACTAACTAACCGACGTTAAAAAAAGATGAAAATTCAGAATATAAATTGAAGTCTCGTTTCAATGCTCAATTCTGTTTGCTGTAGGTGGATGTTTACTTGTGATCAATGTTTGTTTTCTTGATAAATTTTAGTTTTATTTAATTTTGCTTGGTTGTTTAATTCTGTCTTAGTCTAGATAATCCCAAGCAAACCCTCTAATTGCAAGAAAATCTGAAATAAATCTTATTTGCTCTATACTAGGCTAAGGTAATTATTTTGTGCTACTGCAACATCGTAATACCCAAAGGAAGTCAAATTTTGGACTTTAATGTTTATGATTTGCTATAAAGTTTATTTGCTAGGTGAGTATGGTGTTAATGTTACCTTTAATATTTTTTATTTTACTTTGTTTGATGTAAGTGATGATGATTTGAGGTTGAATCCTTTTAAAGAAAGAAGGGATGATGGGGACCAACCCAACACCAAACATAATCATGTCAATGACATATTGGTAGTGCCAAATGGACCTATTGTAAGAGCTAAAACAAAAGGACTTAAAATATATTAAACGGGCTTGTTAATGTATAAAGAGTAAGATAGACCTAGAAGAATAAAGGATGCCTATAGAGCTTAAAGAGCAACACTTAATTCATCTAATCCAAGTCCAAAAAACTATATCATTCAAATACGAAGAGGGTTGATGTGTTAGGTCCCAACTCAACCTTGATCTAGGCTTTTCTTCTTCTTCTAATATTACATGGAATCCAAGTTAACATATTATTCTTCTAAGAAAGCAAGAAAATTCTTACAGATTACTTCCTAAAAAATGAAGGACTTTTAGCATTCAAAAGAAAAAACTTTTCTAGTCTACATAGGAAACTAATGAGTTGACAAATTTATTTTGTAAGCTAGGAGAATTGATGTTTTTGCGTGTTCAAAAGGTTTGCATCAATAAGGTGGTAGAGAGACTTAGCTTGACAAACTTTTTTTTGTCAACCTTAGTTTTAATAAGCTCATCATGAGAGATGGAAGTTTGTAAAAGTGGTTTAAGCCTTTAATTATGCTAGAAAAAATAGTTTGAAATCTAAGAAGTTTTTTTTTTTATTTTTAGTTTTAATACTAATTAAAAACATGTCATTATGTTTGAAATGGGGTTATTTTTAGATTCATAAAATATCTTCATGGTTTTTTTTTAAGTGAATCATGCTGAGATTTAGATTTTGAAGGCTAAAATAATCAAAATTTAGATGTGTAAGTCTAACATTCTAAGCCTAGACTAGCAAAAATATCTTTTTAAGTCTACTTGTGTCAGCTTAACTTTACTAGCTCTTTTTTTTTAATACTCTAAAATAAAATTATTTTGAAATGAACCAACTAAAATGATATTTTTGAAATAATCAAATGATGATAACATACTTAATATGATTAGAGATTTCTAATAGTGATGCAAAAATTACTTCAAAAATGTTATATATGAACTAATATACATTTTTTTTATATGATTTTTTCATCCTATATAAAATATCTTGTTAATTTTTTATAGACATATTCTCAAATGAATTATTCTTTATACTAACATAAAAATCATCAGCAAATAAATGTTTTGCCTTTTTATTTCACCATACTTTTCAAATTATTATAATTTTCTTTTATTAAAAAAATATCTTATAAATAAAAATATATGATTTTATATAAAATATACACAAACAAAGAAGTTAATTTTAATAAGAGATTTTTTCGGAAAAGATGCAAAGAGAAAAACATTTATGCTCAACATAATTATGAGTGTGTTTGGCATGATTGTTGTTGTTATGGTTGAGGTTGAAAAAAAAATAGTTTCATGAAAAGCGCTTTTAACTGCGGTTTCATAACTAAAATTGAAGTGTTGGTTAAAACTGTGGTTGAGTTTGAAGTTTAATGAAAAGCAGTTTTGAGTGTCTGGTTACCATGTTTATCATATTGCTATCAACTTGTGAAATGACTTTAAAGGACATACACATGTATTTTTTTAAATATTGTAGAGTTAATTATCATAATAATAAAATGTAATTAATAAATCAAGTAAATTACACACTCATTTTTATTCTCCCATCAAACTACTTGCAATTCCATCACGAACTAAATTCATACAATACGTCAAGGCCTATACGATCCCTCTGTTATTTGATCGATGAACAATATTTGATAAAATATCATCAGGAACAACATTTGCAATCCATAAATAGTGTTGTTTCAGGATCTCTATCTACATGTTATAGAGATATAATTCAAATGCAAAATCCAGTTGCAAGTTTTTGATCCATAATCAATTGAAAAGCAACAGGATTATGGAGTAAAACAAAGTGACACACCTTTCTCTTTCATCAGGGTTGATATCTATCTACATAATTTTTAATTTCTTTAAAATAAAATTTTTATATATTTTTTTAAATCGGTATGGGTCTGTCCCAAACTAAATGGGCCGGCCCAGTCAAATTGGCCCAAAAAGGCCTAACTCTGTTGGACTTGGGCTGGGCCGAGAGTAGGTCCAGCCCAAGAGTTCACAGAAAAGGCACAAAATGGTGCGTTGCACCTTTTGTTTACAATTATTAACGCAGTTACTGTTCACGTAACACGTGAAAGTAACATGGTCGACTGTGACGAGAGGGTCAACGGCTGATATTGACAGGTAGAGGAGGTCGAGGTGGTTCTTCCTACGGTGGTTGTGTCGGAAATGGTGCTGTGTGGTGGTTGATATGAGCCTCGTAAGGTTGCAGCTGGTGTTGCTGACGCCGGGGCTTGTAGCGTGGAGGAGAATTTGATGATGATGAGGGGGATGGTAGTGGTGCCGAGAGCTGCGAATGATTGTGGAGAGAGAAGGCAATGACAGTGACTGTAGAGAGAGAGATCGTCGACTGTGTTGGGGAAGAGAGAGAGAGATGATGGTGACTCGTTGAATTCCTATGTGTTGATGCTCAAAAAAATTCTTGTGTGTTACCTGTGACTGAGTTAATCCCATGCATGATTTGTAGTTTAACTCAAATTCAATTTGCAGAGGGAGAGACTGGAGTTGCAGAGATTATAGATCTTTGTAAGGAATATCAAATTCAATTTGCAGAGGGAGAGAGTGGAGTTGAATAGTTCAAGTGATTTTGCTTTTATTTTGGAGTGTGTGTTGCCATGTGCTGCTCTTTGTTATATAGAAAAAAGATTTAATGTTGCAGCTGGGTTTTTTGAAAAGCATCTCATAGATGTTTTCATTATTTGTGGCTGTAGCGTAATTTCAGGTGGGACCCACAGTTAATTTTATACAACTGTTTGGTTAAATCATGTTTGGCTTTGCGGTGAGTCTCAACCGTAGGCCACACTGCAGAGGCAAACACCCATTATGTCTCGACAATTTCTTGAAGTAAACCGACTTTTTGTAGCCAAAATCATGCTCTTCCCTATCTTCTTTTGAAAATAATTTAGTTTTTGGTATCATGATGAACTTTTTATATAAATTAAATAAAACAATGTATAATACACACCAAATTTTTCTTTTTGATTAAGATTTTTAGAATTGGATAAATACTCTTCATTAACTGAGAAATGAGATTGAGTTTAGTGTGGAAAATTAAACCAATCGTATCTATAAAAAAAGGATAAATTCATTTTGGTCAATATGCAATTCAATAGTGAAAAATAAATATATGTATATTATTATAATGATGGTTATTATTTAAAGTGATTTTTATTTTCTATTAGAATAATATTTTATTTTAAAAATCAACCCATCATAATAATAAAATAAATAAATGAAATTAATTTTAATAGAAAAAAATCAAAATTCTGTCACACGTTGTTGGGTGACGTTCCCCAAATGCTACCCAGTTAATGTTTCTCTAAGGTCTAGCCCATGTTTAGAGGCCCAAACGTCCAAAGGTCACTCCCACGTGAGACCTTCCGTTTACCGCTGCGCACCGTTTTCAGCTCCCACCCTCTTCCCTTTTAAGAACACAAACCAACACCCCGCAAACCCAACTTAACGAAAACAGAAAGGGTTCAAACTTGGCCGGAGGTCTGAAATACCTGCACCAAACAAATGGGAAAGAACGAGAAAACAGGGCTTGGAAGATCACTAGTAAAGCACCACAATCAAATGATTCAACAATCCAAAGAAAAAGGCCAATTTTACAAATCACAACACAAGAAAGTTCTAGAATCCTTCACTGATGTCACTGAAATCGACGCCGTCATGGAAAAAATCGACGAAGGAGACCCTCTCTCTTCCTCTTCCGTCCATCATCCTGTCCCCAACCTCCTCATCAACCTGTAAGTGACTGATTTTGTGTAATTTTTAATTCGTTTGATTTTTGTAATTTTTTCTGGAACTGAACAGAGACACGGGGTCTGGAGTGAGTAATATGACGGCAGAAGAGAGGAGAGAGAAGCAGAAGAAAGAGGAGGCGTTGCATGCTAGTAGTCTTCGAGTTCCTCGCAGGCATGTCTTTTTATTGATTATCTAACCTAATTCAACTTTTTTTTTTTAATTTGATTACAGAATTCTTACGAGTAAAATGTAAAATTTGTGTTGTTTAGGCCGCCGTGGAATGCTGGAATGTCGGTTGAAGAGCTAGATGCTAATGAAAAGCAAGCTTTTTTAACCTGGCGGCGGAGTCTTGCGAGGTTTTTTTTTTTTTTTTAATGCGCATTAATAGTTAATCATCGGTGCTGGAGAGGTTGCTTAGGTTATAATAACTGATTGTACGTACTGTCCACAGTTTCCTGTTATTAATGCAATTATGCAGTAGCTATCTTGCTATCAATTGTACGCAAATCTCTTTCCTTTAATAAATGTGTAGAGTGTCTTTGTCCACATGAGCAAATACATAAATCACCGGCTTTGCTTCCATTTACTCATTGAGCATTGTATAGTTGTTGGATTGAACCCTGTATCCGGAGCTTTGGGTACAGTACCGTGACATTTTTTGTTACATCTTGGCTCTGGATTTCATCTCTTCCATGAAGTTGTTTTTGATCTAGTTTTGCCATTCTTTGTTTTTTTTAACAATTTTAGCATGTTCATCATATTCCAGTGCTATTGGTGCTCCTCAATTAATCATCTTACATGTCTCATGCTTGAACCATCTATGTTGAATCTTGGACCACTGTTTCATGACTTTCACCATGTATATTGATCTTGGGCCATAGTCTTACGATCTTGTTTCTTAAAGATTTTCTTCAAGCTCTGGTTGTTCCCTCCCTTGTAACCTTGTCAATGTCTGTTCTCAGGGTTTTTCTTTTCTATCTTTTTCCTTTTGCAAGACCTATGGTGCATATCTAATTAAGGGGTGTATGGCTGGATATATATTTTATAAGATTGATTGTTGGAGAGGGTATATTGACTGTTGTGAATTTTGTAAAAATTGTCAAATGAGATGATGTGCGGCAAATACTTATTTTGTCTGTCAAGTTCCTTGTAGATTGAATCTGATTGATTACCTTTTTCATTGTGCTAATGTATTGAACAGGATTTTGCTATACAAAAGAAAACTTTATACAATAAAAATTGTTTGCAGTAAAATGGGAAGGTGGCCTATGCTGCAAGATGATGTTTGTGGATTAGTCAACCTAAATTCTCTCTTATCTTCAACTTAGACTGATGTTGTGAACTGTGACAAATGAATAGTAATTGGATTAGAAGGCGAAGCCTTAACCACAGTTAAAGACATTTTACGTTACTTTTTCAGTGATTAGAGATTCTATCCTTTTTTCTGGTGTATTGAGTTATTAATAATTGATTGTTCCCAAACATTCCTTTTGTTTTAATGATTTTTTTTGCATGGTTATTTCCTCAGCCTTGAGGAGAATGAGAACCTTGTTCTTACTCCATTTGAGAAGAACTTGGATATTTGGAGACAGCTTTGGCGGGTGCTTGAACGCAGTGATTTGGTAAGCCGATTGTTGTTGAATCACATGATATGGAACAACATTACTTTACTTTTCTTGTTTTTTTTGTTATGTACCTAATATATATATATATATATATATATATATATATATATATATATATATATATATATATATATATTAGGGGTAACATTATACACTAGAGAATCAGATATTATATAAAAATATGAAACTGAGACTATTGAAATTATAAGAGCCCTTGCCAGTAAAATGCAAGCATTGTGGATTCTGTCCAAGTGAATTCCTTAACTGTTGAGGGTGTCTTGGCCTTACAACACAATTGTTCAAGGGCAATGAAATTCTGATCTCTCTTCTTTTTTCCTGGTTAGAAGAATCTAAGGTTCAAGATCCCTTATTTCAAATAAGAGGCAGGTGAGCTGGGTGCTTGTTGTTGAGAAGTAGTTGGGCTACTAAAGAACAGGCAGTGGGATTATATATATGGTGCCATGAAGAGGGTGCAAAATGTGTAGGATTTAAAAAGACAATTTGATCAATGACTGTCCAAAACAACTTTTTCCCTAGGCAGTGCCGTGCTGATTGCTCTTGGTTATATGCTTGGTTAAAAGGGTGGTGGTGATTTTTTTCAATATATAGAATTTTCCGATAACTTCTATTATGTGATATCAACTTGATCACACCTTCATGTGTATGATGAGGGTTGGCACATCCCTTTTATCTAGGGGTTGGGGTTTCTTACACAGATTTTCTATTCTCATTGACTGATATTTTTAATGAGGCAATTCTGCTAATTAATGTATTTAACTTCCCTAAAACTTATTTTACAAGATGTCATCCTGTCTGTAAATTGTCGCATGTATGGTTATGAGGATTGACATGTTCTTTGTAGCAAGGCCTTTGAATTCCTTTCATGTAATCAATCTTTTTCCTCCGTTTTTAATCTGTTATTTGTATTCAAGGGGACTGAATTAAAACCTTTCCTTTTATGCTATCCCATGGAAATTTTGACAAGTTATGTTCTTTTCAGCTGGTAATGGTTATTGATGCTCGAGACCCCTTGTTCTACCGCTGCCCTGATCTTGAGGTAATATATACCTTTGTTTTTTATGTAATAGTGTTAAAATAACTTGGCATGGCCAGGAGGATGCTTTGTTAAAAGAACTTGCACAGAATTGACTGGTAACTCTCAGATATGATCTCCATTTTGTTTCCTAGTTGGAAAATTAAAGAAGAAAGTATTAGATGTTGACAATTCAGTCAAACTTTCAATTGACTTTTTCTGCTTACTTTCTTTCTTTATTAGCTAGAAATTTTTATGCTAGATGGTGCGGTGCAGCATGAGTTTAGTATTATGTTTGATGCAGGCATATGCACAGGAGATTTATGAACACAAAAGGACCCTACTTCTTGTAAACAAGGCTGATCTTTTACCTTTATCAATCAGGTAAGTACCCTAGCAAATTTCTGTTGGTGTTACGAAATTCTACCCTTCTGCAATCTCTCGAAAAAAAATTTACTGACTTTACCCGCAGGCAGAAATGGGCAGATTATTTTCGCCATCTTGGGATTCTGTTTCTATTCTGGTCAGCCAAGGCTGCTACTGCAACTCTTGAGGGGAAAATACTACAGGGCCCCTGGAATGAACAAGCTACCTTGCAAGAGATGGATGACCCTGATACAAAAATTTATGAAAGGGATGAGCTTTTGGCCCATTTACAGTCTGAGGCTGAAAAAATTGCCAGAAAGAGGAGTGAATCAGTCTCCAGTGGCTCAGGTCCATCTAATTTTCAGTGTTCTGGCGGAAATGTTGCAGGCAATTCAGCTCCCAAGCATGTGGTAGTGGGTTTTGTCGGGTATCCGAATGTGGGTAAAAAGCTCAACAATCAATGCCTTGATGGGCCAGAAGCGAACTGGAGTCACCTCTACTCCGGGAAAGACAAAGCATTTCCAAACACTCATAATTTCTGATGAGTTGACCTTATGTGATTGCCCAGGATTAGTTTTCCCTTCCTTTTCAAGCTCAAGATATGAAATGGTTGCTTCAGGGGTGCTGCCAATTGATCGAATGACACAGCACAGGGAGGCTGTGCAGGTTGTAGCAAACCGAGTTCCAAGGCGTGTCATTGAGGATGTCTACAAAATAGACCTGCCAAAACCTAAGCCATATGAGCCTCAGTCCCGGCCTCCTTTGGCATCTGAATTATTGAGGACATATTGTGCCTCTCGAGGGTATGTAGCATCCAGTGGATTGCCTGATGAAACCAGAGCTGCTCGTCAAATTCTGAAGGATTACATTGATGGGAAGCTAACTCACTATGAGATTCCCCCTGGAATTTCTGAGGAGGAAGGAAGCGATCAAGATGATGCAGGGTCCAACTTGTCCGAAACACACCAGTCAGATTCATCTGACACTGGAAACCCAGCTGAAATTGATGGAAAAAATACACCTGCCCTTGAGCATGTGCTGGATGATCTTAATTCATTTGACATTGCCAATAGACTTGCTCACGAGAAGGTTACTGTTAAGAAGCCAAGAGCCTCGGCCTCGGCCTCGCACAAGCAACACAAGAAGCCTCAGAAGAAAAAGGATCGATCATGGAGGGTTGGAAATGATGATGGTGATGGAATGCCAGTTGCAAGAGTCTTCCAGAAATCGGTGAACACAGGTCCACTCAAGACTGGGTAAGGCAACAAATAAGCGCAGGTATTTATATCGTCTCCTGTATCACTCTTGTCTCTCCTGTCATTGCTGCATATTTATGGTTGATGGCTTGACGCCTAGAGGTCAGCTTTGTGACAAAGAGGGACAAAGAAAAAGAAAGAATAGCTTGAGCACCAAGTGTTATTTTTATGAAGCGAATTGGTCATAAAATGTTTTTGTAATTTGTACCCAGCCTCTTTATGCATTCCAACCTCATATGGTGTTGTGCAAGAAAAAAAAAACTACTTGAAGTGGCTAGATTCTGAAACTAATTGATGGGTTTTTTTTATTAGTTTGACTTGAACTCCACAATATTTTTGTTTTATTCATCAATAATTGTTTGATTCAATTACTATTTTTTTAACAAATAGCAAACACGTATTCAGTTTACTATAGTGTAGAATAATTACAAATCCAAGTGAACTAAACCCCAACACTAAATACAAACACTTTCCATAATCTCAAGTTTCCATTGCCTTTCCAAAAACATTATGGGTTCGGCCTGGGCTTCATTTCTTCCTAACTGCATTTTACTACTAGGCCGTGGTAGATCCATAACTTGGGCAGAGCCTACTTGTTTGAAGACTTCAGGAACCAAGGACAACGAAGAGGCTGGGACAAATTGATGTATGGTTGCAGTTGTTTTTTAAAGTGTTTTTTGTTTAGAAATATATTATAATTATGTTTTTTTTATTTTATTCTTAAAATTATTTTTGACATCAGCATATGAAAATGATTTAAAAAATAAAATTAAAAATAATTAAAATTAAAAATCATTTTTTTTAAAGAAACGCAGTGTCAAACAACCTTAAAATCTTTAGATCAATTATGTACTATTACTAACATCAACATTATTACTTGTTAAAAAGAACTAAATGGAAAGAGAAGTTATTGTAGCCCAAAAAATACTTTACTATTAATTGAAATTGTGAAATGATAAAATTACCTTTGACTAAAACAAAAACTTTGAAGTATTAAGGAAAAAATTATATTCTTACAATTACATTGTTGTCTCTTTTTTTATTGGACATTAAACAAAACAAAACAATTTATGGGAGCAAAATTGTCTTTTCAGAATTATATAATTGTCTTCTATAATTTATACGGGTTAGATTATCATTCTCTTTTTATTGCACAATAAATATATTAATTTAACATTATAATAATATAAAAAATACCTATTACTAAGGGGTGTATCGATCTTTCTAATTTTTTCGAAACCATATAATTATTCTGATACCTTATCTTTATATGATTACACAATTGTCTTTCTTTCTTTTATTGCAAATTAAACAAAACTAAAAGAGAAGATGAAGCTCTTATAGTCCAATAGGCACTTCACTATGTGTTGGAATTGTTGTCTAGAAAACAACTTTGGACTTGATATTAGGGTAAAATTGTCTTTTCACAATTACACAATTGTCTTCTACAAATTGTATGAGGTTAAATTATCATTTCCATTTTATTGTACAATAAACTACTCATTTAACATTAGAATAAAAAAAAAAAGAATACCTATTTCTTTGATATCTTCAAAGAAAACAATAATCAAAACCACTCTCTTTAATCACCAAACACCAACGAGATTGGGTGATGCAAGCCCCAACAACACATCAGGGTTGGTGTTCCTAACTTTTTTTTCCCCTTTGTCTCCCTCTCCTCCTTGAATTCAACACCAACCCTTTTAATTTTTTTCCTTTATATTTGGTTCGTGTCATTTTAATTACTTTTTTTTAATGAGCCAAGAAATTATAAATGTGTTTCAATTTCACTATTTTTTTAATTTTTTATCTTTCAGATTTAATCCTTATTCTTTTGATTACATTTCTTAATTTTTAATAAGCTATAAAATTAAAAAATCTAATTTCCCTTGATATATATATATATATATATATATATATATCCCTTCATGATTTATTTTTCTTCAAATTTGACCTCTATTCTTTTTATTCCAATCATTTTCCTTTGACAAGCTTTTTAAATTGATTTGTTTTTCACAGTTTTATCCTTCAAACTTAAATCGGTTAGGAGTACGCTTCTTATTTGAATCTAGTTCAAAGATTTTATAGGTTATGAGTTTGAGAGATTAGAACAATTTTAGAAGGTTTATCTAGGTTAAATTAGTTTTTTAATCCCTTTTTAAAGATTTGATTTATTATTTTTTATTGTTTTCTTTCTATGAAATTAGTGTCAAGTTTATGATTACAATGATTGTTTTCAAATGTTAATATGGTTTGATTTTTATTTTTTTGGGCTCTTTTTTAAATTGATTTATTTCAATATCATCATAAAAAAATTCATTTATTTTAAATTGGTGTTCCCACATTTTGTTTTTCTTTCCTTTCTATTAAGATATTCATTAGAGAACTCGGATCGTTTTTGTACTCATGGTCATGTGGTTTGCAAGTTAACACGAGTGAACTCAAATATTTTTTCAGTGTTACGAGTTAGTCTCAAGTTGTTGACCAGAGTTACTAGTTTTAAAGGTTAACATAAATTAATTATTTTATTTCTTTTTTTAATTGAATTATTTTGAAAATCATTGGACATTTTATTTATTGACAATCAATCTTCATTTTTTTTATTGTTATCTTTTTTTTTTCATTTCACATGGTTTTTAAATTGATATTATTTTTCACAATTTATCTTTCAAAATTAAAATGGTTAGGATCTAAGTTTCTTGATTTAACTTTGTTCAATAATTTCATGCTGTTTTTTATCGTGGGGTATGCGACTTAACTAAGGCTGACTCATATATTTTCATTTTTATTTTATTTTATTTTGTCCTTACCCTTTAAGTTGTTTGATGATTGAGTTTTATGATTTTACTTGATTTGCTTTCAAACATGGTCACCCTAATATCACAACTAGGTCAAACAAATCCCATATTGACCTTAGTGGGATCAGATCGAGTGTTTAAGAACTTTTTAAATTATTGTTTTTTTTTATTTTCATCATGAACATTTTATTTTCCATAGATTGAACTTCATCCTTTTCTTTTTCATTTATTTTTGTGGGGTTATCATGTTCTCATTAAATTAATTAAGAATTGGTATTTGAACATTTTTTTGGCAGTATTTCTTTTTTTTTTCTATGAACTTATTTCAATCGTATATCTATGGATATAAAGTTTGCAAGTTAAATTGATTTATTTGGGTTTTTTTTTTGTCTTTTTATTTTTCATTCTCCCCTTTTAATATTAAGTTGTTTTATTAACGTGGACCAATCCAAAAACACCAGCAATAACCTATTACATGTTCCAAATGGTCCAATAACCTAGTCTAAGACAAAGACATTGAAAGAGACATTAAATGCATTGGTTTTGAAGGTTTCAAGCAAGTCAGAATTGCAAAGGACCATTGCAGTATCAAGACGAGACCTTAATATATCTTATACATGTGCAAGATGGGTCCAATACAACTTTATTTTGGCTATGAAGTGAGGACAACAAAGAAAATAAAAAAATTCTACTACAACTTGAAAACAACATAGGTGGTTGATTTTTTCTTTTGTTTCTAGGATTAAGATGTTGGATGGAAAGCTATAAACAAGTCTTGAATCAACTCTATATTTTACTTCTCTTCTTCTCAAAGCAATTAATGTATTTAATATTATGGGATTTATTTAATTTTGTTAGCTACAGCCCAAGGCTTGTTTGGGCTTAATAATTCTTTGTGTTTAACTAGGATCCAAGACTTGTTTAGATTAAGTCATGGACTTTCCAATTTAAAGTTTTGGGTCAGTTTTGAGTGGACCTCATATAAGTCTACATAAGGGGTCCATTAGGGTTAATTTTTCAATAGCTATATAAACTCATGTAAGCTAATTTTTGGCCGCCATTGATGAATATTACTTTTAAATTTTTCAGTTTTACGTGCGAGAGTGATTCTTGCATTTTTTAGTTCTTGAACAAACTGAATATGACGTATCAAAGATTAGTTGGCTTTGTGGCGTCATTCCAATAGTGTTGGTGCTTTGAGGCAGGTTTCCATTGTGTCACATTTCTATCAAACCTATTTTGATTTTTCAGGATCAAATCTCAATCTTGATTATGGGTTGCGTGACTACATGATCACGAGGTTCACATCATTCATAGTTGGGGTTGTGATGTGGATCAACCCAGAAATACCAACAAGGGCCTATTACATGTTCCAAATGATCCAATGACTTGGTCTAAGACAAAGACATTGAAAGAGACATTGAATGCATTAGTTTTCAAGGTTTAAACCAAGTCATAATTGAAAGGTCCATTGGAGTATCAAGCAATGTTGTTGTTCTCATTCTGTTTTTGTCGAAACGTTTCATTTCAGTCAAAAAATGAGATAAAACAACGTAGTTTTTACTTCGCTTAAAATTTCGGTCCATTCTGGAAATTCCACCCAAATTCTGGCTGGAACGTTCTGGTTTCGTTCTACCCGTTTTGTCCCGGGCAAATAGTGTTTTTTTAAAATAATAAATAATTTTACAATATCAATCATATCTCTTAATCCGACTATTAGATTGAGATAAAATTTTACAAAGAGTCTTAACATAAATATATATATATATATATTATGTTAATATTTCAGAGATATCAGAGAATATAATGACTTTACAAGATTGATGATGATATTCTCGTGATATTATACAAGATTGATGATGATATTCTCGTGATATTATACATGTTCATAATTTTGTTCAGAAAAATAAAATTTTATTGTGTCATTTTTTAGATTATTTTTTTTCTCAATTTTATTATTCAACGAGTTGCAAGGCGAATTGAACTTTATAATTTGATTTGCTTTATTTAAGGTTATCATGGTCTTATAATGGAGGTCACACATTTGAAAGGTTGACCCGAGTTGATTCAATATATCGTTGTTTCAATATTTTTTGTAGATGTAACTTGATTTTTTTAATTAAACTATATTTTTATCATTTTTTCATTGTATCTTTGAACTCATCAGGTTGGTCGAGTTATATCAGTTCAACTCTCATTTTTTTACTTATATTTGAAATTTAAATTGCATAATTCTAAATACTTTTTTTGGATTTGAACTATTTTATTTTTGATTTCTTACACACACACACACACAAACAATACAAACCCGAAACGAAGAGCATAAACACTTTGAAAACTGAATCATTCTGTTCCACTTGAAAAAACAAAGCACCAACCAAAATAGAATTGACAACCTTGATTTAAGAGGAGACCCTAACACATCTTATCCGTGTGCAAGAGGAGTCCAATACAACCTTATTTGAGCTATGGAGTGAGGACAACAAAGGAAACAAAGAACTTTGGGCCAAGTTATTTCCAAGTTGTAGTAAGATTTTTTTGCACAAGATATGCTCTGCAAAGGGGACATACCTCTACAATCTTTTGGTAAAGTTTCAGCTCAATCCAACAATTTAATGTGAAAATATGCTCAATACTGTAAAACAATACAATATGAAATTACATCAAAGTTTGAGTTTGACCATGTGTAGATCATATCAATCCTTCCGTTTTCAAGAAGATTCGCCCTTAAATATTGAATAGGATCATTAGCAACTTTATTAGCCTCTTGTTTAAGCCTTCATAATTTCCCTATTGCTAACACACACGTTAATAGGAATATTAAGATCAAGTCCATAACCATTTCAAATGATGTTATAAGTGATAGAATATTCTCCCTCTATAATATATGATGTGAATATTTTGATCACGTGATCAAGCAACTCCCAACAAAGATAATACTTCCCTAATAAAATTGAAAATTAGGTTTATCTCAAGGCACTAATATTATTAAAATTGAATTGAATTGAATAATGCCATAAAGTCAATTATACCTTGATAAAATATTGTATCTTGTCTATTTGCAGGGGTAAAATAGTACTTGTAATGTACAAAAATGCACGACAAAGACTAAAATACCCCCAAACATTCTGGTAATGCCAACCAGTCTTTTAGAAAAGTTAAATACCCTGATTCCAAGGATAATTTTGAGGTGCACTCAAGGATAAAATAATAATTATACTATTGTAATCCACAATAATTTATGTCTAATGCTACAATGAAATACTAAACTCTCTTAGTTTTTTGTATAATAATACAAAACTTGATCTATAGATATGGTGAACAAAGAGTAAAGGGATAAATTATAAAGAACTTAACTTAAGAGACTAATATATAATCTCTCTCAAACAAGAAGGACTTAAAAAAATAATTTACAAAAAATATTCTTTCTGGTAGAGAGAGAAACAAAGATAGACACATCCTTTCATTCATCCGTGCATAGATCTTAAGAGAGGGTTTTTCCGTTCCGTGTTTATGTTTTTCTCTGTTTATTTTCTTTCCTCGACCGGCTCGGCGTTAGAGAGAGGAAAGCGAGAAACCTAATCGAATTAAAGAAAAAGAAATTACAGTCTCTCTCTCCTTTCTAATTTTGAAAATTCTCGCGGAAATTGAAAATTAAAGGCTAGGGTTTCGAACTGATATTATCTAATAATCGAAGTGAATCTTTCAAGGATGTTAATTAGAGATTTGAATTCGTTTGAATTTGAATTTTTGCACCGATCTTGAAATCAGGGTCGATTGATCGAGAAATGGATGTGGACGCGTCTTTGGGGGTGACTGATCACGATCCGGCGGTGCAAGACGCTACTTCTTCGCCGAAGGAAATGGACGGGGAACAGATAGGGGAGCAGCCGCAAAAGCTGTCAGGATCCCAGGCAGCGTCTACGGAGGCAGTTACGGGTTCTAGTACTACTACAACGGCGCCGCAGCAGGTAGTGCAAGCGCAACAGCAGAGTCCGGTGGGGGGGCCGAGACACGCGCCCACGTATTCGGTGGTGAATGCGATTATAGAGAATAAAGAGGATGGGCCTGGGCCTAGGTGTGGACATACCTTGACTGCTGTGATTGCTGTTGGAGAAGAAGGCACGCCTGGGTATATTGGACCCAGGTTGATCTTGTTTGGTGGTGCCACGGCACTTGAGGGAAATTCTGCGTCTACAGGGACTCCTTCTTCGGCTGGGAGTGCTGGAATCAGTATGTTTTTTTTTTCTATATATATATATATTGGTTGTTTTAATTACTTTGGTGGTTCGATTGTTTGATGATAATTTAGTAATTTTAGGGTGAAACTTTGATTGAATTGAAGATGGTTATGTAGGTTTAGTCAAGTTTTTGCGTGTTTTGTTACTAGGTCTATTGAGAAAAATGGTGGTTATAATTTACTGAATTCTGGTTAATTCGGGAGGAAGTGACCTCAGCTACATGCTTTGGTAATTTTGTTATTTTTTTTCCTTGTAGGAAGTGGCAATAGGAATAAATGGTTTTGTGAACTCTAGGGTTATTTAAACTCAGTGCATTTCAAATGGGGTATTTTGCTTGATTGAACTAAGAATCTGCTATTGGTTATGAAGTTTTAGTTCATGCCACATTGGTTCTGGTACTAAGTAAGCAAACTTCTCTATGGTTCCGAGCTTCCAATTAGCCTTACTGTTATTTTACTGAATCTTGAGAAACTCAAACTTCAAAATCATGGGAAGCACTGATTTTGCTGTTTTTTTTATTTATGCTATACCGGTGGTATTCAAGATCTACTGTTGTTAGAGTCCAGCTAATTCAACAGGCTTGTGATAATTATTTCATGAGGCTACATGCTACTCAGGATGCTCTCCATGTGTTTGTCTTGAATGTTGATGCTTTAGTGGTGTGTGAAGCTTTTGAGTCAAAGCCCAACTCAAAGTGATTGGCAAGTTTGTGATTTGAAAATGCACAAGTTTTGTTCAAGCTTCATATAGCTGCTAGATGAATGGATATTTAGTTTTTGCAATGATATTTGTCTTGATATCCTAGCTCTTATTGCATCCCTATATTCAACACTATTTTTCTTGAATCCCAGTAGCTCATGGTAGCAGTTTCACTCTTTTATGTCAGTCCGAAAACCATGTTGACATTGTTGCATCAGCAAGAAATGAATGACATAAGAAGACATTTTTTTTTCTCTACCGAGTCTGAGTGATAATGTTTTATTAACTCCCATTACCTTTATGGTTTGGTCTAAATGCAGGACTAGCAGGTGCCACAGCTGATGTACACTGTTATGACGTGTTAACGAATAAATGGGCTAGGTAAGCTTAGCATGTGGAACCGTTCATTTCAGGAGCCCAATTCTACTATAAAACATTGCCTTTCTCTTATTTTCTATGGGGTTTTTGTACTATGAACTTTTTTTTCCCCAGGATTACTCCATTTGGAGAACCACCCACACCAAGGGCTGCCCATGTGGCAACTGCTGTGGGAACAATGGTAGTAATTCAGGTGAATTTATGGCGAATCATCCTATTTAGTTCACATCTTTTACCAAATCATGGTTATCTTTACTTTGTCACATATTAACTTTTCAGTGATGACTTGAATTTTACATTCAAAACAGGGTGGAATTGGTCCAGCTGGTTTGTCTGCTGAGGATCTTCATGTCCTTGACCTAACGCAGCAACGGCCGCGGTGGCATAGGTTGGAGTCCTTACGCTTTCTCATTCTTTTGTATTTATGATGTAATTTTGATTTATATGAATGTTAATTTCTTGTAGAGTTGTTGTTCAAGGCCCAGGACCAGGGCCACGATATGGGCATGTGATGGCATTAGTGGGTCAAAGGTATCTCATGGCAATTGGAGGGAATGATGGTAAGTGACTTCACTGTCAAAGCTCGCCCCTCACATGTTGTACATGGAGTTAAGTTTAGCTTGCTGGCTATCACTGCGAGAATGTATATGTGCTTACATCAAGATCTTTTATGTATTTTTACAATTGTTTGGTTTATGCTTTTCAGGAAAGCGGCCTTTGTCTGATGTATGGGCCTTGGACACAGCAGCCAAACCTTATGAATGGCGTAAACTAGAACCGGAAGGGGAAGGGCCACCACCATGCATGTAAAACTCCCCCCCCCCCCCATGAAAACATAATATATGATTTTAGATATACTGCTACTACTTAATATGTGTGCCTTCTGATATTTTTTTGTACACTCTCTGTCTTGCATGCATGTACAAACTTGAGCCTTAGTTTCATGTTTATTTGGATGTTGGGGCTTATCTAATTGTAATTCCTGACATTTCTACTGTTGGTAACTATTGACGAAATGTTTCAGCTACTGTCATCTCATAATCATATCCAATTCATGGTTCTTTGCAAATTGACTCAACATATAATCTCGTTGCCATCATTATGATTTTCCCTACATTCATTTGAGCTAGAATCTTTTCTTTGAAAATGAAAAATAAAATATGGGAGAGGGAGAGATGGTGACAGAGCATGGTAGAAAGATGGAAATAATGATTTATATATGTGCCAATGACAATATTTGCAAGTACATGTTTGCAATTGATATCTCAAATGGCTGCTTCTTTTTTGTTTAGTTGGCTTTTGTCGTTTTTCTTTTATGTTGTAGTCATATCTGAAGGCTTAGCTAACTTCTCTTCCTTTATTATGCTTGACTAGGTATGCTACTGCAAGTGCACGCTCAGATGGTCTGCTTCTGCTTTGTGGTGGGAGGGATGCGAACAGTGTGGTAAGCTCAAAACTTGACATGTATAATGTTTGGCTATAATAGATGCATTTCAGAAAAAAAACTGATATTAGTTCTTAGTGGGATTTCTTGTTTATTTCATAGTGATTGCTTCTAGAGATGTTACCTGATTTGTTTTTTCAAAAGAAACCTCAGATTATTATTTGTTAGAACTTTGTTGGCAAACAAGTTGTATGACACTGCTAATCTTTCTAATTCATGAATTTGAAAATGGAAACAAAATCCTCTGCAAGAATTGCAACATTTACGCCAGCTTTTTGGGAGCAATTTATAAAATTACACCTGTAATCATTAGTAGATATTCATTTATTAATCCAGACAACCCAACCTAGAATTGCCACCAATGAAGAGAATGAAATGAATTTCGGAGACAAATTTCTAGGTTTCCTAAGCTTTTGAAGGGAAAGGTGAGATTTATTTTCTTTTGTTTTTTGTTTTATATATATTTATTTATTTCCATAACAAGGTGTGTGCTGCTGTTGGGGTCTTTGGGTGTTGGAAACTTATCTCATGCATTCTCTTGTAGTCGGCAGTCATTTCTGTGCCTTTCTTTTTGAAACTTTTGATTAATGTGATTTCTCAAATTTGTTCTTAAATTGCTTGGAATTTTTCTTAACCATCTATTCAACTTTGCCAGGAATGGATGTAATTTTATGTTTGCTGCATGTTTTATTTAGATAATAACAATATTACAGGAATAATATATTTGTAATAAAGGAATTTATTGAAATCATGCCTTCTTAAATTTTCACTTCATTTGAAATTTTTTTTTCTGGAAGAACATAGTGCAATTACTTTATTTATATGAATGGTGATATTTTTTTGTTTGTGATGTGAGATTTTGCTAACCTCTTTTTATGTGTTGCTTGTTCCTTGCCGCTTGACTATTCAGCCACTTGCAAGTGCATATGGACTTGCTAAACATAGGGATGGCCGTTGGGAATGGGCAATTGCTCCTGGTGTCTCTCCATCTTCAAGATATCAACATGCAGCAGTAGGGTTTTGTGCATGAGTATATTGTGTTTAATTGACTTGCTTCTGCCCATGAAGATTAATTACCCTTCAATTGTTCAATATAGGTCTTTGTAAACGCCAGGCTCCATGTATCTGGAGGGGCACTTGGTGGTGGTCGCATGGTAGAAGATTCATCAAGTGTTGCTGGTAATTCCTGAGTTACATTTTATTACATTGCATCCTGTATCCAATATGTCATCACTTTGTGCTGTCAGATTTTATTTAGCTTGAATTTAATGTGAAGGTGGGAGCAATTCAAAATCCAGTTCCAGTGATGTAACTGTTCCCAATAAGATTGTGTTTATTTCTTTCTTCAGAGATGATTCTGCCTTGAATTCTATTAATAACCTCATGTTTTCCCATATATAGTGTTGGATACTGCAGCAGGAGTTTGGTGTGATACCAAATCTGTGGTTACCAGTCCAAGGACTGGCAGGTACAGTGCTGATGCTGCGGGTGGAGATGCTGCAGTTGAGTTAACTAGGCGTTGCCGGCATGCAGCCGCTGCAGTTAGTGACCTGATATTTATTTATGGCGGTTTACGTGGTGGTATGAGATGATCCTACTTCTATAATAATTGCTGCATTTTGTTTATGAGTTTTCTTTTGCCAACGTGATGTCCACGCAAAACAATTGCTGTATAGGCAACTTCTATGTTGTGATAAGCGAAAAATATCTGGATGTTATGGAAAGGTGGACTAGGGAAAGCAGTTAGAGGATTGTACTTGATGTTTCTCAACAGTTTTGAAAAGGAATGTGAAAGGCTGAATATGACATTGCTGAAGTTAGTAGTATATATGACAAGATATGGAAACGTTGTTAAAGCTCAATAAGATTTCATAATGTGTTACATGGCTTTTAAATGGAGTAATATGTGGTTCAGGGCATTAACTGGCTTACAGTTTCAGACAAACATTATGGATTTCTTGGAGAAACCTGTAAAGGGCTGGAATCTTTTGAAACTACATCAGATAAAAATGGATTTGAATGATGACATTGGAAGCCAATTAGCTTAAACATGCTGTAAGGTTAAGATGCCTTCATGCAGTGGTCTATACTCATCCTTAACAATGACTTGTAAGAATGTGAGCATAACACTTGGTCTTTCTTGACTCTTAGCTCTAGTTTATGTTCTCCTGATTTAGTTCATTGCCTTTTGATATTGCAACCACCTGACTTGAACTGTTGACCTGATGGTTCATGTATTAACACAAATTAACAGACTGCAATGGAGTCTGGTTTAGTACCATTTGTTAGTCCTTATAAATGTAAATGATCAATCAAGAGAATAATTTCTATTTTAACATGTGACTATAGATATGTATTTTGAAGAATATCTTAAAAACTCAAGCCCGGAGAGTTTATTGAAGACTTTCCAATTCATTGTTCTTGAAAGTTCATTACAACGAGCCCTTCTTATCTTATCATTCAAAGTACTGTATTTTGATAAATGTGTTTATGCATAGGGGTGTTGCTCGATGACCTACTTGTTGCTGAAGATCTGGCTGCTGCTGAAACAAGTGCAGCTTCCCATGCTGCAGCTGTAGCCGCTGCTTCCAATGTACAAGCTGGTAGGATACCTGGAAGATGTGGATTTGTAGATGAAAGAACTGGGCAAACAATGCCTGAAGCAGCACCTGATGGTGCTGTTGTGTTGGGCAATCCAGTTGCTCCCCCAGTAAATGGTGACATGTACACTGATATAAGCACAGAGAATGCAATGCTCCCTGGTCCCAGGTAAGCCAGCCACTTCATTTGGTCTTCATTGTCATTAGATCTAAGTAGATGTGCATCATTCAAGGAGTTAGTAGATGTGTGCATCATTGAAGGAGTTGCTGGATGCGTGTCAATATGCAGGAGAACGAACAAAGGTGTTGAGTATTTGGTTGAAGCATCAGCTGCAGAAGCTGAGGCTATCAGTGCCACTCTGGCTGCTGCCAAGGCACGGCAAGTTAATGGAGAAGTTGAGCTACCTGATAGAGATCGTGGAGCCGAGGCTACTCCTAGTGGGAAACAAATATCTACATTGATTAAGCCTGATTCTGCTGGATCGAACAACATTGTTCCTACTGGAGTTCGGTTACATCACAGAGCTGTCAGTATAAAAAATTAATAAACTTTTTGAATATGATCTCTAAGTCAATTTTGGCATGAAATATGCATATTTACATCAGACTTTATAGCTGAGACTGGCTTTTCAGGTTGTTGTAGCTGCTGAGACTGGCGGAGCTTTAGGTGGCATGGTTAGACAGCTTTCAATTGATCAGTTTGAAAATGAAGGCAGGCGGGTAAGTTATGGAACCCCCGAGAGTGCAACTGCAGCTAGAAAACTACTGGATCGACAAATGTCCATCAATAGTGTGCCTAAAAAGGTATTTGATCATTCAATTTGAAGTACATGTGTGTAGTGGCTTTGAAAATGCTGCTAGATGCTTCTTTATACAATTATGTGAGCAGATTGGGCTACTGACCTGAATTAGTCTGGAAATATTGAGATTGTTAATGCTTTTGCTTTAGCACTTTAATTGTATACTGCTGGGGTTGTCTTTAACATAAATCAAATTGTCCATATGTTGATTGATATATAAGATAGGCATATGCATCATGGAATGAAGTCAGGATTCAGTTTAACCACTTCTGTGGGTAGAGATCAAGGTTATCAATCTTGTTTCGCTTTGGCCGAAACGTTTCGTACGAGTAAAAAAAACTAAACAAAACGGTGTTGTTTTTGTCTCGGTTTAAAATCCAGCCTGTACAGGATATTTCGGCTACTGACCTGAATTAGTCTGGAAATATTGAGATTGTTAATGCTTTTGCTTTAGCACTTTAATTGTATATTGCTGGGGTTGTCTTTAACATAAATCAAATTGTCCATATGTTGATTGATATATAAGATAGGCATATGCATCATGGAATGAAGTCAGGATTCAGTTTAACCACTTCTGTGGGTAGAGATCAAGGCTATCAATCTCGTTTCGTTTTGGCCGAAACGTTTCGTACGAGTAAAAAAAACTTAGACAAAATGGTGTTGTTTTTGTCTTGGTTTAAAATCCAGCCCGTACAGGATATTTCGGCTACTGACCTGAATTAGTCTGGAAATATTGAGATTGTTAATGCTTTTGCTTTAGCACTTTAATTGTATACTGCTGGGGCTGTCTTTAACATAAATCAAATTGTCCATATGTTGATTGATATATAAGATAGGCATATGCATCATGGAATGAAGTCAGGATTCAGTTTAACCACTTCTGTGGGTAGAGATCAAGGTTATCAATCTCATTTCGTTTTGGCCGAAACGTTTTGTACGAGTAAAAAAAACTAGACAAAACGGTGTCGTTTTTGTCTTGGTTTAAAATCCATCCCGTACAGGATATTTCGGCCAAATACTGGCCGAAACGCGCCGGGTGCGCTGTTTCGGCCATGATTTTTGTTTTTAAAAAAATGAATTAAGTAAATGGCTAAATGCCCCTCACCCCTATTTCCCCAAATCAATTTCACATTTTCACTCAAAATCTCAAATCAAATCCCTAACAGTTCTTTTCTTTTAAAACCCAAATTTCAAATAGCTAGATTACGACAATAGCTTAATTTTTTCTTATTGATAATTCTCACTTGCACAAGTAGTACTCTCTGGTGGTGCTTGTGGTGGCATAAGTGAAGCAGGATTTTGCTGCTGTGGTGGTCTCTTTCTCTTCTTCTTCTTGTAGCTAATCCCTCTAGCTTTAGACTGTGAGTCCCTAACTTCACGTAGATAAAGCCTAACAGCACGAGCCCGGTAAGTGGTGGTGATGGAGGAGGAAGAGGAGGGGGAGGCTGTGGTGGTGGTAGCGAGGGGGAGTGTGATTATTGGCCGAGGTCAAGCAAGACCCCAAAAAAACTCTTCCCTTCTTAGATAAGCCTGAATCCCTAGGGGTAAGCAAAGAAGACTTTACAAACTTTACTGGATGCGTAGGTAAAAATGTTTAATCAATTGTTTTCTTTTACTTTGGCGTTGTTTTTAAACAGACAGTCCATCTTATATTGCTAGATAAAATTAAGTTGAACAATTCAAAGACTATATGCAAATCTTTTATATATTAGCCCCATCAATATTTTTATTTATAATATTTTAATCTCAAACCTAGCTGGTGTTTTCGTTCAAACTATTTTTGTTGGATCTTCTCCTATTTTCATTCGTTAAACAACATATGTTTCAAATTAATTTATATATGAAAATCTTTAAAAATTAACCTATACTTGTATAATAATTTTTTATGGGAAATTGAAGACTTTATAATATACCTTCCTCGATGTAACATAAGAACTTGGTGATAATTCAGGTTAATTTTGTTCAACAACAAATCAAATTAATCTTTTTCATATATATATTAATTAATTATATATTAACAGTATAACCTTGAAACAGCGCGTTGAAAAGCTCCGAAATCGAAACATTCCGTATCAATAGAAAAAACGAAACGCCAACCGAAGCAGAATTGACAACCTTTGTAGAGATCTTGGGCTCTGTTGACATGTTCCAAATTGAGATGAGTATCAGAATATCTCAGTGTTGCTGAATGCTACCATAATGGCTTTCTAATTCAGCTGAATAACACTCCATTGCAAACTACTTCCTGTCCAATGATATACTTTGTGGCACAAATTCTAATAGGTGTGGAACATACCATGTCAAGGGCCATATAGTCATTCTTTTCTACCTTTTGACTTGATTTTTTTGTTTCATTATGGGATTTTTTTTGTGCGTGTCATTATGGGATAGTTGTATGTTGTGCTTTGTTAGAACATTAGCACCAATTTCTTGAATACATCTACCTTAATTCAGGATACAAGAACACTGCTATGTTGCTCAATTCTTCCCAAATCTCTTCGCATATTGCATTTGTTTCTTCCCCCCCTCTGGGCTACCTTATGGTTAAGCAATTGTTTTGGTTGTAGTTTTCAAGTCCGTTGTTCTTCGCACTGTTATTTCTAACCTAATTTCTAGCATCCATCCAAATCATTTTTTTTTCCGAGATCAAAGGAATTGTTTGAAATCAAATAATTGCCCCTCGTTTGTGTTGTTTGATTCTCCCCTTTTCAACTTAAATCTTTTTCTTGGATTCCCTAGCTGTAAGAAGTGAATTTTTGTTGGATGTTGTAAGCCTTCAATGTTCATGGACACCGGTTTTTGGTGTTTTAATTGAATCACTTACCAAGACTTAATTTTCTTCTCAAATTTTCTGTTTAGTAGTTAAATGGGATCTGCTTCTATTTTATCAGGTCATGGTACATCTCTTAAAGCCTCGTGGCTGGAAACCACCAGTTCGCCGTCAATTTTTCTTAGATTGCAACGAAATAGCAGATCTTTGTGACAGTGCTGAAAGGATATTTTCAGGTGAACCAAGTGTTTTACAGCTTAAGGCTCCTATCAAGATATTTGGTGATTTGCATGGGCAATTTGGGGATCTGATGCGCCTTTTTGATGAATATGGTGCACCTTCAACTGCTGGTGACATCGCGTAAGCATTTTTGTGATTGCCATTAGGTTTTCTCACATGCAACTTTTATTAGGTTCTCTTACATTCTGCCTGCTGATTCATGTGATTCATGTCACTTACCTTACATAATGAGATAAAAGTCCTGAAAGACAGATCATGGTGGATTTATTTTTTTCCATGTCCAACAGAGTAACTTATTAATTTTGTTGCAAGCTATCCCCCCACAATTTCACTCCATGAGTCGAATCAACTGCTGAATTCTTATATTTTTGGATCCCTTTGGATTCTAAGCTCAATATATGCTGCCAAAGAGAATCTTCTACAAAGTGATCTTTGGCAACCATTTTCCTCAGTAATCCTCTTTCAAATTACTAAACTTCTCACCTATAACCTGCCTTACTGAAATTGAGAGGCAAAATATTTTCCATGCACCAAATGATATATGAACTCCATGCAAAAGCCCCATTAAAGGATCTCTTTGCAATTTGTAAATCCTTATATACAAAGTAATGAGCTAATCTGTGCAAAGTTTAAAATGCTTGATCTCAAGGATTGATTTTGGTTTGGATTTCAAATTGGTCTGGTGAAAATGTTTATAGACCAGGACATGGGAATTGAGGTTTGGATTATAGTGAATGGAGTGGGAGTCGAAAGTAATCAGCTTTCATGTGCTCATAATTTGTTTTCATGCTTGTGTGCACATGAATGTACGAACATACACATGCAGAGATTGAAATGTCTACTCTTAGGTTTAAGAGGAGGCGGCTAATTTTATTCCCTTACTATCAGATATATTGACTATCTGTTCCTAGGAGATTATGTTGATCGGGGCCAGCACAGCCTGGAGACCATAACTCTTCTGCTTGCTTTGAAGGTATTTTGGTGTGGCTGCTTCCTTCCCTCTCTTTGAGGGTGTGGTGGAGAGTTATTGCTCCTCCACGTAAATAATCCTTTTGATTCACTTTAAATTTTGCCATGGATCTTGATGGGAGCTCTGCAAATATTGTTTGACTGTTGTAGGTTGAGTACCCCAACAATGTACATTTAATTCGTGGGAACCATGAAGCTGCAGATATCAATGCCCTTTTTGGCTTCCGGATTGAGTGCATTGAGCGCATGGTACTTTATTATACATATTATTGACTTCTTATCAAACTGTTAGTTACAAACTAAATGGCTTGATGAACAGGGTGAGAGAGATGGAATTTGGGTTTGGCATCGGATAAATCGATTGTTCAACTGGCTTCCTTTGGCAGCGCTAATTGAGAAGAAAATCATTTGTATGCATGGCGGTATTGGTCGCTCAATAAATCATGTGGAACAGATTGAGAGTCTACAACGTCCAATTACCATGGAAGCAGGATCAATTGTGCTCATGGATTTGTTATGGTATGTGCTCCTGCCATATTGTCCGTCGTTTGCTTATTTATCTATAATGACATTTTCTTCTTCTGCCATAGGTCTGATCCCACAGAAAATGACAGCGTGGAAGGATTGCGACCAAATGCCAGGGGTCCAGGGTTGGTAACATTTGGGGTAAGAGCAGTTGTATTGGTCTGTTGCCTTGTAAATTGTTTCCTAAGGTCTGCTTGAATTACCAGAGCATTTTTTGAGATAATAATGATACCTTTTAAATTAAACTCAAAGCAGGTTCTTATTTCTATCTACTTAATTATGATTTCATCAGTTCCATGTTCTCAAATATCTTTCATGCTATATGATGTAAAAGCTTTTGGACTTCACTTTCTTCTTAAAACTGTGATGAAAGGTCATTTGGCTGGTTTATTTGATTTCAGCACTGGTTGTAATGTCCATGATGTCTAATTATGTTAACTTGGCTCTTCCTTGTGTATTATGCTCACTGATTGAACCCCAAGGAGTTGGCCTGGTGGAGAAGAGCTGAGACTTGGCAGTGTGCTCCTGTCCAAGATCCCAGGTTCGACTCTTGCCAAGTGCAAACAATTTCATGAGGCCATCGGGACTTGGGCAAAGCCCATGAATTAACCGTGGTGCACTTGCGTGAAACTCCTTGCTGAGGGCCTATGCACCCCCAGGATTAGTTGGGCCTTGGCCCAGATACCTAGTGCTAATCCAAAAAAATAAATTCATGCTCATTGCAAATGATTTCTTCATTTGCAGCCTGATCGTGTTATGGAGTTCTGCAATAACAATGATCTTCAGTTGATTGTACGTGCCCATGAATGTGTGATGGATGGCTTTGAGCGTTTTGCTCAAGGACATTTGATTACCCTTTTCTCTGCCACCAACTATTGTGGTATTTACCCATCAACTTAAACTAGCTAGTTATTTTTTCCAAGATTCATGATTAATTTTAGCGATTCTATTCTTGCCTGTTTCTTCAGGTACTGCAAATAATGCAGGGGCAATCTTAGTTTTGGGAAGAGATCTTGTGGTGGTTCCCAAACTCATTCATCCTTTACCACCGGCAATTTCATCGCCAGAAGCTTCACCTGAACATCATATTGAAGATACATGGATGCAGGTGCTGTTGCATTTCAAAGTTTTTATATTTGACTTATTTCTGTGCTGACTAGTGATCTCTATCCTGTTTCCACTGTTTTTATAATGACAGGAGTTGAATGCTAATAGACCTGCCACACCAACTAGAGGCCGTCCTCAAGTAACAAATGATCGGGGCGCTCTTGCTTGGATGTAATAGATTTGCTTCTGATTCTTACGTATACTCATTCTGGGCTTGTGCTTGCAACCTTGGGTTTCCGGCATCTGTATAGAGCATGATGGATCCAGGAATTCATGAACTTGTGATCGCTGTTCCTGACAAAAATGTGAAGGCTTTCTGATTTTTTTATTTTTGCACAATTTCTAGCCCTTGAGATGGATGGTCAAGCTACAAGTTCGAGAACCAGGTTGCAAGGGTTGTGCTGAAGGTTGCAGTTCAGGACCACTGACCCGTTGTAAATTGAGCCACCAGCAGGAGGAGGTAGAAGATGTCTTCCAGGTTGTTCATCACGATGGGTTGGTGGTGCTGGGTATTTTTCACGTTAGTTTATATATATATATATATATTTATTTTTTTTCTTCCATTCCTCGTCTTAGGCCTAATATCTTTTTATGAAGGCACGAGGTCCATGCATGTGATGATGAGCTGTTGTATAATGACAAAAATCTGTGGGCGTCGTCGCTGTATAATAGAGGTGTTGTGTAATTCTCATAGAAGTGCTCTATAATGTGTGAAGATAAGAAACTTTTTGGTCCACTAAGCTTGGAAAGCTTTTTATTGTCTGAATGGTCGTTTGGTGTTTTTTGCTGCTAGAACTACAGTAGAACATGGGACCTGGATTATTTTTAGAAGGGTTGGTTGGCTTCTATTATTTAAATCATTTTTTATAGATTTACGCAAACATAAGAATGCATTTTCAGGTCTGGTTTTGCCGGATATCTTATCTGTGCTTTGATCGCTCCTTGACTACTATTTTTTCCGTGTCATCCATTCTCTTATAACCATAATGTTTGGGAATGATTTTGTCGTGTCTCCGTTCTCTTATAATTACAGGAATAGAAGCCTGATTTTCATTTATAATGTGGACCAAAAAAGATTAAAAAGATCCAAGTAATAAAAAATAAAAAAATAAAAAAAGTGATTGATAAGAAAAAATAACATATGGAAATGCAAGGTGGTCTTCTTTTTATGCACAAAGGTAATTAATTATAACCATAAGTGCAAGTGCAAAATCTGAAAATTAAAATTCTTCAAGTCGAAAGGTTTAGAAATCTACTAACCAAGACTTGAATAGTAGGACTCAATCATGGCGGACCTCTTTGAACACATTGTTTTTTGAAAACAATTAATTAAAATTGATTTTTTAAAACTTCTTCTACTGCACCATCATGTTATTTTTTTATCGTGACAATTTTGATTTTTTTGTGGATTGAAATTAGGAGTTTAGCTTTAAATACTTTCTGCTTTTTTTTTTATTATTAAAATAATGCTTTAGCTTTTGACCCATTATGCTTTTTTCTTGAAAAAAATAAGCTAAATCTCTGGGTGGAATATATTGGCTTTGCTTTAAACAGTCTTCCGATGGAATGGAGATGAGTAGTAGTAATAATAATAATAATAATAATAATAATAATAATAATAATAATAATAAAAGGTTATAAAATCTTAGAATTGTGATGGATGGTTTAGATGTGAGAACAGCTAAAAAGAATTGTGCTATGATACAAAAGATGATGTAGGACAAAAAAATAGTTACAAAGATGAAGTTTTAAGAAATAAAACACCAAAAAATAGAAGAAAAAGCTCTATAAGAGAAGGAATGACAGTTGAAAATGTTTACAACTGCAAATTTTATTTAATTCATCAAAACTTTTCTAACAATTTAAAAAATAACATATAAATATTTAAACCCTTCATTATAACAAATAATTGAGCTTATAGCTCACTAAATAAACTATCTAAAATTAACTAATCAAAGCTAATAAATAATCCAAAATGAATTGCAATACTATAAGGGTTGGTCTATTCCCTGTCGGATGTGTAAACTATGTCTTAGGTTTTATGTTCCCATCACATTAACAAGGATTTGAACAAATAAATGTTATGCAATTTGAAGTACAACCAACTATTGGAAATGATTTTTTCACCAACCAAAATTTTATGACAATATTTACATGTTGTTTGGGATTCTCTAAGTTGAATTCAATTAAATTCTTTTAATGAAATTTCATATTTGAAATAATTTGGAGTTTCAAAATTGATTTTTAAATGGAACTCAATTTTTGAAAATTTTATGAAATAAATAAGAGGCAAAATCTTTCTCATTCTCATTTACTACACTAATGTTTTTTTTTTTTTATTAAAACTAGCTTCTATAAAATACCTATCTATCTATTTTCTTAGAGAACTTTAAGGAATAAGATGAAGGTGATGATAGTAATATATATAACAAAATGCAATTTATATATATATATATATATAATTTTTATATCTATTAAACTTAAATTAAACACTATAATTAAATTTACTTATCGTTGAAGATTGATTCTACCCAGCCATATTTCTTTTGTTATACTTTTGAATGGACTCAACAAAGGATAAGTAGAATATTGCAAAGATTGAGGAATGCTCATTATTCCATTTGACATGGATATCCTTCAATTTCCAGTTGGGTCAGCTTTGCGATTGACAGAGGTCCTTCAGTTTTTTTTTTTTTTTAATATTTGCAGTGGCAAGAGGTGCTAAGAAAGACAAGATATTCATTTTGACTAAATATGTTAATGTATTATCTTTAGTTAATGTTTAATATATATTTTTAATATTCTTTATGTATCTCATCAAATGCACACATTAACTTTTCGGTTCAAAGTTAAAAAAATAATAATACTAAAAAATGCATGAAAACGTCTATACAGTTTCTTGAATTACAAAAAAACAATTGTTATTTTTTTTATCCGGCATGGATACCCTGTTTAGTTCAACTCTATAGAAAAACAAGATAGGCTAAAAATAAGTTATTGAAGAAAGCAACAGAGGCTGACGCATGATCAAAAATCCATTGAAGCTCTACAAAGAAGGCTTTCTGGAGGTAGTTTGACAAGAAAATCACTCGTGTCTATTTTTGAGAAGAGATGGAAGATGAATGAAGGAGACAGAGAAATAAAGGGATGAAATGTTCCAGTTTTTAAACAAATAAATAAATTAATGAAAAGAATTTTAAAATGTAAAGCAAAAGAAAATATAAAGAGATGCAAAAAAAGAAGAAAAAAGAGACTCGTATTGTTAGGTACTTACTGATAGTGGTTTCTCAAAAAAGAGAATAAAGATCATGGTTAATGGGTCAGATTATTTAGATGGACCAGGTAGAGGTCAATAAGTTATCTGTTTTGAATTTAGAGCATTATTTTGTTAGTTTCTTTCTAACAACAGTTGACGATGACCTTCAAACAAGCTGGTATATCACAAACTTTTCACGGACTAAAACATTCTCCTCTAGCTTTTATATCTAACAAAAAACTACAACAAATGACAAGAACGAGATTTTTATTGCATATGGTACCCAATTCACCTTCAGAGGAATCCATCTCCCTTCTTACAAACATGACCCATTTATTGATAGATTTTTCACATGTTCTCATCACACCAACATAGCTACCATCACATGTTCACATGTATCACCGGCCATATTTGTGTCCAACTTGACGATACACATATGACAGCCTCCTCCCGCACTTAGAGGGGCACCTCATGAACACACCATCCACCTCCCAAAGCCTCATCAATGATGTATTGCATCCATATCTCAGGCAATTCTTCATGCTGGTATTTTTGATGATATCCTAGTGTATAGTAAGCATTGAATGAATCACATGCAACATATGCGAATTGTCTTGAAAATTTTGTCAGCTAACTATTTGTTTGCAAAGTACGTAGTCAAATGCAGGTTTGGGGTTCTACAAGTCAAATGCTTGGGTCATCTCATCTCTTTGGAGGGAGTTTCCATCGACTCGACAAAAATCCAAGTTGTCCTAGACTAGCCAACTCCAACTACTGCTCGTGGAGTCCGTGGATATATTATAGAAGGTTCATTCATGGTTTCGCTATCCTCGATGCTCCATTAACACATCTGTTAACACAGGAGGATTTTCGTTGGACACTTGAGGTTGAGACAACTTTTAATCATATGAAAGTAGCCCTTATTTCACCTCCACTTCTGCAGCTACCAAACTTCTCCATTCGTTTTTGTTGTAAGGGTGATGCTTCAGGTGTGGGAGTTGATGTCATTCTAACACAGCACAACACATCCAACCATATGCTTTTACAGTGAAGCACTTAAAGGGTCCACCTTTACACTTTCAATGTATAAAAAAAGGTGCTAGCTATCGTTCGCAAATGGTGTTCGTATCTACTAAAAAGGCTTTTTGTCATCCCAACTGATCACTAGAGTTTAAAATTCTTACTTGAACAACATATCACCACTCCAGCGTAGACACGATGGTTGCAAGAAATAACGGGGTGTTTACTCTATTCAGTACAAGAGAGGAAAAGAGAATGATGAGGCTGATGCATGGTTGCAAGAAATAACGGGGTGTTTACTCTATTCAGTACAAGAGAGGAAAAGAGACCGATGCATTATCACGGGTAGATGAATTTCAGCTCCTTGGAATTACGATGCCATACACAAATTGGTGGGAAACACTACAAGAAGTCGTTGATGACCCTTTATATGTTTAGCTGGAGACTTCTACTCTATCTAGTTGTTTCAAGCGTGAGAGTATAGAGTGAAGTATCAATGGATTTAATTGATAGAATGTCACCATCCCAAAAGGCTACATTGTCATCATGGTTGTTGTGGATTGCTTAATGAAATACACACCCTTTGCTCCATTTAAGCATCCATACCCGTTTCAGCAACAAAATCCTTTGTTAGAAAAATTGTTCTCTTGGACGACGTTCCGATTTCAATTGTAAGTGATCATGATCATAGATTTATTTGTGTCTTCTAGAAAAAAAATATTTCAATTACAGGGGAGCAAACTATGTATGAGCTTTAGCTACCATCCCTAAATGGATAGACAGATTGAAGGTGTCAATCAAACCTTGGAGCAATATCTGAGGTGTTTTACGTGCAATCAACCTCAAAAGTGGGTTGACTGGATCGATTACTTGGGCAGAATATATATAGTTATAACAGTCACTCACTCTTCCATGGGAGTATAGTATGCCCTTTTGAGGTCGTGTATGGTACACCTGTTGAAATATTAGATGCATTAAGCGGAATTTCAGATCATATCTAAACATCTAATCATAGAATCTACAAGCATAATTGATAGATCAAAGTATTGTCCATGGAAAATACCTGTTGATGCGTGAACCGAGTCAGATATGGTGGTATCTAAAAGGATGAGAGCCCCACGTGTTGCTCCTCTATTTAGTCCACACGAGTCCCGAATAGATCTCTTGCCTTCGATCGCTAGGGACTGAATGGACAAAAGGGAGCAATCAAAATTGCCTTGTTTGAAAAAAAAGAAAAAATCGTTGTCTCTCCTTGCACCATCGCCGAATTTTTTAGAGCAGCCAGAGCAAAATGAAAAACCCTAATTTTTTTTAGAGCAGTCGAACCCCAAACCTTTTTGAGAGCAGACCAAAGCAAATCTCTTTAATTTTTTGTGCAGCCGAAAGCAAATCCTTTATTTGTGCAGTCGAAAAAATCAAAAAAAACCTTTTTTTTTATTCATAACTTCTTTCATTTCTTTTATTAGCCTTTCCCTTATATGCTACACTGGAAAGATTTTTTTCATTTATAACATGATTTTCAAAAAAAATCATTTATATATTCCATCTTCAATGATGGATACGCTTTTTCCTTTTATGGCACATCAATATATAGAAAGTGTCATTTCCTTTTCCAACGTATGGTTTTAAGAGCAATAAATAGAAACTGAATACTTTGTCCTTTTATCATATAAAAGGCTGTATGAATAACTCCATAATTAATCATATCTAATATGAATAAATAATATTTATTTTATTTCGAAATAAATAATATTCTTTATTATTAATAATATCTAATATGTATTAATAATTAACCATTTTTTCTTTTCGTTGATCTATTCCGTAATCTCTAAGTGTGTGACCTCATAGGACCCAATTATAATAGCTATAGGTTTAACCCTATTAATCGTAGTTGGCTTCTAGCAAAGCACTACTGACTCCTAAAATAATCAGATTAAATTATCTCCGTTAATTGTCCTATCCAAGTTTAGTCATTGCACATTAATTTAAAGGACACAATTCCTTCAATCTCCCACTTGTCCTTAAACAAGTGTGCAATATAAGATACCTTTGTCTCTTAATGTCTTATTTGATGATATGGTGACATTCATATCTATTATCAAATATGTTTCTTGAACTCTGAGTTTGAACTGTCAATTAAACGGATGATTTCAAATAATCCATCCGAGCATGGCCATGCATTTTCAGTTCTCGCTCTTCAAATGGCCGAGACACCATTCCCTGCTCAATGCATCACAAGTATGCACGAAGCGGAGGACTTCTCCAGCCTTGTATGACTATGGCTCCCACTCAACTTTTGGCAATCCCAACTACTGCCTTTATAACTCCCTTTTACTGAAAGCGCTTTAACAATGTCAAAGAGATACCAATCATCAAGTGAGACCACAACATACTCATGTCTGAGGAATCTACTAATCATGGTTTAATTTAAGACTCTACAATCTCTTTTGGAGAGTCTTAAGGTGGGTCAGTCCTACATGTATCATCCATACACATATATGTAATTGACTAGACATCTCCATGTCCCTATAGCCCATGAAACCTGGTGCTATCAGTCAACTTACAATATAGTAGCTTATAAAATCATCTATGTCCATTTGATGATTTCAAACTATAGACTTTTAATAATTCAAAACTTCATTTCACTTAATGGGGTTTCATTCACCAGAACACTTAAGGTGATCCCATTTGTTAATAATGAATTATTTGGACATATTATTCAATATCGATCAAAACAATATATAAATAAGGATGAAATATCATATATCATAAAATCATCAAGTCAAACATAAAACTAGTGTCCAACACTCATAAAAATATAATGTAATATAAAATCAAACTTAAAGCCATTCTCCAATGTGCTTAAGACCCTTAGCCCTAGTGTGACTCTCATGCTTGGGCCTAGGCATAGGTTTGGTCAATGGATCTGCAATGTTGTCATCAGTATGCACCTTACACATCCTAATGTCACCCATAGTGATGATGCGACGAATAAGGTGATACTTCCTCATAACGTGTCTGGATTTGGAGCTCGAACTCGGTTCCTTTGCCTGGGCTATGGCACCATTGTTGTCACAATAGATGTCGATAGGCACTGATATGCTAGGAACAACACCGAGTTCATCTAGGAACTTCCTTATCCAAACGGCCTCCTTTGTCGCTTCACTAGCAAAGCAATGTACTCGACCTCTGTTGTAGAATCTGCTATTGTATCCCTCGCTTGGAGCTCTTCCACCACAGCTCCTCCGTTAAGGATGAAGACATAACCAGATTGAGACTCAAAGCCATCTCGATCAGTCTGAAAGCTTGCATCAGTATAGCCTTGTACGATCAATTTTTCATCTCCCCCATATACTAAGAAATCATCCTTAGTCCTTCTTAAGTACTTCAGGATATTCTTAGTCGCACTCCAATGTGCTTCTCCGAGATTTGATTGGTATCTCGCTACACATGCTCAAAGCATATGCAACATCCCGGACGGGTACATACCATGGCATACATGATAGATCCTATAGCGTAAGCATATGGGACCTGTTTCATCTTCTCAAGCTCAACATGTGTTTTAGGACACTCGCTTTCTTGTCGAGATATATACCATGTTGTATGGGTAAAAAATCCCTTCTTGGAATCCTGCATCTTGAATCTATTAAGAATCTTATCAATATAAGTTCCTTGACTTAATCCAAGAAGCCTCTTAGATCTATCTCTATAGATCTTAATTCCAAGTATGTACTCAAACCTTTCCTAAGTCTTTCATAGAGAAACATTTCTTCAGCCATTCTTTTACGGACTCTAGCATCGGAATGTCATTCCCAATAAGTAGTATGTCATCTACATACAAGACTAAGAAGGCTACCTTACTCCCACTAAACTTCTTGTAAACACAAGGATCCTCTTCACATCTAATGAAATCAAATTCTTTGATCTTTTCATCAAATCGAAAGTTCCAACTCCTGGATGCTTGCTTAAGTCCATAAATGGACTTTTTAAGCTTGCATACCTTCCCAGCTTCATTTGGATCTTCAAAACCTTCAGTGTTGTGTCATATACACATCCTCTTCCAAAAACCCATTTAGAAAAGCGGTTTTGACATCCATTTGCCATATTTCATAGTCATAATATGCGCAATAGCTAGGATTATCCTAATGGATCTAATCATGACAACTCGGTGAAAATGTCTCGTCATAGTCTATACCATGAATCTGTCTAAAACCTTTGGCAACTAGTCTTGCCTTGTAAACATGATATATTTCCATCCGTGTCGGCTTTTGAGTTTGAAAATCCATTTGTTTCCTATGGGTTTTACTCCATCTCGCAAATCTATCAAGTCCCATACTTGATTTTCAAACATCGAATCCATTTCTGACCTCATGGCCTCAAGCCATTTTTTTTTGGAGTCCGGACCCAGTCACTGCTTGCTTATAGGTAGAAGGCTCACTAAGTTCTAGCATAAGAACATCAAGGCTTACGCTCAAGATGAAATCATCATAACGCCTTGGTTGTACCCTTGGCCTTTCCGATCTACGAGTGGGTTCAACTTGTTCAACAACCGGATCCCTGAACATGATTCATAACTGCTTTGTAGATCCTCTTGTTCCGGGCTCTTGATGATCTCGAGGCCCTAGGCCTTCAAAGGTAATCATCTCATCATCGACATCATCCATGTCTTCTTGTTGTTGAGTTTGTTGCTCTTCATCATCTTGAACTATTTCAAGATGAATATTTCTCCCACTTGACTTGTTGGAAAAGAACTCTCTTTCCAAAAAAGACACTATCCCTTGCAACAAACACCTTTTGCTGAAGTTGGATTGTAGAAGTAATATCCGAAAACTTCCTTTTGGATACCCTATAAAATAACATTTATCCGATTTTGGGGCAAGCTTCTCTGTTTGTAAACGCTTTTACATAAGCTTCACATCCCCATATTTTTCGTAAAAGACAACTTTGGAATCTTTCCAGTCCCATATCTCATATGGGGTTTTGTCTACGCTTCTTGACGGAGTCCCTGCTTTAATGTAAGTACAGCGGTAGTGAGGGCATATCCCCGTAAGGATAACGGAAGATCGGCAAAACTCATCATTGATCGGACCATGTCTAACGAGTCCTGTTTCTCCTTTCGCATACACACCATTCAGCTTGTGGTGTTCTCGGGGTAGACAACCGTGTTACTATCCCACGCTTCTTCAAATGATGATCAAATTCATGGCTCAAGTATTCACCACCACGCATCGATCGAAGTGCTTTTTATTTTCTTGCCACTTTGAGTCTCTACTTCATTTTGAAATTCTTTTGAACTTTTCAAAAGACTCCGATTTATGTGACATAAGGTAAACATACCCATATCTACTCATGTCATCGAGAAATGTGATGAAGTATCTATAGCCACCTCTAGCTTCTGTGCTCATTGGCCCGCGATACATCAAGTATGTATTACGCCCTAATAGTTCAAGAGTCCCTTTCAAACGTTCCTTTGAAAGGTGACCTTGTCATCTTGCCCATAAGACATGATTCACATGTATCAATGGATTCATAATCCATGTCTTTTAGAAGTCCATCTTTGTGGAGCTTCTTCATGCATTTACACTAATGTGACCTAATCGACAATGCCATAGGTAGGCCTCACTCAAACTTTTTAACTTTTGCCTTTTGTTATTTATGTTATATAATTCTGATTTGAGATCTAATACAAAGAGTCCATTACTCACTCTAGCAGTTGCATAGAAAATATCATTCTTAAAAATAGAAATACATCCATTTTTACTGCTAAATTCAAAATTTTCATGATCCAATACAGCATAGGAAATAAGGTTTTTAGTAATGCAAGGAACGTAATAACAATTATTCAGTTCTAATACTAAACCAGAAGGTAAAGATAAACTTAAATCTCCGACGGAGAGTGCAGCAACACTTGCTCCATTTCCAACGCACAGGTTTATCTCCCCTTTCCTTACTTGTCTCCTATTTCTTAGTCCCTGCACATATGAAGTAATGTGAGCACCACATGCAGTATCTAATACCCAAGTGGGACCATTATCTAATGTGAGAACATTGGTTGTCATAATCTCAATAACATAAATACCTGAAGTGGAACTCACAGTCCCGTTCCTCTTGTCTTCCAAGTATTTGGGACAGTTTCTTTTCCAGTGTCCTTTGGCTTTGCAGTAAAAACAATCATGATCAGCAGCCACCTTTGGCTTCTCACCATTCTTGGGTTTGGCAACTTGCTTTGCTTTTCCCTTGGTAATTGCTCTTACTTTTTAGCCACCCTCTTAAATCCCTTCCCATTGTTGACATTCGAACTTCCTTCTTCTTGTCACCAATTATATTGCCCTCAAAGCATTTTTTAAGCATGCTATGAAGCTCATTCGGATCATGCTTCGGACCATTCATATGGTATTGCATTCTGAATGGTGCAAAACCATCATGCAAGGATCTAAGAACAATATCAGTGGCCAACTCTTGGTCATATGGGGTCCCCAGATTTTCCATCCTCTTGAAAAGCCCAGTTAGTTTAATCACATGAGGACTTATCGGTTTTCCCTTCACAAGATGGCTATCAAGTATAGCCTTGTGAGTCTCATATCGCTTCTATCCTTGCCCTCGATCCTCGAAACAACGCTTTTTAGTTCAGCTTATGATAGAATAAGCATCGAATGCTCAAACCTCTTTTGCAAATCAGGGCTCCATTGCAGCAAGCATGAGGCAAGTTACGTGTAATGCCTCGGGACTTTACTCGAAGTTGTTGTTGCCTTTTCCTCATCCGATGAGGTATTGGTCACGATAGGGGACAGGGGGTAGCTAGGGACGTTCTCATCGTCCCCTCTGACCTGAGAATAATTCTCGATTCCTTTCCCAATCAAGGAAGTTCGCTCCATTGAGCTTGTTTTTTCTCAACAATTGAGCGTAGAGAGAATTTCAAATTATCGCTCGACATAATCTACAAAATATAAATGACATACAAATCGGGTTTATGTTTGATATTGCAAATACTTATAATTTAAACAATTTAAAAATAAGTAAATGCACATTTTATTCAAGTTGTTATTGTCCCTTATGAATAAAATGATTCCAAGATCCCATCATAGACAAGCCCCAACGTACTTTTTGCATCGCCTTAGTTCTTGTGTATTCAAGGTAAGTAACAATTACTAATTATAACTTATTATAATTCTTGGTTGATGATCCACATCCAATGTAGGATTCATCCCCATGCCTCAAGATCCAAAACTTTGCCTTTTGGTCTCTTGTTGGGTACAACCAGTATCAAGATTTATGAACCCCTCAGTATAGATTCACCCTCACGAGCCTAAGATTGAGGTAGGACACCCTCGCTTTTGCGTAAACCCATCCAACCAAAACCATAAACTTCATGGGTTATGACACTGAAAGGCATTGCCCCCAATTTTTCTGTAGGGAACTTAAGTTTTGATTATCTTTTATTTATAAGTGAAAACCGCATAAATAAAGACAATGCAAAATAAATAAATAAAGCATAAAAAAAAATATGCAATAAAAAAATGATCCTAGTATGGCCCCCAAAAAAATAATAATAAAGATCTAATCTTCTTTTGTCTTCATCCTTGTACCCTTCATGGATCTCCATCCTTGAACTTCATGGACTTTCTCTTCTTTGTATTACAAAATTATTAACAATAATCTAATTATTAAAATAAATTACAAAAATATAACGATACGCAGATCGTATTTCTGGGCCATACTAGTCTCCTTATGCATGCAATATATCATAATATAAAACAAGCATAAAATAAAAATTCTTAATTTAAAATTAAATCCTTACATGGTATTAATCATTATTAATCATAAAATGCAATTATTGGATAAAATTGTATGAAAAATATATAAATGGGATTTCCTAACTTTTAGGAAACAATAAAATAAACCATATTATATTCATAAAATTCCATGGGCCAATCAAAATCTTCATTTTAATTTTACATTTTATCCATATAAAATTCACCACCAATTTAAATCAAGATCCGCATCAAATTAACAATTAATTCATTGATCCTATCAATTTATGCAAGAAAAACCATGCTCTGATACCATTGTTGAAATATTAGATGCATTAAGCGGAATTTCAGATCATATCTAAACATCTAATCATAGAATCTACAAGCATAATTGATAGATCAAAGTATTGTCCATGGAAAATACCTGTTGATGCGTGAACCGAGTCAGATATGGTGGTATCTAAAAGGATGAGAGCCCCACGTGTTGCTCCTCTATTTAGTCCACACGAGCCCGAATAGATCTCTTGCCTTCGATCGCTAGGGACTGAATGGACAAAAGGGAGCAATCAAAATTGCCTTGTTTGAAAAAAAAGAAAAAAATCGTTGTCTCTCCTTGCACCATCGCCGAATTTTTTAGAGCAGCTAGAAAGCAAAATGAAAAAACCTATTTTTTTTTAGAGCAGATGAACCCCAAACCTTTTTTTGAGAGCAGCAAATAGCTTTAATCTCTTTAATTTTTTGTGCAACGAAAGCAAATCCTTTTATTTGTGCAAATGCTGAAAAAATCAAAAAAAACCCTTTTTTTTTATTCATAACTTCTTTCATTTCTTTTATTAGCCTTTCCTTATACGCTACATGGAAAGATTTTTTCATTTATAACATGATTTTCAAAAAAAATCATTTATATATTCCATCTTCAATGATGGATACGCTTTTTCCTTTTATGGCACATCAATATATAGAAAGTGTCATTTCCTTTTTCCAACGTATGGTTTTAAGAGCAATAAATAGAAATGAATACTTTGTCCTTTTATCATATAAAAGGGCTGTATGAATAACTCCATAATTAATCATATCTAATATGAATAAATAATATTTATTTTATTTCAGAAATAAATAATATTCTTTATTATTAATAATATCTAATATGTATTAATAATTAACCATTTTTTCTTTTCGTTGATCTATTCCGTAATCTCTAAGTGTGTGACCTCATAGGACCCAATTATAATAGCTATAGGTTTAACCCTATTAATCGTAGTTGGCTTCTAGCAAAGCACTACGACTCCTAAAATAATCAGATTAAATTATCTCCGCTAATTGTCCTATCCAAGTTTAGTCATTGCACATTAATTTAAAGGACACAATTCCTTCAATCTCCCACTTGTCCTTAAACAAGTGTGCAATATAAGATACCTTTGTCTCTTAATGTCTTATTTGATGATATGGTGACATTCATATCTATTATCAAATATGTTTCTTGAACTCGAGTTTGAACTGTCAATTAAACGGATGATTTCAAATAATCCATCCGAGCATGGCCATGCATTTTCAGTTCTCGCTCTTCAAATGGCCGAGACACCATTCTCGTTCAATGCATCACAAGTATGCACGAAGCGGGAGGACTTCTCCGAGTCTTGTATGACTATGGCTCCCCACTCAACTTTTGGCAATCCCAACTACTGCCTTTATAACTCCCTTTTACGGAAAGCGTTTAACAGTGTCAAAGAGATACCAATCATCAAGTGAGACCACAACATACTCATGTCTGAGGAATCTACTAATCATGGTTTAATTTAAGACTCTACAATCTCTTTTGGAGAGTCTTAAGGTGGGTCAGTCCTACATGTATCATCCATACACATATATGTAATGGTATCAGAGCATGGTTTTTCTTGCATAAATTGATAGGATCAATGAATTAATTGTTAATTTGATGCGGATCTTGATTTAAATTGGTGGTGAATTTTATATGGATAAAATGTAAAATTAAAATGAAGATTTTGATTGGCCCATGGAATTTTATGAATATAATATGGTTTATTTTATTGTTTCCTAAAAGTTAGGAAATCCCATTTATATATTTTTCATACAATTTTATCCAATAATTGCATTTTATGATTAATAATGATTAATACCATGTAAGGATTTAATTTTAAATTAAGAATTTTTATTTTATGCTTGTTTTATATTATGATATATTGCATGCATAAGGAGACTAGTATGGCCCAGAAATACGATCTGCGTATCGTTATATTTTTGTAATTTATTTTAATAATTAGATTATTGTTAATAATTTTGTAATACAAAGAAGAGAAAGTCCATGAAGTTCAAGGATGGAGATCCATGAAGGGTACAAGGATGAAGACAAAAGAAGATTAGATCTTTATTATTATTTTTTTTTGGGGGCCATACTAGGATCATTTTTTATTGCATATTTTTTTATGCTTTATTTATTTATTTTGCATTGTCTTTATTTATGCCAGTTTTCACTTATAAATAAAAGATAATCAAAAACTTAAGTTCCTACAGAAAATTGGGGCAATGCCTTTCCGTGTCATAACCCATGAAGTTTATGGTTTTGGTTGGATGGGTTTCGCAAAAGCGAGGGTGTCCTACCTCAATCTTAGGCTCGTGAGGGTGAATCTATACGGGGGTTCATAAATCTTGATACGGTTGTACCCAACAAGAGACCAAAAGGCAAAGTTTTGGATCTTGAGGCATGGGGATGAATCCTACATTGGATGTGGATCATCAACCAAGAATTATAATAAGTTATAATTAGTAATTGTTACTTACCTTGAATACACAAGAACTAAGGCAGTGCAAAAGTACGTTGGGGCTTGTCTATGATGGGATCTTGGAATCATTTTATTCATAAGGGACAATAACAACTTGAATAAAATGTGCATTTACTTATTTTAAATTGTTTAAATTATAAGTATTTGCAATATCAAACATAAACCGATTTGTATGTCATTTATATTTTGTAGATTATGTCGAGCGATAATTTGAAATTCTCTCACGCTCAATTGTTGAGAAAAAACAAGCTCAATGGAACGAACTTCCTTGATTGGGAAAGGAATCGAGAATTATTCTCGAGTCCGAGGGGACGTGAGAACGTCCCTAGCTACCCCCTGTCCCCTCTTGTGACCAATACCTCATCGGATGAGGAAAAGGCAACAACAACTTCGAGTAAAGTCCGAGGCATTACACGTAACTTGCCTCATGCTTGCTGCAATGGAGCCTGATTTGCAAAAGAGGTTTGAGCATTACGATGCTTATTCTATCATAAGCCCGAACTAAAAAGCGTTGTTTCGAGGATCGAGGCAAGGATAGAAGCGATATGAGACTCACAAGGCTATACTTGATAGCCATCTTGTGAAGGGAAAACCGATGAAGTCCTCATGTGATTAAACTAAGCTGGGCTTTTCAAGAGGATGGAAAATCTGGGGACCCCATATGACCAAGAGTTGGCCACTGATATTGTTCTTAGATCCTTGCATGATGGTTTTGCACCATTCAGAATGCAATACCATATGAATGGTCGCGAAGCATGATCCGAATGAGCTTCATAGCATGCTTAAAAAATCGTTTGAGGGCAATATAATTGGTGACAAGAAGAAGGAAGTTCGAATGTCAACAATGGGAAGGGATTTAAGAGGGTGGCTAAAAGTAAGAGCAATTACCAAGGGAAAAGCAAGCAAGTTGCCAAACCCAAGAATGGTGAGAAGCCAAAGGTGGCTGCTGATCATGATTGTTTTTACTGCAAAAGCCAAAGGACACTGGAAAAGAAACTGTCCCAAATACTTGGAAGACAAGAGGAACGGGACTGTGAGTTCCACTTCAGGTATTTATGTTATTGAGATTATGACAACCAATGTTCTCACATTAGATAATGGTCCCACTTGGGTATTAGATACTGCATGTGGTGCTCACATTACTTCATATGTGCGGGGGACTAAGAAATAGGAGACAAGTAAGGAAAGGGGAGATAAACCTGTGCGTTGGAAATGGAGCAAGTGTTGCTGCACTCTCCGTCGGAGATTTAAGTTTATCTTTACCTTCTGGTTTAGTATTAGAACTGAATAATTGTTATTACGTTCCTTGCATTACTAAAAACCTTATTTCCTATGCTGTATTGGATCATGAAAATTTTTGAATTTAGCGAGTAAAAAATGGATGTATTTCTATTTTTTTAAGAATGATATTTTCTATGCAACTGCTAGAGTGAGTAATGGACTCTTTGTATTAGATCTCAAATCAGAATTATATAACATAAATAACAAAAGGCAAAAGTTAAAAAGTTTGAGTGAGGCCTACCTATGGCATTGTCGATTAGGTCACATTAGTGTAAATCGCATGAAGAAGCTCCACAAAGATGGACTTCTAAAAGACATGGATTATGAATCCATTGATACATGTGAATCATGTCTGATGGGCAAGATGACAAGGTCACCTTTCAAAGGAACGTTTGAAAGGGCTACTGAACTACTAGGCGTAATACATAATGCAAACTCCAACTACTGCTCGTGGAGTCCGTGGATATATTATAGAAGGTTCATTCATGGTTTCGCTATCCTCGATGCTCCATTAACACATCTGTTAACACAGGAGGATTTTCGTTGGACACTTGAGGTTGAGACAACTTTTAATCATATGAAAGTAGCCCTTATTTCACCTCCACTTCTGCAGCTACCAAACTTCTCCATTCGTTTTGTTGTAAGGGTGATGCTTCAGGTGTGGGAGTTGATGTCATTCTAACACAGCACAACACATCCAACCATATGCTTTTACAGTGAAGCACTTAAAGGGTCCACCTTTACACTTTCAATGTATAAAACAAGGTGCTAGCTATCGTTCGCAAATGGTGTTCGTATCTACTAAAAAGGCTTTTTGTCATCCCAACTGATCACTAGAGTTTAAAATTCTTACTTGAACAACATATCACCACTCCAGCGTAGACACGATGGTTGCAAGAAATAACGGGGTGTTTACTCTATTCAGTACAAGAGAGGAAAAGAGAATGATGAGGCTGATGCATGGTTGCAAGAAATAACGGGGTGATTACTCTATTCAGTACAAGAGAGGAAATGAGACCGATGCATTATCACGGGTAGATGAATTTCAGCTCCTTGGAATTACGATGCCATACACAAATTGGTGGGAAACACTACAAGAAGTCGTTGATGACCCTTTATATGTTTAGCTGGAGACTTCTACTCTATCTAGTTGTTTCAAGCGTGAGAGTATAGACTGAAGTATCAATGGATTTAATTGATAGAATGTCACCATCCCAAAAGGCTACATTGTCATCATGGTTGTTGTGGATTGCTTAATGAAATACACACCCTTTGCTCCATTTAAGCATCCATACCCGTTTCAGCAACAAAATCCTTTGTTAGAAAAATTGTTCTCTTGGACGACGTTCCGATTTCAATTGTAAGTGATCGTGATCATGATCATAGATTTATTTGTGTCTTCTAGAAAAAAAATATTTCAATTACAGGGGAGCAAACTATGTATGAGCTTTAGCTACCATCCCTAAATGGATAGACAGATTGAAGTTGTCAATCAAACCTTGGAGCAATATCTGAGGTGTTTTACGTGCAATCAACCTCAAAAGTGGGTTGACTGGATCGATTACTTGGGCAGAATATATATAGTTATAACAGTCACTCACTCTTCCATGGGAGTATAGTATGCCCTTTTGAGGTCGTGTATGGTACACCTCCCCTACCTTAATGTCTTATGTTCCTGGCACAACTTGAGTTAAAGTTGTGGATGAGTTCTTACGCACAAGGGAGGAGATCTACGTGGGTTGAGTTACATCGCAACTTGATCGTTGCTCGTGATCGCATGAAGTCTCAAGCGGAATAACATCATCGAGACCTTAAACTTTGTCCATACCATCGACAGTAGGTGGTCTTTCACGAATCTCTCAAGCTTGCACCTCCATTCTTTGGTCCTTTTAAAATCCTTGCTCGTACTGGACATGTGGCCTACAAGCTAGAGTTACCTGTTGCTGTTGGTTCCTTAATTCATTCATGATGTTTTTCATGTTAGCATATTAAAGAAATACTTGGGTTCGAATGTTCTAGTTTACCCAACTCTACCACCTACCCATTCAGAATCTGTACTTCTTCCACAACCTGAAATTATTTTGGCTTCTTGTGTAATTAAAAAAGGGAATTATCATCCCAAAACAGAAGTACTTGTCCAGTGGATGGGTGCACCATCAAAGGATGCGACGTGGGAAAATCAACGTTGGTTTGCCAAGATGTATCCTGATTTTGTCCTTGAGGACAAGGAGACTTCAAGCGGTGGGGAATGATAGGGTATTGATCGTGGGTTCTCGTACAGGATAATGGAGGTCATAGAGATAATGGGCAATGGATTATATTTAGGTGTACGAGGTAGAGGTTAATAAGATAGCTGTTTTGAATTCAGAGCACATTTTTTTATTATGCATTGCATCAATTGTTAAATATTAAAAGAAACCAAACGTCACTCAAGACAAACATCTAAGCAACAAATTGAACACCACACAACTCAAACTGAAGCACTTGCATCAAACATAAAAACACTATTCCCCCGTGAAACTGCAAAACTCTTTACCAAATAAAAATATGTTAATAATAATATACGAAATTTAAATAAATAAAAATGAAGAAGAAACCATATTCTTCATTATGCATTGCATTAATTATTAAATATTAAAAGAAACCAAACATCATTCAAGACAAACAACATTCTGAATGCCACAGAAACTCAAACTAAGACACTTGCATCAAATATAAAAACTCTTCCCCCGTGAAATTGCAAAACTCTTCACTATCACCAAGAAAAAAGAATGTAATCGAACACAAAGTGTATGCATGCGTGGGTCTCTTAGGTTATCTCAGTAATGTTTATCATGGTTGCATGCACCATCTCTTTCAACCTTGCCAATTTCTAAGTCACTGTCAAGCTACAACCCGCTCATCATCACCCCATATATATCCTACTCAATTAGAAGATTAATACTCTTTCAAATTCTTTTTATCGTTAAATACTCTTTCAAAATCTAGGCTAAACTATTTGTAGCATGTTAATTTCGACCCTTTACGTATCATCCCCTTTTTTCATGTTATCGAAACCACAAAGTTGGTTCTAGTTAATGATTCATGATATCATGATATAAAATATGATAACAACACTGCCGGGATTTTTGTTAAATTTCGAATATATAAGTTGATGAGTCTTAGGCAAAAAAAATTGAAGTTGTTTTTTCTAGTCCTTACTCCTAAGTTTTCTTTTTAATACGTTTAGGCTGAGGGTTTTCATCTTTAAAGTTCACTTAGCTTTTCAATTGTAGTTCAATATATAAACCCACACATACAAGAAGTCAATATTTAAGTTAGTAATTAACCTACTCATTAATTTTTTTGTGGAAACGAGTCGTTAATTACAAAATATTGATTAAAATTTGAGTTTAAAGACATCAAAAGATTGAACTGAACAAAAAAGTGTATCGTTATTAAAAATTAAAATCAACTTACATAGAATGAAGAAGAATTAGGATGATAAAGTTAAATGAAGGGATTGAAATGAGTCAAATGATCGTGCAAAATCTGCAAAATATTGTTATGTGTGTGTAGCATTAAAGGAAAGGGGTGGTTGCGGCAAGTACTAAGGTTAAAACTTAGGAATTGAGATATAAAATATATATAAACTATAAAGTATTTTTATGTAGACTTCTAGATTCAAGCTGTCTTTTAATTTGAACTAGTTCAGTTCAATTATAGTTCTTCAATTTTTATTTATTGAAATCGAGACTGAACCGAACCAAACCAGAAGTTTATTTAAATATTCTAATTAGTTTAATCAGTTTTTTTAATGATCCGGTTTTTTTAATAATCCAGTTTTTTCAATTGTTTGTTTTTTATTTTTTTAGTTTAATTGATTTTTCATAAAAAAATTTGTCACTCCTAAACAAAAGAGAAGTATTGGGAAGTTCCAACTATAAAAGAACAAAACATCAATGAATCTATTGGGGTAAAAGTAAGATTTACTCGGGCTGTGTTTGTTTCCCGGAATTCATTTTCCGGGAAACCACTTTCTAAACTTTCCTGTGTTCGTTTGCCTTCAGGAAAGTTGGTCAATGGAAAACACTTTCCAGTCAAAGAAAAAATTGGCTTGGTTTTCAGGAAAGTGTTTTCCGGAAAATTTGGGCGGAAAACACTTTCCGGAAGTTGTGAAAAATTTAGAAATGTCATTATTTGCTAATTATATCAAATTTGATCCTCAAACTTTTGATTGCTATATATAATTTGTTTTGAATATTTATTTTTCAATTCCATCTCTTAAAATTTAATTTTTATATTAATTTTGGTCCTTATTTTTATAATTGCTATTTGTTTTTTTCTTATCATTTTTTTATTTAAATTTTTTATCTATCAAATTTGGTCCTCATTTTTATTATTGTTACTTATTTTATTTGAAATAATTTATGAAATGTTAATTATTATTATTTTAATTTATTCACCTTTCATTTTTTAAAAAATTTTTAGATTTGATCTCTATTATTTTGATTATTATTTATTTTATTTGAGATAATTTATGAAATTATATTTTTTTTTTCAATTTCATTCTCATTCAACTTTTTAATTTGTAAGATTTGTTCCTCATTATTTTAATAAACTTGAAAAAAAAATTAATTTATTAATAAATTATTTTCTAGTTCATTTTCAATAACACAAACAAACACTGGAAAGTGTATTCCAGTTTATTTTTCATAACATTGTCAAACATCGGAATTCACTTTCCAGGAATTCACTTTCCCCGGAATTCATTTTTCAAAAGAAAACCTTTTTCCAGCAAACAAACGGGGCTTCGGTAAAAACAAAGCTTACTCGAGATTAATTATCATAACATATTTAGAGGGGTTTGATATTGTATTTCAAATATATATATATATATATATATATATATATATATATATATATATATATATATATATATATATATATATATATTTTATTTTATTTTTTATTTTTATTTTTTCATTTTAAATTATTTTTTTTATATATATATTTGAAGTGTAGGTCCTCGCTATCTTTCTCCTTCCATGTCATCTTTTTGTACCCATTGAAAATTTAAATTAGAAACAACAAAATCTAGAGAGAGAATTTTTGTTTTGTTTTGTAGTCTTTTTGAATCACAATTATTAGAGAGACTTTCTTTTCTCCGTAGCAAATCGAAATTCTCAGTCAGCGAGCTAGGCTTGACTTGCGGCCTGAGATTGATAAGATCGAACGATTAAAAAGGCATCTTCTTATGATCGTACGTTGATTTCTGCATTTGGTGCTTCTTGATCTGCATTTGTTTCATGGATATCAGCTGCTTTTGAGCTTTAATTGGGTCGATTTGGTTCAAATTCACAAAGAAAGCTCGTTTCTTCACAGCTGGAATCATCTGCTGTGTGGAAATTTGACCTGTTTCTTATTCAGACTTGACAATTTATTTTTATTTTTTTGATAGTGAACAAGGAGAATTTAAATTTATTGATTTTTTTTTACTTTATTTGTGCATGTGATAGGAAGTGGCACCATGGGTGTCCCAGGGAAATGGTTTAAAGCTTTGGTTGGTTTAAAGAAGTCTGAAAAGTCACAGTCTTTGGACAAGGAGGAAAATGTGAGTTTATTTATTTATTAATTTTTTTTATTTTGGTGTTTTTCTGTCTCAAGTTTTTAATTTGATGGTTTCTATACGCTGTTTTCCTTCAATCATAGCAGAGGGCGACTGCTAGCAAGTTTCGACATAGGAGAAAGCATTCGGTTGAGTTTGATGCTGATAAAATTCAAGAGGAGTTTCATAATCATAATCATAATCATAATGATGGTGATGCCAACATTCGTTCTGTCCCAGATGCTTTTGAATCTCCTTTTGATTCGCTTCAAGTTCAGGATATAGCTCACAATCAACAAGTTCCGAGAGAAGAAATGGCTGCCACTCGCATTCAGACAGCTTTCCGCGGGTTTTTGGTATGACTTATTTATGTCATTTCAGTATCACATTAAGTAGGATTTTAAGTGTTTGTGCAGTTTGGTTGTGTCTGTTTTATCTTTGTACTATGAAATGCTGTGTTAAATTCTTTATTGTTAAAATTGTGGGGGGAAATAATAAGAATGCAAGCTCTGTTGACCATGCATGGTGAAGAAGGAAGCCTGACGTGTCTCAATTATGTGATTGATGCACTCTATTTAGCCAAAACATGGTAATCCTCCATGCTTAAAATGAAAATAGTGGATAAGCATGCTTTATACCAGTATTGTCCAATTCAATCAAGAATTCATTCCTACTGAATATAATGAGTAGGTTTATGCCATTGATATTGGGTAGGGGATAGATATTAATTTCTTGTCTATCATTTTGTTCAGTGAGATAGGAAATCTGCCCATAACTTGGGTCTCGCTTTGAGTACTAATTTTAAGGATATAAGGGCATGGAAATATTGTTGAGAAAATTCAATGGAGGTTCACGGTTAACCACCTAGTGGAGACCATCTTCCTAAGGATGAGAGGATTGCTTTATTAGATTATCTTTTCCAATCTCCCTCTTTCTTTGATATCTTTAGCCTCCATCCCACTTCAATTGCAACTAAGCCTGAAAAGATTCAAAGGAGGTGCTTATGGGAAACACACACAAAATTTTAAATATGCTCCACATTTAGGGAGTTGGAGCTTTGGGATTCTCACATGTTCCAATAAAGCTCTCTCAGTAGCTTTGGAAATCATTCAGGAGAGCTTTGTTATGGTATTGATAATAGTGTTCAAATATGGGGTGGGTTTCTAAGTGAGAAAGGGGATGCCTTACAAACCTTCAGAAATGTGCAGGTGGGTTTGGTTTGGCACGGTACTGTTGTTGTTTCTGACTTGTTGTGGAAACTCTTCTCTTAATACCCTATTCAGTGGAACATTTTCAGTTGGCCAGGGATGAAGATGGTATGATGAGTTTCCAATTACAGCCAACGGGTTGGGGGGTGGGGTGTTTTCTTCAAATTTTCTTCCTCTTTGTTCAAAGATGGTAATTTGGTTGAAAATATTTCTATAGATCTCTGTGGCAGGATCACCATAATGAAAGGAAGAGTAATTTCCCTTAGAGAGCTATTTGAAGGACCAAAGCAATCCAGTTTACCTTCTTGGTGCTACTTGTGAAAATGACATTGCAGCTGCATATTGTGTGCCTTCATTTATTCTGATTCATCAACCTTTTATTTTTTCATTTTCTAAATTATTTCAACTGCATTCAAGTTTCGATTCACATGATAACAATTTGAATGGTTTTGTAAATACACAAGGCAAGAAGAGCTCTGCGAGCTTTGAAAGGATTAGTGAGACTGCAAGCTCTTGTTCGGGGCCATGCTGTGAGGAAACAAGCTGCAATAACTCTTCGCTGCATGCAAGCTTTGGTGAGAGTTCAGGCTCGTGTCCGTGCAAGGCGTGTTCGCTTAGCTTTGAAAAGTCAAACAGATCAACTGAAACTTCAGCAACACCTAGCTAATGAGGCTCGGGTTCGAGAAATAGAGGTAAGAAATGACAACTTTTTTTGATCAAAAATAGAAGTACGTTTCCACAATTGTGCAATGTACTTATTCCATATATGTGCATGCCTGGTAAATAGTATTCATTTGGAAAAAAACTTGACCTTAGTTCTTTGTGTTAACTGTGCAACTTTCTTCTTTTGTTACTCTTTTTTTCCCCCGATGTCAATGTTCTTACGTTAATTGTTCTATTATTAATGCATCATATTAATTTTGTTCCTTACTCTATATGTGAATTGTTTTTCATAACATAAATGGCAAAAAAGCTGGGATGTTAGCACCTGCAGCCACATTTGATAGATTCAAACAACCAGACTGATCTATTGTTTATTTTTTTCACCAGACTTTTGAGCCTTGCAATTTGTTTAACTTGAATGTTGACACGTATTCCTTTGTAACCTAACAAAATTTTGTCCTAATGTCTTTTCAATAAAGACTTGCTAGGTAAGTGGCATTGGAGCTCTAGCTGAAATAGTATGGTTTGTGTCACTTTGGCCTTAGCCTTTGAATAGCAATTATTTTACCATGAGATGAATTGAAAATTGAATCATCTCAAATAGGGTTGAGACTTATTAATAAATTTATATATTCAACTCCCTTTCCTTCTCATTTATATTTTATGATTTTGCCAAATTGTATGTAATTCATGGGAATCAAGGGATTGCTTTACTTCAGCATCATGGCTTTTTATCTGCTTCTGGCTTGGGCTCTGTCATTTTCTGGTTTTTGGAGTTTGATGCTGTAGTTCTCAGGGGAAAAAGGGTTATGATGCTTTTCTTACCCTGTGCAGCACAACATTATGTGTTTGGGTGAAATGGTATTCATCCTCTATGGCAGAGAACAAGATGTGGCATAATGAGTTGGAGAGTTTTAGTATTGTTACTTTTTTAATTTTTCATTTTATATGTTCATTGTTTCCGCTAATCTTGTTCTATTTCTGTCAGCTTCTGTAAGGATTAAGCATCTTCTTGTCCCAACTCTCCATATCCTGTCGATGTTATCTCATTTAGACAACTATGACTAGCATTGGCTTAGATGCAGAACTGAATATTTATAAACCACTAGGATAATATTATATAAATTTGATTTGTATACGTCAAAAAATGGGCATGCAAAATGGTCTTCAGTGGTGGCCAAATAGTCAATATTTGGATACAATTTATAATTGTGCTCTCATAATAATTGTTTTTTCTACCTTAACTTCTGCCTCTGAAAAAAGCTATAAACAGGATGTCATTGGTGTCTGTTCTTTGGTAGTAATAGAATGGGTTATGTGAGATATACAAGTGCAAGATAATAAAGCTGTATGGAAAAAAACAATGTTCTACACTACAAATGTTTTATTTTACCATTACAAGACAGTGCTTAAAAGATTCTTTATTGATTAATTGCTTTTCTCCAGCAGCTTTAATTTTTGTTAGGCTTGCCAAGTGCCTTATATCAATTTCACTTTTACACAGGAAGGATGGTGTGATAGTGTGGGATCAGTTGAACAAATTCAAGTCAAGTTGCTGAAGCGGCAGGAGGCTGCAGCTAAGCGTGAGAGAGCCATTGCATATGCTCTGGCCCATCAGGTAAAAATATGATAGCTTCATTGGTAAACTTCTATAAATGCAAATCACAATCAGGTAAAAATATGATAGCTCCATTGCTTTACTTTTCAATTTATTTTGAATTGATTGTAATTTGCATTTATAGAAGTGTACGCTCTGGAAATTGGATTGTAGATGTATGCCTTTGAGTGATCATTGATGTCAGCTAGGGTTTTTGGGCTAGAGTATGTAAAATCTCTCATAAGAACCTGTTTTTGAGGAAAATTGGTTAATATCAGCTCAATGGCATCGTATTCATTATTAGAACAAAAAAGGTGAATACGTGGTGTGTGTGTGTGTGTGTGTGTGTGTGTGTGTGTGTCTTTGCCTTTTCCCTCCGCATGGATATTGTAACCTTCATTTCAGCAAAAGCTTTGTGAGTTTAACCTGTACACTTTCAAATATCTCTTCATTGATTTACTGGTACACTTCTAGCTTCCAATTTCTTTCATTGACTAGTGCTGTGAGGTAAAATTCTAATATGAACTAGGTAGAATGTGAGGTTTCTGAGCTGATGTATGGCAATGTGGAAAATTAGTTGCAACCAGAAATTTTCTTCTCTCTACCAGAGAAAGAGGAAAAAAAGAGACAGATACTCTCTAATTTTGCTGCTAAGTTTGAACAGTGAAGATATCTCCATAGAAACCCTTCAAACTTATTTCTTAATGCTGCTGACTAATATATAAGATCTTCTGTTTGCCCAGTGGCAGGCTGGGTCAAGACAGCAGGCTGTTCCCTCCAGGTTTGAACCAGATAAAAGCAGTTGGGGCTGGAACTGGTTGGAGAGATGGATGGCTGTTCGCCCATGGGAGAACCGCTTTCTTGACATAAATCTCAGAGATGGAGTGATGATTCGTGAGGATGAAACAGCTGCTGAGGTCAAGAATGACAGCAAATCCCAGTTAAAAACCACTGCCAAGAAAGCAGTTGCCTCAAATCTTCAGTCAACCATTTCAAGCCAGAAAAAAGTTCCTTCTCCTTCTGACAGTGGCAGTTTCTCACCTAGTAAGTCAGCAGGCATGTTGGAAGCGCCCAACACACTTTTTTCTAAACCAAAGACAAACCCAGTTCCTGAGAACCTGGTTGAAGAAGCCAATTCAAAACCTGCTATTGTTACAAGATCTCAAAGCAACCCAAAGGAGAGAGCCACCCAGCTAGATAAACAGGCAAAGAAGAGATTGTCTCTGCCTAACAGTGGTTAGTTTTTCCCCTCATTTCTCTCCTTCATGCCCACACATTTGCACGAAAGCATATGTAGGTTCAAAAGTATGCAAGGATTGCCACACTACTTGTAACAGAAAAATGATCACTTGATTATCAATTCTGAATGAGCTGTTGTACACTAAAAAGGGCCATGGTGCACTTTCTTTTTTAAATGCTCATTAAATTACCTTTTCTGCCCTCAATAGTCAATAAACATTAAACCAGGCAATAGATATCCATAGGAGCTCGTCATTTTCAAATCAAACAAAGCTTTTGACCAAACATGCAAAATATAGGTGGTTGTCCTCACATGTATTGAGGTGAGGTATAGATAATCATAACTTCTTTAGCTTCTTCTTGATTATGAGGTGTGAACGAAATCACTAAAGGTAGACTCAATGATGGATACTTGTGTGAGCATGACTATGATACTGGTCCAGTCCTGCGGCGGCTTATAGGGTGTCTATGATAAGCACCACCAGTTTCCTTACTTGATTTAGTTGAAGCAGGGGGGGGTGCTGGCAGGAATAGCAGAAATGCTGCTAGAGGGACACCGAGCTCTCAGAAGTCCGCCAGAGATAGATCCAAGCTCAACGGGAAAGGAGATTCAAACACCACAAAGTCTATTGCACAGGCTGTTTGATCTGTAGACCTGAGAATACCATGGAAGATTTGAGGATATTTTCCTTTCCTGCTGCGGTGTCACTTTGTATGTATAGGTCCACGTTGCAAAAGATGAAACCAAATTGCCTACTTGCCTGCCATAATTTCCTGGGTTGGTTCTGACATTGCAAAGTCGAGGAGGTTGGTTTGATTTGGCTTGGCTTGTCAGGGTAATAAGATAAGCAGGTTTGTTTGATAGCTGTTGTAATCATGTTTGTTTGTTGTTTTTAATTGATGTCATTGTGCAGTATTTGTTTATTTATTTATTTTAATATATGATTTCCAGAGCTGTTGCCCCTTGTAGATGTATGATTCTTTCCCAGGTCTCGAAGAGTGACGCATTAGTATTTGCCATTTATGTATTATATTATTATTATTATTATTATACAAACCACTAAAAGAATTGAATATTATGAACAGTGCAGCTCACTGCTTACACCCGTTCAGCTACACTCTGGACTTGACAGTACTTTTTAAAATTTTCTATTTGAATATTCCAAGTTATATTAACATGGTTTTGAGTGCTTTATATATATGTGCGCGTGTGTGTGTGAAGTGTTGATTAATATTTCAATGTTAAATAAAAAAAATTATGTTGCAAAATAAAAAATTTAAGTTGATTTTTTTATATAAGAAAAAAGTTGACTGGACAGATTAAATTTAATAAAAATAAAACTTCATTTTAGCACGGAAAACTTCAATTCTACCCTTGAGGTTTTTATATTTAATTGGTTCTTGTTTTAGGTTCTTACATTTCAGTCAAAAACGGTTTTTTTTAGTTAATGTTTTTTTGGTGTACATGTTTTTGTTACTTGATAATAGGAGAGGAGAGAGACAGTTATAAAATAAGATGGAGAGAGTGTTTAGTCAATTACGAGGTTACTTGACTAATTATGTTGTAACTGATTATTTTAATATTTAATTAGTAAAATTATAATTGATTAAATCTGTTAGAAATTAATTTTTTTTGCTTAAAATGAACAATTAAAAACCAAAATTAAGAGTATATATATAAACATGAACAAAAATAGAGATTATTTAGAAATATATCTTAAAAATAAAAGAATTGAAATAAAGAATTAAAAGTATATGGGTCAAAATAAAAACAAAATATATAAATAATTTAAACGGAAGGATTAAATTAAAAAAATCAAAAGTTTTGTTAGGAAAAAATAAATAATTCTTTTATTTCTTGATTTAGTTTCGATCCCTTTATTTTTTTCAGTAATTTTGGTATAAATTTAAGTATTTTTTTTGTATTTATGTATCTATATTCTTAGTTTTGACTTTTAATTTTTATTAGAATTTATCTTTGTATTAAATGTAGCTTTGGTTAAAAAAAAAATAGTTAGTTCACCTTTGGTTGTGTGAAATGAAAGTAAAATCCTATCTTATGCATATAGTTAATCTTCAGTTGTTAGTTATTTGTTATATTTTTTTAAGGCATTAATATTAAACAAATATTAAAATATATAATTATTTTTAAGCGAAAAAAACCTTTAAAATAATTTTTCTCATTATTTTAAATGCATTATTTATAATAAAATGAATATATTAAAAAAATTGAAAGTCTTGTAGATTGATTGTTTGGCTCTAATGTATAACATTATTAAAAAAAAACCAATAACCATTAACATTTTTTTGATATATTATAAAATTTAGTTTTGTCTGCGGTGAAGCGCATGCAAGTGACTCGTATATTTTGTATTTGTAGATAATTTGACAAAAATCAATAATTGAGTGAATTGTTTTTACTCATATCATATCAGGTTATGAAGGTTTTCATGCTTGTCCATATGTTCTTGTCTAATCTGTAAATTGTTTTTACTTTTCATTGTTGTTTTTTTAATGTAAAATCTAATAAATACCCTGTTGTTATTTTTTAAATTGTTTAGTTTTTACTTTTTACAATAATATTTAATCTTTTTAACTGTTTTTTTATTTCATAATACTTCAAAAAGATTATTGTAATTTATCTTTAAAACTCTCCTTATATTTTATTTAAATAAGTTATATTTATATGATGCATTTATAAAAATAATAATCATTTGTTCTTAACAACCTGACTTGTATGATAAAATAAATAAATAAATAAATTATAAAATAAAAAGGATAATAGGAAAGATCAAATCCCGACTTGTTATTTAACTAGGTGAGTTACTTGTGCACTGTGATATAAAACTTTTTTAAAACTATTTTTTTTATTTAATACAGGTATTTACAGGTTTGTTATCAATCTTTTGGAGACCAAGAGATGGTAGTTCTCAATCTTCATCTGCGACAACCTTTTATTAAACGGGTTGCTATGGTTCCGGGTTTGGAGTCTCATCGGGCCATGGTTTCCGGGTTGCATTTTTGTGTTTTGGAGAATTGAGTTTCTTTAATTGTTTGTTGCGATAAGTTCTATTTATGCTTTGGAGATTTTTGTTGCATGGGTTGTATTTGATTGCAAAATTTATAAGCTTTGCCAAATTTGATGGGGGCTGAAAGCTGGAAGCTTTTGGAGTAGTTCTCGATTGTTGCATGTTTGAGAGCGTGGTTGAAATTGTTTTTTAAAATATTTTTTGTTTAGAAATATATCAAAATGATATTTTTTTTACTTTTTAAAAATTATTTTTGACATCGGCATATTAAAATGATCTATGAACACCAATTTTTTAAATTTAAAATAAATAATTTTTTTTTTCAAAAACATTTTCCAAATACACTCCAAGTGATTTGCTTATTTGTGGTTAGTTGGTATGCTGATAAGGATTATCTACGTGGTGAATGTAAATGCTAAGAAAAATTTGTGGGAATCGGAAAAGCAAGTTTTGATTTTATCATTTTTGCATGAAGTGTTGGGCTGCTAGCCTGCCTGGTGGCAAGCGCGATGCTACTATCAACAATGGCACTTGATGTGAAGAAGATTCCATGATACCATTCATGCTAGGGTTTTCTGATGTAATAAATAGCAGTAGCTACTATCAATCTCACAAAATCAATTCAAGAAAGAAATTTACATTTATGAAAACGGTCCATGAATTGTAATCTGAATAAAAGTATGGATCAAGAGTTTGTCCTGCATACTGAAACCTCCATGAATAGTAATCCATAAAAGGATGGAGAATCATGGCATGACCTGTTTTTGCCATACAAGCTTTCACCACTTTACTTTTGTCAAATTTATCTTTACCGTCGGGGAATGATAATATGTCGAGAAATTTGGGCAAAAAAGTTTATGTGTTGATTTAAAAAATAAAAACTTCACAAAGAATAAAAACCTGATAAAAGAATATAAAAAAATGGTAACATGTAATATAATAAAATTCAAATTTGTCCGATTTAAATATGGTATAAAACAATGTAGGACCTAGCAAATATTGCTCATTATCTAAAAGCCAAAAGAGCCCACTAATTTCAATAGTGATTTTTACTATTCATCTATACTTAGATCACTGTGGACGAGAACAGTTAAATAATAAAATCATTATATTATTATTTGTATGCTAGAACTGAACAAAGAAGTCGCTTGGCCGAGTGGTTCAAGCGCGTCCAAGCGGGGCTGGGAGTTCGAATCTCTCTAGCAACGATTTTTTGGGACAGTTAAATTTATAATCATATTATTATTATTATTTGTATCATAGAACTAAACAAAGAGGTCGCTTGGCCGAGTGCTTACAGCAACGTCAGTGTGGGTGCGAGAGTTCAAATCTTAGGAACGAAAATGATTTTTGAGTAATGAACATTGATTTTCACTGTTCATTACTGTTTGAAAAGATTTTTTTTTAACCGGAGTGTCCAGGTCAGCATACGCGCATCACAATAAATCTCTGAACTTACTTTTTTTTTTCTTACAATTTTCATTGTTCATTATTGTTTGATAATATGCTTTCCCCTTTTTTTTATCGGGCTTCCTTTATCTTGTTTGTTTTTTTGATAATTGTGGTATCCGGGTCAATTTACGTGCGTCATGAATAATCCTTGGACCCATTTTTTTTACTTTTTTTTCTGTTCTTTTTCCCACTTATAAATTTCTTTTTATAACTTGGGTCCGGGCTAGTTTACGTGCACCATAACTATTATTTTATAGATAGCCAAAGGAGATCACAATTTTCTAGTCTAGGAAGGAAACCTAAGTCAACCACATTCAAGACCAAATAATTTTTTTTCATCTTAATTTTATGTGGCCACAGCTTAAATATTTATTTAAAATTCTTATTTTGTGTTTAAAGGTTACTAAACATCAATTGAGCATAAATACTTAGAGATTTGAGTTTGATTATAAGTTAGTTTTATACAAGTCCATATATTTGGGTGTTCTACGGTTTAGCTTAGGTTAAAAACACATATGCTACCTAAGTTTAAGATCATGTTTTTTTATGCTTATTGATATTCAGATTACGGATAACAACTTTGTGTGCTTGTGAGGTGAGAATTCTTTATTTTTTGGTTTTCTAAATGACTAAAAAGGACTTATTGAGGTTCAATTAACTTCGTGACGTCAAATCAATACTTCTCGTTTGTGAATTGTTATTCGTTGGGTGAGGTTTCGAATCCAACAGTGTTGGTGTCCAGGTATAAATTATCTTTGTGTCACACTCCTATCAAACCTAATTTACTTGAATTTTCTGGTAATTGACATCTTTGTGTGTGTATTGCTTGACCGCGTGATCAAGAGGTTTACATGAATCCATGAACATTTTTTTCCGTCTCTCCCACTCTCAGAGAACTCCCAAAGTTTCACATCCTTGGACTTTGATTCCTCCCTGTCCTACAACCATATATCATTTGATTGGAACTTCACCAATATTGTTTTCTCTTCCTCTTATCACTTGCAATCATTATATTTGAATGGTTGCCACTACTTCATCAATCACAACATTAGCTCTTAGTACTTTAATTGATTTACTATTGATTCATTAACTTCTTTTGAAGAAAACCCATCATCTGTCTTAAGGGTTAAGTTAAGTGTTAAATGAGTTAACTTGGATTGACCCTTATATTAAATATCGATAAAGATCTATTGACCCTTATATTAAATATTGACATGTTACTATTTTGCAATTTAGAAAAAGATCGATTTTTAATTTAAAAAAATGCTATTTTATTTTTAAAAACTTCAAAATAATATTATTATATTGATACTTTTTAAAGTTTAGTCAATAGCGGTAACAAGAGAAACCAAATTTTATTAATTTAAACTGGTGATGCCGACGAAACCATCTTAATCAACATTACAAATATCCACAACCCGTCACAGGCCGGGTTGAAGCTTGGAAACTCGGGCCTGGACCTAGAAAAAATAGAATCCAACCTCACATACGCCCGGAATGAACGATGAGATATTTATAAGCGACCCCTTCGAATAAAATAAAATAAAATATCACTCCTGCTTCCGTAACACCCCCTCCTCCGCCTTTGTTGCTGCTCTCCTTTACTTGTACCTGGCTATTCCAAAAAATTAACAAAAAAGAGAGAGATCAGAGTAGACGCGCTTGTTGCAGAGAGGGAGAGAGAAACAGAGAGAGATCAGCCATGAGAACTAGCAATCACTTGATAGGGGTGCTCAACTTCCTGACTTTTTTGCTTTCAATACCCATCCTAGGGGGTGGTATATGGCTAAGCAGCAGAGCCAACAACACAGATTGTCTGAAATTCTTGCAGTGGCCATTGATAATAATCGGGATCTCAATCATGGTCGTTTCTTTAGCCGGTTTCGCTGGCGCGTGTTATCGAAACACTTTCTTGATGTGGGTTTACCTATTTGTTATGTTCTTCATCATCGCCGCTCTTTTAGGGTTCATCATCTTCGCCTATGTTGTCACCGATAAAGGGTCGGGCCGCCCATTCTTGAACCGTGCTTACTCTGACTACTATCTGCAGGACTATTCAGGGTGGTTGAAGGATCGAGTAGCTAGTGATAGCTACTGGCAGAAGATTAGCTCCTGTATACGAGATTCCAAGGTTTGTGGTAAGATGGGGAAAAGCATTAATGGTGTCCCTGAGAGTGCAGATATGTTTTACAGAAGGAAGCTCAGCCCTATTGAGGTATGTACCTTTTTATATTCCAAAATATCCTGAGTTCTGGAAAGATAAAACCTGCAGAGTTTTACAATTTCGTATCGTGTTCTCAGTACAATAATAGCTTGAAAAGTTTGGGGTTTTAAGCTAACGATTTGAGCAGAATACTGAACCTGTTTTGCGATTAGAGATAGGTCGGAGCAGAACAACTCAAGATCTTGTACTCGGTGGCCTCAACTACCAATCAATTAGTGGTTGGAAATCTCAAACATAACAGTAGTAATATATTATAAAACAAATTAAAATAGTCTCTAGGCCGTTGATAGAAGATATTTTTAATATTAAATTAAATTAATATCAAGGAATTAATTTTAGAAATTAGAAGGATTATTTAATTTATTTTTCAAAAATGAAACGATTAATTTATATTTTGCATGCTTTAAGGAAGCCTATCGTACGGTATAAAGAAGAAGACGATGAGATCCTAGATTTGAATTCCGCATGAATAAACAATAATAGGTTTTCCCACACAATTCCCGCTTCCTAATCATTTAAGACTAGTATTGTGGTTTACAGTTGTTTTCAATAATATTTTTTATTTTCAATAATATTTTTTATTTTTAAGATTATTACATTAGAATTAAAAAATATAATTTTTTTTTTTTTTTGTTAATACTACTATAAATGAGTGCTCAAATTATTGCTAAGAGATGCCAGCAAAGCTGAATTATTTTCTTAAAAAAATGTTGATGATATCAGTGCCAAACAAGATCTGGGCATGTGTAAGTCACCGATTTTTGCGGTCTCTTATTTGCCACGTAATTGTTTGTCGGCCATTCAGAGCCTACCTTTCTTTCATAGAAAGGAGTTTAGCTTTATCCTTTTACCAACCACAAGTAACAATTTTAGTAGCTTGTTTCATCAGGCGTCGGGGCCTTTTCATTCTAATAAGAAAGTCCATCATTTACAAGATTCGTCCCTTATCCATGCTTTACTTTTTTCTTGATATTTATCATTGTCTTTCAAAAATATATATTTTTTTTAATATTTTTTATTTTTTTAAATTAATTTGTTTTAGTGTTTTTAGATTATTTTAATGGGTTAATATAAAAAATAATTATTTAAAAATAAAAAAAACATCATATTTATGTATTCTAAATAAAAATCACTTTAAAAAATAACTGCAACTACACTCTCAAACAACACACTATCTATTATATCTTTGTGTGTTGATCTTTGAAACTCAATACAAGTTCATTTTAATTACTTTTTTTTAATATAATTATATATAGATATATAAAACATGTTAAGGTTTCACTGTGCACTGTTTATTGTGGATTTCAATAGTAAAATTATTATCTTGCCTCTAAAACCGAGAAAAAAATGGCCCTAGTACCGGGGTGTTCTGGTCTTTAATTTTTTATTGCACAGTGAAATTACCAGAGGCTATTGTAGACTTTTCACATATTTTGCACGCTACACTAACTTAAATACCCTTCAGAAAAGACAAAAAAAGGAACGAAAAGGCCCGTTCTGAAATTTTAATTTATATTGGTTACACTATATTTTGTTTATAAATAACTCTTTATTGTTTTTCGGTCCAAAAGTTTTGATTTGTTGCATTTTTGTCATTCAATTGTAATTAATTTTATATTTTATTTTGACTTGTTCTTTAATTTTGTATTTAGTATTGATTCCTTTAGTTTTTTTGGGCCTTCTTGGACAATGTTTATTTTTTATACATATTTGTTCATTTATTCTTTTAGTTTTTGTTTTTGTTTTTACTTTTGTTTGTTTTATTTTTTGCTTGGGTTTTATTTTTATTCCATTTAGTTTTGAAATTTTAATTTATTTTGGTAATTTTTCCCCTTTGTTCTTTTCTTTTTTTAGTGTTTTTTGTTATTTTTATTCGTTCTTTATGGTCGTATGATTTTCTTATGATCATAATATTTATTTTAGTTTTTTCTTTGTTTGCGCAATAAAAATAATAATTTTAGTGATTGTTTGTTTTATTGGTTTATTGCTTGTTTTTCTGTGAAAATGTTTTTTTTCTTCGGGATAATGATTCTAATTGTTTTGTCAGTAATGGTAATAATAATTTTAGTTGTTATAGTCATGATAATAGTGGTAGCTCTGCAATGGATTTTATTGATGTTTTCTTTTTATAAATAGAAAATCAATGATTTATTTTTGTTATTTAGTTATTGTAAGTGTTTGAAAATTTATATTTTATTATTGTATTCAATTTAAATTAGATTATGAAATGAAGTAATCCTAATACGGTGAATTGGACGATTTTGGTATTTGAATCTTCTTGTTTTTTTAATAAAGATGATAATTTTTATACTAGTGATTTTATTGAAACATGTTAAATAGATAAATTTAAATTGATTTAAAATTCATATATTTTATTAGAAAGTTGTGCTCCATAGAAATTCTACACAAATTGATTATTTTGCCCAAATTTATAGTATAATAAAAATTATCTCACAATCTTAATATCTCATACTCTTAATATTTTTTTTTGTGTGTGTTGAAAAAAATATAGTTTTGGCCGCGGTGAAGTGTGGGGAAATAGCTAGTATAATATAAATGGGCGATATTTGATTTTTCATTAAAATACTGTTAAAATTAAAATTAATAAAAAATGTAAATGATACTTAAAATAACTTAAACAAGCTTGTAAGCAACTTAAGGGATTTCAATATATTTTATTCTTTTCTTTTTATCTTAACAAAATAAACAGTGTATATCTGAATCTAAAGTACAGTATACCAATTAAAAATAGTTAATAACAAGTGTTCTAAGAAACTTTAAATTTAGTTTGTTTTTTGTTATTATTATATATATGCACTAGTTTTCCTGAACTTGGTTTGCTCGTGTATTGTTGAGCTAATTTATATATTTTTTATATTTTTTTCTAATTGTTTAGAATATTTATAAATGAATAAATATGAATGTTTGTTAGATAAAAAAGTGTTTGATTATCAAATAATTTTATATAAATTTTGACAATTATAATTAAATTAATTAGTGCAAAAATTAAATTTAAATAATTTTGAACTCAACATGAATAGAAGTTAGCGATATAATATTGGCTTGTGTTTCATAATTTAATAATTAAGAGCGAAGATAGATATATAAATTTTAAAAATAATAATTACCAAATACAGTTTCACATAGTATTTAGTAGATTATATTTGAAATTAATATAAAATATTTTTTTAATCTTATTAGTTATGCCTGAATGGGTAAAAAAATAAGATTAGACAGTGTAAATAGTAACAAATTTGGTTTTGGTTTGTGTTGTAGTCTGGTTGCTGCAAGCCTCCTACCGAATGTGGCTACACTTACATCAACGAGACTTCCTGGACACCAAACGGAGGGGTTGTTTCCAGCGCTGACTGCAACACCTGGAACTCCGATCAAGGGCTGCTCTGCTATTCCTGCAAATCGTGCAAAGGCTGGCGTGCTGGCCAACATCAGGAAGAGCTGGCGGAAGGTCTCCGTCATTAACATCGTCATTTTAATCATTCTAGTCATTGCTTATGTGATTGGCTGCGCGGCCTTCAGGAATAATCGCCGGATTGATAACGATGAACCCTCCGGTGAAGCCAGGATGACCAAGTCTCAGCCGAGCAGACTCCATCTTTAATCCGGTTCCGGTGGAGCAAGGGTCACTGGACGGATTTCCTTTCTACCATACCAGGGATGTAAAAATTATCCTTTTGCTGTTATCATATAAGACTGGACTTTGAAGTTAGGTTGGATTTCCTCTCTCTATCATGCCAGTGTTGTAAAAATTATCTTTTGCTATTATTAAATGAAACTTGTTTATTTATCCTATTTATCATCATTTGGCAGATGGTTGTGTATGCGTCTTTTGAAATTACTGGCTGGCTAAAATCATACAAAGCTCCATAAACCTGGTCCCCATACTTGCGGGATGAAAGATGTATCATTTGTTTAGGCGAGCTACACATTGTCCGTCAAGTATTTAGTTTACATATCCACAAACCATGACAAAACTCTTTATCTTTTTTCAATTACTCATTGTTATTTTTCTTATCTGCAAAAGATAGTTTGAGGGCATCCATGAACACTTGCAATAATTTCTCCATTTCTTCTTTTTTTGGCATTGAAAACATGAAACGAACAACCATAAGTCTTAAAAGGAGTTTAGCCTAATGGTAAAGGTCTTGGATTTAAGATTCAGGATTTAAATCTTAATGCTTATATTTTTTTAGGGTCATGCTCCCTTGTATAAAAACTAGTGACTTATTCTATTTTTGTATGAGTAATTTCTATGAACATAGACATAAAAGCCTAAAAATTTAATCTAGGTGCGCTCAAACTAGTCCAGATACTCTAATTACAAAAAAAAAAAAAAAAACAATAAGAGAGAACTTTATAACCGTATGAATTGTACAAGACTTTACTTTCATGAGCAACTCTAGTTCAACTGTTGTGACTGAAATTTGTCAAACACCAACAAAATTATAAGATTATTTTATTTTGAATGTGATTGTAAACAAGTCGACGAAATAAATCAACAAGCTAGAGCTTGTAATTTTCTACAAGGTAAAACAACAATTCATGAGCTTGTACCCAAAACTTGTTTTAATATGATTACCCCTCGTCTCCTCCTTCACATCCACCCATAAAATTGTTTTCTCGTACGACAATTATTATCACTAATATGCCATCATTTCTTCCAAATCAAAACAACATTAACAATGACAAATACATAAGTAGATTAAAAACTCAAATAAAGAATATCGAGAGTTATAAGGAAATAACATAAATCATAAATTACTTACTTGTTAACAAACTAAAAGAGATTTTAGCAATGTTAAACGCCTTCAGTTAATTGCAAGATTTTCCATATAAGAATATTTGGTTGTGCAATATATATTCTAATTTATCCACCACAACGTACAAAGATGGATCCTTGGAGGAGGCTCAAAATAGATATTAGGTTTGAGTTCCCATCAATAATTAAATATTTTAGACTCTTAACAGGTGATTCATTTACGACATGTTTTGTCGAATGTTATTTTGATGAAATTATGTTCCCATCATTAAGGAAAAAATTAAACAATTGGATAAATATATTATATGAAATGCATTATCATTATTGAATTTTGATCTTCATACAATACAATTTGAACAAGAAGTTCAACATATATTTTGTTTGCAGGACATAACAAATAAGTTACCTAATGCATTTACTGATTCAAAAGGAATAATCAAATCTCATATTTCAGTTATAAATGCTCTAGCTAGGATTGAAGTCCCAATAAGATAATCTGCTAAAATTGTAGTAAATTAGTCTAAGACACACTAGAAGCGTGATAGACCAATCAATTCAAAAAACCAAAATCCTCAGAAAAAAAAGAAGAAGCAAATACTCAAGTTGACATTATCAAGGAAGAAAATATTTAAGAGGATGGACATAATTGATTATAAGACTCTAGAAAAGGGTTCAAGAACTTGAAAACATAAAAAATAAGATCTCGATAAATTATGTCTCTACAAAAAAAACAATCGAACCAAAATAAGATAGTTATCAACAATATTTTTCATATAATATATCACTTGAAATCATTAATGAAAATGAGTATTTTGATCTCAAAACCATCAAATAATTTAGATGCATAAATGATTGGTCAAAATGAAAAAAAAACAATCCATACTATATTAAATTTACTTGCAAAACATAAATTTTTTAGACTTGTAGTCCAAACACCTCAAAGTGTAAAGCCAGCTGGATACAAATGGGTATTTATGCGAAAACAAAATGAGAAATATAAAATTGTCTATTTACAAACAAAATATATGTAATTAAGACACGTGGTCTAATCATCTTGGAGAATATTTAATAAACAAAAGGTATAACAATGATCGTATAAGCTCATGTATTTTTATATATAAAAAATTCATAATTTAATTTTACTGCTAGTTGTGTATGTTGATAATTTAAATATTATTGAAACTCATGAATAGATACAAAGGATAATAATTTTTTTAAAAAAAGAACTTGAAATGAAAGATTTGAGAAAAATAATTTTTTTTCTCGGCTTGCAAATCTAACATTTAGCAAATAAATTTTCATTTATGATGTGAACCTCGTGATCATGCAACCCACAATTAAGATTGAGATATGATCCTGGAAAGACAAAACATGTCTAATATGATTGTAATACAATAAAAACATGTCTCAAGATATCAACACCATTGGAATGAGTAGAATGACGCCATGAAATCAGTTAATCTTCGATAAGTCAGATTCAGTTCGTTCAAGAACTGAATACAAAAATCACTCTTACACGTCTCAACTGAAAAATTCAAAAGTAATAAATATCAAAGGTTGCCAAAATTTTGGTTACTTGAGTTTAAATAGTTTTTGAAAAATTAACCCTAAAGGACCTCTTATGTGGACTTATACGAGGTCTACTCAAAAGTGACAAAAAACCCTAAACTAAAAAACTCATAACATAATCCAAACAAACCTTGAATTCTAGCAGGAAAACAAAGTATTAATTAAGCTTAAACAAACCTTGAGTTATAGCAAACAAAATAAAATATATTTCATTATTAAATTCATATTCTGCCATGAGAAAAGAGAAAAAAGTAAAATATTATAGAACTGATTCAAAGCTTATTCATAGTCTTCCATGTAGGCCTTAATCCTAGAAATTTCATGATCCAAATAAGATTATATTAGACCTCTCTTGTACATGGATAAAATATACTAAAGTCTCATCTTGATACTTTAATGAACATTTCAATTATGACTTGATTGAAACTTTTAAAACCAATGCATTCAATGTTTTCTTCAATGTTAGTCTTAAAACAAGTCATTTGACCATTTCGAACATGTAATGAAGCCTGATATTTCTTGGTTGATCCACATCAATTCATTAGTGAATTTAGACAATTAATGTCCTTAAAAGATTTTATATAAATAAAACACATTCATTAAGTATCATACTCCATTGCAATTAATGTGTCAATACATCTTACTAATAATACAAAACATAATATTGCATTCTTTGTGAATTTGTTAACAAAATATAATTCTCATACATGAAAATATATTGAGATGAAATTAAATATATTTGTTACCTATAAGAAATTATGATGTTTATTTTATTCAAATAATATTAATTATAAATTAATTAAATATATTGATGAAAAATATTTATTTTATCCATTTAAAGGTCGATCTCAAAGATATTATCTATTTACATTTGACAATATTGGTATATTAAGTTTGGTGAGAATACATGACTAAAATTCATAACTCAAAATATTTATCTTCTAGCAAAGAAACTCTAACCATTATATATAAAAATAATATTGTATGTATAACTTAATTAAGATAAGGTACATTAAAGCATATAGATCAAATAGAACAAAACAAATCTCACCAAAAAACAAATACATATGAACTTCATAGGAATCATAACATCAATGTACAACAAATTTTAATCAAAATAATCTAGCAAATTTATTCATTAAAACACAATCATTGTCTACTACAACATTTCTAGAATTGCAAAATTTATTTATTACAATATTTATAGAATTGCAATACAATTTCAACCGCTTAAATATTTAAAATATATATATATATATATAAAAAGGTGATACAATATTTTTTCTCTAACTAGAGTTTTTTCCCTGGTAAAGTTTTTAATGAAATATTTTTACAAAATGTAATTATAAATAGAGATATTGTTAGGAAAAAAAAACAATTACATATAATTATAAAATATAAATATAAATATAGATATTGTTAAGAGAAAAAAAATTCAATTCATATTCTCTAATTACTTCATAAAATTTCAAATATAATTAATATTATAAAACAATTTATATTATAAAATTATTTATTATTTCAAAACAAGAGGAACAAAACCAAAACATTTCAAGCAAAATTTAGACAAAATTTCCTAAACAAGCAAAGATTCTGAGAGAAAAATTTATTCCATTTCTTAAATTGAAACAAGATTATATCAGCCATTCCAAACAGATTGAAACAGATATGACAACCTTGATTTGAAAAGCAAATAAAACCTTGTGAGAATCCATCATATTATTTTCTTAGAGGATGAGTTCCAGGCACAGAACAGACCTCTTCCATCCATCATGTGCAACTAGGATAGACAAACCCAAGTTTCATTAAAACCAATACAATTGCTGAAACTAAATTCTACGATATCCAAATACAGAATGGCCGACGGCAGGCAAGTTGGTGGCTTCATCTGAATCTTAGGCGTCAGCAAATCTGTCAAGAGAAACCAAAGACTACCAGATGAGCAGCAGTCCAATTCAGGTGTTTCTTCAAGGTAACGTAATCATTGAGAAAAAAGTAGAATGAAAATTGTAGTTACCCCAGTTCAGAGAGCTTCAGATGAGCTTCAGAATAATCGGCAAAGAAAGCATCTTCATCCTGAAAAAGGTAAAGAGGAAAGGGGACTGCATTAGCAACAACAGCAAACCATGAATTTTTCATGAATTGACAAGTACCTCAGGCACAACAGATGATATTTTTAGTACATACAGCAGCATATTTGTCAACATATGGGCGGAAGATAGGGTCAGATAGAAGAGCCTTGTCAGTTGGAAGTTGTAGAAGCCCTTCCTTCTCCCCGCTCAAGAGCTCCCTAACAAAGTTTAGAAACACACAAAGTGAAACATAAAACAGTGCAAGCGTAAATTCAATGTTTGTGCACTGAAATCTGACAGAAAACTAAGTAAAGGCTCCTTAGGAAAACGATGGAACGCACTTGAAGTAAGAGTTATCAAAAATGAGAGGGTTAGCAGTCCAGGGTCCCTCGAAACCAGAGCGCTCTTTGTGGCACCTTCCCTGAAATACTCGATCATTATTAATATGGCAAGCGTCAATTTTTTTATAAGAAAAACAAGGAAACAATTTGAAACTTGGGACGGACCAGGGTGTGGGCCCCAGAGAGAGCTACAATATCCTTATCGCTGAGCCCCATGTGGCCAAAGACAGCCCTCAAGTGGTCAGAACCTGAAAAAGCATTGTACAACGAGTTGATGACTTGGAACTAAATCAATTCCTATTTTCAATTGCAAACAAGTTGGCAATGAGCAAACAGACCCTTGGTAGCATCAGGCAGACGACCTTCTGGAGGTGGCTCGGGCTTGTCCTGAAATCAAGCAGGATAGCATAAAATCAATTGATAGAACAAATTGTTTACACCGAAAACTCTACAATGTGAGGACTACAACACCGTTTGGAATTCATCACATCAGATAGGAGGATGCTGTTTTGTCAGAGAACATAGATCTTCAAAGCATTGACAAGGGGACAATGCTTGTTCATTCTTCACAAAACATAACATACACATGACACGCCATTACAACCGGTGAAAATATTATAATTTTGCAGTACACTTTATATCAAATCAAATCAAGCTTAAAAGAATAAGAGCACCACTGTTCTTATAAAAATGGATGAATCCAGAGTTTAGCGCTTAAATTAGTTAAAATACCACTGTTCCACAACAGGCCAAAATACCAATCCACCCCCTTGCTCCCTCCCCGCCATTTTAATTACTGTGTTAAAGAATCACCATGCAAATTTCAAAAGCAAACAGAAATGCCTGAGGTTAGACCTAATGTGAAAATGACAGCCTAAGAAATCAATGGCGATAAAAAAATAACAAGGATCTACCAATAAATAAACAAAACAAACAAACAAACAAACAAACAAATACAGAGGAAGAGTAAAGCAAAATTACTGACCTCTCTCCCTGGGTGGAAAGGAATCTCAGGGCCACCAGTGATTTCAACAGCAATAACACCAGCAATCTACACCGAAAAGAAACCAATCAAGACACTAATTAATTAATTAATTTAAAAAATAAATAAAAAATGAACATTACTTGGTAGAAATCGGCATAGGAGAGGATGGGAAACTGTTCCTTGATGGGCTCAAGGAGTCTGATTGCAATGTCGAGGCCATTGTTAGCGCCATGTGCCAGCTCTGCCGAGTACCTCATGGTACCAAATGGCCCACCGGTTTTTGTCTTTACATCAAAGGTTCCAGCTGAGTGCCATCTGAATCATCACCACAACAAACAATCCGATCAGGGTCGGATCCATCCCAATCATACATTTACATGTAAAGAGAAAAAATAAAAAGGGGAAGGGGATGAGGAAGATACGCTAGACGAAGCATGAGAGGAGCGCAGTTCTTCTCAGCAATCAAGCCTCTCAGCTTCTTCTTGGCCTTTTCAACGGCCTTGATGTACTCTTCGCTTGCAGTAGGATAGTTCTTCGTCATTTTTGTTCAGTTGTAAATCTACAACAAAAACACTAACAATTTTTTAGATCGAACAAAGTTAGTTAAACACGGGAACAAAAGAAGAAGGTAGAACCTAAATCGGACCGATAGAAGTAAAGGACGAAAATGGAAACCCTAGCGCGAGGCAGGCACAGGTCCAACACAGCCTCTTCCTTATTGATAAATGATATTTTTTATACAGATGAATGAAAATAGGTGGAGCATACATGATATAAGAGGGGTGAGAAAGTTCTAGTAGCTGAACTTCAGCCGTTGGATTTAATTCATCATGAGGCCGTTATTGATTTTTGAAAACGGCGGATGGGATTGGATTATTGGTTTGGTTGTTGACTACATATACAGTTTCCCCGGGGGGGTAGGTGGAGGGATTGGAAATTAGAAACCAAAATGGAATGTAGCGTGAAAATTTAACAATAAACAAAAGCAGTAATGTTTTTATTATTACATCACCAAACAAAATATTATTTATTTTAATTTTTAAAAGAAGCATTATATTTTTTAAATTATAAATTATAAATTTTTATATTTAATTTGTAAAACATTTCCAAATATATATGTGATCTTTCCATGAAGAATTCTCATGCGATGAGTTCACTGCATATGTCCTCTAACAAAAAAACTTACATGTTAGTTTTACATGTCCCCTCTACCTCAGCTTATGAGAGCAACTACTTCCTTGAGGAAAAGAAAGACCGTAAAATGTATCATGATCAAAGTATAGTACTCTCTATATAAGATGATTTAGTGATTTGAAGTCTAATGATCACTTGCACATTTGTCATGGGAGCCTTTACATAGACATGAGTGATCTTTCCATAGAGAAATCCCATGCGAATGAGTTCAGTGCATATGTCCAATAACAAACACTTACATGTTAGTTTTACGTGTCCCTTCTACATCATTTTATGAGAGCAACTACTTACTTGAGGGGAAAAAAGTGCGTAAAATGTATCATGATCAAATTATAATTCTCTTTATATAAAACGACTTAGTGATTTCAAGTCTAAGGATCATTTGCACAATTGTCATGGAGCTTTTCCACAGACATAGGAGATTTTTTCATATAGAATTCTCTTGCGGATAAGTTTAGTGCACATGTTCTATGACAAACAGTTGTATGTCAGTTTTAGGTGTCCCTTCTAGCTATTTTTATGAGAGCAACTACTTTCTTGAGGAAAAGAAAAGGCGCATGATCAAAGTTACTCTCTCTATATAAGACGACTTAGTGATTTCAAGTCTAAGGATCACTTGCATAATTGTCATGGGAGCCTTTACATAAACATAGATGATCTTTGCATATAGGTTTCCTATGCGGATGAGTTCAGTACACATGTCCTATGATAAACACCTACATGTTAATTTTACGTGTCCCTTCTATCTTAGCTTATGAGAGCAACTACTTCTTTAAAGAAAAGAAAGAGCATAAAATGTATCCTGATCAAAGTATAACACTCTTTATATAAGACGATTTAGTGATTTCAAGTTTAAGGATCACTTGCACGACTGTCATGGGAACCTTTCCATAGACATAGGTGATCTTTCCATAGATAATTACCATGCGGATGTGTTCACTGCACATGTCCAATGACAAACACCTACATGTTAGTTTTACGTGTCTCTTCTACGTAGCTTATACGATCAACTACTTCTTTCAAGAAAAGAAAGAGCATAAAATGTATAATGATCAAAGTATAATACTCTTCATATATGATGAGATAATGATTTCAAGTCTAAGGATCACTTGCACGACTTTCATGAGAGCTTTTCCATAGACATAGGTGATTTTTCCATAGAGAATTCCTATGCGGATGAGTTCAGTGCACATGTCCTATGACAAACACCTTAATGTTAGTTTTACTTGTCCCTTCTACCTCAGTTTATGAGAGCAACTACTTCCTTAAGGAATAGAAAGAGCATAGTTTGTATCATGATCAAAGTATAATACTCTCTATATATTACGACTTAGTGATTTCAAGTCTTAGGATGACTTGCACAACTGTCATGGGAGCCTTTCCACAAACATAGGTGATCTTTGTATATAGAATTCCCATGCGGATGAGTTCAGTTCACATGTCTTATGACAAACACCTAAGTGTTAGTTTTACGTGTCCCTTCTACCTTATCTTAAGAGACCAACTGCTTCCTTGTGGAAAAGAAAGAGCATTAAATGTATCATGATCAAAGTATAATACTCTCTACATAAGATGACTTTGTGATTTCAAGTCTACGGATCACTTGCACAACTATCATGGGAGTCTTTTCATAGACTTAGGTGATCTTTCCATAGAGAATTCACATGATGATGAGTTTAGTGCACATATCCTATGACAAACAACTACATTTTAGTTTTACTTATCCCCTCTACCTCAGTTCATGAGAGCAACTACTTCCTTAAGAACTAGAAAGAGCGTAAAATGTATCATGATCAAAGTATAATACACCCCCAGCACACCCAAAAGCCTATGGGAATAACAAAAGCAGTGGACAAAAACAGGACAGCAAAGCAACAACAATACATCAGGGCTTCCTAAACATGGAAGCTGGAGGCCACGACTTGGCAGCAAGCGCATCACACCATGAGGTCTGAGATTGTGAGGAGGGTCGAGTAAGGACGCAAGCCCAACAATTTAATGCTAATCCCGCGTCGACTACAACCCTCCATGTGATCCCTAACCATGGCGCTCCGCTCCCGTTGTGTTAGCCTAGCCTCCAGCTTGCAAGCGAGGTAGGATGCACTGCTGCTGGGACGACCACCATGCTCTCGGGCACTGGGGCGGACATCACCTTGGTGCAAGCCCAACAATTTAATGTCAAGTCCACGCTGGCTACAACCCGCGCCACGCAATCCTCAACCAGGGTGCTCCGAGCCCATCGCGTCATCCAGGCTCCAGCTTGCGAACAGAAGCAGTGGGCATTGTTGCCGCGATGACCCCCATGCTATTACCCTTGGCAAATAAATGTTAGACACACCACTCGAAAAGGCAGCCCCAACACATCCGAAAGCCTGTGGGCATCATGGAGGCAGTGGACGAAAACAGGACAGCAAAGCAACAACAATACATTAGGGCATCATGGAGGCAGTGCTCGTTGTGTCAATTAGACCTCCACCTTGCGAGCGGAAGTAGGGGGCAATGATATCGAGATGACCACCATGCAATCGAGCTTGGCAAATGAATGCTAGGCATACCCCTCAAAGGGGCACCCCTAGCACACCCAATAATCTGTGGTCATCACAGAGACAGTGGAAGAAAACAGAAAAACAAAGCAGTAGCAATACATTAGAGTTGCCTAACCTCGGAAGCGTATGATAGGAATTAGCATCGGACACATCATCTCATTATATGAGGGATCTCGGGGAAATCTGATGTAGGGGCACAAGCCCTATAATTTAATGTCACCCCCACGCCGCTACAACTTTGCCTGAAATTGATGCCCATAGCATTTCAACTAGACCTCCAGGTTGAGAGCTCAAGCAACAACCATTATGGTCGGGATAATAGCCACGATGTTAGACGCAATGGAGGTTGGCTAGGCCCCGCGACCCTTTGCCTAGTCTCTCTCGTGTGGGGGCTAGCAGGACACGAGGAGCTGACAGGGCCTCTCCTTTGCGCGGGGCTGGTAGGACACAGGTGACTTCAAATGCCTCTCCTATACGAGGGGCTAACACAATAGAAGGATAGTAGGGCTACATACGTCAGCTGCCTAGCCTCTCCCATGCGTTGTCGCTGCATCGCACGGTTTAGCATCTGACACACCAAGCCTCTCTCAAGTGGGGAACATTTCAAGGTGCTGAGAGCCCCAAAGCCCTAATACCTAGGGTGTGTACGCATTTTTTCTCTATAGGATGATGGTTGGTGGGTGAATAGAGTGCCTCCTTTAAGGGCAAAATGTAGAATTTCAGCTTTGGTTGGGGGAGACACTATTAGGTCCATGGTGCCCCCCTTCTTAAACATTCAAAAAAATTATTTGAAGTTAAAATTTCGCACAGAGGTTTGAAAAATCCATCTAACTATAGAAATAATTTTATAATATTTCAAGGTTGGAAAGTATTTATTTATTTTTTTCCTACCATTAAAAATCCAAAAAATCTGCAAAAAAAAAGAACCGCCTCGGAATGACCCTAAATTTGGTGGGAAGCCTCACAAAAATATGATGGATTTTACTTGTCTGATATCGTGTGGAAAGCTTCCCATTATCGTGGTGAAATGTGGGAACCACAACAGAAGAAATGGGCTGCTGAATTTTACTGTGAACTATCACGGCCTTATGGCATGCCAAATTCACTACCACTGCTCTTGTGCTGTCAAATTCAGTTGGCATCGCGCCTTTGGCTGGATTTTGCAACAACTTTGCACACTTCACTATCATGTGTGTGGGGGTGGTTTGTGGAAAAAAAACCTGAGAATTTCGAGTTGTGGAAGTCCCTAGGACCCTCCACCATTTCCTCAACCTTGTGAGTGCCCCCTCGCGGGCTGACGCGGGTGCTCGACTGATTGCCGATTTGGATTGTCCCCTAGAAGGCTGAATGCATTGCCACTGCCTTGGCTGCCGAATTTTGCTGCTTATTGGCACAGCCCCACGGGTTGAAGAATTATGTGGCATTGCCTCCTGGCTATTAAATTCTTTACCACCACCCTCGACTGGCAAAATCATTACCACTGCCCCTAGTTGTGTAATCAATTGCATTCCCTTCGCTGGCGAATTTTGCAGCAACTTTGCACGCATAAAAAGTCATAAAACTATTTTTTGGTAACTTTGAATGCATAGCTTTCATGTGTGAAGGTGGTTTTTGGGTCGTGCTATCTATTTAAATTTGAGGATAGGTCGAGGGCATTGCACCCTTGATGCCTCTAATCATTGACTTTACCTGATAGAACTCAAGTTGAGCTCCAGCTATATTGAGGTAAACTTTAGATGGAACCAGCTACTAGGCAGTTTGATTAGCTTTTTGCCCTTATACGCAAGTTAGAGGAATGATTTGCATGTTAGTATCGCTGCGAGTCTCCACCAGATTTTTCTCTAGCTTCGCCCCTCTTAGGCATAATTCATCATCTTTTAAGTCCCAACAAGCATGCTTTCACTCGAACCCTTCTTAGAAGATCAACAACGGTCGACGGTGCAACCCTCGAGGGGATCTCTCCAGTCATCTTCCTTGCACTTTACGAGTTTACTCTCCCATTGACTTGCATATATGTTAGATTCTTTGGTATGTGTTTCAAGATGGGATGAATGGAGAGCCCATAGGCCGATGCTCAAAGCACACATGTGCCAGGGCATGCTGTGATGGTGTTGCCCTCCACGATCACAGCGACAACATCTCCATCGGTGTTTCTAAAGCCCGAGCTTAGGCCACCACCGCGATTCGTATTGGTCTACGCCTCGAGCCGATTGACAGATCAACTGTTGTTGTTCCACATCTGACCGGGGTGCATTGCCGGCCCCCATCCATTTCTTTTTTTATTTTGAAGCACTCTTTAACTCGCTTTCAAAGTCTTTTTCATCTTTCCCTCACGGTACTTGTTTGTTATTGGTCTCTCACCCATATTTATCTTTAGACAAAATTTACTGCTCGATTGGGCCTGCATTCCCAAACAACTCGAGTTGCAAACAACGCCTCGTGGTGCGATAGGGTTCAATCATGATAGGGCTCTCACCCTCTATGGCTTTGTCTTGGTCCACCGTTGAGGATGTTTATCCAAGCTACTATTCAACCGTCGTGAGCACCCAATACTCAAGCTTGGCATTACCCAGTTCGCTCGCTGTTACTAGGGGAATCCTTGTGAGTGTCTTTTCCTCCGCTTATTGATATGCTTAAACTCAACGAGAAGTCCCGCCTGATCTTGGGTCGTAATTAGAGCATCCTTGAAAGCCAATGCTCGGGGGTCTGGGAGGTCCGGGGGCGACAATCATGTGCATGATAGTATCCAAGGATCTCTCAACCATCGCTTGTCGTGGTGACCATCATCGAGGACTCGATTTTAGGCTAAACATGGGCAGGAGTGCATGAGAGACCAATATCCACCCTTGCCCTCGTGAGATGAGGGGAGTGGGGGCGGTGATGCATGACACCTAAGTAGACATGCCCTCGACCAAAGACCTTGGATGCAATTTGCGTTCAATGACTTGATGTTCATGAGATTCTACAATTCACACCAAGTATCGCATTTTGCTATATTCTTCATCGATTTGAGAGTCGAGATATCCATTGTCGAGAGTCTTTTAGCTTTTCACAAAAAAAAGCATGCCAGTAACACTAAGACTACGAGGGCATGCTCCTAGTAATCAATTCGCTTGGTACTTCTCGCGTTGAGGTTCGTTGGCGAGCCGTGTCGGGTGCAGATGCATCCCTACATTGCACGTGTAACACGAGGGGTTGGTGCCCCTCGAGCCCAGCTTGTCATGCCATGGGTTCGCGGGTCGTTCTGTTGGGGCAGTTTTGACAATGATCCTTCTGCAGGTTTACCTATAGAAACCTTGTTACGAATTACCTTTCCTCTAAATGATAAAGTTCAGTGGACTTCTCGTGATGTCGCTAGCGGTGAACCGCCCACATCGCCGTGATCCAAAAACTTCACTAGACCATTCAATCGGTAGGAGTGACAGACAATGTGTATAAAGGGTAGAAATGTAATCAACGCGAGGTGATGACTCACTCTTACCAACATTTGCAATGCTTTATCCCTATCATGATCAAATTTCAAAGATTACTCGGGCCTGTTGGCCAAGTCTATAGACTTGTTGAATACATCAGTGTAAAACATGTGCGACCTAGAACATCTAATGGCATCATAGACTTATTGTTACCTCAAATTTCCTTGGTCTAGAAGGCCATAGTCCCTTTAAGAAGCTAGATATAGAGGATCACCTCCGCATAGCTAGTTAGCAGGCTGAGGTATCGTTCGTTAACGGAATTAACCAAACAAATTGCTCCACCAATTAAGAATGTCCATGCACCACCTATAGAATAAGCTTGAAGCTGCTTTTCAGAGTTGGATGGGGAAACATCTCTCTTATGTTAGCTGACTTGAGCCTTTGAAGTTTGTTATCTAGGGGATGATTCAATTCTGGCTAAACAATTTTCATATGCCCCAATCTGTTATCCATCAGATTACTTGCCTGTGTAGGAATTTCTTGTGGACCGGTAACATCTTGATAAGCAAATCCGCTCTTGTGGCTTGGTATTTGGTTTTTCTTCCAAAACTGAGGGGGGGGTCTGGGTTTGCCCGATATGGTTGGTAAAAATAGGAGTTTTCTGGCCAAGCAGTTATGGAACATTCATTGTAAAACGGATTCTCTCTGGATTCAGTGGGTTCATCATTTCTACTTGGTACATCACTCAATCTAGGCTATTTCTACTCATAAGTCTGCCTCTCCTCTATAGAAATTTATCCTCTCTTTAAGGGATAGCCTCCTCCACGATTGTATTGGATCTCCTTAGGTCATCTCTTTGATGCAGCATTGACATGCTTCAACAGATCCTTTCTCAACTGATGCTTATAACTATTTCAAATTCATGAATGATATGGTTCACTGGGATAAGGTGGTCATTGCCAAGGGCAAGCTTTGTGTTATGGCTAGCAGTCAGAGTTAAACTTAAAACCAATGATTGTCTTCACTTCTTGAGTTCAGATGCTACTTGTGTGCTCTGCTTTCAGGCAGAGGAATCGCTTGCTTACCTCTTCTTCTCCTGCAACTGGTCATCTCTCTTATGGTCCAGGACCAAGTTTTCTTTGCATATTAACAGACGCATATCCTCCCTGTCTAATGCTATCAGTGATCGAAGTATTGCTAGAAAAAAGCCTAGATTCAAGAATACAAAATGTGGGTTTGTCCTTAACTGTTTACACCATTTGGCATGAGCAGAACAGTCGTGTGTTTGAAAAGAACCGAAGCTTCGTGGATGTCATCTTTCAGAAATTTCAGATCTTGTTTTACACCATCTTATATTTCCATGAGAAGGATCTGTCTTTGCTTCTTGTCGATTAGGGCTAGTTTGTAGCTACTTAGCTTTGTTTAGTTCAAATTCTGTAATAGTTTAAAGCCTTTGTTAGCCTTGTGTTTTAGTTTGAGTTTTTAGCTTTCTGCTTTGTATTGCTTTGTTCTAGTTCTCTAGACTGGTTACTTTGATATCTAATATACTTATATTTGATCCCAAAAAAGAAAGAGCTTTCTTTGGCCAAAAGCTTAAGGCTTCATACCTTAAGGATAGTGAGGGCACCAAATTTTTCCATGCTATGATGAGCCATAAGCATTGTCAGAATATCATTCCTGTTATCCGGTGTAGCGATGGTCAGTTGTCTACCTCGTTGGAATAAGTGGGAGCATAATTTGTTGGTTTTTTTCAGCGTTCTCTTGGTGCCTCCAAGGCCACTGTGGAGGTCTCGGTTGTTCAGAGTGGAAGGTGTCTTGATGAAGGCTCTCATTCTCTTCTTCTTGCCCTGGTCACTAATGAGGAGGTCCGCTCTGCCCTATTCAGTATTGGTAATGATAAAGCTTTTGGATCGGATGGGTTCTCTTTCTATTTTTTCAAGAAATCTTGGGAAGTTGTTGGTGATGACTTTTGCTCTGCTATTCGGGACCTTTTCTCCTCTGGCCAGCTCCTGAAGCAAGTCAACCATTAAATTATTGCCTTGGTGCCCAAATTGGCCAATGTCTTCCTCTCTTTCTGATTTCCAACCTATCTCCTATTGCAATGTCATCTATAAGGTTATTTCTAAAATCTAGCAAGCAGAATGACTATTGCGCTTTAGGATATTATTAGCCCGGGGTAGAATGCCTTCCTTAGTGGAAGGTGCATGTCCGGTAATATCCAGCTCATGCAGGAATTGCTTAGGTACTATGGTCAAAAACGGTCTTCACCGAGATGCATGCCAAAGATTGACTTCAGGAAAGCCTTTGATTCTATACATTGGCCCTTCGTAAATCAGCTTTTGTTGCTTCTTGGTTTCCCGACCAGCTTTGTTCACCTTGTTATGGGATGTGTTGAGACTACTTTTTTCTCTACATTTAGATTATTCTAGTGCATTTAATCTCACTCATTTCTATATTTTCCCAACATTGTGTTAAACAACCCTAATTCCTAATTCAAGAAAAAATCATGAACTTCTAATCAAATTGAAGTTAATTACATAGAAATTGGAATTAAAATTTCATACTTTGATGGAATCTAAACTTTACTTCACAAATTTTAGAAGAATCTTATCATTCTTCTCCTTGTATTTAGCCAACCATTCTTCTTCCGTTTTTCTTCCCCAATTCTTCACTTTTCTTCTTGTCAATTCTCCACTCGATTGTGTTCCTCCACTTTGTAATTCGGGCTTATATGGGTTTACCAATTTTAGGTGTTTACTCCTAGTTTCATGAAGGAAAAATCTCAAATTCTCCCCCTCCTAGTTACCAGTCGACCATGGATGAGAGAAGGGATGGGTATTTATAGTCCCATCTCTTTTTTATTCCATTTCGGCCCCATCTTTCTCCATTTTTTTATATTTTAGTCCCTTTTCTTTCTTTGTTTTTTTTTGCATAAATTTTGTATTATAACAACATTTTAAATTATTATAAACCTCGTCCTCTTTGTATACTTTATTCTCGGGCTTCACATGTCTAAACAAATCATAGATAATCAAAAGGAGAACTAGCTCAATTCCCTTAACAAAGTGGCTTTGTGAATATAATCTATAAATCTCAGTGAAGCTGGCATGAAATACCACCACCTTGCGCCCAATTGGTCGGTACTTAGCACCCCCATGTAACATCGTTCGACTATAATAATGATTTTTTCCTAAGTAAGAAGGTGAAGAAAACAACAACTAGTTGCAATTGCATGACGATAAAATCTTTAATGGCTATGAGAAATCCTTTCCCAAGTCCTATTTCCATCACCATTGGTAAGCCAGTTAGAAAGCCCAAGCTATATAAATGATTGGGAGGCAAGAGTTGTTTCCAATGATTGTATGTTATGAACTCTAGCTTCAAGTAGGAGTGCATTTTGTAGACCGCTTAGGACAAGGTATAGTTGACCGTAGAGGAACACATAAATTCCAATTACTGAAATCTATGGATTTTACATGCGAACTTTGAGTCAATAAATAACTATCAAACAAGGAGCAAACTGACAGGTATTACATCTCATAGATGCAGAGGGCAACACAAATAAAAATGTTTTCAGAGTAACAAGAGAACTTGTTAAATTTAACTTTAGAAGAATAATTATTTTCCGGTTCATTAATTAGCAATGTACGTCGCAAGCAACCTTAAAGAACATTTGAACTTGTAATAAATTAGAAAATAAAAAATAGCAAGGAATCATTTTTTATAAACTAACAACTTGTATATGCATATACAAGTAAACTTGAGTAGTTTTAATCCGAAAAATTCAGAACAAACTACAGTAGATAAGCATAATAATCTAAGGAATTTTTTCTTACCTTGCACTCCAATGCATGTATACTAGCTTGTTTACTTGAGTAATTTTTTAACATAAAATCTAGCTTTTACACTTGGGTAGTGAACATAAGCCTATATGTGGGAACAATTTTCCATAAAGAAAAATATTTACGGTGACTTTACATCAATTTCGTCAAATTTACTTCTTTTTTTAATGCAAGATTATTTCAGGGTGCAAAAGAAATACCAGGTTACTGAGGTAAAACCTAGTGGTTGTAAAGTAACAAGATAACATCTAGAAAAACTCAAAACAACGTCCAAGTCGGTATATGTCACGGTTTATCCTTGTTCATTATTTCCATTTGTTTCTTTGGCTTCAAACTTCAAGATTTTATTAAGACCTACATCACAACCTTTTCCAACTTGCCGATACTCATGATAAGATATGCATCCTCATCTTACTATAGAATTGAATCTTGCATCAGATAATACATAAGTAACTTTAAATAATCACCCCTCACATTAGATAATTCTCGTGCACCTCTGCCTAGCTTGGCCTGCATGGGGGGCTGCCAGGGCCTCGTGTGCGGGCCAGGAGGGCTGTTGCTACGTCGCATGAGCTGACCCCTAATGCATTGGCCTCTCTCATGCGGGGGATTGGCAGGGCACGGGGGGCTGCCATGGCCTCGCATGCCTCTGCCTAGCCTCTCAAGCACGGGAGCTGACAGGACGCGGGGGGATCCAGGGCCTCGCGCGCCTCTGCCTAGCCTCTCTTGTGAAGGGGCTAGCAGGATGCATGGGGCTGCCATGACCTCTCCCGCGCGGGGGGCTGGCAGGGCCTCATGCATTGTCATTGCATTGCATGGTCTGGCCCCTGTGGCGCTAGACCTCTCCCATGTGGGGGGTTGGTAGGGCTGTGCACGCGCCCCCAAGAGCCCTAAGGGCCAAGGGCGCCTAGGAGTGCCCTCCGGCCCAATGCCCAGGCGCGCACGCTTGCTTGTTTCATCTTTAAAGCGCTGAGCGGGCAATGCACAGGCGCTACATGTTGGGTGAATAGAGTTCCCCCTAAAAAGCAAAATGTAGAATTTTAGCTCTGGTAGGGGGAGACACTATGAGGTCCTAGCTTCCCCCTCTAAAACATTCAAAAAATTTATTTGAAGCTAAAATTTTACATAAAGGTTTGGAAAAAGAAAATCTAATTGCAGAAATAATTTCATAATATTTTGAGGTCGAAAAGTATATATTTATAATTTCCTACCATTAAAAATCTAGAAAATCCGCAAAATTAGGAACCGACGCAGAATGACCCCAAATTTTATGGGAAGTCTAACTGAAATATGAGAGATTTTAATGGTCTAATATCATATGAAAAACTTCCCGTTATTATGGCAAAATACGGGAACCACAACATGACCCCACGGGCTGCCGAATTCTATGGCACTACCTCCTGGCTGCCGAATTCTTTATCTTTGCCCCCTGGATTGCCGAATCAGCTAGCACTTTGTTGCCGAATTTTGCAGCAACTTTGCACACTTAAAAAAGTCATGAAAAACTATTTTCCGGACAACTTTGCACGCTTAACTTTCATGTGAGGGTGGTTTTTGGAAAAAATCTCGGGTTGAGGAAGTCCCCGAAACCCTCCCATGTTTCCCCCAACCTTACGAGTGCCCCGTCGTAGGTTGACACGAAGCTCGGTCGGGTACCGGTTCGAACACCTAAGGAAATGGGCTGCCAAAATTTACTTTGGACTGTCATGACCTGCCAAATTCATTGTCTCTACCTTATGGGCTACCAAATTCACTACCACTGCTCTTGGGATATTGAATTCAACTGGTACTGCCTTAGCTGCCGAACTTTGTTGTGGACTAACCATGCCTCACTGTTTGCCACTACCCACTATGTTCTTAATGCAGCACTTCTTGGCAGCACAAATATAGCTTGTTCAACACTGTTATAGCAAGCCTTTAGTCTGGTCATTCAGAGTTAAGTTCATAGGGTAGAGAGTTGAGCTCTGCGCGCGGGGGCTTGATGGTCACGCGACCCGCAGAGCTATGGCTGATGGCCATCCAGAGTAGTGGGACACTTTATCCTCCATGAACTTAGTGCCTTGAGAAGTAGTCCCAACCCTAGCCCCCACGATATGGACACTCATTTCCCCCGTGAAGCCATGTTCGTAATTGCCATGACAACCCGTTATCACTTTGCTTGTTTGAATGGTAGCCCTCTTCTGACATTATAGTTTTGCTTTGTCACCTCTTAAAGTTCATTATCCAAGCCCCGTGTTCGTGCTATGTCAGAACCCATTACTTTCTTGAACCAATACACGTTGCTGAATTCTCTGACACTGCCTTCACTACTGAATTCAGCTTGCATTTCCTTCGCTGCAATTATAGGAAAATCATAGTCATGATTAAAACTCGCAATAAGTAAACCATTCAATCATCAACATGTGAGCAATGCACATCTTGCACCCAAGATAGCTGTGTTTTGCCACCTTGAAAATTGCATTGTCCAAGCCCCGCGTCCATGCCATGACTTGCATGAACCAATACACGCTGCCGAATTCACTAGCATTGTCGATCTTCGCTGCTGAAACAGCTGTCACCACCCATTGTATTTGACCTAGCATCTCGTCAACGCCATGACTTGCATGAACCAATATGCTCTGCCGAATTCGCTAGCATTGCCTTTGCTACCAAAACAGCTAACACTGTTGAATCTATTGCGACATCCCATGGGATGCTAGCACCCAGTGTCTTTGACTCAGCATTTCTCGTTAGCAAATTATTCAGCTCTATTACAGCACGCCTCTACTCCCGCCTTCCATAGTTAAGTTTATAGGGCGGAGAGTTGAATCACATGTCGCGTGCTTGATGGTCGTGCAACCCACCGAGCTACTATTGTTGGGACTCCCACTCTTGTGCACAACCCTCCCCTCACTCCTTGTGTGCCCGATTCGGGGTGTCCTAGCCTCTGTGATGCTGTGCTCTTGGAGGGGCTCAGGGGGACGAATCAGAGAAGCATAAGGATGAATGTCAATAGATCGTGGCAGCAAGGTCACTCTACCACTTACAATATTTAAGTCGTTTGCAAAGGATTCTACTCGCTGCTCGGTGGGAATTGTACTTAAAGGCGACCCGCGTGACTCTTCTAGCACAAGGTCTTGGCCAACGACATGTGCCTCTAGGGCCAAGAGGTCCCTACTACAGGTTGACAATTAAACTGTAGGCACATGTGTCGCATGTAGCCTAAATTCTGACTTAGAGACATTCAGTCATAATCACGCTCTTCAACCAAGCGCAATGACCAATTGTGCAAATCAACGGTTCCTCTCATACTAGATTGGATTACTATTGTGACAATGTCATCAGTTTGGTAAAACTAACCTGTCTCACGATAGTCTAAGCCCACCTTACATTCCCTTTTGTTGGGTTCATTAGGGGTGTTGGAGTGCCTTGGGTGCTGCCATTTCCTCAATTGGCATTGTCTCGAGGCTTGTGTTGTGTGTTGTGGTTGTGCATGTAGGTTGGCTAGGTTGGAGGAGTTATCATGGTTGGGTTGGCTGGTAAGAGTCATTGCTCTCTATATGTTCTCATATATAGGGTTTTTTTTTATAGAAAAACTCCATCTTTATTTGTAAAAAAGGTCTCAATTTCGGGTGACCTGCCTATCTACAGTTTTGTTTTTAGAAAAACTCCACGATTTTCTCAAAACAATGTCTAAATTTTGGATGACATTCTCATATATAAGGTTTTATTTATAGAAAAACTCCATGTTTATTTCTAAAAATGGACTCAATTACAGGTGACCTGCTCATCTACAATTACTTTTTTAGAAAAACTCCACGATTTTCTCAAAACGTTGTCTCAATTTTCAATGACATTCTCATATGTAAGGGTTTTTTTTTATAGAAAAACTCCATGTTTATTTCTAAAAATGGACTCAATTGCGGGTGACCTTCTCATTTACAGTTTTGTTTTTCAAAAAACTCCACGGTTTATTCAAAAGATTGTCTCAATTTTCGATGACATTGTCATATTTAGATTTTATTTTAGAAAAACACCATGTTTATTTCTAAAAAGTTCTCAATTGCGGGTGACCTGCCCATCTACAGTTTATTTTAGAAAAACTCCTTGATTTTCTAAAAAAATGTCTCAATTTTCGAAGACATTGTCATATGTAGGGTTTTTTTTAAAGAAAAACTCCATGTTTATTTCTTAAAAAGTTCTCAGTTGCGGGTGACCTGCCCATCTACAGTTTTTTTTTAAGAAAAACTCCATGATTTTCTTAAAAAATTGTCTCAATTTTCGATGACATTCTCTTATTTATGGTTTTTATTTAGAAAAACTCCATCTTTATTTCTAAAAATGGTCTCAATTCCAGGTGACCTGCCAATCTACAGTTTTGTTTTTGGAAAAGCTCTACGATTTTCTCAAAAAATTGTCTCAATTTTCGATGACATTCTCATATGTAAGGTTTTTTTTTTATAGAAAAACTCCATGTTTATTTCTAAAAATGGACTCAATTGCGGGTGATTTGCTCATCTACAGTTACTTTTTTAGAAAAACTCCACGATTTTCTCAAAACATTGTCTCAATTTTCGATGACATTCTCATATGTAAGGTTTTTTTTTATGGAAAAACTCCATGTTTATTTCTAAAAATGGACTCAATTGCGGGTGACCTGCTCATCTACAGTTTTGTTTTTGGAAAAACTCCATGATTTATTCAAAAGATTGATTTCCGATGACATTGTCATATTTAGATTTTATTTTAGAAAAATACCATGTTTATTTCTAAAAAGTTCTCAATTGCAGGTGACCTGCCCATCTACAGTTTGTTTTAGAAAAACTCCTTGATTTTCTAAAAAAATTGTCTCAATTTTCGATGACATTATCATATGTAGGGTTTTTTTTATGGAAAAACTCCATGTTTATTTCTTAAAAAGTTCTCAATTGCGGGTGACCTGCCCATCTATAATTTTTTTAAGAAAAACTCCACGATTTTCTAAAAAATTGGTCGCAATTTTGGATGACATTCTCATATTTATGGTTTTTATTTAGAAAAACTTCATCTTTATTTCTAAAAATGATCTCAATTCCAGATGATTTGTCTATCTACAGTTTTATTTTTGGAAAAGCTCTAATATTTTCTTAAAAAATTGTCTCCATTTTCGATGGCATTCTCTTGTGTAAGGTTTTTTTTATAGAAAAACTTGGCTGACTTGGTATCAATCCAAAGCAACGTTTTTGTCCCGGTTTGAATTCCGGTCAGATCCGGAAAATCCGGCCAAATTCCGGCCGAAACGCCCCGGTTCCGTACCGGGCGTTCCGTTCCGGCCTCAAAAAAATCAACAAAACGACAGGGGATTGAGAGTTCTGAGTCTTCTGACCATTTCTTGTTTGATTTGCAACCACCGGGAAGTTTGTTTTGGCGCTACGGCCACTCATCAACACCGTTGCTTAATCGTAGGCTTTGGCTGCCTCTTCAATTGTGTCAATCCAAGCCACACCCTTCTTTTTCTGTGCAATAATCAAAATCAAAGTCCCCTATCGTGAGCTAAATCAAGGTCGGTGTTTGGCAAAGGGACGGAGCCGATCTTGGCGTCGACTTCATCAGTGTTTGGGTTACCAAGGAATTTGACAGTGGCAAAGGGACAAAGCCGATCTTGGCGTAGACCTTTAAGATGAGAGAATGGATTTTTTTGAGAGAAATTGATGGAGGATTGAGATTTGAGAGTGCTCGGTTGTCATGACTCATGAAAAGTTTACAAGAAGGAGTAAGGACAAACAACTTCCTTTAAAAGGAAACGAAATCAATTTAAAATTCAAAATTATATATATATAGTTACTTTTGCTTCAATTGCCACTTGTTCAACACACAATGGACAACCTTAAAGGAAGACAAAAAACTTCTATCCTTATTTTTATATTAATAATGTAGAAGATGTTTGATGTATTTTTCTTTTATTTTATAACATTTTACTTTCATAATATTTTGGAATTTCAAAGATATTTCTAATTTTGAGATTATGTTTGTATTGTATAATTTAAATTTCATTTATCTTGAATTTAAATTATACTTGTTAAATTAATATTTTATTTTTTTCATATATATAATTAAATAAAAATGAACAGTACAAAACCGGAACGGTACCCGGAACGGTACCGAAACCGAAACGTTCCGTTCCAAACACAAAACCGGAACGGTACCCGGACGGGATCAATAACCCTGATCCAACGACATTAATCCCGAAAGCTATCGATATTAATTAATAATCTCATGATTGATTGATACAACATACAAGTACAGATTGAGTGGGTCCTCCTCCCTCTTTCATGCTTTTAATATAAAACTTTATGAGCAAAAATACAGTCTCTGTCTCACTCTCTGTGTGGAAGAACATGGAAGAAAAAAACGAGCTGAATTTAATTTTATTCTCTTAAGAAGAAGAGTGAGATATTTATTTAGCAATTACCTGTTGATTACTCCTATATTTCCTCATCTAGTATGTCTAAATAAATCGGCCTTCTCTCTCTCTCTCTCCAAGCCCATTTGTCGACTTCACTCTGCTCTTTATCTCAAGAAAAATAAACAATCCACTTCTGTTTTCAGCCTCCAGACTTTGTCTACATGTGTGGTAGAGTTTTATGGTATGGGTTTTGCTTTAATGGATCCGGGTACTGTTTACTTTCATGTTTTGTTTTCACTGTTTTGATTGCTTCTTTCTCTAAATGTAGAGCTGTAATTCCAGGGTTTATTCAGTTTGATTAAATCCTGTCATTTCTAGCTCCTATTTCTTCCCCTTTTTTATTTTAAGCTCTACCCTTTTTTTTGCTGAACTGTGATCCCCATCATTTTGCATTAATTACTTTACAATAAATCTCTCCAGTTTTAAACAAGTTTTTTAGTTTTATTTGTGTTTCAGTTTTAGATTGTGGTTTGTTTCTCCTCTTTCTTTCTTTTTTCTTTACTTCATACTTACATTTAAGCTTTAGAGTAGAGGGTGCTAGATTTGGTGAGATCATAAGGGATTAGTAGGATTGATGAGTGTCTGATCCTTAAACCTTGTCAACCTTCACCTGATTGCAGGTAAAACAACTCTCAACTATATACCATTTTACTTTCTATTTTATATCTGTTTATGGTAATAGTTTTTTTATATATTTGTTTGTGGTAATAATGTGAATAGCCAATTAAAGGATATATATGTTGAAGTAGTCTAAATAAGCGAGCATTGTGCTGTGAGTGACTTGGGATTTTCTGGAAATTTAACAGGGTGAAAGGGTGGCCAAATGTATTAATTTTACTCCTCGACAAACGATGGTCTCACGTAGAGAATCTTCGCAAACTTGTCGTATTAGTGTAGTTAATAATAATTCATAGGCTTGGATTAAAGCTTTTTGGTTTTGACTTGAAGTGTTTCGTAATCTGCAAAAAGTTGCGAGGATTGCGTGTACATATATGCTGTATCAAGCTCATGAATCAATGTTTGTTAGTGTACATTATTGTCTGTACTTCACCTTAGGTTTTATCTTCCAAAAACAGCAATTCACTCTCCTCTTTGATTCCTCTTTATGGTAGTTACCTTTTTCTCACTTGAAATGACTTGTTGAGTTAAAAAAAAAAAATCATCATTGTTCATCTGCTCAGACATTTCATGAGATGAGTAGCATGATGGATGATAGCGAGGACAGTAAGAGATCCAAGGGTTGTCACGGCTCGCCTGCAGCTGATGAAGTTAATGATGGGGGGATGGTGGGTGGAATGATCCCTTTGAAAAAAGGTCCATGGACCTCTGCAGAAGATGCTATTTTGATAGACTATGTCAAGAAGCATGGAGAGGGGAATTGGAATGCTGTCCAGAAGCACTCAGGACTCTTCCGATGTGGAAAAAGCTGCCGTCTGCGATGGGCGAATCACCTACGACCAGATCTGAAGAAGGGTGCTTTCACTACAGAGGAAGAGAATTGCATCGTTGAACTCCATGCTATGATGGGTAATAAATGGGCTCGAATGGCTGCAGAGGTTGGTAACCATGTTCCTGATTTGAAGATTTTTCTAATAAATTATTTTCCATTTCAATTTTTTTAAGAAAAAATTTTGTATGTTAATGGTATTGGTATGTCTAACTTCACTCATGGAACATAGCAATGGGTGTTCGAGTTTTTTAATGTGCACTGTATAGCAAATCTACAAATCAAGTGACATGGATACATGCAGAGATGTTGCAGAGCCTTGCTTTTCTTTCTGCCTTCATAATTACCCCTGAGGCTCAATTTGGGTTCCAGGACAAGAATCGCCTTTTATGTGCTATGACTGAGCTACAAAATGGTCTCTCTTTTTTTGTAACTTTTCCCACACGAAATTACAATTTGATGATTAAATATATGCTTGAGTTTTTGTTTCAGTTTATTTCTCTGATAATGTTGCCCACTCAGAATGTGGTAGGCTGGTAGTGTATTTCATTGTATGTTTAGCAAACTCCTATACAGGGCAGCATTTAGGCAACCATGGGAGACATGATACAAGTTTCTTCTCTGATATTTTCTTCAATACAAACAAACATAATCTCAAGCTCCAAGCTTTATTTTCTGTATTATGCTGCCATTTTATGTGCTGTGATTTTCTTCCCCTTGTAGTTGCCTGGACGGACAGATAATGAGATAAAGAACTACTGGAATACTAGAATAAAGAGACTGCAACGTGCTAGCTTGCCAATTTATCCTCCTGATGTTTGCCTGCGATTATATAAGACGATTCAAGATGGTCAAAATATGGGCACATTGCAAACAGGGGACACATACGATCCTGAACTGATGCAGACTGACCATTTTAAGATTCCAGAAGTGGAATTCAAAAATCTGGAACTCAGTCGAGGTGTCCCATCTTATTCATTGGGTCGTTTTGATACTTCTGCAAGCAGCATGCTGAAACAAGGCGTAGGTTCTTCTTATGGTAATGGTCTTGTGTTCCCAACAATGCATCCTGCCAAACGCCCTAGAGAGTCACAGACCATATTCACTGGTCTTGATGGTATTGTTGGCAGGGGATTGCCAGTCTCAGTCTTTGATCAATTGACAGATTATCCCTGTGGAAAGATTATAGAGCACTCTGGGTTATCTTCCCCCTATGATCCTGATTTGAGCACCTATGACCAGCCATCATGGGATGTTCTTCCTGGCAGTCATGCCATATTAAATGACAACTCTTCTTCTGCTTCCGTGCCCATATGTGTGGCCATGAAGTTAGAGCTCCCTTCACTCCAATATTCAGAATCTCAACAAGATAGCTGGGGTACACCAGCTTCCCCGCTGCCTTCGCTTGAGTCTGTTGATACTTTAATTCAGTCTCCTCCAACAAAGGAGATGTGGTCAGATGGTCAGTCATCAAGAAGTAGTGGTCTCTTGGATGCAGTACTTTATGAATCACGAAATCTGAAAAACTCAAAGAAATGTTCTGGACACCCAACTTCAGATGTTTCTGTCGCATTTGGTGAAATACATGGTTCACCCTTGAATCCCTCTGAAACAGAATGGGAAGTCCATGCTGATCTTAAGTCTCCTTCAGGTCATTCAACTTCCTCATTATGTAGCGAGTGTACTCCTGTCAGTGGAAGCTCCTCAGATGGACGAGGTGAGAATATTTAAGATCACATTAACTTTTTGGGATTTCCAGTTTTGCTAATGAGCTTTTACCTGTGTTTCTTGTAGCATATAATGTTTGGCCCGAGCCAGTTGATCAGGTTTTGATCCCATATGCTGAGGCAAGAAAATATCCCAATCAGACAGACTGCAACAAGCCAGATGTTTTGCTTGGCACAGCCTGGTTTACGCCCAGCAATAACTGCCATAAGGACCAGTTTTTTCAGACTGATGATGTCGCCGCCAATCTTGGTGGAGATCAACCATGAACAGCGAGTGGTAGCAAACGTGTTATATGAGCTGTAACTGCGGCTGGGAAAAGGACATTGCCCCTGTTGACTTTTAAATCATTGAAATTTAATACTCCAGTCCAGTAACCTCCTTTATAATCTTTTTGTTGTCATTCCTCAAAAGGCTCCCTGAGAATTTGTGACCTTCCTGGTGTTTTGCTTGCGCGTTTGGTGTTCATCTTATTAGGTGACCAATGCCATATGAATGGAACATCCCTTCTTTCATTATTTTTATCAATTCGTGTGGGAATCAAGTTGTAAATTCTGTTTTGGTTGTTGTTTTATTTTTTCAATTGGAATATAATATTTCAGTTTCAGAGTATTTCGGCATGCCATTTTAGGATAGTACTGTTTATATATATTTATATAATTAAATATATTAATTCGAGAGAAAAAAAATTTAAATCCAAAAATAAAATTATTTAGAATTGTACAATGTAATCTAAAAATACACAATAAAATGAATTTTTTGAACAAAATTATGAATATATATATATAATATTATGAGAATGTCATTCTCTGATTACTCTGAAATTTTAACGTAATATATATAAATATGTCAAGAGATTTCTTGTAAAATTTCATCTCAATCTAATAGTCGGATTGGAATATATGATTGATATTATAAAATTATTTATTATTTAAAAAAAAATATTTGACCAAAATGGAATGGGCAGAGTAAAACCAAAACGTTCCAGCTGAAATTTGAGCAGAATTTCCGGAACAGACCAAAATTTTAAATGAGATAAAAATTGCATCATTTTATTTTATTTTTTTAACTGATACGAAACATTTTGGCCGAAACAACAACGTGTCGGATGTTTTATTCTTTTTTTCCGGTATTTATTTATGAATTGTGATTCATTAAAAACAAGCACATCCTATAATCAATTTGAAAACTATCGGTTAGATTCTTCTCTTCTATGAAAGCTATTTAACTGTCATTTAGGAGTAAAGTTTTGTATTTGTAAATATATCAAAATAATTTATTTTATTTTTTAAAATTTATTTTTAATAAAAAAAAATTAAAAACACTATTGTATTGTAGTGTTAAATATTTAATTACCAACCAAAGCTTTGAAAAAGTGAGCCTACCATGGTTGAAATGAAAAACCTTTACAATGACACTTTGAGACTGTTTAAGTATAGTTGAGGTTGTTTTTTAAAGTATTTTTTATTATTTTTTAGAAATTATTTTTTAATTAGTACATGAAAATGATCTAAAAACACTATTTTTTAATTTAAAATCAAAAATAAAAATATAAAATTTCATTTTTTTTTCAAAACTATTTTGAAACGTATTGCCAAACATGACCATTATGAAATATACAATGTATTAAGGTTCATTTGTAATAGTTAAATTGATTTTATTTTATTAAAAAAAAAAGGTGAATTCATTGTTTTTCTGCACACATTTTTTACTGTGGATAATAACAACAAATTTACTACCACTTCACCATTTAAAATAACAAAAAAAAAAAAAAAACGTTTTAACTAGAGGTCGAGGGCATGGTTGTTTTTCTTTAACTTAATTAAGGGTAAGACGGGTATTCACTTTTAATAGTATAGTAAATTATCATAAATATCTTTAAAATTAATGCATTGTTGGGTGTAATTGGGGAATAAATTTGTGTTTTTACCTCAAAGTGCAAAGTAAAATAACAAATTTAATTTTATATACAAAAATACTTTGGCTAGCTAGGCATTTCGTCTTTGTTGGAGTTGAGTCAGTCAATAAAATATCTCCTAGTCTTTAGGATTAAGAGATTAGCTTTGAATCATTCCTATTTACTAAATCACGTTTGTAGGAGTCCAAAATGTGGGTTGCATATTTTTCTATTTTCTGTTGTAACAACTGAATATATATATATATATCATAGATCTGCCTCATTGAATAAGACAAGCAATTATTCTGCATTTACGTGAGTATAAAGGTTTCTGATCTTAGCAAGTGGTATCAGAGCTTTTATCAACAATATACGAATCTGTAGTGCTTTTGTACAAGAGAGTGCAGAGAGGGACCAAAGTGTGATTTAAAAAAAAAGAGTGCAAAGAGAGATCAGAGTGAGATTACAAAATAAAATAAAAAGTACAGAGAGAGATCAGAGTGAGATTACAAAATAAAATAAAAAGTACAGAGAGGGAAAGTGCAGAGAGAGACCAGCGTGAGATTACAAGATTAAAACAAAAGAGTGTAGAGTGAGATTACAGGCAAAGTCATGACATCCGAAGGAAATTTCATTCAACCAGTTATTCCTAGGTTTGATGGTCATTATGATCATTGGGCCATGTTAATGGAAAATCTATTGCGATCCAAGAAGTATTGGAGCTTGATCGAGACAGGAATTCCCTCAATTACAGCTAGAACCGAACTGACGGAGACACAACAGAAGGTTGTAGAAGAAATGAGGTTGAAAGATTTGAAAGTAAAAAAATTCCTCTTTCAAGTCATTGATCGTACCATTATGGAGACAATCTTGAATAGAGATTCTGAAAAAGGAATATGGGATTTCATGCGTCAAAAGTATCAAGGTGAAACGGGCTCAATTACAAGCCTTAAGGAGGGAATTTGAACTTCTTGGAATGAAAGCAAGAGAGAGTGTTGATGACTACTTTTGTAGGACTCTTACTATTGCCAACAAGATGAAAGATCAAGGTGAATGTATGGAGCAAACTGTGATCATTGAGAAGATTCTGAGATCTATGACAACAAGATTCAATTATGTTGTATGCTCCATTGAAGAATCAAATAATCTTGTTGTCATGACCATTGATGAACTTCAAAATAGCTTGCTTGTGCAAGAGAAAAGGATGAAGGAACACAAAGAGGAAGAGCAAGTTCTCAAAGTCACTGGTGGGGATGATCGATTTGTGAGCAGAATCAGAGGTCGTGGAGGATTCAGAGGCAGAGGTCGGGGAAGACAATCTCTCAACAAAGCTCTCATTGAGTGCTTTCAATGTCATAAACTAGGACATTTTGCTTATGAATGTCCTAGTTGGGAAAAGGCAGTCAATTATGTGGAACTTGCAGAAGAAAAAGACATGCTGCTCATGTAATACATAGAATTGAATGATTCTACCAGGGATGATGAAGAACAAGACATGACAGCCAATCATGTGGAATTTGCAAAAGAAGAAAAACATGTTAGATGCTACAGAAGAAGACATGACAGCCAATCATGTAGAATTTGCAGAAGAAGAAAACATGTTGCTCATGTCATACGAAGAACTGAATGATTCAACCAGAGAAGAGGTATGATTCTTGGACTCAGGTTGTAGCAGTCATATGAGTGGGAACAAATTGTGGTTTACATAGTTAGATGAAGGGTTCATACATTCAGTTAAACTAGGGAATAATTCGAAAATAGCAGTAATGGGAAAGGGATGTGTAAAGCTGAACATAGCTGGGGTAATGCAAAAGATTGATAGTGTTTACTATATCTCTGAGCTAAAAACAAATCTGTTAAGTATGGGTCAATTACAAGAAAAGGGCCTAGCAATACTTATTCAAAACAATACATGTAAGCTGTTCCATCCAACTAGAGGTCTAATTATAGAGACAACCATGACCTCTAACAGAATGTTTGCCATAGCTGCTGAAATACCTTTCACAGAACCAGTTGTTTTCTTCCAAACCAGTGAGGAAGAAAGAACATAATTGTGGCATAATCGGTTTACACATCTTAATTTTAAGGGATTAAGAATATTGCATTCCAAGAAGATGGTTGAAGGACTACCATTACTTGCATCCCCAGGGAGAGTATGCACTGATTGTTTAATCGGCAAACAACGCAGGAGCAACATTTTAAAGAAAAGCTACTGGAGAGTAACTAGCAAACTACAACTTGTGCATTCGGATATCTGTGGACCTGTGAATCCAGAATCCAATAGTGGAAAAAGGTACCTAATTACTTTCATTGATGATTATAGTAGAAAGTGTAGGGTTTACTTCATTTCAGAAAAATCAGAAGCTTTTGATATGTTCAAAAAATTCAAAGTTTTAGCTGAGAAAGAGGCTGGTTCTTCAATGGGGTGTTTATGAACTGACCGAGGTGGAGAATTCACTTCCAAAAGCTTCAATGAGTATTGTCTTTTGAATAGGATCAAAAGACAATTAACTGCAGCATACATTCCTCGACAAAACGGTGTTGCCGAAAGGAAGAATCAGACAATCATGAATCTCGTCAGAAGTATATTGTTCGAAAAACATATTCCTATAGAGTTCTGGCCAGAGGCTGTAAACTGGTGTGTTCATGTGCTAAACAGGAGCCCCACCATGGCAATCAAAGATCTCACACCTGAAGAAGCATGGAGTTGTGTTAAACCTTCAGTGGCATATTTTCGAGTGTTTGGGTGCATCGATCATGTTCACATTCCAAATCTGAAAAGAACGAAACTAGACTCCAGGAGCTCAAGGTGTGTATTGTTGAGAGTCAGTGAAGAAACTAAAGGCTACAAAATGTATAATCCAATCACAAAGAAAATTGTGATTAGTCGTGATGTGTTTTTTGAAGAAAATGAAGCATGGGATTGGACAGAAGGTGGCAGCAATGTGTTGCTAAAATGGGGAAATGATGGGATCGATGAGACTAAAGGATTTGAAACTGACACTGAAGAGCATGAATTAGAGCAACCTAATGACACTAAAGAGCATGAACTCAAGCAGCCTGGAGCAAATAATTCAACAGGAGCATCCAGTTCAACCGGAGTATCAAGTTCACCTTCAGTAAATGCAACAGAAGAACATGAACTTGATCACCCTGCTGCTGATCAACAAAATGAATCTAGTCAACCTCCTAATTCTCAATCTGCTGAAAACCATGAGCATAATCAACTTGCAGTTGCAAATCAACCTTCTGTCGGAATTTGAAGAACACCATTGTGGATGCAGGATTATGTCACTGGTACATATTTGTCTAAAGTAGAGGAAATTCAAAACATGGTATTTTATACCACTGCCACAGATCCATGCACATATGAAGAAGCCTCCCGGAGTCAAAAGTGGAAAGCAGCTATGGACACTGAGATTTCACCAATTGAGAGAAACAATACGTGGGAATTAAATGTTCTTCCAAAGCATGCAAGGAAAATTGGAGTAAAATGGATTTACAAGACAAATCTCAATGAGAAAGGGGAAGTTGACAAATACAAAGCTAGGCTTGTCGCAAAGGGGTATGCACAACAACATGGTATTGACTACACTGAAGTGTTTGCACCAGTCGCAAGATGGGACACAATCTGAATGGTTCTACCCATGGCAGCACAAAGAAATTAGAAGGTGTATCAGCTTGATGTAAAAGCGCATTCCTCTATGTAGAATTAAATGAAGATGTGTATGTAGAGCAGCCCCTAGGTTATGAGAAGAAGGGAGAGGAATACAAAGTTTTCAAGTTAAGGAAAGCTTTATACGGATTGAAGCAGGCACCGAGAGTATGGTTTAGTAGGATTGAAACATATTTTTTGAGGGAAGGATTTGTTCAATGTCCAAGTGGGCACACTTTATTTGTAAAAACTCAACAAGGATGTCACAGAGAAGGAAAGATTATGGTAGTGAGCTTATATGTGGATGACTTGGTGTTCACTGGAAGTGATGAGGAAATGTTTGTAGATTTAAAGCTTCAATGCAACAAGAATTTGCTATGACTAACTTAGGCAAAATGAAATTCTTTCTTGGAGTGGAAATTGTGCAAAATGATAAAGGCATCTTTTTGAGTCAAAAGAAGTATGCTCTGGAGATCTTGGAGAGGTTTGGGTTGCAAAATGCAAATTCAGTTCAAAATCCAATGGTACCAGGCATTAAACTGATGAAGAATGAAGATGAACAGCAAGTGCAGACAACTCAATACAAGCAAATGGTAGGTAGCCTTATGTATCTATCAGTTACGAGACCAGATCTTATGTTTATGGTAAGCTTGGTTAGTATATGGAAAGGCCAACAAGCATACATATGCAGGCCATAAAAAGAATCTTGAGATATGTAAAGGGAACCTTGGGGTTGGGAATTTGTTACAACAGGGGAGCTTCTAAAGATGAAATGGGAGTTGATGTTGGTGATGAAATGTTAACGACATTCTCTAATAGTGAATATGTTGGTGGTCAAGATGATCGTAGGAGCACCTCTGGATATGTTTTTATGCTTAGTGGGGGAGCGGTTGCTTGGAGTTCAAAGAAACAACCTGTGGTGTCTCTTTCAACAACTGAGGCAGAATTTATATTGGCAGCTCATTGTGCTTGTCAGGCTATGTGGATGAGAAGAGTGCTTGAACAATTAAATTGCAAACAAGGTGCACCTACTGTCATATACTGTGATAACATGTCTACAATTAAGTTAGCAAAAAATCCAGTTATGCATGGCAGAAGTAAGCATATAGACGTCAGATTTCACTTCCTACGTGAATTGTGCAGAGAAGGTATAATTGAGTTAAAACACTGCAATACACAAGATCAAGTGCTTGATATCATGACAAAGGCATTAAAGATGGACACGTTTGAGAAGCTATGAAATTTGTTGGGTGTATGTGTGGTGCCTGCTGCTACTACTGCTAAACTACATGATGAAGACATTGCAGTTTAAGGGAGGAATTGTTGGAGTTGAGTCGGTCAATAAAATGTCTCCTAGTCTTTAGGATTAAGATATTAGCTTTGAATCATTCCTGTTTACTAAACCACGTTTGTAGGAGTCCAAAACGTGGGTTGCATATTTTTCTATTTTCTGTTGTAATAGCTTAATATATATATATATCATCACAGCCTCATTGAATAAGACAAGCAATTATTCTGCATTTACGTGAGTATAAAGGTTTCTGATCTTAACAGTCTTATCATTTTATTTGCATAGTAAAAACATCTCTTTATACCTCATTTTTAGTTTTTTATGCCTTTAATTTCAGGATATTTTGGTTATTATACTATTAATTTTTTCTATAGTTTATATTGGGTAAAGTAAGGGTTAGTTTTGTCTTTTAATATATATTAGAGGGATATATATGCCTCTATATCTCCTCCATGAAGAAGTGATGCGTGCAGAAAACAAAACTGAGTCTTTAACAACCAGTTTTTTCTTTCTTTTCCCCTCTCCATCCCTCGATTCTCGTGCCCTACAATTTTTCAAATAACCCCTTAGTTTCTCTTTGTTTTTTTAATTTATCCCATTTTGTTTCTATTGATATTTATTATATTTCAAATAAATTATGAAAATCAAGATTTGTTTCAATTCCATCCTCATTTTATTTTTTTACTTCTCCTTGTTTTTTATTTAGTCCCTTATCTTTTAGTTGATATTTTTTTACTGATATAACTCATGAAAATATTTTTTTCTAATTTCATCCTTATTCGATTTTTAAAATATGTCTTATAGTCTTTATTATTCTAATTATAATTAACATTTTTTCTTCCTATCAATTGTTCTCATTTCTTTTTTGCTATGGCAATTCTTTTAGATTTGTTTTTATTGCACTCAATTTCATCCTTTAATATTAAGTTGATTCAGATTTGAGCTTCTTAGTTAATCTTATTTTGAAATTCCATTGATTTCAATATGAAAAATTAGATATATTCTTAAGTTTTATTCTTTATTAGATATATTTTCTTAAATATTGTTTTTAATTAAATAGAATTGATTGTTTAAATATAAGACAGATACTTACTTCACAGTGTTTTGTTTAGTTTGCTTTTACAAGACATTGCTCTAATAAACCATGTGATTTTTTTATGTCATCTTGCATCCTTTTATAGTCAAGTTTGAACCAGCTCAACAAGCTTTTTTGGCTATAGGTGATGTTCACGGTTGAGTGGTGTTGAGTCTCCTATGATTTCTCTCTCTCTCTCTTTATAGGTATGATATTAATTGATTTTTTTTGTCATTGTCAAGTATTTTTTATGTTTATCTTTTTATTGTTGCCCTAAATTTAAATTAGATTATTAAATTAATTGATTTTATTGAATATAATCAAGTTAATAGCCCGAGTATCAAGTTTTCTTACTTCTTTCAAAACACAATCAGTACATAGCATAACACAGGTTTCCAACCTGGTTTCTAAACTTGATCGAACTTAAAATAGTTGTAATAAAATTTGATTTAGTTTTATGTATAATGGATTAGAGAGTGGATCACCCCATCTAATATTCTTACTATTATTCAAAGACTTTATAAAACAATCCCAATTATCTAACTAGTATTTTTAACTAAATTTCGTTTCTTTTGAATTTTTTAATATATATAATTTTATTATTGATGTTGCAACAAGTATACATTAATATTTTGGTTACAAGTCTATTATGTACTAATTATGTTCCAAGTTCCAACTACAAGTTTTTTCCGTGCTTTCTTTAATGAAACTTTTCAAGGATAATTTTTCCTTGCTAAGTTATGGTTGCTTGTCGAGCATGACAAAGTCGGATAAAACTAAAGTTGTCGGTTTTACTTTGGTTGATGTTTTATTTTTTCAATTGAAATTGAATGTTTTGATTTTTGAATGTTTTGGCACGTCATTTCGAAGTTGTACTGTTCATATATAATTAATTATATATATATATATGAAAAAATATTAAAATACTAATTTAATAAACATAATTCAAATTCAAGATTAATTAACTTTAAATTATATGATAGAAATACAAAGTCCAATAATTATTTAATTTTTTTGTTTTTAAATTGTTGTTAAAGTTAATTGTTTTTAAATCGCTATTTCCAAGCTGGAGTTCTTGAAGCCAGATGGGCATGAGCAATTCCACGCTTCCCTTGGAGCAGCAAAATTAATACCCCCATGTACCATTCAAGCACGTCCCCTTGGCGTTGTTCTTTTGTTGTAATCTAATAAATCGGCTAGCATATATATATATATATATATATATATATATATATATATATATATATATATATATATATATATATATCTGAGAGCTTGTTGTTTCTCATTTGACCTAATATTAGAAAATCAATCCAAATAAAATCTTTTAGTGCCCTCAAAGGAATAAAACCTACCAGGTGAAAGTTTCTATATACTGTGCTTATTGGGCACTCTTTCTGTATAGTAGAGCATCATGCAGCCTTTTTATTGCTTGTTCATGCCCATCTGGTTTCAAGAACTCCAGCCCATCAATATTTCCACGAGAAATTAACCTCTTTTTTTTCAAGACCAAAACGGCACAGTTGGTATGATACCAACATGAGAACATACCGGAATTTAAACCAAGATAAAAACACCACTATTTTATCTCGTTTTTATTACTAATACAAAAAAAATTAGCTGTTTTAGCTGAAACAAAACAAAACTAACAACTATAAATAAAACCAAAACTAGATGGTAAGGAGGCAAGTGGCTCATCATTTCGTTTCTCTCACTAATCTAGAGAGAAGAAAAGGCATCGGATAACTGTGACGCGAAATAAATAGAGGAAATGACAGACCAAATGCCAAAAAATGGCTACACTAGAATCACTGGAATATTTTGTCCTATATTTTGTTGAACGCGACAATGTCACAGCTCTGGACATGTTCACTGCATGGCTCGACTGTGAGATGCTCTTCAATGAGAGAATCCACTGACACAAGATCGTCAACAATGGTAAGCATGATTTGTAGCTTCTTGATTCCATAACCAACTGGAACCAATTTTGCTGCGGCAAAACCAACACACAGGGATTAACATTACACGTTACTAAAGCGGATGGAATTTAGAAATAAAGTGAGAAAAAAAAAATTGTGTCAAATCAAAACATACAAGCTCCCCAAAAGAGACCAGGCATCTCGACACTCCTGACTGCCTTCTCCAAGGCCACCATGTCTGTCTCATCGTCCCATGGCTTCACATCCATGAGAACAGAAGATTTCCCACCTGAAAGTGGGAAAAAGTAAAAAACAACAGCATATAAAATGAACTCATATTAGAACATAAACATGATTTTGCATAGAAGCAGAGAGAGGACCGAGGAAGCTCACTCTCTTTCTTCTTGGATGATGCTTTTTTAGCTTTCTCCCTCTCCTCCACTGCCTTCTTGTCCTCTTCAGTCTCATCACCAAAGAGATCCAAGTCGTCATCTTCATCACCAGTAGCCTGTAACAAACCAAGGAAAACTTCCAGGCTCAATGCAAGAAAGTCACCAGGCTTCCCTAGATATTTTCGCTCGTGACTTGAACCAATGCAACCAAAATACTGGCTGTTCCTAACTCTAAGTTAAAGCACAGTACAGAAATGCAAATTCACGTGATTTGTGAATCAGTAGTAAATTATTGTTGGACCTATCACTGTGACCGTGAAATATTTGTCCTATTCAAGTAAGAAAACAGGTGCCTATCGTTATATCAGTTCTAGAACCATCACAATAAAAAAACTATTGAAGATTTACACTTTAACGACAGCAGCAGTTCGTGCTGGTTTGCAACCAAAGTCTTCAACTTGCAAGCACAACGTTGCAAGTTAGAACTGCCTCCTCCTTTACTGGGTAATAAGTTAGTGGGGTTTTAAATCAATAACATTATTTTACTCCCACTAGCAAATGGTTTTGTATTCAGCAAAGCTAATCAAATCACACAATTCACAAGTATCCAAGCTTTAAGATACCCAGTTGAAAACAAAAAGGTACAAATCAATATTCAGAAATTAAAAGGCAATAAATTTGAAAAAAGTATAAGACGCAAACCTCCTTGGCCGGGCCAGCTTCAACGGGAGCGGCAGCAGCTTTGCCACCAAAGCTTACACCAACAGCTTTACCTGGGAAGCTATAAATCAAAGCACACAAAACCCAAAATTAATTTACAACCAAATCAGACAAAATCATCCGAAGATGCGAAATTGAAACTTTAAAAAATAAGAATATAAAAGAAGTTACCTTGAAGCGAGCTGTGAAGAAACAGATTCGTACCACTTGCTAGCATTAGGGAAAACATCACCAGGTTTCTCCAAAACAGCACCGTAAACTTTGATGTCATCCTTTGAAATTTGATCACTGGAAATATAGGATTTGCCGACGAGAAACTCGTTGAGGGATTTGAGGCCGGATTCTGTGTGGAGATCTGAAAAAGTAACTGCCATTTTTGACAATGATGATGAGGAAATAGATCTCTCTTTTTATATTACGAGCAGGCGGAAAAGAGAGAAAAAAAGAAGCAATGCGTTCGAAAGAGGAGGGTCATTTGAGCGTTTGGATGGTTTATATGGGAGACCCAGACATAAGAAAAACCCTAGATTGGAAATTTTGGGATACGGATGTTATTTTGTTCACTTCCTTAGTGAGGGTTTGAGAATTAGATCAAATTTTTCAATACTCTTCCGGTTGTCGTTCTGGTTTTTCGATTGGAACAAAACATTTTGGTTTCGAAATGTTTCGGCGTGCTGTTTCGGTGTCGTACTTTTCATATATAATTAATTATATATATATGAAAAAAATAAAATATTAATTTAACAAGCATAATTAAAATTTGAATTTTTATTTATTTAAAATATTTTGGTGTTTTTAAATTATTTTGATGTATACATGTCAAAAATAATTTTTTTTTTTAAAAAAAAATAGATTTTGAACCCGAAACGGAATCGAGGCGTTCCGGCCGGAATTTCCGGATCGGACCAGAATTAAAACCGAAACGAAAACGACGTCATTTTGTCTTGGTTTGTTGAACGGAACGGAACGGAATTAACAACTATGAATTAGATTAAACGAGTGAACTTACTATAGCGCTACTCTTTTTTTCTTTTTTTTTTCTAGATAGAAAATTAATTGATTTTATATGTGTTATAATTGGTTATTTTAATATTTAATTAATAAAATTGTAATTGATAAAATCTATTAGAAATAAAAAAAAATTCCACCTAAAAATGATTGAATATTGTTACTGCCAAAACCCTTTTGATAATTATTTAATCGGTAGATTGTACAATTAGAATCAATAAAACTCTGTTAAAATGAGTTGCGTGTCCCGTGTAATATACTGATTGATTGTTGTGTATGTTTTATTTGTTTCATTAGCAAATAGTTGAATCAGAATCATTGAATTTTAGCACAAATAAGTTATTTGTTTCGCACAGCAAACAATTTGATTGATGATTTTATTTAATTACCTTGGTAATAATTTAATTGGTAGATAGTAAAACCAAAATTGATTAAATTGACTAAAGATATATTATTTATTGTCTGCAATATATTAATGGTTTGTTGGCCATGTTTTAACTTACTTGAGAAATAATTTATTTGACATATAGCAAAAATGCATCTGCTAAAATTTATCAAAGATTATTTTTTTCTTCATATTATTATATTAAAAGAATTTCAGAAAACTGAGATTAAATTAATGTGAGATTTCTAAAGAAAAGTCAGTTTATTTTTTATATACATTTAAGACGTTATTATCAAAAAAAATATCATAATATATAATTAGCCTCACCTATTTTATACGGAAAAGGTCCTAAAAATAATTATTATCATTATTCTAAATATCCTATCTATAATAAAATAAATACATATAAAAACTACATAATCTTCAATTTTTGAAGTAGATTATTTAACTCAAATGTATAATTTTTTTTAAAAAAAAATAGGACCATTAAAAATTTTCTTACATATTTAAAAATTTGGTACTGGTTGTGGTAAAACGCATGGCAATTTTTTATTATTATTTTTGATAGTTTGACACATTTTTTCCACTTGTCTTGTCAACGTGTGATTTCATATTTTTACATAATATGAGAGCTGAAATATCATAAAAAAAAACACAGAAATTATATTTCAAAAAAATAACATTGACCAATGAATTTTTGTTACAATTCTTATAGCTGTCATAATAAATATTAAATACATAATTAATATTCTAATTATTATAGCTTTCCTGGACACTGCGGTTATAAACAAAAAAAAAAATAAGTTTTTTAGAAAAAAAACAGTCAAACAATAATGAACAGTGAAAAAAACCGTGATACGCGTAAGCTGACCCAGACACCCTAGTTATAAAAAACAAATGTATAAGTTGAAAAAAAAAACATGAAAAAAATGTAAGAAAAAAATGTGGGCCCAGAGATTTGTCATGGTGTGCGTAAGCTACACCGGACATTCATGTTATAAAAAAAAAAGTTGGCTTTAAAATAATAAAAAAAAGCATTTTTTCAAACAGCAATGAACAGTGAAAATCAGTGTTCATAACTGTTTAAATGGGCTATCTTTATGCACATAAGCTGACCCGGACACCCTGGTTATCAAACAAAAAATGTATAAGTGAAAAAAATGTAAAAAAATAGGGGCCCGGAGATTAGTCGTGGTGCACGTAAGCTGCCCTGGACACCCCAATTATAAACAAAAAATTATTGTTTAAATGGGCGATCTCTTTGCGCGTAAGCTGACCCGGACACCCTGGTTATAAAAAAAATGTATAAGTGGAAAAAAAAGAAAAAAAAGAAGAAGTAGCTTTAAGAAAAAAAAAATTCAAACTATAATGAACAGTGAAAATCAATGTTCATAACTTTTTAAATGGGTGATCTTTGTGCGTATAAGCTGACCCGGACATCCTGGTTATAAAAAAAAATTATATAAGTGAAAAAAAGGAAAAAAAAAATAGGCCTGGATTTTTATGTTCATTGTGTTTGGTTTGGTTAAATAGATGTATATGAAAATATAGAATGAATTTATATTTTAAAAAGTTTTCAAATGAATTTTTGGATTTTCAAAATAATAAATACAAAAGACATGCTATTATTGTGTTCATTCTTTTTTGTCCCGATACAATAATAAAAGATAATGTTTGGTTATTATTTTGTGACAAGAAAACAAATATAATAAAAAACAAAAAGAACATACTCTCTTGTATCTTCTATTTTGAAGAGAAAAAAACAAAACTCACAGGTTCTTTTAGACTCTGTTAGGGTCTTTTTATTAAAAAAATATAAGTGTTCAGTGATTTATTATGGATGTAGACTTAATGAATTGTGAATTATAATAGTGTTATTATGTTTTTTCTATTTAGTGCCTGTTTGGCATTGCGATCCCACCGGTTTTTGGCCGAAATTTGAATTTATTTTATTTTATTTTAAATGAATATGTTTTTGTGTGTTTTAGATCATTTTGATGTGCTGATTTCAAAAATGATTTTTAAAAAATAAAAAAAAATATCATTTTGATGTATTTCGGCACGATAAGCACTTTGAAAAGCTACCGCAACCACACTCTCAAACAGGTCCTTAAACTTTTAGTTAGCTAAGTGTTTTTTAAAAGTTGTTTTGGTTTTCTTTAACTTATTATTCTTTTTCTTGATAGAATATGATGGGGTGATAGGATTTATGAGTTATCATGGATGCGAGAGGAGATATAGAGGTGGGCATGAAGAATCAAAGATAAATGTGATTTATGTTAAATATTTCCTTACCATTTCTTATGTGTTTTTGAATTTAACATGTTCAAAAATTTATCTTCTTCTTTTTTGTCTCAAGTTGGATGATATGCGCATGAAATATTTTTTCTTTTTTAAAATGGTCTTTTTTTAAAATGAATATGTTTTTATGTGTTTTAGATCATTTTGACGTGCTGATTTCAAAAATGATTTTTAAAAAATAAAAAAAAACATCATTTTGATGTATTTCGGCACGATAAGCACTTTGAAAAGCTACCGCAACCACACTCCCAAACAGGTCCTTAAACTTTTAGTTAGCTAAGTGTTTTTTAAAAGTTGTTTTGGTTTTCTTTAACTTATTATATTTTTTCTTGATAGAATATGATGGGGTGATAGGATTTATGAGTTATCATGGATGTGAGAGGAGATATAGAGGTGAGCATGAAGAATCAAAGATAAATGTGATTTATGTTAAATATTTCTTTACCATTTCTTATGCGTTTTTGAATTTAACATGTTTAAAAATTTATCTTTTTTTTTTTTTGTCTCAAGTTGGATGATATGCGCATGAAATATTTTTTCTTTTTTAAAATGGTCTTTTTTTTCTCCAATTCGACCCTTGTTTTTTATCATTATTTTGTTTTCAATCTCATCCCTTAACATTGAGTTGGTTTTGATATTTTCTTTCTTTTTATAAGGCAATCCCAATCTCAAAACCCAGATTACGAGTTTGAAAGTTTAATCATGGTTGACTTGGGTAATGTTTTGTAGTTATTTTTAAAAACAATTATCCTTTAATATTTAGTTGGTTGGGAAATGAGTTTTGTAATTTTCTTTATATATTTTCAATGAGGTTTTCATGATCTTATGATTTAGGTTGCAAGGTGACATATTAACTTGGATTGTCTAAATTGTTTTTAAAAACAATTGGATTTTTCTCCTATTTTGTCCTTTAACATTGATTTGATAGTAATTGAGCTTTATAATTATTATTTTATTGTTTTACATAGAGTTATCTTAATCTTATGATCTGGATCGTGGATTCAAAGGCTAACCTGGATACAGTAAGAGTTTTTTTTTTATTGTTTTGTTAATTATTCAATTTCATCTTTTAATATTTAGTTGGTTAGGAATCAAGTTTTGTAATTTTTTTCATTAGTTTTCTTTGAGATTATATTTTTTATATTAAGTTGGTTAAGAATCAGACTTCATATTTTTTTTCATTTGTTTTATATGGGGTTTACCATTGTTATGATCAATGGAATGAGCTTCATAGTTTTATCCAAGTTGATTCATGTCACTTCGTTTTCATTTCATATGTTATACCATTTTTATATTTTTTAATATTTTTTTATCATTCAATATTGAATTAGTTAAAAATTAAATTTTATAAATTATTTGATTTAGTTTATATAATATTACCATGATTTTATTACTTTATTCTCAACTGATTAAATATGTTGGCTAGAGTCGTAGCTAGTTAATCAAATAAACTCATATCTCATTATTAAAAAAACATTAATGTTTAAAATTATATAATTTAATGATATATTGAATTTTAAGTTCAAAATTTGATTTTTTTTAAAATAGATTAATAATATCTTTATATTATATTTTAAAAATTGATCTAACAGATTGCATGACAAGCTTGATAATTTAGAAATAATAATACTCCATAAAGTTCGGGCAGGCAGTCGAATGATGAACAAATGGTTACGAGCCCAAGTGGCAAAAGCCCACTGGTCTGTGTTGAGAACAAAATCGAAAAGTCTGACGCGACAACAAATGAAAAAAAAACATTTTTTTTTCCCGTCCTTTTGGCTGGGTTCCTCTGTTTTTCTGATTCAAAGCGCCAGCCAACCAGATCTCGTGAAGTTCTAAATCCTATACCTCGAGGTATCATTATCATTATTTTCATTAATTAATTATTTACTCATTTTCTTAATTTTTATTTTTTCATTGTTGATTGATTTTAAAAGTGACATGAGTGACTGGTTGTCTTGTTGAGGGATTTTAAACCCTTGTTGGTTAGCGAGAGAAGGAGGGGAAATTTATGAAATGAAAATTCTACAGGAGGTTTATTTTTTTGTGGGTTTTATATAAATTCTGGGTTTCTCTAAAAAGTTTTGAGGTTTAAAAAAGGAATAAAAAAACAGTTTTTGAATTGCTAGGTTTTATGGGTGAGCTTTGTATATTCATTAGTACTGTTGATTTTTTGAAGAAGGAAATGAGATAACTTTCTAGATGGAAAAATGGTGGATATTAAGATAACAAGTGTTTTAGGGTTTTTGGGAGTTGTTCAGTGATATTGGGTTTTGCTTACTTTTTTTTTTAATGTGGAGATGAGCCCTGATATCTTGTTCGTTTCTAAAGCAAAACGGGTTTGGGGTTAAGTGTTTGGTGGTGAATGGGTGTTCAAACAATGGCATCTCAAAGAAATGGCCAGCAGTCTCATCTACAGCCGTATCAGTTGACGAGGCAAAACTCATGGTATAACCTCACTCTCAATGAAGTTGAAAACCGATTAGGAAATTTAGGGAAGCCCTTGTGTAGCATGAACCTTGACGAACTTCTTAAAAATTTATGGAGCACTGGAGCCAATCAAACCGTGGGAATGGATAGTGAAAGTACCTCAATGTCATCTCTCCAACATCAGGCTAGTTTCACATTGGCCAGGGCATTGAGCGGGAAGACAGTGGATCAAGTCTGGAAAGAGATTCAACAAGGGCAGAAGAAGAGGTTTCGCGAGGGGATGAAAGTTCAGGAAAGAGAGCAGACTCTTGGTGAAATGACTTTGGAGGATTTCTTGGTACAAGCAGGACTTTTTGCCAAAGCAAATATAAGCCCTTCTTTGGATTTGGTTACTGTTGATGCAGTGACCCCACAAAGTTTTTCACAGATGGCCCTTTCCTCATCCCCATCAACAAGCACATTATCTGATACTACGACGTCAGGACCTAAAAGGGATACCCCAGATGTACTTGAGAAGAGTATTGAGAGGAGGCTCAAGAGAAAAATCAAGAACAGGGAATCTGCTGCCCGTTCACGAGCTAGAAAACAGGTAGGGTTTTTTACTATACTGTAGCCATCTTTTTGTTTCCCCGTGTCCTTAAAACTGAATTTGCAAGCATGCAGGCCTATCATAACGAGCTGGCGAGCAAGGTTTCACATTTTGAGGAGGAGAATATAAAGCTCAAGAAAGAGAAGGTAGGAAGGATATTTCATTTTTATCAGTTTGCCTTTTCTTTTTCTATTATTAACACATGTCAACCACTGCTAGAGGGAACATGAAAAGAAATGGCCTAATGACTAAATTAGAACTAGTGTTTCAAACTTTTAATTTGTGTTTCGCTGCAGTTCAGATCATTATGTATTCTGAACTATTTCAATGGAGATTATGCTCCCGGTAGAGAGGACTAGCTAGTGATGATATTTGATCTTGATCTTAACTGTTAGGAGTAAGGGATAAGTAAGTTGACAGTAAACACCATACTTTTGCCACTTCTAGATGTAGCCTGAGAAAGTGCATGTTGTTGGGTGCTGGTCCTTCTAATTCTACGGAATTGTTTTGGTGTCTCTTGCTGTGTTAATTATGGCAAAAAATCTTGTTTTGTCATATAATGGCCAATTTGACCATAAAAATTGAATAGCACATCCAGTGTTTTTCACTTTGTGAGAAAAAGAGTTATGTCACTTTTGTTAGCTAAATGACATAATGATTGTTTAAAATTCCGGCTTATGCTCGGGACATGTTCGATCAAGGGAGACATTGCTGCTGGTAGTTAAATGCTATGATAATTTTTAAAAAAAAATCCAAAAAATATGCTTCGCAAGATTGTTGATCAATCTAATCTATCTTAGGTGTGACTCCTAGGAAATGCAGGTTTCGGTGTGATGCTTAGATTGTCCTTCTGTTCATTCATTATACACGATTAATCTTCTACCATAAAACCTAGAAGTATATCAGATTTAAGCCTGCTTTTCCCTCGATGACATCCCAGTTAAGTGACTGTCCACAGGCCCTGAACTCAACCCCAACAACCTGTGCTGTTTTTTTGGGAATTGGAGTTTGACTGGTCTTTTTTTAGATCTTCCACCTGGTTGAGGGACGTGGTTATACTTTGCTACGCATTTTTCATTTGGCCGAATAATTTAATCAGCCAAGTAGGGCAGTAATTAAATAATACTCTCTTGGGACTTCTTACATGCGTGTAGAATGTTCACTTTGGGGGCAGAATCTCGTTTTCTGTTTGTGGCAAGTTTTAGCTTTATAAGCTGCTGTAATTAATAATGTCAACCAGAGTACAGAAAATGTTCTAGCAAAGAGTGTGATTCAGAGTATTTGAATTTGAGTATAGACAAATCTTACTCCACAAGTCTAATATCACTCAAATATTAGCTTTTGACTTGTTTACAAAACATTATCTCCTGGAAGTGGATTAAAGTAGTCAAATTTTATTTTCTGCATTTATGAATTATGTCATCATAGACTGATCTAGGGTAGTTCTGCCTAAGTTGAATGAGTAAGTAAATGGTTTTGCTCTAAAAAAGTTTTGCATCCTGATTTTTCTCTCTTTCTATTTGTGTTTCTAGGAGTTTGAGAAGAGGTTTCCAATTGAACCACCAACTGAACAAAAATATCAGCTTAGAAGAACAAGTTCTACTTCTTTCTGACATCACATCTCTCTGTGTGAGTTTTTTAGCTCATCAAGTGTTAGTGTAGCCTCTTGGATTTAAGTGTAAAATGCTGTGAGAATTTATCAAAAGGCTGCTTTGCTTCACCTCTGGCACTACTGTTGTGGTTCCACCTTGCCCGCCATTTCCTTTCACTCTTACGTGCCTTGGTATTTTATGCAGCACCAAATGTGCTATGTTTATAGGTTCATATGGCCAGGCTCCGGTTTGTGTTGCTAGAAAATGAAAGTTGAGAAAGAATTGTCCGATCCGTGCATTAGGTTTTTCATAACCCAATTTTGGTTTCCCTCAAAATTATCTTTTCCTTTTAAAAATATAAAACATGAAAAAATAAAATTAAAATAAAAAACAAAAAAAATTGAAAAATAAATAAGATTGGTAGCTTGGTTAGAACAAGTTGAAAATAATTTTAAATGCATGGAGATACCAAACTAAGAATTTAGATAAAATTGGAAGTCTAATTGCACCCTAAGGTTATTCAATGACTATCGAATGAATTTGTAAAAAAAGTGATGACTTAGTTAGACTTTAAATAAACTAATTTGATTTAATTATGAGTCTAATTAAAGATTTGAATAAGTTTAAGAATTAATTTGGTTAAATGAAAAGAATGAATTAGTTTCAAATGTATGAGGGCTAAAACAGAATTAAAAATGTGTAAATAGGTTTGGGGGCACAGCAAAACGATGTTGTTTTGACTTAAATGAAACAGTGTGTTTTATACAAAACAATGTCATTTTGTTTAAAGCAAATTTAGAAAAAGAAACGACACCATTTTGAATCACGTTGTTCATTATCTTCAACCTTCACCCGATAAAAGAAAATCATCGACTCCGTATTCCAACCGAAAGTTACAACACCCATTCTACCACATAAAAACACCATCAACACCCTATTTCATCCAAAAAATACAATTATTAGGAAGATCTCAACCACCATTTCGTCTTCTCCATTAGCTCACAATAGCAGCAATAATGCAATACTCCCTCAACATTCATATAAGGATCCAATCACAAAAAAGCTCTTGAGTAGTAGCAAACTCTCCCGAGCATCAAAGATTGAACCACCCAAATAATACTTTGGCAAGTTGGTTTCAGCATCGGACCACCATCATCGACTCCAACAAGTTCTCTTTTATTTGCTTTAGTTATTTGTTTTTTTATTCCATGAAAAGGGAAGTTATGATACGTTGAGACAATTTAAGTTACTATATATATGATTAGCTTCAAATAAACCAAGAAATGTGGGTTGATAAGGGTATGATAAGACTTATAATAATAACATAATTTGTATATAAAGAATACATTTTTAATGTTGATTCTGCGTATTTTTTCATCAGTTTTGTCAACTCTTTATATATATATGTGTGTGTGTGTGTGTGTGTGTGTGTGTGTGCTTAAAGCACCTTGTTAGTTGGTTATTGTTTACTCTTTTTTGTCGATGCAAAATAATCTCATATATTAAGGTATTAGTTATGTAAGAGTTATACACAAGTTTTGGTTTCTGAAGAAAATGATTATACAAAAAGAGCATTTGTTTTGTTGTTTATTGATCGAGCCTTATTAGTTTTTAAAAGCAAATTTGATGGTGTTTTTTTCTTTTTCATTTGAAGTCCATTTGTTTTTAAACCCTATTCGTATGGGCCTCTATTCTAGCTGAGTTTGTTTAGCTGGGTTAGGTTTTTATTGAATATAAAATAAAAGCTTTTGGGTTGCCTGCCATCCTAATAAACATGGAATTGAGCCTCCAACCCAATGCGTAAAACACATAGGCTGGACCAAGCTCAACCCAATCTTAAGGGCTTGTTTGACTAGCTCTGATTTTGTCATAGATTTTCTTTTTTCTTATGGCGTGCTTGTCGATGACTACCTTAAGAAATTTTTAATGATTTTTTTTTACTACGGACGTGTTTGACAAGCATGCCATATAACCTTCTCCCTTAGCTATATATTGCTATTATTTTAGTGTTTACCAAAACAAACCTTAAAAACTTCAAAAAATTATGAAAAAATCTAGGGTCTTTCGATTCTTTTTCTAATAATTTTGCTTGGTATTGAGTTAAATATTTACACTATAAGATATGGACCTAATATTAAAAATTCCTAAAGTTTGTTTTTATTGTATATTATGACTAAAAAACTAAAAAAAAAGTATTTTTATCATGTTTTAAAAATACAAAGTGGATATCGTAGTGATTTATGATTATCTATTAGGACTTGACCAAAATTTTAAAAATAACATATTAATTTGTTTAATCAATATTTGGGGTATTGATTTTACAATACAATACACACTTTTATATTAAATTAAATGAATCGATAACAATAAATAGTAGAAATTAGTTGTATACTTTATTATTTAAGGATATAAAATTATATTGTAAAATATATCCTCAAATATTAGAGATACAAAATATAACATAAATACAATGATAAAATTTAAGTATGAGAAAGTTTATGATTTAACCCAATACGATAGACATTGTCTCATGAAGAAAGATATGTCTTGAACCTTAAATGAGATAAACAAATAGAAACGTGACATAGAATAATAGGTAATCAAGAATACATAAGTAAGGTGCACTAGTAATGATACGTCTTTCCTTCAATAACTAGTTCTTTTACTTAGATTCTCTTAGACCATAGGCTTTCTAATGACCATGTTGCTAGGTTACGAGTCTTTATAAAATCATAATTTTATGATTAATCTCAAAGCCCCTTTAATTCCTAGAAAAACATTTGTCATTAAATGCCAAGTACACCATAACAGGATGACAACTCTATTGGGAGTCTAGTTGGGTTAAGCTTTGTTGATTTTCTTATGATTGTTTTCTTGTTTATTTTATTGGTTTGTATTATCTATTTTTAATTTTTATCTTTTTACAAACTTTTGATGCATTAATACATCAAGTATGAATTATTGAGTTGACACATTAATTTTGAGAATAAACCTAATTTCGGGTTAGGTGGGGATGTACCGATCTACCTCATGTTTTTTAGTTGGGGTTCAAATTCATGAAAAAACCAACTATAAATTAAGTGTTTACTTGGTAATGATTATTACATTGTTCCCTAACCATGTTTTATAAACCCCTCATGATGCCTTCATGAAAGGTGGTCACTAGACAAACCACAAATCCTTTTGACACCAGGTAGTAAACCTACCCTTAATATATGTTGACCATAGGTGATATATTAAATATTTATAATATCTTGTATTTGATTATAATAATTAAGTGGAAAATGGACTAATGATATAATTAGATGAGATTAAGTTTAAATAGGTTTTATATGAAAAGCACATCAACAAGGATATAATGAATAAATGCATCAACAAGTTCAAAATGCAAAGTAAGTTAAGACTTAACTATTAAGGATTCATTTTAGATCTTATTGATAAATATTTATAACTTACACATATCAAAATAAAATGAACTCACACACTTTACATTGCATGAATAAATAAGATTGATATACATTTTAATCATTTCAAGTTTCACCAAGTTTGAAACTGAAAAAACTGGTTTTTAATCTAAATCGGCTAAGTACTTTAGTATACCAAGTAAAGTGATCGACTGTTGTTCATCTGTGATGAACACTTGAGAAACTTATAGAAATTGGTCAACATAATGATATTTATTTCTATTTATCGGTATTTTTAAGGTTTAAATTAGATCTTTATTCATGAGAGAGTCTCTACCTTATTGGATAAAAAACCTAACCGTTCTAAAGTCTAAATTTTAGCACTGCATTTATTGTTTTTTTAAAGTCTAAGGATGTACTTTACAATATAATTTTACACGCTAATAATTAAAGTTTACAACTAAAAAAATGAACAAAATGATTGTTGAATTATTTTTTATATTTTGGTTGAACTCTAATGGATAATCATAAACTGATTACGATATCTATTTTACATTTTAAAACATGAGAAAAATGCATTTTGTTGTGTTTCTTTTGTGAAAATATACTCAAAAACCAAATTTAGGATTCAGTCGTATGTATGAAAAGAAAACATATTTTTTTATATATTTTTCAAATATGTTTTTTTTGGAAATTTTTTGAGGAGAATACTTCAACATAAATCAACAAACCAATATTGAACAATAAATGGTGAAAAATATAAGATGAAATAACAATTTTTATTCTTTTCGGGTTGGGTCGAGTTCAACCCAAAGTCTTAGTTTGGGTCAATCCCATCCCTAAAAAAGGAAAAAAAAAGTGAACAATGCAGAGTGAATTAATTCACCGTGCATTGTTAATTAATTCACTGTGCATTGTTCACTTATTATGTGAGCGGGGTTGATGAGTTTATGGTTTTGGGTGAAAAAATATAGAATTTACCTTGCCCTTCCAAAGGCAAGCAGTGGCCATAATTGCTTGTAGTATTGCAGGGAAGACTTAGAATGGTTGACGAAGTTGTTGACATCGTTAGAAAATTAAATTTTAACCAATTAGCTTGGTAAAAATTATTGTTGGCGCATGCTCATTATGTGTCAGCGAGTGGGTGGCGTATGTGCCATTTTGATAGTACATGCGATGCCACCTGATGGCCAAACCTAAGCTTTTATTATGTCTTTGGAATCAACATGTCATTTTCCTTTTGTATGGTGACCAAGTTGTCATCGGTGGGCATTTCTTTCCCCTTTTTTTTTCTCTCTCTTACTTTAGATAAAATGTATTATTGTCCTCTTTGTTTTGCAATTTTTCCTTTTTTTTTGGTCTTACAATTTATTCCTTTATTTTTTTAAATTTCAGTCCTTATTATTTTGATTTTAATTTTTTATTAGCCTTTTTGTTTAAATTTTGAACTCAAGGGAAAAAATGAATAAAAATAAAAATAAATAAATATTTTTTTTTAAAAAAAAATATCAAGATGATTGATCTAAGGATGAAATTGAAAATAAATTAAAATTTGATAAAAGAGTTGGGTACCAAAATTAAAAATCAAACATTGAAGACCAAATCTTAAATATCATTAAATTTTGAATTGAAAGGAAAAGTTGAAAACAAAAATCAAAAGTGAAGGGAAACATGTTTTTCAAGGTTAAAAAGAGATAAAAAAAACATCATTGAGACTCCATTATGATAAAAGGTTCACGTGTTGCACACCGTAAGTAGTAAGACACAAGTCACCCTAAAAGTTTATAATTAAAAAAATTAAACTTTTGAAAGTATTTTAGATATTATATTATGTAAATAAAATGGGAGAATTAAAAAATATTAAATTTTTGAAAGTATTTTAGATATTACATTATGTAAATAAAATGGGGGTAAAAATACACTAAATTCGCAAGGTAAAAATACTATATTACCCTTTAATGTATAAAGGGTAAAATAATAGTTTACAATTTTACATATATAACTTGGGTAACCTGAACTTTCCCATAAAATACTTAGAAGGTTCTCTCATTCATTACCGACCCGTCCTCCATCCCCTCCCTCCCTCCCTCAACCCTAACAATATCAATGGCAGCAAATCAGCTGCGATGCCATTACGAGGTGCTTGGTCTATCACGCGACTCGTCGCCTGAAGAAATCCGTTCGGCATACAAAAAGCTTGCTCTCCGGCGGCATCCTGACAAGCTTGTCCAATCTGGCTTAAGCCAAGCCGAAGCCACTGCTCAATTTCAAGAGCTTGTTCAGGCTTACGAGGTCCTCTCCGACCCCAAAGAACGAGCTTGGTACGATTCTCATCGTTCTCAAATCCTCTTCTCCGATCCCAATTCTGGTAACTCGGTCCCTGACTCAGTCATTCCTAATTTGTTCTCTTTCTTCTCCAACACTGTTTACTCGGGTTATACTGATTCTGGAAGAGGTTTTTATAAGGTTTATTCTGATGTTTTTGAAAAGATTTATTCGAACGAGGTTAATTTTTGTAGGAAGTTAGGGTTAGGTTTAGATAGTGTTAGGGATGCTCCGTTAATTGGGAATTTGCAGTGTGATTATGCGCAGGTTTCGGCTTTTTATAATTATTGGTTGGGGTTTAGCACTGTTATGGATTTTTGTTGGGTTGATCAGTATGATGTGATGGCGGGGCAGAATAGGAAATCGAGGAGGGTTATGGAGGAGGAGAATAAGAAGTTGAGGAAGAAGGCGAGGCGGGAGTATAATGAGACAGTGAGGGGGTTGGGGGAGTTTGTTAAGAAGAGGGATAAGAGGGTGATTGATATGCTGGTTAAAAAGAATGCTGAGATGGAGAGGAAGAAGGAGGAGGAGAAGGAGAGGAAGAAGAAGTTGGAGAGGGAGAGGATGGAGAGGTTGAGAGCATATGAGGAACCAGAGTGGGCTAGAGTGAATGAAGAGGATGTTGATGGAATGGAAGGTTTTGAGGAAGAGGAGGATAAGGGGAAGAAGGGGAATGGAGGGAAGGAGTTGTATTGTGTTGTGTGTGGGAAGAAGTTTAAGAGTGAGAAGCAATGGAAGAATCATGAACAGTCAAAGAAGCATAAGGAGAAGGTTGCTGAGTTGAGGGAGTCGTTTCAGGATGAAGATGATGAGAGGGAAGATATCGAGGAGGATGATCTGGAGAAGAATGAGGATGTGGAGGAAATAGAGGAGAGGTTTAAAGAGGATTTTAATATACAGCGGGAAGGGAACGGGGCTGAGGTTCTTGATGCTTATGTGAATGGGATTGACAAGAATAATGGGAATGTAGAGGATGAGGAGGGGGAGGAAATGAGTGTACTTGAAGCAATGGTGTCGGGGCACAAAAGTAGGAAAAGTAGGGGTTCAAGGCATATGAATGAAGAGTTTCCACAGGAAGTTGAGGATGCAAAAGAGGAGGTTGAGGTTATGAAATATAATAACCGGAAGACGAGGAGAAGAGGCAAGAAAGTGAGGGGTTGGAACAATGGTGGTGAAGGTGTTACAAGTGACATTGATGAAAGCATGAGTGCTAATGAAGAAACTAATGGATGTGATGATGAGCAAAACAACGATGCAAAAGAGGAGGTTGAGGTTATGAAATATAATAACCAGAAGACTAGGAGAAGAGGCAAGAAAGTGAGGGGTTGGAACAATGGTGGTGAAGGTGTTACAAGTGACATTGATGAAAGCATGAGTGCTAATGAAGAAACTAATGGATTAGATGATGAGCAAAACGAGGAGCCTGCTTCTAATTCTTTCATGGAGGATGAGAATGACAGTAAAATTGATAATCATTTAAGGAAAACTGGCAAGAAATCAAACCAATCTACCAAGAAGAAAGGGGCTGCACCGAAGGAAACAAATGTGAAATCAAAGAACTCATCTAAAGGCAAGAAAGGAAAGGTAGGAAGTTCATTTTGTGCATTTGCTCGTTCATTAATTTTCTCACTGGTGTTTTGATTGCAGTTCTAAATATACTTGTTTCAAAACAACTTTTAATAACCCCTAATTATCACTAATTATCACTAGTAGTTATGCTAATATGTGGAATTATGAACTAGTGCCATAAGTATTGTTTTATCTTCCTGCCAAAACTTTAGTTGTTGACGTACCTTTATTGAGATTCTTGTTGGTGATGTTAGTGGTTTTATACCTTAATAAGCTTTCAGATGCTGTACTTGCAAATTATTCTATTGGCTATGGTTTTGGGCTGTCTAATTATCTCAGCTGTATTCTAACCCAGGCAATTTCTAAGGATTCTGGCAATGCATGCGATACATGTGGAGTTGAATTTGAATCAAGGTCTGCATGACTCATTTCTCATCTGCTACTTTATTTTTTAGTTATCTGGTTTATTTGGTCTCTTTTTTACCCTCCCTCAATTTACAGTGAAATTCTTACTGTGACCCTTTTCTTGGTAGGAATAAATTACACAATCATTTGGGTGATACTGGTCATGCTACACTGAAATCCCACTGAGGAAAGTTTTCTAGCACCTGTAACTTCTACATACCATAATTAAAGAGATATTTTGGAAGTATACATGCAAGCAGACTTGTAAGAGGTTCATGATATAGACCTCATCAGTTCGAGGTATTAATTGCCCTTCCTCTTTCCTGCCAATCATAGTACATGGAAAAGGGGACATTGTGTACAAGCAACATTTGTCTTTAAATTTTTTCCTGTGTTTTGATAGTCCCTTGGTTAGTGTAATTATTTGAAGGATTTTGGAACTGCTAACTGTTTGAGTCTGTTTATAATTAGATTGCCTGGAATTTTCTTATTCTTTTTTATTTATTAAGCTTCTGTTTTCATACAGAATAATAATAATTTGATTTCATTACTTCTGCTAACTTTCCTCATGCTTTATCGTGCTTTTTGTTTCTGTACTTGCATGATCCCATGAGCTTTTTTCTTGGTTCATTCAATCTAGTTTACAAAAGCAGGCTGGCTCTTATGAAAACGATACAACAGATGCTGGAAACTGCATGTTAGAATGACTTTGCTGATCTACTTAAACACTTTATTGTGCTTACTGTTTCTGTTTTTGAAAACTTGGGCAGAAATCTAAATATGTGTTGGCTGCATGTGTGCTTGAATACTTTGTTTGTATGTTCCCAGAGCTTCTCAACCGGGTTCAATTGAGGATGTAAGCAAGCACAGACAAACTCTTTGTAAAACAGCACGATGGATTAATAATTTCAGAAGCATGACTCCTTAACTATGTTCTGAATTTCTTATAATGATTTTGTAACACATTTTTTTAATATTTTAGACTTTGATAGCCCCTTCTCTTCTTGTAAGTTTTCTGTTTGGTAACTGATACTTTCAAAGATAATCGAGCATGCATGCACAGATGTTGTATAAAGTTATTTTCATTATTGCAATTATTCAGAGAATTCTCTCATTGAAAGGGAGGAAGTTTACTAGAAACAGCCAAACTTCCAGATGGGTCTAACAATGCGATACCATCATAAATAGTTTTACTTAATGCATAGTGTATGATTGTTGAAACATCTAAACAACATAAGGGCAGGGTGGACAATCAATTGCAGTTCTGAGATGGACATTTGTTATGTAGTTTAGGACCGAGCAATATGTCTACCCTTGCTAGGTGTAGTGTAAGTTTGGGGAAGGAAGTATGTTCTTTAACTTTCTATGCCTGCCAACTCCTACTACTTAAAAAAGAAAGTACAGGACTAAAGGATTTAACTGAAAGCATGACCCTTAATAGAGTACAAAGTGACAAAGTAGGATCCATGCAGCCTTTCATGGAGTGGAGGTAAGACAGTGGCTGGGTTAGTATAAGATTTTTAACAATGAAAGAATTTTCAATATCATGGATTTATTGAGTCTTTATCTGAAGCACGTCTATACTTTACTTGTATTTTACTGTCCATATGTATGTGAACTATGACCTATGTTATTCCATAGGAAATCCATGGACCATCAAGCAGGCTCTGTTTGAATTTGAGGAAGCGTTTGCGTTCCCAAATAAGAAGCATCAAAATTCGAGCCAGTTTACCAGGTGCAACCTGCTTTTTCCATTTGAAAAACATCAAAAATTTGGAAAAAGCAGGTTGCGCGTGGTTCCTGTGGAATGGCTTGAAAAACTGATAACTGAGTTTTTGTATAGTCGAGCTCTGTAAACTCTTTTTAAGACTTTCATTATCAACCCAAAAAAGTAGTGACAAATTGAATATTCATCAGAATACAGGGAGAGGATAAATATTCATATATGCTGTCGTGTAATTGTCTGTACACAAACTTTATTCAGTCAATGTGTGAAAAATGATCTTGACTTTTCTTTTGTCAACTCTTCTAATATGGCTTGGTGATTCAGGAAGTCAAATCGTGTTCTGAAAAGGGCCCTCTTCCTCAGCCTTGATGAGTTTCTAAGACATTGTAGGTGCTGTCAATGATTTGTTCCTACATCAGCAAGCCAGAGGTTTTTTCAAAATCCTTCGTGGCAGAGTACAGATCGAATCTAGGATGCTTGGGAAACAAGAAACCAGAAAACACAAATGTTCAGGATCTTGAGAGAGCTGTTTTGTTAAATGTAAAGCCGATTAGTTAGTCGGTTGAGAGAGCTGTTTATTTGTTAACCAATTGGCAGTTCGTCTGTTTTGTGAGATTTTATATTGTTTTTTTTCCCCTCTTAGGGTTATCGCAGTTGTTAAAGAAAAGACGAGGATGCTGTCGGATTAATGTTAGGGCTGCTTTTAGTGGAAGTTAAGGAGAGGCTGGTAGAAAATCTGTACTCAATCATTTAATTTCTGGATTGGTATTAAATCATGTAATATTTTCGGTATTAAAATTTATATTTTTTTCATTTTTTTTTTGGACGAAATTTATTATATATTTGTTTTTTATTTTGATCATTATACTTTTAATTTTTTATTTTATTTTAATTTCTTTATTTTATATATATATATATATATATATATATATATATTTCTAAAATAGTTTCTATTTTTGTCAATGTTAATATATATATATATGCTCTTAGTTTTTTAATTTAGCTCTTAAATTTTAATTTGTGTTGGTGATCATTTGAAAATTGATATTTATTATTTTTTTCCCTTTGTTTTTTTTTATTTGTATTTATTGTTCAAGTCAAATATTTTTTTTTAAATCTAATAATATTTATTTTTATTTTGTCATTTATTTTGTCTTTTAATTGATTTTTTGTTAATATTTTAGGTGTTAAATTTCTAATTATTATAGATAAGGCATACAAAATAATGATAATGATTATTTGTAAGTTTTTTTTTATAAATATGTGAGACTAATTATATAATTTGATATTTGTTTAATATTAACGCTTTAAAGTGTATATATATCATTATTTTGTCATTTATTTTATTTTTTTGTTTACTCTTTTGCTATAATTTTTAATATTTTTTATTCTTTGAGGTAATTTTATATTTTCATTATATATGCAATAATAATAATTTGAGACTTGTGGTTTCTTCCTTACTCTTTTGTTAAAGTTTTTGAGTTTTTTTAATCCTAAGGGTAAGTTAATAATTTTTATTATTTTAACAGTACTAATAATAATAATTTAAGGTGTTATGATCATGATAATAACGATTATAATTTATTGTAATACTTAGTGTTTATGATATAATTAATTATGGTTTTGATTGTAATAATAACAATAACTCATTAAATAATATAAAATTATCAATAATGATAAAAAAATATAATAATGATAATAATACTAATTAAAATTGAAATAATATTAATAAAAACAACAATGTTAGTTATTGTGATGATTATTGTCATAATAATGACAACGATTTTAACAAAATTGTCAGTAATAATCAGAATATTAATTATTTACAATAATAATTATAATAACAACTATAATAATTATCAATTACGATCATGATGGTTAAAACATAATAATAATCGAAATAATTCATTAGTCGATGTTTTTTTTCTTTTCAAAATAGACTTTCATGACTTTTTCATGTATGATATTTCAGATTTAATATCATGTAAAAAAAAAAATGAAACCACACATAGATAAAACGCATAGGAAAATTGGGCCAAGTGATTTACAATGACAAAAATATATGGGTCACTTGCCCTATGCTTCGATGCACATAGACAATCTACCAATTAAATAATTATCCAAAATTTTGAAAAAATAGCAAAATTCAATTACTTTGATTTACAAAACAAATAACCCATTTGAAATGGATTTTATCGATGATAATTTAACTAATTAAATTTTTAGTTAATCAATGAAAACACGCACAATAATCAATCAGTTTGGTAAATAAAAAAAGCCCAACACAACGCGCGGACAACGTAGCTTGTGCTATCCTTAGAGCAACTCCAATGCCAAAAACCATTAGAGAACTAAATTGGTAAAATGATTTTTTAAATAGTATTAATATAATTTTTTTGTTTATGTTTATTCCAAAGGTAAAAATCATTTAAAAGAGCTAATTTTTGTATATCATTTTAATTGTAGTGCAATTATTTTTTATATAATATAATTATGCATTAATTATACAATTAATATAAGTAATTTATATAATTAAATAATTGCTTTTAGAAAACCCTCTCTTGTATATCCCTCCCAATCAAGACTCTCCTACAACTACTATTCCAAATCATGTCGAAACTTCAACAAAATCATTCAAGAAACAATAACCAACAAGCAAATCACCAGCCCAACTCCGCCGAGCGTGATGCTAGCATTAACCTTTCCTTACCTAGCAACACCTTTTATCTTGTCACTCGAGTTCAAATTCTTCTTCAAGCACACACAAAAGCTCTCTACCTCTCTAATGGTTGCTCTCAAACCATAAAGACTCTGCCTTTTTCTTTCGTTTTCATACACCCATTGACAAAAATGAAAACCCACTTCTTTGTTTTGCTTCTCTCTCTTACCTTTCTCTCTCTACAAGCCTTATCACCACTTTCTTTACCTCAACAAAACAAACAACATACTCACACTCATCCAAACAAAAACATACCCACATTTTCGTATGGAGATAATGGGTTTTTGACTTTTAGGTTCAAGTTCTTCTTGACTCTCGAATCTACAAATCCTTGAAGAAAAAACTAGTCCTTATTTGGTTTTGGTGAAGCAACATGCTCGGGGTGATTTAATTATTCCAAACAGTGTTTTAGCTTTTTATCTTCGAGGCAGCTACAAATAGCACCTCAACCACGGGACAACTATTTTGGCTATTGAAATAGTTATTCTAATGCACCAATGCACCACTCAAGTACACAACAATGAAAGAAAGCCACTTGATATTATTGTTGCCTTATCTTCCAAAACGAAAAGCATCAATCACCCACAAAAACAAAGCAGCAAAATGATAAAATGGATGTGGATGACCTTATTACTGATGTCAAGAAAAAAACCATGGATAAAGTGGGCTGGATTTCTGATTAACAAACGAGTGATTTGCTAAACTTATTCACTAATTAGGGTGGTGGTGATAGGTGGTTGAATGGCTTCTATTGGTGGAGAGAGAGAGAGAGCCGAGAGATTGTTTTTTAGAGAGTGAGAGGACCTGCAAACCGAGAAAGAGAGAGAGAGAGAGAGATAGGTGGTTGCCGAGGGAGATGAGGGATGATGGTGTGATTTTTGTGTGATATTTCCTTATTTTTGTCTGTCTTTTCTATTCCAAAACTCTGTAAATTTCCAGAATTTTTTGTTTCCTCTGTTTTTTTCCTCCTCTGTCACATAATTCCCCCTGCGTAAAACTCTATTTTTTTCTTTGGTTCGTCCTTCATGGCTGCCATTTATAGGAGAAAATTGGCCTGCCATGGTGGGTGAAATACTATGGTTGTCGTCGGCGTGGCAGCTTGCAACAACTGCGTGGTGGCTGTCGGCGGGCGTGCAAGTGGGTTGTCGGCAGGCGTGTAGGTAAAGGCAATGGCGGGACTGTGTGCTGCGACAGTTTAGGGGAAGGCAGAATTGCAATTTGGTCCCTCAATTTATAATTGTTCAAATTGCACCCCAATTGGATTTAAACTTGTAATTTTGTGCAATTGCATCCCCATCAAAATTTCAACAACAACCTTAGCTTTGCGCGCATTTTTTTATTTTGATCCTTGGCTTCCGATTTATGCGCATCGACCCTTAATTAACCATTAAATTCTCAATGTCTTCAATTTGGCCCCTGATTTCGCATAATTGGCTTGGAAAAATTCAATTCGGTCTCCGAAAATTCCAATCTTCTCAATTGAACTCGAATTAAGCTCAATAATTTGATTTTTCATCGATTAAGCCTTTAATAAAATTAATTTGGCCAATTGAAAGTGTAATTAAGTGCTTGCACTTAATTAAATCCTTCAATTGGATCCTAAATTAATTCTCAAACACAATTATACTTTAAATTGGCTCATGATTAAATCAAATTGGCCTATAAAAAGTATAATTGTACCTTTGGACTTAATTTTTACAAAGATTTATCCAATGATAAATTATTTTTGCCTTAAATCTTTACTTCCCTCTATTTTTGGGTACAAAAGAGATACGACTCTTGAAACAACCAAAAATTCCACATTGATTTTTCTACCAATGTCGGTCCTTTTTATTTTATTTTATTTTATTTTTGGATAGATTTTGGGGAGTAACCCAAAAATTGTGTTATGATAGTTGCCCCCCTCTTTACAATGCTTACAACTAAAGTTTTGTAAAAGACTTTAGATAGTAAGTGCTGTAAGGAAAAAGAAAAGAATTGATTTACTAAACTAAGAAATGACTGATCCATCCAAAAGTGAGAATGAGGGTTATAAAACACATTCAGAAGGAAATTGTAAGATAGGGCTAGAAAGCGCACTATCTAAGAAGTGAGGCCTAAGGAGGACACTTAAAGGATGAAAGATGATTATGTTTGTGAATGACACATGAAAAATGGTCTTACTGTAATGGGTGACCTACCCAAGAGAGAATAGTGAAGATGGTAAGAGGCACAAAGATGGTCTTGTTATAATGGGTGACTTGCCCAATGGGAGACGGTGAAGATGGTAAAAACACAAAGATGGTTTTGTTGTAATGGGTGACCTACCCAATCAAGGCCAGCAAGAATATAAGTAAGAATTTCATCAGACTTGAGAGGTTGTCTAGCAAGCGCAAGTTCATCAACCATGCGTTTGATGGAAAGAAAATAATCTTTAGTAGTCATGGCTCCTTTACATGCAGTGGCAAACGTACGAAGTTGAACAACTTTGGGAAGTGAAATGGAAGAGAACATCATCTGTAAGATAAGTATTGATAGTGGCAAGGATTAGGGAATCCTGACAAAGCCAATGGTCATATTCTGGATTGGGTACCTTTGTAATGGCATCTGTAAGAGGATGAGTGGCATCTATCTCTTGTGGAGGGATTTGAATTGTGCCATTAAGATACCCAAAGACACCTTGACCATGGAAATATGGGAGGGCCTAGGCTTTCCAAACAAGATAATTGGAATGATTTAGTTTGACACTGAGAGTAAGAGGTAAATGAGAGAGAGAGGGCACAACGAATGAGGAAGCAGTGTTTGGAGGGGCAACTGAAGAAGAAGAAGCCATTATACGTGAAAGGAAAAAGAAGAAGAAGAAGAGGATTGGACGTTGGTTTTTGTTTGGGGCTCTGATAACATATGGAATGTCAACAATGTTTTGAAATCATTCTTTTTGTATTGAATTGCTTCCGAGTCGTGAATTACAAGGTGTTTAAATAGATTACATATAACAAACTTCCCTATATATCATCTGATCTGAATTTCAAAAATATACCTAACTAATAGATTCTGCAGATAAGAGATTTGTTGCAGATTTCATGTTGATTTGTTCTTCCACAGTGCCTGCATAAACACTAGTGCCAGCGTGGACGTTATAGCAAGTTCGCTTCCTTTGTCGTCTTTTTTGAAGAAGAAGCAATCGACGGCGTAGCTAGAATAAACACTATTGTCGGCATGGAAATTATGGCTTTTTTGTTCAAGATACGACAAATAGCATATGATGGAGGGAACAATTATTTTAGCTGTTCTGAAAACATAATTGTTAAAGATGAAAAAATTGAACAAAAATACTAAAAGTATATTTTTTTACCTTTTAACTCTTCTAATAGCAAAGACATTGGAGTTGCTCTTACTAAGTATCCACCACGTTCCTACATGGTTGAGTTAGCTTAGACGTGACGGCGACCAAACAAGTTCGGCACTTTGGTTTTAGGCTCCTTCTAAGAAATTTGCATTGGTCTACACTCGCATTTTTTATTTGTGAAAGTTGTCACCGGTCAGAGCCCACAAAATTGAAAGTGCTATCTAAGCTCATCAAAGTAATAAAAGAGAGCTGTGGGATTTAGAAAGAAGCAATCTCCTGTGTAATCAAGAACATGAAAGCTTCACCTTCTTACTATAGACAAAACCACCCAGCAGCAATGGCTGAGTAACCTTGTAAACATGGTCAACTGACCTAAACCTCTGGTTCCTTCTCTTGGGATACCCATCATCATCATCTTCCTCACAAATAGGATTCTCTTCACCTTGCTGTGATTTATCTTTCTTGTAACTATCCCTGCTCATTTGCACTAGTTGCCAGGCCACGTCTATCTCTAACTCGGAGAAACCCATCATCATCTTCTCGGCTCTTCCATCTTTGCATGACAAAGGAAATTTTGCCATCATTTTGGAATCGGAGACACAGGTAGCGCACGAGAGAGAGAGCACGGAAAGGATTCTTCTAGGTTAAGAGATTTTGTCTTGTGTATTTATACGGGAAGGAGACAGGCAATGGCGTGTGGAGGGGGGTAAATTGTAAGTCGGTTAGAATAATTTTGATTTTTTTTAATATGCTCATCTTACAATTATTTTTTAACCGGAAAAACAAAGAAATGGTAATAAATATTTATTTTATATTGTCAAACATTGTTTTTTCTTAATGTTTTTCTAGTCATCAGACCTTATCCAAATACAATTTAAAGTATATCTCAATTAAACAAATCTTTTTAATAAAAATTTAATGGTAATGTTAAATACAAAGTCATCGTGAGTCTACTTTTTCATGCCCGCAAAAATTTTCTTCGTTATTTTTTTCAAATCATTAAGGGTAAATTGGTATTTTGAAGTTGATTAACCAAAAATAAAATTAAAAAAAGTGTAGATGTATGATGACCATGACCCATCATACACAGCAGATATTCATGTTTTTTGGGAGGGAGGTATGACGTCACTCGGTGGTCAACCATATCTTTTCACTATGTTGTTATAAGCATAACAATATCCCCACTCCTTTTCTTTTTTTTGGGGTATAGCATGCGTTGGTAATGGCATGGTTATTTGTCATGTGCAATCTTATTTTCCCCCTTTTCTTTCCTTTTTTATACTTTTTTATACTTAAAAAGTATAGGTTATCCTTCTTTATTTTTGATATTTAAACTTTAATTTGTATTCTTTTATTTTTTTATTCTTTTTTTTATTCTCTTATAGAAAAATTATTTATTTTCAATTCATTCATTAAAATCTAATTTTCTATATATATATTTTCTAATTTGATCCTTAGATATTTGTACTAGTTTTTTTATTAAAGTTTTATTGGTTTTAAATTTTATCATTTAATTCAAGTTTACAAAGTGTTATCATTTTTTCAATCTAATCCTCATTCTTTTGAGTTTTTAATTAATTTGATTGAATTATCTATAATGGAATGTATGTTAATTAATTATGTAAGAACTTATTGGTTATTTGTTAATGTGTTAAATTTATTTTTAACCTTTTCTAACACTCAAAATTTCAAATTTCAAATATTCTGAATCTTTTAATTATAATTAAATTCATTTTTTAAAATTTAAATTTAAATTTTAAATAATAATTTTATTGTTGGCGGGTTTCTCAAAAGCAATTATTTAATTACATAACTTACTCCTATTAATTGTATAATTAAACTATATACAAAATAATTGAACTTTATTTAAAATAAGATAAAAAATAGCTCTCCAAAATGGATCTTTATCATTGGAATGCACATCAACTCAAAAGTCATTTACACACTATTCAAATAGTAATTTTTATGATTTAGCTCTCCAAAATAGCTCTTGCCATTAGACTTGCTCTAAGTAATATAATTTTAAAGAAATAAGATAAAAAAATTAAAGACAATATTAAGCCACAAAAGTTATCGAGATCATTAATCCGAGATAGTGGATTTTAAAAAATTTATATAGAGAAATAGAAAATTTAATTCTTAATAAATACAACATCGAATGATAAATTACTTGAATGATTATTCTTATTCTTATTATTATGATTGAAGATAAAACCAAAAAAAGTATTAGTAGCATTAAAAAGCATTATTTCATCTCAAGAACATATGAAAATAATTAAATGATGATATTAAAAGAAAATAGAAAAATTAGTATTATTATCATTATAAATATAATTATTCTAATCGCTTGAATTATAATGAAAAAAATATTATTGATATTCTAAATATTATTTTAGGAGTTATTGTTACTATTAGCAGCATAACCATGAACACCATAACCATAATATATGTTATTATTTTTTGAGTTAGTATTATTGATATTTTTAATATTATTTTATGAGTTATTGCTACTATTAGCACCATAGCCATAATTATTAATATCATAAACACCATAATCATCATAATAAATAGTTAGTGTTGTCATCATTATCATTATTGTTACTATTTAAACAATGAAAATTATTAAATTATCCATAAGAAAAAAACAAACAAAAATTGTAATAATAATTTGTTGTGTAAATTACTTAATAAATGCAACATCAAATAATAAATTATTTAGGTTATTATTTTTATTGTTGTTATTATGTTTGAACTTAAAGAATAAAGATAATTTTTTACAAAAGCAAACAACGAAATAATTTCATGAAAATTATTTTGGAAAAAAAGAAAAAGTATTATATATTTTATTTATGATTTCAGTCCTAATGCTTTTAATTTTTTTTAGTTTCAATATTTTGATTTTTTTTTATCCTTCTTAGATGATTGTTATTTTTTGCCCTTATTTATGTATTCATGATTTTGATTTTAGTTTTTTATTTTTATCATTTTCTTTTTCCTTGGGTTTTGTTTTTATCCAGTTTAATCCTAAAATTTTAATTTATGTTGGTGATCATTTTAAAATTGATGTTTTTTTTCCCTTTGTTATTTTTGTTTGTTCTCTAGATCAAATAAGTTTTTTTACTCATATTATTTATTTTGATTTTAATTTTTTTTGTTTTTGTTGCTCTTTTATTAAAATTGATATTTCTTTTTTTTTTCCTTTGTTTTTCATTTTGCTCCTATTTTTATTAATTGTTCAAGTCAAATGGTTTTTTAAATGCTAATGATATTTATTTTGGCTTTGCCATTTATTTTGGTTATTTTTAACATGCTCTTTGGTTAGAGTTTTTTGTTTTGTTTTGTTCTTTAGTAAAATTTTATGGTTTAAATTGTTTACACAATGATAATAAGTTTAGTTATTATTTTTTTTATAAATATTTTCTTGCTTGGTCTTTTGTATAAGTTTTTTTTTTGTTATGCTTTGGGGCAATATAATAATTTTATTATAATCCAAACGATTATAATAATAATATTCATAATGATCTAAATTTGTTTTGTCCTTTAATTTTGTCTTTTAATTATTCTTCAAATCGAATAATATTTTCTTACGCTGCTATTTTTTTTAGTTTTGACTTTACTCATAATAATAACAATAGAAATTTGGATTTAGAAATTTACATAAATCAATCAATTTATTGTAGAAAGCAAATAACTCATCTTTAGAGCATTTTATCAATTACAATCTTATTATCTTCCAATTAAATATTTAACCCAACGATCAAGCAATTTGCTGTATAAATTAAATAACTCATTTTTAATGAATTTTATCAATTGTTTTCTCATAAATCTGTTGATGTAGTTGACATTAGTTTTTTATTTTATTTCTGTAAAATTGTTTTACTTCACATTATTATCAAATACAATCAAATTATCTTATAAATAATTTTTTTAACAATACTTAGCAGAAATTTTGTTAAGGCTAATTATTTTGGCCAAATATATAACATTATAAAAAAAATACACACTCTTGCAATTAATTTTTTACATTTCAGAAATAAATAATTTTTTCTGCAGTGAAATAGTTTGCAAATGATTCGTATTGATGAAGCAAAGAGAAACCTTATATATTTATTTTTTTGTTAGAAATAAATATCTAACATGCAGTGCGGCGGCGTGAGTCACAGTAATACCAACACTAGTATATTAAGAAGCCCAGGAATACTTGTAAGGCCCAAATATATTAAGAAGCCCAGACAAAACCTGTCAAGCCCAGCACATACTAATCAAGCCCAGCCACATCATATTTCTAAACTCCAAACCTAGGGTTTTAGAGCATCTTTCGTCGGTTTGCCCATTGACTAGCAGTTCAGTTTTAGCCAAAAGACAACAAGATTCCTATTCTTGCTATCCACACACTTTATTATCTACTTGCACTCCCTCGCAACAGTCCATGTGATGTCGAAAAAAAAACAAATCCCTGGAAACAGTGAGATAAAACACAACTTTTACTTTCTCCGCTCCACTGTATAAAAACCTCAACAACGCGCTCGCAGCAGCCGCTGCTGTCTTCTCCTCCTACTTTCTTTTTCCTCACTCACTTTCTTTCTTTTTGACCCTCACTTTCTCAATAACCACAACTTTGCCACTTTACATTTCTTCCTCCTTCTCTCTAATTAGGGATTTTAATCACTGTGATCTCGTGCGAGATAGAGAGTGGTAGTGTTATGGTGATGGCGGAAAATGAGAGTAGAGATGATCAAAAGAGTAGTAGTACGGCCGGACGGAAGTCGCCGTGGAAGTCTCCGGTGGTATCTGATGCTCCGGTGATGGGCGCCGCCGAGTTTTGGCCTGCTCTTTCTGATGTTCAACAACACCAGCAACAACATCGGTCGAAGCTGACTGACTCTGCTTCTAAGCCGCCGTATCCGCCATTGATGGTTGCTGATGGTGGTGATACAGCTGCGCCACCGGCAGCTTCGCCTCGGGTATTATTATTATTTTTTTTCCTGTTAAATAAATGAAGGAGTCCAATGTGAATTAAATTTTTATAGGTCAAAAAATAAAGTGTCAAACGAAGTTTATTAAAAATGATTTTTTTGGCTGTAAAAGGGAAGTTATAGGTATGTGGTGAAATGCTTTTGAGCTTATTGTGGATTGAAAATAAAAATAAAAATAAAAATAAAAATGGCTTTTAAACTCATGTAAGATATTTGTGTTAATATTACAGATTAATAGTTAAAATTCGGCTATAAATTATTAAGGGAAATTAAGCTTTGAGTAAAAAAAGCCTTAGGATAAGAGAATTTGATGGTATAATAGCAGTCAATGATAATGAAATTTTTAGTTTAAGAGAGAAGCGTGAACTTGACTCCTATCAGTAGTTTGAAGAAAGATAAAAAATGTTTTTGGTTTGGCGTTAGGGATTCTAATGGGATATTTTTTTTATAGGAGTGATAGATTTGATCAATTAGTGGAAAGCCATGGATGGTCATTGATTTCTAGTTTTTATTTGTTGCCACTTCTGTCCAGAAATAAATCTATAGTGTCATGCTTCCTAAGGAAGTAAATCTAACATTAGCAATAAAAATGTTTCAGGAAAACATTTTATATAAATGTATGTTATCTCTATATTTAAACAATACCAGAGTATTGAGCATGGGCTATTGATGATTGCTACACAAAATTGTATCCTCGATGCAGTCATTGTGGAGTTTTCTTTTTGGTGTATAGTAATATGATTTGGTGAAAAAGAAGGCTCTGATGTTTCATTTTGGTTTTTTACCGTCATTTTCTGATTCATTTCTTCGTTAAAGAGGAACATGTGTGTACTTACTGAATTAGGACACAACTTGCTGGAGTTAAAAGAAATTGATAACCTATTTCATGAGACAAATGCTGGAAATAAGTTTTTCTATTTCTTCACATCAGAAAGAAAAATGGACTACTAAAGTCTGTTTTGCAGAAATTGGATTAAAAAACCAGGCTTCCTCAGAAAACAATTCAGTAACTCATTTCCATTTCTTGGAAACTTTCTGAAAATTTGAAAAGTTTTGCAGGGACAAACATGATCTAAATCATGTAAAATTCTTTTTTATGTTTGTTGTTGTGGCATGAATAATTGGAAAGTTATGATGTTTCTTTTGTTTTTTTGGTTGTAAGATGCATTATGTCTGGCTATGATGTAATTAATAGAGTTAGAGTTCCATAAATCTAATATATACACAGATAAATTTATGATGTTGAAAGGCCCAATACAGGGTTTCTGATGGTCCTGTGGAAACTTGTTTTGCTTGCAAAAGCACACTTAGAAAGCTGGCTATTATTTACCAAAATGGAGTTTCAAACATAGGACTGCAATAAGTTTTATAATTATTACCAAAATGGAGTTTCAAAAGTTTTATAATTATTACCAAAATGGAGTTTCAAAGATCAATTCGTTCCCTTCCTGCAGCTTGTTTGTCAAGTTTACTTTTTCCCACTCTTATATCAGCTGTTCTCTTTCTGATGGGCAAATTGTTTACTGAGCTTAATTGGAGTATGAAACATCATTTCCCCTATTTACGGTTTGCCCAGGGATCAGCTGGGCTGCATAATTCACATGGATCTGGAAATACAAATACATCAAATAAACATTCATCATCAAGACATCAAAAATCAGGATCTAGGCGAAATCCTAGTGGGGCACCTCCTTTCCCCTTGCCATTTCCTTACCAACAACCACCCATGCCACCAGTTTTTCCAGCTATGACACCTCCACACATTGGCGTTTCTGGTTATGCATATCAACCTGGTCCTCCACCTTTTCCCACAGTTGAAACTCATTTGATAAAGTCTGGATCAGAGACAGGACCCTCTATGCAACCTTTTGCTCCACCTATAAAAGTCCGGCCTCCACCAAGAGGGGATCCCAATGCTTATGCTGTTAACTTTCCAAATCGAAGACCTAACATGCAAGACTCTGGTGGCCATTTGAGTCAAACATGGCATCAGCAACGGGCATTTGGGCCCAGAGATAACATCCCATTGCAACAGGGTATGGGACCAAGGCCATTGGTAAGGCCACCTTTTTTTGCTGCGCCTCCTGGGTACATGGTCGGTCCAACATTCCCTGGTAATTGTTTTATTTTGCTGTCAAGTGCTTTTTCTCAAGATATCAGTGCTAGTTGCTCTTTTTTATAAACTGTTTCATGTACAGTTTATTTTTTTCCATGTGGTTTTTGAACTTCTTTTCTGTCAAATTAAGTGCTGTTCAATATAATCTCTACATGTTTACAGGACCGCCACCTATGTGCTACTTTTCTGTTGCACCTCCAGGCTCTCTCAGGGGATCTCATCCTTCCTGTTTTGTTCCATATCCAATTAATCCAGGGGCTCCTGTGCTTCCCCAAGAGACACTAGCTTTGAGGGCTAGCATTGTAGGGCAGATAGAGTATTATTTCAGGTAAGGAATGTTAAAATGTTACTCCCTTTTGTATTATCTCTTTCCACACACAATGGGCTGAAAATTGCAGCAATTGACCCTGGGGTTGAAAACCACCGCCATCCTCAAGATGCTGTTATCATGATGCTTCAGCATCATTAATTGTGACCGCAGTATACACATATATAAAGGAACAGGGATTTACTTGTGAAGCCTAAATTGGACCATCAAAGATATGATTGTTCATATGGTATTCATAAATCCAACCTACCACAAAATACTTCAAGTATTGTTGCCTTTTTATGGCTAAATAATTGTTACCAGTATTGCTGGATGCAGTGTTGTCTGTTCATCCATACACTTTTAAGCAGAGCAATAGTAACCAAGCCTTAAATTGAAAACCCCAAAATATGGCTTTGGAACTTTTTATAGTGAACTGACTACAAAAAGTTGGTCAATTAAAATCTGTTATGTGGTGACTGTTTTACATCTTTATGACAGCGATGAAAATCTGCAGAATGATCATCATCTAATATCCTTAATGGATGATCTAGGATGGGTTCCAGTATCCACAATTGCTGAATTTAAAAGGGTATGTATTCTAATGCTATATGGTATTAAAACATGTAGCACTGTGTGTAATGACAATCTTATTCTATTTAAAGCTTTTCTAGGTGTCTGTTATTCAATTCAAGTTATGTTATATTACTCAATATATATATATTCACTTCATTTATATCTTGAGTTGAAGAATTTATTGGAGTAATGCATGTGATTTTTTGTATCTCAGGTTAAGAAAATGACTACGGACATATCATTGATCCTTGATGCACTGCAGAGTTCTGGCTCTATAGAAGTGCAGGTCTGATTTCTCCTCACCAACTGACCTTTTTGGCTTCTTACTGTGGGTGCATGATGGCTGGGATGGATCTAGAATTTTGTGATAGAATTCTATTCGTCAATTAATAATGCTTTCCACATTTCTTTTAAATGGATATTTTCTTCCCTATTAATTATCGATAGACATATCATACAAAAAATTGTTTTAATTGTAGAAACAATGAATCTCTTTGGACGGTCCAATGGTCTGGCTTTATGATTAATCAATCTGACCTCCATAGCCTTCTAAAAGTTCATCACTGTTTTCCTGAGACCTGCTCTTGGCCAGTTTGAACAGCAGCTGAAATTTTTTCCTAGTTGTGTTAGTTTCAGCCAATTTTGTGATGGGGTTTTGGCAAATGTTCTGCAAGCTGTTTATTTGAATGGGAACATACTGTAGAGTATTTCCTTAAATATAGTTTATCAGTGAATGGAGCTCGCATTGATAACTTGGAACTTGGGAGCTTAAGGTGCTCGAGTCTGTTACTAATTGGACAAGTTTTAAGTGCTAAATGTTATGGCCATCTATAACATGACATTGTAACTGAAATTGTTGGATAGATTGACAACTTATGGTTCCTTTCATTCTTTATTTCTTTGTTCTAATGGTCTTCCCATTTTGTTGTTGGTATTATATCAATAGGGTGACAAGGTTCGGAAACGAGATGATTGGTCAAAGTGGATTCAGGTTTCCTCTCAGCAGGCAGTGTCACCGAAAGCTCAGACTTCTGAGAGCCAAGCTGAAGAGAATGCTGAAGAAGATGACACAACCAATTTCTCAAAAGGAAGTGCTGAATTTTCTCCACACACTACAGTCAAGGCATTCAACAAATTGTCAAATGGAGATACTGGTAAAATGGAAGTTGATGGGAATTCTATCCTGTTTAATGCTGGAAAACCAGGATGTGATGGGAATTTAGAGCTTGGTGCTTGTCATAGCACTCCTCATTTGGACCTCACACAAGGAACTGGGCCTCCGACAGTCAATTATCATGGGACTGAAGGCATGGAAGACACACACAATCTTGCTGATCTTTCAAGTGATTTTGCCAACACATTTATGCTCGATGAGGAGCTGGAGCTTGAGCAGAAAACACTCAAGAATGATGGCTTCTCTCCGGTTAGAAGGTACTGCATGATCTTATAATTTTTTGGTTCCCTTCATATTTATATCACTAGTTTCTGCTAAGTTTGATTTTATTTGTTTACTAGTTACTGATCTCTATACAAGATATTCTTTATGGTATTTAAAGTCGTTAGGCTACTTTCACATGCATATATGATTTCAGATAACCTTGTGGATTTCAATTTGGACTCCAGTGAAAAATTTAGTCTTTTTTACCTGCGCAAATTTTTTCAGATTTATATTTTTTTTCCTAGAAAACAAATAGCTGTGGATAACATGTTACTAGTTACTGTTTTCTTGGAAACACTGTTCTATATTTCTAGTTTTCTTAGTAAACTGGAAACTGCCACGTGCTGTTTCCTTAATTTTCCCACTTCAGAAAACAAGGGCTATGTTTGGTTCACCAATTACTTAATTATCTATCATTTGTTATTTAGAAACAATCCAAATGCGACCCTTGTGCAATATTTTAGAAAATGTTTTGCTGGTAAACATGATTTCTTGAGAGATGATTATCAAAAGATGAAAAACAGAGTTGGGAATTGAAAAATTGATTTCTAAAAGCAAACACAGCTTTATGTTAGAAAACATGGCTTTATCCTTGCAGTTTCTGGTCTGCTTACGTGTCATGCAGTTGGGATCCATTAATTTACTATTAGTAAGTTTCTTCATGCAAGGATAAGGATCAGGGACTTGCTATGATACTCTTAAATTTACTGATTTTTCAAGATGTTCAAAACAATTTGTTTACATAGTCAAAAACAAAGAAGAAGAATTAAGAGGGATGAACTGAGATTGCTAAAGATGTGATGAGAAATTTGGTGAATGTGTTGATCAAGTCCAGCAACTGATAGTTTAAGATTTTTGGGACTCATATAGCTGGTTTCTGGATCTTGATCAACTAGAGGAGGAGCCATTAGCATATGGAAAGACGAGAACTAATCCTTATTACCAGCGGCAATTGACAGAAAGCAGATGATTGTTTATGATATTAACAACAGAAAGTACCGTGGGGAACTGGGCTGCTTAGGATTGTAGTGGTAAGTAACTGGTTAAAAGTGGGAAAAGAGGTACTGAAATTACAACTACCTTCAAGAAACTAGATAAATAGACCTAGCACACAATTCTATTCCTAGGGGTTCAGGATTACCTTACCAGGAGTCTTAGATATTGTACCTAAGAGAAGGATGCATCTCACATCCAATTAGTATTGCATCGCATTCTTGCAAAAAGCACCAAGGATAATGTCTTACTCAAAACTCCTTTTGAAACAAAATATATGTTGCTCTAAGTGTCATGCTGCACCCTGGACCTTTGGTGGTGCTGCACCCTGGACCTTTGGTGGTGCTGCACCCTGGACCACCCTCTTAGTCTCCTCTGGATCCCAGCTCTGTGGACTCATGGTCTTACTTTCCCTACCTCTGTGGGAGAATGCCTGTCTCTATGCTGTCAGTATAAGCTCTTACAATTTCATGTGACCTATTGTCAGATGCCCAAATATCAATAAAGAGATTCTCCAGACTGTCATGTGACCTTGCATTATTTTGAAACATATGTCTGTCTTGATGTTTGAAGAAACCTCATTTGTCACACCAGAATAAATATGTTCTGTTAATCATTCCCTTGTTCTCGTAGTTTGTACAGACCTTATTTTATGGATGTAAGCAAAAACAATATTTAGAAGTTCAATTGCTGGATAAAAGGATACTTTTCATATAGAGATATAATAGCGAAGGAAAGGTTGCTTTTTTCCATTAAACACCTGTTGATACATTGAACAAGCCACTTTATGTGATGAGATTTCCTAGGTAGGAAAAAAATCCCTCGTAATACTAAAATTCTGATGCAGTTGCTATTCCTTATTCAGTATACATCAAACATCACATGATATGAAACGATACTTTTCTGTTGTCCAGGATTGATGATGAAGAGGATGAGATGGTGGTCAATGACCAGGATGTTCAAAGACTTGTGATTGTCACCCAGGTATAGCTGTTTGCTGGCCAGTTTCTATTATTATTGTTATTGTTCTTTTGAAATTCTAGCTTTGATTCTTATGAAAGTATAATTACTCATCCTTAGCAATCTCCTTGCCATTTTTTTTTATTACAATGTTCGTATCTGCATAGACCTCAGCAACATGTGGACTTATTTTTATATATATATATGAATGCAATAACACGAGGATTTGGGCTTTTTGTTGCTATATGCTGCATAGTAGAGATTTCATTTTGAATATTGTTTTCTCTTTTGAAGAAAGCTGATTGTTGTCTCAGCATTTTATATGCCATGCACATGCATTTTTGTTGTTCTGTCAATTATGGAGCTTAATGTTACAGTTTTGATTCTTACAAGAAGTTGTCTGTAAGCTGCTTCTCAACTCTGTGTGAGCTACTGATATCTTTCTCACTTCATGTAGCTTTTAACATTTACCTTAGAGATGAGCATTATTTGGGTTAAACTGAATTACTGAACTGAAATGTACTTGGTTAATCTAGGTTTATTTTATTGAAAGTTTTTACTTTTCCCTGTTCTCAGTTGTCAGATAGTTGCATGATGTTTTTTTCTCTCTATAATTGTCACTTTACATGCATGCGCTTGTGTTAGTGCATGCATATATTATGTAGGCATAAATAAGCATGAGTTGGACCATTAATTTGGTAGCTTTTTTATGAACTGTGGGCCTTTTCTGTGCAGAATAGTAGAATGGGAGAAGGATCTACCAAATCTGGTGGTAAAGAATCAAAATCTATTTCATCTGAGCTTGCTTCTGCAATAAACGATGGACTATACTTCTATGAGCAGGTTGATGCTTTTGTCATACTCATTTTCATAATTAGTTAAGTTGCACTACTCCACTTTCATTTTCTTTTGGAGGTCCCCAATGCCTGTCTAAAAATTCCTAAAAATGTGACAATTACTGGCAGGAGCTCAAAACTAAGCGATCTAATGGTAGAAAGAATACTTCTTGCTATGAGAACAGAGATGGATATTTAAGACTTACAAACAGTGCTTCACTAGTATCAAAATCAAAGACTGGTGAAAATTCTGATGCAAGCTGTGGCCATGAAGAGTCAGGAAGCTCAAACTATACAAGGAAACAAAATAAATTTCCCAAGCAGCAGTCATACCATAAACAACGATTCTTCTCCAGCAACTTTAGGAATCATGGCACTGGTCGCAATAATTTTGGAATCATATCAGAAAGTCCACCGAGCAATTCAGTTGGGTTTTTCTTTAGTTCTACACCTCCTGACAATCACGGGTCAGTTCACAGTGACAATGGTCCATGCTCGTGACTCTTATTTATTTTGTCCTATTTTTTCTTTCATTTAGGTTTTGAGAATAACATGGCATTGATTACTTGTTTTTTGAGTTGGGATATTACTTTAAATTTGCTATGCAAACATTCTAGTTATCTGACCTGTTATTTTGCATCCAAATTCTAATTTCACAGACCCAGGTCTTCAAGGCTGAGTGTTTCACCCCACAACATCCCAGGCAGCAGTCCACCGGTGGGTTCCATGCCAAAGTCATTCCCACTGTTTCAGCATCCAAGCCATCAACTCTTAGAAGAAAATGGCTTTAAACAGCAGAAGTACGTGTGTGATTTTTGGGAGGGGGACTTGTGGATTCATAGGGGGCAGGTTGCTGACCTGTTTCTCTTTCCTTTTAGGTACCTCAAGTATCGTAAGCGGTGCTTAAATGATAGAAAGAAGATGGGAATAGGCTGCAGTGAGGTGTGTTTCTTAAATTCTCTGATAGTTGTGTATTAACTGAAGGAGAAAGGTTTTCTTTGATTTGTTTGAGAACTATTTGATGTGTGTTGTGCTGGGATAGGATGGGGTTTTTCCTATCTTTCACTTTCTAAATCCCATCCATTCTTATTCCTTGCTGATTTTTGTCTATGTATGTAAGTGCTCATACTTCCACAAGGAACACATGGTCTCTAATCACTAGATTGCATGGTGTCAATATATTTGGTTCATGTAAATCATATATTAAAGCTTATGGTTCTTTGCGCAGGCTAATGCAGTTTTTAATCTTTAATATGGGCATCTTGGCAAGTCATGAAGCCAAGTTTTCCTGATTGGATTCTTGTCGTGTTTCCAATTTTTGAATGTTGGCACATTATCTTAACAGTATGTAATTTGATTATTGGAGTCCAATGTGATTTTTCTTTCAATCATTTTCCTTGCAGGAAATGAATACACTGTATAGATTTTGGTCGTACTTCCTTAGAAACATGTTTGTCCCTTCTATGTATTACGAGTTCCAAAAATTTGCTTTGGAAGATGCATCTGCCAATTACTATTATGGGATGGAGTGCCTTTTCAGGTTCTATAGGTATTGGTGATAAATTTTACTTTGATATTTTTGTACACTAGACGCATTACTCTTTACGTCAATTACCATTATTTTGAAGTTATCTTTTCCCTAATTTAGGGAAAGAAATAGGTACTAAATATGCACGTTCTGGCATAGATGCTGTTATTCGATTGCTTGCTTTTTCTCAACTGTGTTTCCCATTTTCAGTTATGGTTTGGAGAAGGAGTTCAGAGATGACCTGTACAAGGATTTTGAAGAGCTCACCCTTGACTTCTGTCGTAAAGGCAACATTTATGGCCTTGAAAAATATTGGTAATATTTGACTTTTTTTTACGGTGTAAAATGTTCTTTTGGTTGCCTACTTCACAAGACATGCATTTACTTCACAGGACATGCATATCATGTTATTTTTCATGGAATCTCACAAATACACAGGCTGATATTGAGCCTATACCATTGGTAGAATAAATGCTAACATAGGAAAGCAAAGCTACAGAATTTTTGTTGTAATGATACATTTAAGCAAAACTCATCTGAAAATTACTTTGATTTAATGCTGGATCTACAGGCTTGGCTTAAATGGCAATCATTTTACTTGTATGATCATCCATCAATGGAAAAATTGCCTGAAATACAAGCTTGTTGCGATGGTAAAGCTAAGGGCAAAGCCATGACGTAGCTTGATGTTTGACCCAATAGAACAATAACAATCACAATAACACCCAAGTTGAGGGTTTGGAGGTGGACATGGAATAAGCTACTTCATAATAAATTGAAACATCTATAAGATGAAGAATACATGGCAACAAGAATTGATTTTTTGCTTATCCGTGTTCTATCTATTTATTTCTACCAATTAGCAGAGTGTATAGCCATATGCTATTCTTAACCCTTCCTAGTCTTGTGGAAGGAAAGATGCTGTTACAGAGTAACCGCAGGTGCATCGCTCTGTCTTACGAGTTAGATGCTTGTGCTTCCACAGATATTTATCTGCCGCAAATATTTGATTGAATAGACTTACTTTTCTGCAATCAGGGCCTTCCACCATTATTGCCGTCTCGGTGACAAAGAACCAAAGAAACATCCAGAATTGGACAGGTTACTGAGAGAAGAATATCGAAGCTTGGAGGACTTCCGTGCCAAAGAGAAGTCCATGAAGGACAGTCATTAGCATGTTGTAATGACCGTTTACGGGTAGGATCCTCTCAATTTTGATAATCGCTCAAGAAGACGAGAAAATATGGTTAGCAGCATGCATGGAAAATATGGTTTTTGTATAGTATATTGTGGGAATCGTTCGCATCTCTTGGGGCTGCTGACTATTTACATCTTGTTTTTGTTCTTTTTTGTGGTTCTGGAGCCTCCCGGGTACAACATCCTTTCTGGTTTTGTCTGCATGTTTAGAGAGGTGCTTGTGCTTTTTTTCTCTGTTGCCTCGTCCTATCCCCCCAATGTTGTAACTTGTACATGAAGGAAAACTTAAAAAAAAAAAAGAAGCTGTAGCGAGTGACCCTCGTGGAAATTGAAGAATAAGATATTGGAAATGTTTATTTATTTTCTGGCAAGGGATCATTAATTTTTTCTAATATTATCTGTTGTTTACTTTCTTCTGTTCTACGATGATGGTTTCGAACGAGTTATGTTATGCCCATAGCTTTGAAAAACTGAACCAGGACTACACATTTTCATTTTCACATGTTGGCTGCTGCAGTTGACAAAAATGATGTCATCTTTCTTACAACCTTCAATATGAAGAAACCATGGGAAGATTTTGGGAAGCAAAGATTACATATTTCTTCTTGCTGGCCAGCTCAGTATTTGCTAACTGCACCAACACGCTGTACACCATCTTATGGAACTAAACTACAATCTCGTTCTTTTTACACTTGCTATATTCAACATCAATGAGCCACATATCCATTTGTTTCCACAATTCTGTGTTTTTTCTTCAAACACTAACAACAACACCTTGTTCGTTCTCTTCTTACTAATCACATCTTTAGAAGCTTGTTTTTCCACTTCAATCACATCTTCAAGTTGAGAAATTCTTAATTAAAAACAAAGTATATACTACAAATAGACGACTCGCTTTGATGCGAACCTTGTGATCACGTGCTCATATAGCCTACAATAAAGATTGAAATCTGATCTTGAAAAGTCATAAGAGGTTTGATGAAAGTGTAACACATTAATACCTGTCTCAAGGTGTCAATGCTATTGAAATTGAATTAAATGACACCACGAAAGCAATTAATCTTTGATAAGAGATCTTTCAAAAATTATAGAATGCAAAAATCACTAAGTGGAAAAATCAGAATGATATTATTCAATGACTATTAAAGTTTAAGCTTACAAAAAGTTTAAATACTCTTAGAAAATAACATTAATGGATATACTCTTATTGACTAAATTGACCCACTTACAAAATTGATCCAAAACCTATACTAATCCCATAACATTGATTCAAAAAAGCCTTCGATCTTAGCTAATAACTAAGTATTAATTAAGCTTAAACAAACCTTGTACTATAACTAAAATAATAAAAATAAAACCTATAAGTTAATTTTCTATGCTTTTGTGTGAAGAGAAGAAAAGAAAAAGGTCTAATATAAGACTATTTATAACATATAATGTTGCCTCATAATTCTAGAAACCAAGGGAGAAGCAAATTTTGAGACGACTTAAAAGAAAAAAAAAATTGGAGTTGACAATATTTGTTACTCCCCAATTTTTAACCCATGTTAAAGTATTTTTGGAAAAAAGAAGAAGAAGAGGAAACATCAACAAATAACCAAAATAATATGTTTTTGATGTAGCTACATTGTTTTTGATATTTTTAGCGTTGTCTCAAAACTTTTTGAATGTTAATGTTTGTTCAACGCGTTATGCTTTTAATGCGTTATTTTTAAAATCTTTGATCTTTCACTAAGATTTGACGTTCATATTTTTCTGTTTCAAACAAGACTACCAATTTTGCACTAGTTTCAGCCAACCTTGTCTTTGTGTTTTTTCCATGTGTTTTGTGCATTCCATACTAATTATGGATTTCCTATTATATATGGAAAAATTAATTAATTTCTTTATGTATTAAGATATCTCATTTAATTTATTTTCATGATAGATGACTATAATACACAACAAAAAGAAATAAAGAATCCAAGCTTAAAAGGGAAACAAGATGGCAACAAAGTTTTCTAGATTTGTATGGAAAATATTTTAGCAGCTTTAATTGTTTTTCCTAGTAATGAAAGGATAATTAATTGGCTGCTAAAAGAAGCAATAAAGAATTACCTTTCTGTCTTTAAAAAGGATAAATGAAAGGCTATAATTAAAAGCTTTTTTCGTTCTTGAAAATTATAGGGGCAACAACTTATCTTTTGGTTTCTAAAACCATTAGGAAACATTACAGGCTATAAATAAGCCTTATATGAAGCTTATAATATTTTGTTTTTTTTTAATTCTCACAACAAGACAAAGAATTAACTTATAAGTTTTATTTTTATCATTTCAGCTGTAGCTTAGGGCTTATTTAGACTTAATTAATATTTAGTTTTCATATGAGGTTAGAGACTTATTTGAATAAGTGTTTTGAGCTTATAAGTATAGGTTTTGAGTCAAATTTTATAAGTGAACTCGTTTAGTCCACAAGGGTAGATTCATTATGATTATTTCATGAGAGTATTTAAAATCTAATAAGCCTATAATTCAACAATCATTGAATGATATCATTATGAATTTTTAACTTATGTGAGAGAGTGATTCTTGAATTCTTTGGTTCTTGAAAAAACTAAATCAACTTATCAAAGTCTAACTTGCTTCATTGTATTATTTGATTTAATTCTAATAATATTGATGTCTTGGGGTTAAATTTTCATTGTCTCACACTCCTGTCAAATCTATTTCAGCTTTCCGGGATCAAATATTATTTTGATTGCGGGTTACATGATCATGTGATCTAGGGTCTTCACATACTTGACTTCAAGTTTTTTTTTTTAACGCAATCGCATATTTAATAAAATCTTATGTTAGTATACTTATGTCATGAAATATTGAATCTCTTGCTGAGACAATAACTAATGAGTTATACATATAAATTTATGTAAGCTTTTTTTTATGGTATTTGTAACTTTTTCAATAATTTTCTTAGCCATATAAAATGAAAAACACACTTTATAGTGACTATATATTCAACTTTATAAATTTATAATGTGATTATGATTACTTATTTTAACTCCATGTGAATGTGGCGTCTCATATATATATATATATAAAACCGTAAACCGTAATGCTATGAACTCTTACATTAGTTCGCTGTGATCAATTGCAATAACTAGATGGCTATTCAACTGTAATAACTTGATGAGATATAGAGATGATGCTATCACCCTGCTTCGCTGCTTCCTCATCCGGTGATTTTGGTGTCTCCAGTTGATGCTCTTCGCTTTTGAAACGTGCAAGGGAGGCTAATACATAAACGGACTCTGCAATTTTCTCTGTGCAAGAAACCACGTCCACCAGTAGAGAAATCACTGTGGTGGCCGGCACTATTTCTTGCAGGGGGGTGTCCTTGCTCAGGGTTGAGTTGAACAAGGATTTGATATTCTCGGTTGCATTCTTAGATTTTATTATGTAGATACCGGCAGAGGATGGCGCAGTCGTTGTTCTAATGGCCAAAGCCAATTCTTTCAGAGCTTTTCCAGATTCTGTGCTCATTTTTGTGCTCAACTCCTGAATTTTGCCTCCGATTTCTGGTGGAGTCTGAAAGGAATTGATTGCACTTTTATCATTCATGAGTCCTGATTAGTGTTAAGTAACCATTTCATCTGAAAGTTTAAATTATTAGGTAAGATTCTAGAATATGATTTATTCTCTAATATATCCCCTCAAGTGAAAGCTCTTTAGACTTGAAACTTGCACAGACCCACATCACCTTATACTTGATTTTTTATCAAATAGAATGGGGTGGTGAGATTCGAACTCGTGACCGCTGGGTTAACAAGACTCTGATACCATGTTAAGGAACCATCTTACCTAAAAACTTAAGCTATTAGGTAAGGTCCCGGAATATAATTACAATTATTCTCTAACAATTAGTACAAAAAGAAAAAAACCAGGTTGAGCAAAGTACATACATACTTGAATCCCATAACTGAGGTAGCCATTAAGAGATTCAATTCTGCAAGCACATTCCCTTGTCAGGCTTCCGATCTTGAGGTACTGTTTCCAGGGAAGCCGAATCCTGAACGGGCCATGGCCAGGTTCCCATCTTGCAAAATTAGCCTGCAAAACATGTAAAGGATTGTTCATGTGAAAGAAGCAGGAGATCTCTGAATTCTGATTTCATTCTCCTGGTTATACTCACTAAGGATTCTTCTTCAGTTATCGTGTCTATGATACTTTCAAAGCCCTGCAGAGACGCCGCCTTCCTTGACTCGCCCTCTCCACTCTCTCGGAAGACTTCAACTCCAAAAACACCCCAAGTTTTTTGCTAAGATCATCGCCGGCCCAAACTGGACAAATGCCAACGCACACAATCACGGCAGTAAGGCCACCGATAACAATGGTGGAGATCCTGCTGTAAACCATGTCCAGCACCTCGTCATCCCGGTAACCCGATACAGATATCAAACAGAACGTCAGGATAAATATAAGAAGCCCATAATCGTATCTCTCCTTCATCCGAGGAAAGAATCGAGCATGCCAGCTGAATCACATCACAATCAATAACCCCCCAAACTCATCAAATTCTCCGAAAGAATAAGAAAATGACCAGCTCATGGCGAACAAATTGTATTTTCTTGCACCTTCGCATGATATTTACCTATTAGAAAGACAAAGAGTCCAGTGAACACAGGCTCACTTTCCTCTCCAGAGTCCAGATAGAACTGCTAAGTGGTGAGCACCAAATGCTAGAGTGGCCGAAAGGAATGTCGCCACAGCCCTGTTTACACCTCTACCAAGTGTAGCTCCTGCATTAAAAACATAGTAATGACCGTTGGGAATGGTATCCATGGTGAAAATAAACATGATCCTGGAAAAAAAAACAAAAAACCATACCAACAGAGAATTCAAAAACCAAAACAACAGTCATAACAGCCCACATCGCAGAAACACCAAAGCCATCATATAGAGGTTCGAAGTAGTAGAGCAAGGATATCACTGTGATGGCTAGTCCAACTTTTAATGAATGAATAATTCTTCTTGGATCTTCCTGTCCTAGATTCTTTGTTTCCCTTGCAAATTCAACAATATTAGCATTAAATCTTTCAAGCAAGGCCCTAATCCATCCACACCAAAGAGAAGAATGGACCTCGTTATCTTGAATTTCCATAACAAATTGTTTGATACAAGTGTTTGTTTTCTTTGATCTGGTAGGGAGATGCAGCTTTTAACTTCAATTGTCTTTCTTTGCTTCTTGGATCTGACTCCTCTCATGTAATGCGGGTCTTGATGTATTATGTTCATTCACTAACTACTTGGCTCAAATTTTATTACAAGATGAAATTTTCCTTGAAAAGTGGCCAAATCACAAATTAATTTTTAAAATTAAAGCCCAAAATTATCCTCCCCCCTCACTTCTTATGCTTGATTAAAAAACCATCAAATTCCAATGCAAATTGAAACTCTTTCTTGGAGAAACCTCAATTTAACCCTTGACATATTACCAAATTATCAATGCAAATAGAAGAATGGCCCTCGTTTTGTTGTGTTAGTGTCCTTTTGTAGCATGAACCAGCAGTAGTATCCTAGAAATTTCACTATCCATGTAAGGAAACAATAAACAATACCTATTTTGTCTTTTTTTTTTTATAATTGTAGTGTCCAAAACAACTTACACGACAACTAATCCTTGGATCTACTGAATATTTTACAAATTCAATAGACATGTGAGACACCACAAAAATAACAGATATACATAAAAAAAACTTAAACCCAAGCACAGAGGAAATAAACATTTCCCTGCCCCCAAGACCTCAAGTGCGATACCTATTTTGTCTTTGATCTGATAAGTGGTTGAAGAAAGACAGACAATCACTTCATTGCCCTATTGTTTCTTAGCTGTATTGCACTATCGTGAAGAGGATGGATGATTTTACTCGGTACTTTTACGATTGCTTATTTATTTATTTATTATTATTATTATTATTATTATTTTCGTGAGCTGGTGGTGTGTACTGGTGAGTGAGTGTTGGTGTACCAATTTAGAACCCGATATGAATATATAAAAAAAAATTATAAATGAGACGAGACCAAAAAAATAAACTAAGAGAAAGAAATAGAAAATAAGAAGATATATATATATATATATATATATACTAGCTATATTGCCCGCGCAGTGCCGCGGGCATTCTTGTGTATATAATTTAACATAAATAAATTCACAACGATAAATTTATATGATATAACTACATAAAAAGTTATAAATTAGGAGATAAAATGTATAAATTTTAAAGTATAGTTTGTTGTGGAAGCATAGAATACATATTTTAGAATATAGGTATTGTGCCATAAAAGATAAAAAAAGAGCGCGAACCAATATTAAAAAAAAAGCAAAATATTTTTATAAGAAAAAAAAAAAAAAGTAATAATTAAAATCATCGTTATTATTGTGTAGATAGTAAAATTATAAAAATCATTTAATACAAAGAGCAAATAAAAATAATAATAATGAAAAAAATAATGGGGAAAAAGGAAGCAACATTAATTTCAAATATTATTAACAATAGCAACATCAGAGTCTTAACATCTAAAATTATTATTGTTGTTACTATCAAAACAATAAAAATTATCAAATTATACTAAGGGAAAAAATAAAAAGCATGAACAAAATAGCAAGCAAGAAAAACAATTAAAATATTATTATTATTATTATTATTATTATTATTATTATTATTATTATTATTATTATTATTATTATCATGAAAGAATAAATGAATGAATGAAAGATTAAAAAAATTGTAAAAGCTATAAAAAAAAATATCAAACAAAAAAACTACAATGAAAACTAAAAATTATCATTGTTATCATTGTGAACACAATAAAAATTATTAAATTGTTATGAGGGGAAAAAACTCTAAAAAACATTAACAAAAGAGTAGGCAAGAAAAACAATTAAATTATTATAATTATAATAATAATAATAATAATAATAATAATTATTATTATTATTATTTTAATAAATATTTTTTGTGTTAATAATGAAAGGGAAAAAATGGAATAGAAAAAAAATCCAAAAAACTTGAAGAAAAGATCAAACAAAAGAATAAAACAAAAACAAAAACTATCGTTGTTATCACTGCCAAAACAATAAAAATTATAAAATTATCCCTAGAAAGAAGAAACTAAAAAACATTAACAAAAGAATAAGAAAGAAAAACAATTAAATAAATATTATTATTATTATTATTATTGCGTTAATAATGAATAAAATAAAATAAATGAAAGACTAAAAAAACCATGAAAACTAAAAATTATCATTGTTATCATTGTCAACACAATAAAAATTATCAAATTATTCTGAGGAAAGAAAAACCCTAATAAATATTAACAAAAGAGTAAGCAAGAAAAACAATTAAATTCTTATTATTATCATTATTATTATTATTAAACAACAAATAAATAAATGAAGGACCACAAAACTCCTAAAAACTGTAATAGAAGGAAAAAAAATTATCATTGTTATTACTGTCAAGGCAATAAAAATTATCAAATTATCCAGAGGGAAAAAACCAAAAAAACATTAACAAAAAAGTAAGCAAGAAAAACAATTTTTTTTTATTATTATTGTTGTTATTATTATTATATTTGTGCTAATAATGAAAGAAAAAAAATGAAAGATTTAAAAAACCCAAAAAACTTTAACAAAAGATCAAATTAAAAAAATAAAATATAGGGATTAAAATCTAAAATTAAAAGTATAAGGGCCAAAATGAAAATCAATTATATAATCAATTTTAATCCAAGGACAAAATTGAAAAAAATAACAACTTCCGTACCGAATATATTAAGGTTTTTTTATTCAATCCAGAAATTAAAAGAAGGAGGACCAAAATGAAAGTCCAAACTGGGGGCCTCTTCTGTACCAAACAGAAAATTAAAAGTCCAGGGACCGAAGTGAAAAGTCAACAAACTTGGGGGCCTCAACTGTACATTTGTATGCAGGAGAGAGAGAAACAGAACAAACGGCTTTAACCGGCCACCGACACGTACACGGACATCAGATGATGCAACGCGCTGCACCGGGAGGAAGACCACACGGAGGCGCATCGACTGAGACGCCGGTAGCCCATTTCCAGTGACGCTATCAGCCTGCACGTGCCACTTTAACAGGGCATGAGTCGGAATACTGTCGGTCGCGTGGACAACACGAGCCGACAGTATTCCGAGAAAAATAATAAAAAATGGGTCAATTACCGTTCCACCCTTGCGTCCAAGTTAGTGATTTTGTCTTATTGGGGGCTATTTCCGTATTTAGCCGTTTAAAAAAAAAGAGTTGCGGCGGACCGGGCGAACCGAACTGGACCAGTCCGTACGCATGCAATTACACTCTTAACCCTGAGCACATAACCCTATTTTGTCCGGCTTTAAGGTAAAAAACGTTAATACACTGTTCATGACTGATTAAAATAAAAAAAGGACAAAAACAGGAAAAGCCGAAAATAACCCCATTTAACCCGCACAATTTGCCGAGAATTCAAAGGCTAAAAACGGGTGCACACTGCTGCAATCCACAGTGATTTAAGAGAGAGTCCACATTGTTTTGCACAGTAAAACATCCACGACAATTAGATGTTAGGTAATATATATATATATATATATATATATATATATATATATATATATATATATATATATATAGTTAGTTAGTTAGTTAGTTAGAAGGAATTAAATTGACAGTTCAATCTTGACCGATGAATGCTTTATTGATAAGAAAAATTCAATTCGGCATAATTAAAATTTAAAATTAAATGCTTAGGAATTCAATCAGAACTTTTTAGAGTTTAGTTGAATTTATTGAGAGCTTGATTGCTAGAAAAATTGGTTTTAAATTTAATTTCGGCTTGAATTGGAAGAAATTAAAATTTAGGGGCTAAAGTGTGATTTTAAAGAGTTAATTTGGTCAAATCATGGACTTAATTGATTTAATATTGAAGCTTGATGGGTAATCAATGACTTGATTGAAGGAATTCAAAACTAAGGACCAAACCAAAAAAACATGTGAATGCAAGGATTGAGATTGATCAAATCAAGGATTAATTTGAAAAAAACTAAAATTATGATGGTTAATCGACAATTAGTTTTTATAAATCGATAACCAAGGATGGAATTGGAAAAGACGCTGGAATGTGAGGTTGACAATTAAGTATGACAAGAATAAATTGCATGAAATTGAAAGTTAAAATGCAATTACATGTGCAATTAAAAGAAATCAAAAGATTAGAGATCAAATTGATTTGTCAAACCTCAAATAAAAAACTATAGGTAAAAGGGTTTAACCTAGACAACATATCACTCAAATTTTATGAAGGGATTGAGTGACACGTGGCTCAACCACTATTTATCTTGATTGAAAAGTAACATGTTTTTTTATTCTAGGGTTAATTTAGTAATTTTAATGTGGAGAATAATAATAATAAGTAATCTAACCCTACATGATGTATAAAACAAAATTGCACGATGGTGAAAAGACAACATTTCCCTCGATACCTAGCTTAAATATTTTATGACTTCATTACACTATTACAATGAATAATATTTTTGTGACTTGTTGCATAATAATCTCACTTAATTTTTTTTATAATTGATGTTTTAAATTCTATTTGTTATTTATATTCTTTTTTTAAGAAAAAAAATATATCGGTACGTTATTTATTGTATAAAAACTTACATTAATATCAAAGCATGGAAGTTGTCTATTTTTTATTTTTTTATTTTTTTGATAACCGGGGTGTTCGGGTCAGCTTGCGCGCATCACAACCAATTCCCGGATCCACTGAACATCCTGCAAGCCCAATGAACATGTAAGGCACCGCGGGGTTGACAAACATGTCTGGCAAAGGCTTGAATATGGGGGAGAAGTTGTCTATTTTTCATGATAAGCATTACAAGTCAAAGCCTAGAAAAGTTGGTGGAAGTGCGATGATAAGTGGGGTGATTTATTAAACTGATACATGCTCCTACAAATCTTAGAAAAGCTGCTTCAAATTTCTCAATTCCATTGCGTAACAAACAAAATAGAGTCTTTTTAGCTACTAAATTGAGATCGTAGTGGAAAACACTCCAATCCCACCTTTTGTCCTTCCATTGCCTTCTGCTGCTTACCACTTCATGTTCACTTTGTGCGGTAAGTGTATCCTCTCAAAGATCTTTTTATTCGTAGAAAGTAGTGCAACTTGCAGCACTAATATCATATTTGACATCGTGTTTCAAAAATATTTTTAAAAAATTTTAAATTTTTTTTAGATTAAATTTTTTTGATGTTTTTGAATCATTTTCATGTACTGATATCAAAAATAGTTTTTAAAAAATAAAATAAAAACTCATTTTAATATATTTGTGAACGAAAAACATTTTTAAAAATAACTATACTTCCAAACAGATATTAAAACAGGGGATATGGCCTCTTCTTCAAGCAAATGGCCTCGGACCAAACTTCCAAAGTGTGGTATACTCATTACTTTATATACAATGGAGTTTTAGCCTTGTAGATATCATAAGTTCCATTTGAAATCTTCTTTTCAATCAATGACCTAACCCTTTTTGTTTTGTGTAAAATTCCACATCTTATTATCAATTTTTTGGACGGGCAGGGTAATTTTACATAAAATTCGCATTTCCTATATTTATGTCTATAGATTTTACTTTCTAGAATTCATTTGTTGAATTTTCTTTTTAATTTGAAAAAACCTCTTTTTTTTTCTTTTTTTTTATAGGTCCGTGTAAAACCCCGGCGGCTGTCACGCCATTTCTGCCTATTTTTGTTCATTCAGCTGATTGGGGTTCCGGTGGCTGGTCTTGAACCGGAGTTTCTACCAGTTGTTAACCACTTGTTGCCAAACATTATATCACACACAAGCAAGGTGCTAATGACACCTATATTGATGCGATGCAGTGCATCACGTAACTAGAAAGAGCCTTCATTGATTTTTTTTATTATTATCTGAACTTTTTTTTTTAAAAAAAGCTACTTACGTAAATTGTTTATGGCATCCGGATACTTGATCTAGCTAGAGTCCTTTTAGTGGTATTTGTGTAACGAAGCATTCGAATAGGTTAGATGCTTAAACATAAATTAATTAAAAAATTTAAAAGCACTAATGAACATGTTAAGAGTTGCATGCAGAACATTTCCTCGTCGAATTTGAAGGGACATTTTACTCTAATCATGGATTTAAAAATATTTTGTTAATTAATATATACTATGATTTTGTATGAATTCCACTAAAAACTGTTTTTTTATATAAAAAACTATAATTTATAATTTTTTCTTAAATTTGTTTATTCAAATTGTCACAAAAATCATCACAATGCTAAACATGCTCTTCATCACAAGTGTATAAGGTCAAAGTTGGATTTTTCCAGCACATAATAGTGGGCTTTGGGAATCTTTTGTCCATTTTATGCCCCTGTTATAATATATGTGAGCACACGAGCATGGATGGAAAACAAAAGAGCATCTTATATATAGTTTAGTTTGGATTCCACTCGGCTTAAGTTTGGTATTCATGGCTGATGTGCCATCTATTCTGTCTTCGCCAAAATGACAAGCAAATATGGACGCAAGTTATAAACCCTAGTGGCTGAAAAGAATAATGACATTTTTCTTATCCTGAAGAAAAGGGCATTTGTTCTGTAACAAAAAAAAGGGATGGTACAAATTGAAAGACATGTTTCAGGATATTCCTGTCAAATACATTTCTTATTACAGTGAGATTTGTTTTTTAATGATACCCAATTCCATATAGAAATCACATGGGATATCATGTATACATAATAAACAAGTAACATACATTTACACTTCCATGTTGTGCTTGTTAGCCTTTGGTGCTGAAGAATTCTCACGTGGTGTAGCAGCCATGGTTGATTCTCTAACATTGAGGACAAAATGGAAGCGATTGACCATCTGAGTTGATTTTGAATTCTGTGGCTGTCCCGAATGCAACTTTTCTGGTGATACAGTAGGCTCTACACTCTTAAATTGAGCCATAGAGGCAAGTTCATGGACGGATTCAGCGATGTTTTCGGTGAATTTGACCACTTCATCAAGGATTGAAGCCACTGTAATCCCTGGTATAACTTTCAGTACATCGATGTCTTCCCATAGGCCTGATTTGAGTAAGGATTTCAGGTTTTTGGAGGCAGATTTTGCATTTTCTATATGGGAATCTGCGGAAGATGGCTGCGCCATTTTTTTTATTGCTAATGACAGTTCCTTCAGTGCTTTTCCAGATTCTATGCTCATGTTTGTGCATGCTTCCTGAGTTCTGCTCCTAACTTCTGATGATACCTGCAAGTATATCAGCTAGCAGGTTGGCATATACTCTGTGATAAGCATTTTAACAATTCAGGCTTGAGCATTACTATCTTTAGTGAGATGGGATCGCGACAAATGAAATGCGAAGTGCTTAAAGTAGCTTATCGCATTGTATTTAGACATCAAAGATAAGATACCTGCAAAGGAGTTAATCTCTTTTTTATATACCTGAATGTCAGCGTTTAAGTATCCATTCAATGATTCAATTCTGCAGGCACATTCACGAGCCAGAGTTGCAACTTTTAGGTACTGTTTCCATGGATGCCGAAATTGGAACCTACCATGCCCTGGCTCCCATGCTGCAAAATTAGCCTGAAGGCATCAAAACTATCATCAGAAAACGAACTATAGATATAGGTAAAGGAAGATGAGGTTGAGAGATTAATGCACACTAAGGATTCTTCACTGGTTTTTGAATCTAAAACACTTTTGTATCCTTCCAAATACTTCTTGTCGTCTTTAGTCTCTGCCTCCCCTGTGCTTTTGAAGTATTCATCACCGAATCCTGTAAATGTTACCTTTCCCGAGTAAGCTTCTGACCACATATTGAACACTTACAAAGAGCAGTTGGAAGCTATGATATCTACTTCATTAGTACTACGACTCATTGATTTGTTGGAGACATATAGACAACATACCTTCTAAGAAGTTACCGAGCTTTTCAATGTCAAGAGCAATCAGATTATGAAGATCTTCACCAGCCCACACAGGGCAAACCACAATAGAAATGACGACACAAGCACAGCCACCTATCATGATGGTTGATACTCTTTTGTATGCTAACTCTAATATTTCATCGTCTCGAAAGCCCGAAACCGATATCAAAGAGAAGGTTAGTATAAATACTAGCAGCCCATAATCATATCTTGCTTTAATTTTCGGAAAGAACCTTAAGAATGTTGATATTGTAGCTGCAAACAAAAACCAGAATACATTTTAATCTACACTACTTTTTACCCTTTTTTTTTTGGGTTACAGCAAGGATCAATTTGAAGTCTAGGTGCCGATATGCAATAATTTGTGTGTGCATGCATGGGTAAAGATAGCTACCTTGTAGAAAGACGAAGGAACCAAGTAGTATGGGTTCACCTCTACGCCCAGATAGGTTTGCCAGGTGATGTGCTCCAACAGCTAGCGCACTGGCCAGCAGCGTCGCCATTCCTCGATTCAATCCTTTTCCAAGAGTAGCCCCTGATGAAAATCAGTAAGAAGTGAGATGACTATGACGCGGGTGGTGGTTGTTCCTTCACCACGAGCTTGAAAAGGGCCATGGCTCCTGGCTAGACTTACCCACAGAGAATTCAAAGACAACCACAACAGTCATAATAGCCCACATTGCAGTGACACCAAAATTACAGTAAAGTGGTTGATAGTAGTAGAGCATGGATACCAATACAAGTGCAGCTCCTACTTTTAGTGAATGAATAACTCTTCTCGGATCATCTTGCCCAACCTTCTTTATGTTCCTAGCCATTTCAGCCACCTTAGCTTTGAACTTTACAGGTAACGCATTGAGCCGCCGTCGTCCCTGGATGAAAAAACCAGCTTTGTCACCGCTAGCATATCCAATTTCCATGGCTAAATGTTGAGGATGGGCAGGTTCTACAGGAGAATTGGTCAAGAGAGATGATGCTCCGGGAGAGGTTCCACGCCCTCCAATTTATAAGAAGAAATTGGAATCTTATTGGCACATAAAATAATAAATAATAGTTCAATTACGAACATGCTTGCTTTATGCAAGTACAAAAGAGGTTTCACCGGAAAAGTAAAAAATGATCGCATGAGTGTTTGTTTTTACATTATAACTTATTTTTATTAAATTAATATTTTTATAAATTTTCAAATAACCAGACTGGCTGGAGCCTCTAATACACTCGCAAACTTTAGTTTATTTAATTTTCCTCCCCCAAATCTTGAAAAACAGTCTTGGAATTGTATTAGGGTTTCAACTTTATGACACAATTGTGAAGGATAAGCTTTCCATAGTCTACACGAGTTGCCTTGCCCGCGTTGCACTGAGTTTTTTTTTAATGTAACAAACTGATTGATTATTTTGCGTGTTTTTATTGATTAGTTAAATATTTAATTAATCAAATGATCATCAATAAAAATAGTTTTAAATAAGTTATTTATTTTTTTGCATCAAATTGGTTGATTGCTATTATCGTTTGACCTATTGGGATAATAATTAAATCGGCACCTCACAAAATTACAATCGATAAAATTCATTTAAGATAAGTTAATTGTATTTTATAGCCAATTGATTAATGGTTGAGTTTGTTTAAACTGTTTGTGGATTTATTTAATTTGCAGAGTGCAAACCTGCAATTGATTGATTGTTGGACGTGCTTTAATTATTTTGATAATTATTTAATGGTAGATGAAAAAAATGCAATAATTAAAGATGAATTATTTGTTTCTTGCAACCAAGTGGTTGATCGTTGGGCTTGTTTTAACTGCAATGAATTATTTAATCGGCAGATAGCAAAATTGTAATTGCTAAAAATCTATTAAAGATGAGTTATTTGTTTTCTGCATTAGACTGGTTGGTTGCTACTATCGTTTTAACTGTTTGAATAAGAATTAAATCGGCAACTCACAAAACTGCAATCGATAAAATCCATTAAAGATAAGTTAATTGTATTTTGTAGCCAATTGATTATGGGTGGGCTTGTTTAAACTGTTTGTCTATTTATTGAATTCGTAGATTGCAAAACTACAATTGATTGATTGTTGGGTATGTTTTAATTGTTTTGACAAGTATATAATCGGTAGATGGAAAAATTGCAATCAATTAAATCAATTAAAGTTGAATTATTTGTTTCCTGTAGCCAAGTGGTTGATTGATGGGCTTGTTTTAATTGCAAAGAATTATTTAATCAGCAGATAGCAAAATTGTAATCGCTAAAATATATTAAAGATGAGTTATTTGTTATCTTGATCGAATTGGCTGATTGCTACTATCATTTTAATTGTTTGGATAATAAGTTAATTTGCAGATCGAAAAACTGCAATCGATAAAAGTCATTAAAGATAAGTTAATTGTATTTCATAGCCAATTCATTAATGGTTGAGCATGTTTAAATTGTTTGTCGATTTATTTAAGTCACAGATTACAAAACTGTAATTGATTGATTGTTGGGCATGTTTTAATTATTTGACAATTATATAATCGGTAGATGGAAAATTGCATTCAATTAAGTCAATTAAAGATTAATTATTTGTTTCCTGTAGCCAAGTGGTTGATTGTTGGGCTTGTTTTAACTGCAATGAATTGTTTAATCGACAGATAGCAAAAGTATAATCGCTAAAATCTAATAAAGATGAGTTATTTGTTGTCTGGATCGAAGTGGTTGATTGTTGGTATCGTTTTAACTATTCAGATAATAATTTAATTTGCAGATCGCAAAACTACAATCGATAAAATCCATTAAAGATAAGCTAATTGTATTTTGTAGCCAATTGATTAATGATTAGGCTTGTTTTAACTGTTTGTCGATTTATTTAATTTGTAGATAGCAAAACTGCAATTGATTGTTTGTTAGGGGTGTTTTAACTATTTTGACAATTATTTAATAGGAAAATGTTAATATTGCAACCAATTAAATCAATTACAGATGAATTATTTGTTACCTGATGCCAACTGATTGATGGTTGAGCTTTTTTTAACTACAATGAATTATTCAATCGACATATAAAAAAATTATAATCGTTAAAATTTATTAAAGATGAGTTATTTGTTTTCTACATTGAACTGGTTGATTGCTCCTATTATGTTAACTGCTTAGATAATTATTAAATTGGCAGCTCGCAAAAGTGCAATTGATAAAATCCATTAAAGATAAGTTAATTGTATTTTATAGCCAATTGATTAATGGTTGGGCTTGTTTAAATTGTTTGTTGATATATTTAATTAGCAGATGACAAAACTGTAATTGATTGATTGTTGGGCGTGTTGTAATTGTTTTGACAATTATATAATTAGTAGATAGAAAATTGCAATCAATTAAATCAATTAAAGATGGATTATTTGTTTCTTGTAGCCAACTGGTTGATGGTTAGGCTTATTTTAAGTTGAGGTGTATGTTTTCGCCCACAAAGGTTCAATTGTTTTATATATCTAGCCGAATGAATGTGGTAATTGTTTTAGTTATTTGGATAATCATTTAATTGACAGATCATAAAATTGCAATCAATAAAATTAACTAAAGATGAGTTATGTCATACTGTGTAATTAGCTTTTGATTTCTGTATTTGTTTTTTTTTGCAATATTTTTGGATCTCGTAATGAAACAATAAATTATTTAAGGAATGAGCTTAATGATTTATTGAGCCTTGTTTTATGACGATGATTTAAAATTTGGATAAATGAAGATAGTTGTAAATTTCTTGAACCATTGACATAATGGTGAAACACTTTTGTAATAATGTATTTGGTAAATAATAGGCTACATCAGCTTATCAAAAATATTGGTGGATTGCAGCACGAGCAATGTTTTTTAAAAAATCCATCAAAAATACGACGTGTAAATGAAAAATATTCAACAACATCATATATTTAACTTGATTATATATGTTTTTGATTAATAACTGAACACCTTATGTATTAAATTTTATGATTTCATGATGTAAAAGTAGCAATTATAATTAAACAATCAATATTAGAATAGCAAAATGTAAAACTTCGAAATGCTCTTAATTTATATATTCAATTGTTTTCTCTTACATTTGAGAGTGATTTTATAGACAAGTTACAATATTAGAATAGCAAAATGTAAAACTACTTTATCCCTACTTTACATAGTTTCCATATCGGGTAATTAACAACCATATTTCAACATTCCCCCTCAAGTTAGAGCGTAGATAACATGCCCAACTTGTCAATTGTGTCATAGAACACCCTTCCGGAGACTGTCTTTGTGAGAACATCGGCTAACTGATTTTCCGACAGAATAAACAAAAGTTGTATAATTTTCTGATCAAGATTTTTTTTAATGAAGTGTCGGTTGACTTCAACATGTTTGGTACGATCATGTTGAACAAGATTATGAGCAATTTTGATAGTTTAATCAACCATGTCACTTTTCATAGGGCAAGTGTTGCCATGAACTTGAAATTTCGGATCACATTATTGTAAGAAAAAGGATCACATTATTAGAGAATGTCGTATCCGTCCTCATAATCGTCAGGCCAGAGTATTTCAAGCCTCTCTTAATATACCTCCAACAGAAAATTATGTTATTTATGCTTCTTCTTCAGGTGCTATATCCACTCTTCCACCTCCAGCAGGAAATTATTGTACACCAGAAATGGAGTAACAAATGCTAATTTCAACATTATCTGCCATAGGGTTGCAAGGTAAAAATTATACTAAACTCTGGTACATAGATTCGGGGGCAGAAAATCATATGACAAATACTACTACTGTCTTGAGTCATGTTCGGCCCTATGATGGTCAATCGGCTATTCAAATGACCAATGGTAGTTTCTTGCCCATTACTGCTGTTGGTGATGCCTCTTCTGCACTCACTAATGTGTTCCTTGCTCCTAAACTTTCCTCGAATCTTATCTCGGTTGGACAATTAATTGATGATAATTGTAATCATTTTTCTGGTGCTGGTTGTGTTGTGCAGGACCAGGTTACGGGGAAGCTGATCGCATGTTGACGACATTGTCACATTGTGAGCTAACAATGTGAGCTAACAAACCTGCATCCCAGCATGACACTTCCTTGTTTCTTCAGAAATCAGTCATGGTATTGTTGTTCTTTTGGTGTATGTTGACGACATTGTGATTACAGGTTCTGATTCAGCTCTACTTGATCAACTCAAGACTCATCTCTCAGAAGCATTTCATATGAAAGATCTTGGGTCCCTCACTTATTTTCTTGGTCTTGAAGTAGCTCCTTGGGCATTTCTCTAAATCAGCATAACTATGCTAGTGATGTGGTGGCTACAGCTGGTCTACAGGAAGCTACTTCAGTTGATACTCCTATAGAAGTGAATATCAAGCTTCGTAAAGGAGAGGGTGACTTACTTGTTGATCCTAGTTTATATCGGAAATTGGTAGGCAGCCTTGTTTATCTCACCATTACTAGACCGTACATCTCATTTGTCGTACAACAAGTCAGCCAGTTTCTTCAGGCTCCTTGTCATCTTCATTTGGCTGTTGTTCATCGGATCTTACGCTACGTTCGAGGCACCGTGGCTCGTGGGTTATTCTTCCCTGCCAACAGCCCTCTTCGTCTTACCGCTTATAGCGATGCGGATTGGGCTGGTTGTGCAGATACTCGTCGATCCATCACTGGGTGGTGTATGTTCTTAGGAGATGCATTGATCTCCTGGAAAAATAAGAAGCAAGATAGAGTCTCTAAGTCCTCTACAGAATCTGAGTATCAGGCAATGTCTCTTTCTTATTCTGAAATCATTTGGCTTCGTGGTTTGCTTGCTGAGCTAGATTTTTCTATGACTGATCCTACACCTCTTCATGCCGATAATACGAGTGTTATTCAGATCACGGTCAATCCTGTCTTTCATGAGCGCACGAAGCATATTGAGGTAGATTGTCATTCTATTCGTGAAGCCTACGACGCTCGTGTTATCACTCTTCCTCATGTTTCCACTGACCTACAAATTGCTGATATCTTCACCAAGGTGCTCACTCGTTACCGACATTCTTTCCTAAATAGCAAATTGATGCTGATTGCTCATCCAACATCAATTTGAGGGGGTTGACAATGTGGACAGCTGACTATCTTCCTATTGTGCAAATTTCCTATTGTGTAGATTGTTTCCTATTTCTACATTTCCTATTTTGTATAGATAAGCATCATTATGTGTTAGATTTTGGTTTACATGCATAGGACTAGAATCATGGAAACTGATTTACTTTCCATAGATAGCTCTCTTGTACATTCTATATAAACATTCAGAAATCAAAGACTAAAGACAGACAATTTAAGACTATATTGTGTTCTAATTTTGAAAGAAAAGAGGATGTATAAACTAATAATATGACCAAATGAGTGGTTCCTTTCACATTTTATCTTGAACTACAACACCAGGGGAAATGTGATGTATAAACCTGATCAAAATGTTTGACTTGCACTTGTGTGTTATGCAAATGACCAAGCTAAAGTCTCAAGTTTCAGAATTTATCCTTTACATTGTTGTTGAATATCATCATGTGCATAATAATGATTGCTTCCTCGCCCTCTATGCTAAAACCATATGAAAGGAGTCTAATATGCGGCTCATTTACTATATTCGCATTTTGTCATCTAAATTTAAGTGACATATGCAGGCAAACAGGGATATAACAAGGATGGAAATATTTATGTCTCTTGTTCAACATTTGGAGCAAGCTGTCAAGGGCAGTGCAACACTACTAGGTGCTTTGGAGAATGATGATATTAAGGTTCATCTCACTTTCCCCCAAACAACCTCTATGCTCGTAACTGGTATGCCCTCATTTTTCCCCAAACAACATCTATGCCTGCAACTGGTATGCCTATAGCTGTCTGCAGTGAACTGCCTGACAAACTGTTGAAATATGGTCGTTAATTACCCAATACGAAAACTATGTAAAGTAGAGATAAAATAGTTTTACATTTTCTATTCTAGTATTGTAAATTATCTATAAAATCAGTCTCAAATGTAAGAGAAAACAGCTAAATATATAAATTAATGTACTCAGAAGGCTATTTGTGTCGTGAACACTCTGTAGCCTTGCCTGAAGAATATAAAGCAACGGTGGATTCATTCTTCAACTGAAAGCTTGATAGAAAATCATCATAGTTTCACATTCAGTCAAACATATTGGGAAGAGGCTGGAGCCAAGGCACTTCGTAAGCAGCTGGCCATCAAGGCTGCTCGCCAATCTGCCCTAGCCACCAAAGGTGTGAATAAACCTCATCGTTTCAAGCCAGGAACTGTGGCTTTGCAAGAAATCAGGACATACCAGAACAACACTAAGCTTCTGATCTGTAAGCTTCCATTCCAAAGGTTGGTGAGAGAAATTTCAGCTCTTCAAGAGGTCAGACTGGAACGGACATTCGCTTGGGTTTCATAAGGTTTTTTTTTGTATGTTGTTAAGGCAAAATGAAGTGAAACGATTTGGCAGAGAAGAGAAGAGGCTACGGTGTGGCTGAGAAGTTGTGAAACCCTAGGTTTTGTACATTTTATGTTTTGTGTGCTCTGCCGTTTTGTGTGTCTTTCTACCGTTTTTTGCAAAAAAAAAAAAACGAGAAAAAAAGACAAAAAAAAAGAAGACGAATTACAAAATGAATTCTTACACAGATTAAGAAATTCATCGGCAAATGAAAAACTTCAGAAAAAAAACTGAAGTAGCCAAATGAAATGTCAATCAAGAAATAGACATATGAAATGTCTTCTCTCTCTCTTCTATCTTCTTTGCCATTCGAGAATTTTTCTTTTTCTCAATCGCATTCAAACTCATCTTTCTCTTTACAGAGTGTTTTTTGTCAAAAAGGATTTAGTACTCATGTATTTCTTCTCCATTGCTGCAATCTCATGCTTGGTTCATCAAAGCATGAGCTTGAGGGGGAATGTTAGAGTATAGAAGAATATTCTAGAATAGTATAATGTGTATAAATAGAGAAGTGCACACACAACAAATGTATACAAAACAGAAATCAATACAACACAATTTTAAATTTCAGTCTCCCTCTCTTTTCTCTCTTTTCCCTCTTCCCTTCTCTAAACTAATTCTTCTTTCTCTTTCAAATATCTGCAAACTCTCAATCCTAACATATGAAATTACCACCAGGAGCTATAACCAGGTCCTCATGTGAAAGTGAAGTATACAAATTAAAAAAAACATTATATGGTCTAAAGCAGTCACCTCGGGTATGGTTTAGAAGATTCTCATCCACGATAAAAGAGTTTGACTATAAGCAAAAAGTAATTCAGATCATATTTTGTTTATAAAACACAAAGGAGGGAAGGTAACGACACCAATAGTATATGTTTATGATATGGTTTTAGCAGGAGATGATCTAGAAGAGAGAAAGGCACTGCAACATTTTCTGGCATCAATATTCGAAATGAAAGATCTTCGACAACTAAAGTATTTTTTAGGGATTGTGGTCTCAAGGTAAAAAACAGGGATATGTCTATCATAGCAAAAATATGTGTTAGATCTATTGGCAGAAACCAGAATGCTTGCGTGCAAACCGGTAGATACACCTATAGAAATGAATCACAAATTGGGACAAGTAGAAAATTAGACACTAGTAGACAAAGGATGTTATCAACGGTTAGTTGGAAAACTAATATACTTATCACATACTAGGCCAGACATCACCTATGCAGTAAGTGTGGTAAGTCAGTTTATGCATTCACCAGAAGAAGAACATATGAAAGTTGTGTATCGGATCTTAAGGTAACTAAAAAGTATATTTTATGTTCGTAGAAGGCAACCTTGTCACTTGGAGAAGTAAGAAGCAGAAAGTGGTCACAAGGTCAAGTGCGGAAGCAGAATACCAGGGTATGGCTCATGGTATGTGTGAATTACTATGGATTAAACAGGTATTACAAGACCTAGGAATTGATTATGGAATATTTATGGGTCTACACTATGATAATAATCTTGTTCAACTAGTAGTAATTCACACATACCATTATTTGCTACACGGGAAATAATCATTATTTGCTCCAACTTTTGACTCAGCAAAATTTGTCAGGCATCCCATATATTTTTCATATGAACAGATGGGCACAGTTGAATTACTGAACTTGATTGTATCAAACTAAAAGTGCGTGAATAAGAAGCTGCTGGGAAGATAATCCAACAAAGAATATTACTTTCATGAGAGGTGACTTGGGAATGACAGGTGATTAGTGCATGCAGTGTTTCAGATTAGAATCCTACCTCTACTGCAAACGTGCCCACATATTGTCATTCCGAGCTTCCATCACCCCCTTCAAGATTGTCAATCCCAATCCCCTAATTGAGTTGGCTATCTCTAAAAAGAAACCTTGTTCTTCACAAAGCATCTGTCGAAAGAGGACATATACAATTGGACATATAGGATAAAAGAAACTTTTAAAACCAAGAGCTCCAATATCTCAGCAAATAAAATTGTTTTTACCTCCACGAGCATTTGGCTAGGTGGATTCAGATCTTCAACAATGATAGGACTGACCATAGACCGTGAACCAACTTCAAATGCCATCATCGGTGGGAGAACCATTGGGAAAGGATGACATACTGATCTTTGTCAATGATGTCTTGCAAGACACATTTTCATCTGGATCTGCTTGGCAGCAGCATGCACCCTAGATACCACAGCATCTAAAAGATAATCAGTACCCATGTCGGAGAACATATTTCTGTCTGATATACCTTCATTACGTAAAAAAATAATCAGAATTTGCCTCCCGGATACTCGTTAATGCTAAAGAATCTTTGACCATATCTTCAGCCTTCACACATGGCTCTTCCCCAAGTAAATTATTACACTTCTTGTTCAGTAATTTGTTTTAAAAATCCACACCCAAAATATCATACAAGTCATCCCCGGATGGAAGAACCTTCTCTTCCACAGCACTTATTTCATTTTCAGTATGCTTCACATTTGCTGGATGATATTCAGGATTGTAACTCCCTGAAAGAATGCTACTCGCACTAAACCGACCCAACAGACTGGATAAATGAACCTCCTCTGCCCCTGATGAACCAGCATTTTGAATTCCAACCCCTGCCAGAAATGTGCACGAGTGATTAATATCTGCCAACTTCGGCAGTTTTATAACGAGCATGGAAAGTAGCCAGCCCAACAATTCTGCAAAATTTAAAAGCCAGAATTTCAGTAGGGCAAATGGAGAGAGCAGTGAAAATGTGAAACTAAAACATAAGGTACATGGAAAGAAGAAAAACATACCCTTCACCAACTATGATAACCTGATTATTTTCCATCATCTCGTGAACTCCAAACTGTGAGGAATGAACATCCGAACCTAAATATCCTTCCCATTCTCCGAAAGGCAGTGCTAGGTTCCCAGTTCCAGAAGTCCTAGGTGGAACTGAACATAATTTTGATTCAGAGTGACATTCCTCCCAAATTAACAGCCTAAAGATTAATAAAATATGTTAAGATCATTCAAATCAATAACAGAATTTGGCAACTAAGACCAAAAAAACAAAACAAATCACAGCTTCCGTTTAGTTACCAAAAGGCCAAGGTAATTTGGTCTACAAAGTTTGTTTGAGACGGCAAATGAGCTTGCAATGCTTCTAATTCACCATTCTTAAAATTGACCTTCTCATTTAACAACCTATATAGCTCTCGAATCAAAGGTCTCATCACTTTATGAACATGAGTTTATCTACCCATAAAATTTATACTCAAAGCATAATGACATCATTCACCTTGTTCAAGTGATACTGAATCATGTAATTATAATCACAGCCATCTTCAAATCATGTCTATAGTAATTTTCCTCATTGATATATATGATCAAACCAATAATATATGACCCACCATAACAAATGATCCATCTTTAGTTTTAGTAAGCTCAATTAAAGACATAAGTTAAAACTCTTTGTTATGTTAATGCACTTAATGCTTTAACTTTCTACATTTATAGAGTTGTTATTCTACATTTTTAGATTTAAAAATTAGATTTACGTTGTGTGTTATGCTTGTTATGGTGAGAAGTCTGTTAAGGTTGCAAACTAATAGCAGAAGTTGCACATGTTCTTCCTTCTAGTTTGTAAGGTTGTATATAAGCCACATTTTCCATTTCAAATGTAAGTCATTCTCTCATATTAAATTGTGTTCTTGATCTGTTGCAATCACGAGAAGATCAATTATCCTAACAAACTGGTATCAGAGCGTGGTACTAGGATATGAGAAAGAAAAACTGCAATTTTTAAGTGACTCACAAACAAGAGAAGAATGAGTGAAGAAAAGAATAACATACAACCTGCCATACCACGCTTTGATGGTCACTACGACCATTGGAGTATGCTTATGAAAAATCTTTTGAGATCCAAAGGATATTGGGATCTGGTTGAGACTGGATATGAAGAAATGAAGGTCAGAGCAGCATTGAGTGAGACACAACAAAAGCAATTGGAGGAGTTGATGACTAAAGACCTCAAGGTGAAGAATTACCTGTTCCAGACAATTGACAGGACAATTCTTGAGCAAATTCTGAAGAAAAACACCTTGAAGCAGATATGGGATTCTATGAGGAAAAAGTTTGAAGGGAATGCCAGGGTGAAACATTCAACTCTACAAGTGTTGAGGAGAGATTTCGAGATTCTGGAAATGAAAATAAGTGAGACAATCACAAACTACTTTGCTTGTGTTATGGTTGTTGCCAACAAGATGAGAAGTAATGATGAGCAAATGAAAGAAATTACTATTGTGGAAAAAATCCTTAGAACTCTAACTGAGAAATTTAACTATATAGTTGTCTCAATTGAAGAGTCTAAGGATATTGATTCACTGACAATTGATGAACTACAAATTTCACTCATCGTGCATGAACATAAGTTTCATAAGAATCTTGGAGAAGAGCAGGCACTCAAAGTAACACATAAAGAGAGATATCATGGAAGAGGACGTGGAAAAGCTGTATTCAGAGGAGGAAGAGGCAGAGGACTTATAACAGAGCCATCATTGAGTGTTTTAAATGTCATCAACTTGGACACTATCAATATGAGTGTCCACAGTGGGATAAACAAGCCAATTATGCAGAGTTGGATGATACAAAAGAAATGCTTCTTATGGCTTAAATGGAGATGCATGGAGCTAGCAGAAATAATGTATGGTTTCTTGACTCAGGGTGTAGTAATCATATGTGTAGGGATCAATCCTTGTTTGCTGAGCTGGATGAAGAGTTTAAACAAATGGTCAAGCTAGGCAATAATATGAAGATGAGTGTACCTGGGAGGGCACTGTGAAATTGTCCCTCGATGGTCTAAAACTCATAGTAGCTGGTGTGTTTTATGTCCCTGAACTAAAGAATCATCTTCTCATTTAGGTCAGTTGTAGGAAAGAGGACTAGCCATCCTAATTCAGGATCATAAATGCAGAATTTATCATCATTCAAGAGGTTTGATAATCCAAACAGACATGACCACAAATAGAATGTTTGTTTTACTATCCAAAACTCAAGATGTTGGGATGCAAACAAAGAAGGAAGTGTGTCTTCAAGCAACCACGCAAGACTTAGCTCACCCATGACATCGCAAATATGGCCACTTAAGTTCTAAAGGTCTCAAGACTCTACAACACAAGAAAAATGGTTAGAGGTTTACCTACATTCCTTGAATCTAGCACTATATGTACTGATTATTTGAAGGGCAAGCAACATTGAGACTCTAAGAGCACATGGAGAGCATCCCAAAAGTTGGCACTTGTTCATGCTGACATATGTGGACCAATTTCCCCAATCTCCAGCAGTCATAAAAGTATATAATTTGCTTCATAGATGATTCAGTAGAAAAGCAAGGTGAAATTTCTAGTTGAAAAATCGAATGCATTTGCTTCTTTCAAGTTCTTTAAGAACTGTGTGGAGAAAGAGACTAGTTTGGCCATTAAGTGTTTGAGGACAGATTGTGGTGGAGAATTTGCCTCAGGAGAATTCAATGATAATTGCAAGCATAATGGAATAAAGAGACAGTTAACTACTACCTATACACCGCAACAAAATAGTGTTGCCGAAAGGAAAAATCGAATTGTGATAAACATGGCAAGATGTTAATTGTCTAAGAAAGGTATGTAGAAGACCTTTCGGGCTGAGGCTGTGAATTGGACCTTCTATGTGTTGAACAAGTGTCCCACACTATCAGTAAAAGATGTGACTCCAGAGGAAGCATGGAGTGGAGTTAAACCTTCTTTAGAACATTTCAGAGTTTTTGGAAGTGTTGCACATGTTCACATTCCTGAAGTTAAGAGAACAAAACTCGAATACAAGAGACATAGTTGTGTTCTATTAGGAGTAAGTGAGGAATCAAAGGTTATAGGCTATATGATCCAGTCTCAAAAAGGGTTGTAATCAATCGTGATGTTGTGTTTGAGAAGGACAGTAAGGGGGAATGGGATAAAAGCTTAGAAGATCAAATTTTACTAGATTTAGAATGGGGAGATAAGGAGGAGGAAAATTATTCAAGTGATTCCGAAAAGGAAGATGCAGAAGAAACTGAAGACAATGGTGAAGTATTGCCAAATCACATTGGTGATGCATTGCTAAATCACAATGATAAAGTGTTGTCAACTCACAGTAGTGAAATACAGTCTAATCCCATGAGCATGGAACCATCCAGTTCAGGAGAAGGCAGAATTCGAAGAGTACCAATATTGATGAAAGACTATGAAACTGGTGAAGAACTCAGCCTATCTGATGAAGATATTAATATCATCATGGCGCTCTTTATCAGTACAGATCCAATCTGTTATGAGGAAGCAATGAAGATTGATAAATAGAGGGAAGCTATGGATTTAGAGATGAGATTCAGAGATGAGATTCAATGAAAAGAACAGAACATGGTCACTCACAGAGTTACCAAAAGGAGCTAAAAGAATTGGGCTCAAATGGCTATACAAAACAAAGTTAAATGAGCTTGGAGAGGTTGAGAAACACAAAGCTCACCTAGTTGCGAAGGGTTACGCCCAAGAATATGAAGTTGACTATGAAGAAGTGTTTGCACCAGTTGCTCAAATGGATACAGTTTATATGATTCTTGCTTATGCTGCACAAAAAGGTTGGAACATTTCTCTATGGAGAGTGAAAGAAGATGTCTTTGTTGAACAACCAAAAAGGTATGAAGTGAAGAATGAAATTCATAAGGTTTATAAACTCAACAAAGCACTGTATGGACTCAAGCAAGCACCTAGGGCTTGGTTCAGTCGAGTTGAATCATAATTCCTAAAAGAGGGATTCAGAAGATGTGACAGTGAACAAACACTTTTCATCAAAATCAACAATCAAGGTAAACATTTGATTGTAAGTGCGTATGTTGATGATTCAATTTACACAGGAGATGATGAGATTATGATAAGCGAATTCAAAGGTTCAATGATGAAGGAATTCAACATGTCAGATTTAGGGAAAATGAAGTACTTTCTTGGTATTGAAGTAATACAATTTGGTGATGGAATTTTTATAAGTCAGAGGAAGTTGCAATGGAAGTTTTGAAAAGGTTTGGGATGGAGAATTGCAATGAAGTTCAGAATCCAATCACTCCAAGGTTTAAAATCTCTAAAGATGAAAATGGAGTGGAGGTTGATAGCATTGCTTATAAGCAACTGATAGGGAGCATGATATGACTAACAACCACAAGATTGAATATAATGTTAGCTATTAGTTTGACTAGTAGATATATGTCCAGGCCAACAAAGCTTCACCTCATGGCAGCCAAAAGGATTTTGTTTTATTTACAAGGAACAATTGACTTTGGGATTCTTTACAGGAAAGGAGGAAACAGAGAGTTAATTGGCTTCACTGATAGTGATTATGTAGGCTACTTGGAGAATAGAAAGAGCACATCATATTATTCTTTCATCCTAAGCTCTGGAGCGGTTGCATGGTCATCATGAAAGCAATCAATTGTTACACTTAGTATAATAGAGGCTGAATTTATGGTTGCTACAACATGTTCATGTCAGACTGTGTGAATGAGAAAGATTCTGAAGAAGCTTGGCTATGAAGGTAGTGAAAGCACTACTATTTTTTGTGATAATAGTTCAACAATAAAATTATCCAACAATCATGTGATACATGGTAGAAGTAAAAACATAGATGTGCATTTTTATTTCCTGCGAGAGCTGGCCAAAGGAGTCGTGTAGTTAAAACATTGTGGAACACATGAGCAAGTAGTTGATGTGTTAACTAAGCTACTTAAACTAAAATCATTTCAGAAATTGAAGAATTAGTTGAGATTATGTAAAACACCTGCAGTAAACTAGTTATGTAGGCAATCTAGTTTAAGGGAGGGAATGTTATGGTGAGTTGTTTGTTACTTGTTAATTCTGGTATGAATTAGTTAGTCTGTTAATAAAGTTGTTAGAGTCTGTTATTCCTCTATTGGTCACCACGGTTGCAACTGATAGCAAAAGTTGCACGTGTTCATCCTTCTAGTTTGTAAGGCTGTATATAAGCCACATTTTCCATTTCAAATGTAAGTCATTCTCTTAGATTAAATTGTGTTCTTGATCTATTGCAATCACGAGAAAATCAATTACCCTAACAATGCTTAGTCTAACATTGCTTTCTAATTATGGTTGAAATGGGTTTTTTTCATTTATTTGGTTTGGAACTGTTTTTTATGTCTATTAATGACATGGTTTTTTAATTCTCCAGGTGTAGTTACCTTGTATATTTGAGAGGTTATTGCTATTTTTATAGCAATCTTATTGAGACTCTTGGGAAATTAATCCTGGTATTACTTATTTCTTATCTTTTTTCTAAAAAAATATATTTCATTTTTCTTTGGATGATATCAAATTATGTTATATGAATGTTAATGAGATGGTTGATTTAAGAAAACATTGTTGAAATTATGTTTAAATGTGATTTTTTTCCATGCACTTTGTACACAAAATCCTCGCGGGCTGGATGGATGCAATGGAGAAGATATGGTGCCAAATTAGATTACAAGAAAAATTGGAAAGTCTCTTGAAGTGCTCTTCACGTGCACAAATCCTCAGATTAATAGTCAGATCTAGTTCTTATTCTTTTTTTCAATGAAGATATATTCACACAGGCCTGAAAGCTTTAATGATGTGAGATCTTGATTTGGTTTGATTTAAAGAAAGACTTCAATTAACTTGTTAAAGATTATTCACACGAGCTTGAAAGCTTTAATCGTGTGAGATCTTGACTTGGTTTGATTTGATGAAAGACTTCAATTAACTTGGTAAAGATTATTCACACGAGCTTGAAAGCTTTAATTGTGTGATATCTTGACTTGGTTTGATTTGATGAAACACTTCAATTAACTTGGTAAAGATTATTCACATGAGGTTGAAAGCTTTAATTGTGTGATATCTTAACTTGATTTGATTTGATTTGGTGAAGGAAAAAAGTACTTTGATCCTTTGTTTCCTTGGCTTGATTTGATGAAGATTAAGACTTTGATCCCTTTATTCCTTGATAGACTTCAATTTTCTTAAGAGAACTTCCCAAGTATTTGTGCTTGGTCTTTAGTCTTTACTTGTTGTCCTTTTTCTACTTCTCGTTTTGTTGTTCTCCTTTTCTTCTTTTTCTTCTTCTTCTTCTTCTTCTTGATGATGACTTTGTTGCCTATTTATAGACAAGTCAAGTGCCAATTTATACACATTAAGTGAGACATTACCTTTTTATTAGAGATAGATTGGGTACTTAGTTATCTATTTGATCTAAGAATGATTTTATGTTTTTGAATAACCTGATATTTGAACTCTTTTTCCATGTTTGATTATTATATGTATTTAAGAGGGTTTTTGTTTTGTTTTCAAAACAATCTTGCCAATACTTTAAGCTAACAGCTTCTTATAATGCTTTATTTAAAAAAAATAAAAAATTATTAGTCTAGAATTGTCTATGAAACATCTTTACATGAAAAAAAATGTTATAATGACCGAATAATGTATGAAAAAGTGGCAAGTTAAATATTTTGGATTCTTATTATGTTTCAAAAATAAATATTTGATTTGAAGTTAGGTTTATACTCAGGAAGTCTCGAAATAAGTGGCAGGTTCAATTTATAAAATATCTTAAACCATTTTATGAACTGGAATACATATAGTATTTTACTCTTTTAAGTACATTGTTCTCTTTCTCATTCAACAATACCTTATACTTTTAGGAAGACAAAAAAGAGGACCTTATTCTTCAATTTCCTCTATCCTTAGTTTGGTTTAGATCTTAGTAACCTATTATTACTATTATAACCTAACTTAATACCATTGCTAGTAGTTAGCTACATATCGTGTGTACATTAGTTGACATGTTTGTTTTATTAAAATAATATTTTACTTATTTTTAAAAATCACTTAAATATATCTACACTCCTCTTTCCATTTGAAGTCAATTTTACAAATTCATGGAATTGCATATATTTAAATGCATTATCTCCCATCATTTTATTTGGCGCTTTAAATCTTTTTTCCACCCCTAGCTATGCACTTTATAAATTTATATCCCAAGTTTAGCTCCTCATCTTTTACCTTTTAACACAGCCCTCTTTCATACCTACTCAGAATCATCCATTAGTATATCGATATTACGGGGTATTCATCTTTGACTACTACACCAATACAAGTATTTGTCCATTCTTCTTCACCATCGAATCTGTCTATTATTTCCATTGTTTATATTTTCTCTTCTCATAAGCCAAGTCTTATATATGTATTGGCCTATTAAGTTATAAGTTTAGTTCCTTTAGAGTTGCTTCTCATAGCCTATTCATTAACCTTTTTGAAAATAAGCCATGATTAAGGAGTTGAATGCTCAATGGTAACAAGACTTGGTATTTAGTTACTTTTTATCCATCCATGAATCTAGTAGGATCCAGATAGGTTTATTTTATTAAGTAATGTTTATTGTTTAATATAAAGCATGCTTGATTTTCGAAGGTTACACAAAACAATGAGTAATTGACTAGGATGAGAAATTAAGTCTATTTATGTATCTTTTTTCCATTCATATGGTTCTTGTTGCTACCTTATTTTTTACTTTATTTTTAAAATATTTTTGAAAAATAGAAAAAAAACAACAAAAAATCAAAAAATATGTTTTTGCTATATTTATGTCATTTTCAGTATTTTCAACATCATCTAAAAAATTTAAATTTTAAATGGTTTTTCAACACTTTTAACATGTCATTTTCAAAATTATTGATTTTTTTTAGTTTGACATAAATATGTGTAATCGTTCTATCAAACAACAACAAAATATTGCGAGTGTGAAGACTTTATGATACTGTTGAACCTGACCCGTTGATTGAAAGATCAAAGCCCTTACACTACAAGATCATGAGATTCTTAAAGCTCAAGTTTTGCTCGCCAAACGAATATGTATGTATGTATCATTGCATTAGAGATGAGTTATTTGAATTAATGACTTGAAAATGAAAGTTATTAGATGAAGTGAAGTTATCTCAAGAAGAGTCTTTTCCCCGTATGACAAAAATATTTATGAATGATACACTTTAGCGGCTTACGTGGAAGAGAAGTATATTTGTATTTTATATGACAATTAAGAGTTGTTGCTTATTCCCATCTCCTTTACCAATTTTCAAGAGCAATAATATCAAAGATAATACGCTTGTCGAATACAAAGAAAAGCATGTCATGGCCTGTATTGATAGAAAGAAAGATTGTGTGGAAGTATTGATAATAAAGGACAACAAAAGATAATGAAATGAAAATTATCTAATAAACATGAAGGTTTTAACAAAAAAAAAGAGTATTGTGTAAGTTCTTTGGCCTTTTGCAATGTAGATATTATGCTAATGGAAGAATATTTTTCTAATACGACATTCTTCAACTTCAACACTAGAAACATTGATGTGCTATGAAATAATAATTTATTCCATGGATGTTTCCTATTTCTGTTCACCTTTTATGCTCGAGAAAGGATAGTTGAACACAACATTATAAATGTCATTCTCTCAAAAATAATTTCCTAAGAAATTATTGTCTTAGGTGATATAATCTAGATGAGATATGTGAATATTTGCAAGACTTTCAAACATTTTGTCTAAAAGATGGTGTCATATTGTCAACAACTTTGTTGTAGAATTTTACTAGTTGTCATTTTATTTTGGGATTAAATCATCATTTTGATGAAACTTGTATTTTTTTTGTTATTGTTGTTGTTTTGAAGTGAAGAGATGCTAGAATTTATTTCTGATAAAATATTTTGATCAAACTCCAACATGTAAAATTAAACTTTATCAATCTTAAAACATTAAAAGTGTTTTAACTATAACCAATTTTTACAAAAAACACAATAGACAAATTTCAGCCACAAACACTTTCACTTCCTTACTTCTATTGGACAATACAGGATTGATCGGCAATAAATTGGTTCATATATTTTTCTTACATGGTAAAATAACTTTGTTGTCTTTAAAGATAAAAACATGTATAAATTTGGTTCACAAGTTTTTTATTATAATTTCATTATTATTTGCATGGTAAAATTACGGTAAGACTCTTAAAAGTAAAAAAAAAACCATTACACTTGCACACCTATTTTTTAGTATTTTTTAATAGTGAAAGTACAAAATTGTCAAGATAATCATAAAAAAATATACACATAGTTTCAAGGGTATATATAGTTTTTTTCTTATATTTTGTTTGCGTCGACCTAGTGATGATTTAATAATTTTCAACCCCAAGCATTTTATTTTATTGTATTATTTATCTAATTTGGTTCTCATTCTTTCAATATATTTTTTTACCCTTTATTTATTTATTTATGTTTAATTATGTCCCTTATTATTATTTTTCATTTAACGTTTTATCTAGTTTTGATCCTTATTTTTTTTATTGTTATCTCTTATCCTTTACTTGTTTTTTTTCCATCAATATTTTAGTTCATTTAAATTTTTTTATCCAATTGTAGTCATTATTCTTATTGTTACAATTTTCTGATCCTTTTATTGATTTATTTATAATTATTTTGTCCCTTGACCTTTTATTTTATTTCATTTTTTTATCTAATTTTGGTCCTCATTATCTTTAATGTTATTTTTCTTATCCTTTTCTTGATTGTTTTCTATGTAATCCTTAATTATTTTATTTCTTTTAGTTTTATATCAGATCTAGTACTAATTATTCTAATTGCTATTGTTTTATTTTTAATATTTTATAATTAAAATTTTCACTTCATGATATTTTTAAAGGGTAATTTTGGTCTCATAGTCACTAGTTTAGAGTATTAGCTCAACATAAGTTTGGTCTTTTATTAAAAAAAATTCTCAATCACATCATTTAACATTGAGTTATTAGGTCTTGAGTTTTGTTATTGTTCCACTTATCTTTTTTGTGAATTTATCTCGATTTCATATTATAGGGGTGAGTTAGTCAAGTCAACTCAAGTTGACTCATATTTTTTTCTCAATATTTGTTTTATGAAAATGATTTCTTTTTTGTTTTATCCATTGACACTAAGTTATTGACCCTTAAACTTTGTAAATATTTCTTCTATTATATTATCTCTAGTGCAAGTAACTCAAATTAACATGAGTTCACCCGAGTTCTTTTGTTTTAGTGGTTCGGTTTTTATTTAACTTAGGTATTTTTGTCAATTTCTTTTTAGAACTGTATTTTTTTTAACTTAATCTCATATCATAGATTGCAGGTTACTTAAGTTAACTCTTGTTTACTCTGATTTATATTTTTATGTTAGTTTTTTTAAAAAAAAATCTTTGTTTCATCATTTGACATTATATTCTTCATACCTTGAGTTTTGTGATTTAAACTTTTTTATGAAGTTACATGGATTTCATATCTTGAAATCTTGAATTGCATGTTAATTAAATTGATTTAGATTAGCTAACATTATCATCACCTTTTTTTATTATAAGAATAATTTAACTCTAATTTGAACTGAAAAGGCACGCAAGTTTCAATTTAGCTCAAGACTCATTATCATTTATAGTGATTGTTTGAGAGTATTGAGTTTGTTTTTGAAAGTGTTTTTCGTTTAGAAATACATCAAAATGATATTTTTTAAAAAATAATTATAATGATGTTATTACATGAAAATAATCTAAAAACACCTTCAAAAAATTAATTTTAAGTAAAAGATAAAAATATTTTAAAAAAAATTTAAAACACTTTTGAAATATGGTGTCAAAGTTGTAACATAAAATGCATTTACCTCGTTACTTGGTTGAAGATTCCAATCATTAATGACAACACCCTTTTTAGGTACGCTCTACCAAGTCCTATGCTTACTTTCCACGAGTGCACCCATTTTAAGTAAAGGTGTTTGCTCATTCTTTCAATTCATTAGATGAAATTTATTCAAGAATTACTATAATCATTCCGAGGATGTTTGGATAAAAAATAAATTTCTTACTTTAAATTAATTAATTTATTGTGTTTTAAAGATTATTTTGATGTGATGATATTAAAAATAGTTTTTTAAAATATGAAAATTATTTTAATGTTTTTTCTGAATGAATAATACTTTGAAAAATAACATAAATCACTATCAAACAAGCACATAAGATAACAACGTAGAAAAATTGACAACAAAATGACTATAGTACAGCTGTAATTAGCTAGCATACTGTTTTTTTTTTCTGTGTACGATATCATAATATACCATATGTTTTAATAGTATTTTTTTTAAAAAAATTCATCAATATATAGAAACCATAAAATAACACTAAAAGCATAAAATTAATATTTTCTAAAAATAAAATATATGTTTAAAAAACTCTACCACACTCTAAACACTCATTAAAATACATTATGTAGCTATAATTATCTATTTTATCCTTAAATAATATCTATAATTTAAAATTTTAATCAATCAAGTCTCTTGATTATTCTAGGGCTAGAATTATCATCCCTAATTAAATACATTATATTGCATAATTTCTAAAATTATTTATAATCAGGTCACACTTCATTAATTATCCCAATTTGATTTCTTACTAATGGTTGTTAATGTGTGTGACCCATTAGGTTCCTAATATGTTGACCCAAATACAAATTATAGCTCTAAATAAATAAAATTAAATAAATCAAATAATTTAATTTATTATCAATTTAATAATTGATTAATTTATATTTGAAGATCAAGTGCACAATCTAACAATATATCATGATCTTCTAAATATTAGAAAAGTCATAAGTAATTTGACTTAATCTGTTAGTGACCAGGATTTAGTGTAATTATTATGTTTTTATTAATAATATTTGATGTAAATATTTTAGCATAGAGTGTGTTTGTCATGTCAAATCATATTTATCCACAATATTATAGTAATTGATTCTTTAAATAGGATTTGAACTCTTTTCAAATCTCATTCCACCTTGGACAAGGATTTAACAACCAATATTGTATGAGAACACGTGGAACATAATTATTATTTTTTCATAAAAAAAAGCATATAATATTTATTAATCTCTATGACTCTAATAAATATCTAGTATTTAAGAGAGCTTCAATCAAGAACATTTTAAGAATAATGTTTCGATACAATAAAATCATATAATTATAAAAAAATTCTTTGCAAAATATTTCTATCCCATGGACTTTATCTTTATTTTAAATTTATAAATCACATATTAGACTCATTAATATAATCTTATATAAATATTAAAGATAAATGAAGTCTTTGTTAAGAATAAATATCCAGTATTTAGATTGCTTTAGTTTCCTTTTTACTATTTTCTTAAAAGCATTAGTGTATACAAGTAGTGTTGATGCACATTAAAGTTTTTTTTTATGATAAAGAACCTGGAATAATGAAAAGCATATTGTTGACGATAAAAATAACAATAAGATAGTGATGGTAGCAGCGGTGGTGAAAATGATAGCTACAAGTGTGAGGCCATGAGGAAAAGTGTAAGAGATAAAGAACAATGTGAATGGTAGGATCAAGTGGTGGTTGAACATTTTGGTGGGGTTTTATAATTTTCGAAAGAAACCAAACCAAACCATATCCTTGCGTGTTTATCGGGGCTTTCGGTGAGACAGTGACAAAGAGAGAGACCCACATTCTGTAGCTAATGAACGGCGAAGTGATCAACAACCTGGTTGGGGTCCAATAGACGGCAGCTCCACCCCTGCTCCTCCGTGTTTAGCTCTCACTTTTACCCTTGCAGATAGTTATTTGTCTCACGGCTTAGGTTTTCGGCCCAAAAGCACAGCACATATCAATGGTGAGGATATTCCTTGGGAGGAGTCAACTTCAGTTTGACAGACGGGTAAAAGCAAGCGATGCGATTGATAATCCAATAAATTTACTTTCTTGAACTGACTCTACGCACTTTTGTGGACCATTTGTGCATATGATTGTATTTTCTTCTTCTTTTTTTGGCCACCATGCAAAAGTAAGTCACTGCATTGGATAGGGTTTCTTGGAAGTAGCACAAAAACCACAGTTAGGGTTTTTGTTTTTTCCTTCCAAAATTATATTAGTTTTGTTTTGTTTTCAATTCTATAATTTAATATTGAGTTGAATGAAAATAGGGCTTGATAAATGATTTTTATTTGCTTTCTATAGTGTTAATAGATCAGTATCATGACCTGGATCAAGGATTTGGATGATTAGCTTAAATTCATATCGTTTTAATTTTTTTAATCAAACTATATTTTTTTTTTATCAGCCAATCAAGTTCACTTTAAACTTGCAATGTTTATTAGATCACATCAATTCAATCCCCCAATATATACAGTATAATTAATAAGCAACAAATTTAATATTTTGTGTACATTAGATTTTTAGTTTGAAAAGGAGTGTCTAGTGCCTATGTATTACTTGGTGTCTCGCAAACACTTTATCTTGCTCCCTAGAATCCCAAAAAGAAAAAAAGAAAAAAAAGAAGAAAAAGGCAAGCAAATTACAAAAAAAGTGTATAACTAATGGAGGACAAGGAGATATTTTTCTAGGGTTCTAACGAAAGGCCAGCAAGAAGACTCTCTTGACCTTTCACCTCTCTAGCTAGCTAACTCTAATCAATCCAAAGCCCTTAATTTGTGGAAGCACACATTTCCTCGTTGCTCAGCTGCTTGTATCTCTCTCTCTCTAGTAGCATTCTAAAATGAACATCTATATATCTAATGTTGGAGAAGATACCACAATTGCCGTTAAAATGAAGAAAAAAACAGCAATGAAAATCATGAAATGTCATTGAAATATATATATATATATATATATATAGTCCTGGTAGACAGTAGTTGTTGTTGGATACATATATATTTAGCTCATGTCCTTGTGTAGATAGATAATATAGGTAGCTCTACTCCTGCTTTTTTCTTTTATTCTTTTTTGATGAAAAGCACTCCTATCCTACTGCTTCCTTCCTTCCTTCCTTCGTGTGCAATTGCTTGCTTTAATCATGATTGAATGGTACTGATTGCTGAACCTGTCTCTGCAACTTCTTCGATGGGTTCCTTTCCATTTTTCACAATTTATTTTCTTTTATTTATATATTAATTTACTGTTTCTGGATGAAGATCTTTGACGGGTTTTGTATTCTCTTCTTAACTAATCTCTCTCTCCTGTCCACTCCCTTTCTAGCGAGCTATTTATAAACATCCTCAGCTCGCACCTTCCTCCTTTTCTTCTTCGGATCAGATTTTAAGTTTCTAGCTACTAGCTAGGAGGAGAATTATGCTGTGTTGTGTGTGTGTGTGTGTGTGTGTTTTGGCTCATTTTGCTGTATATATCGATCATATTTATGTATATATATACATGTATATATACACAGATAGATTAATAATCAGTCTCTTTTTTCTTTGTCCAGATTTTCACCAGATTCAAGTCAGGATCCAATTCCTCTGAATCGATCATCAAAATGGGCTGATCCTTAATTTGTTCAGTACTTCAAGCTTGGATACATAAAAGTTGTTTGCGCATATATATATATAGGAGTGGAGACTCGAAGGGTTATTGATCTGGCCTTTTGTGTGAATCATATTAAATGGCAACGTACTTCCATGGAAGCTCAGAAATCCAAGCAGCAGCTGCACCATCTGATGGGATCCAGACACTTTATCTTATGAACCCTAACTACCTCTCTTCTTACTCTGAATCGACTCAACAACAGCACCAACAACAGCCCCCTAACATGATCTTCTTTAACCCCAGTAGTAGTACTGCCGCTTCCAATAATGTCCTAAAGACCGGAAAACTTCCTCATGCCCCCCCGCAGAACCACCACTTTGTCGGCATCCCTCTTGCTGCACCCTCCTCCAACGTCACTTCTCTTACTCCAGACAGTAACAGCCGACGTCCGCCCCTACATGGGGTCGTCCCTAGTCATGTTCACTGTAGCATTTGGGGTTCAATAGATCACAATTCGTTCGCAACAGCCTGTGAGTCTAGTGCAGCCAGTGTTGTCGGGTCCCCGCATCGGAGGCCGGTAGCGGTGTCTCCTGGGAGGCAAGGGTTATCTCTAAGCCTTTCGTCTCAACAAGCACCGACACCGTATAATAGGGCTATAAGCAATAACCATCATGAGATTCATGCATTGCATTCTCATGTTTCGGCTGGGTCTTCATGTGATGAAATCAGAATTTCTGGGAACTCTCCGTCTTCTGTTTCGGCAGTGTCGAGTGGGGTTTCCGGTTTGCAAAACATGGTTTTGGGATCCAAGTACCTGAGAGCTACACAGGAGTTGCTCGATGAAGCTGTTAATGTAGGGAAAGATCTAGACCTAGTAAAGAGGAGCTTGATAGAAGGGAGTTCTAAAGAGAGGATGGAGATGACTAAAGAATATTCTATAACCGGAGATGGGACTGGCGGTGGTGGTGAAACTTCTGCTGCTAATCGTGGAGCTGAGCTTACGACAGCCCTCAGGCAGGACCTGCGAACGAAGAAGGGAGAGCTTGTAAACATGCTCGACGAGGTACGTACATAGATCTGTGTTTATAAAACGAGTTGCATATTCTCTCATTTCCTGCTATGGCGATCCGTGTTTTTCAACGTGTATACAAAGATTAAATGTTATCTAGCAATCACTGGGTTGCATTTGGCATCTTGGCGGTTTCATAGATATTAACAATTAAATCTAGAAGAAGAAGAAGCAAGAAGAGATGACTTAGAACATGATGGAAATTTGTAGAGCAAGAGAGACTTTATTTTCATTAATATTAATCTTTAATATACAAACTATATATGCTTGTCTTTTAGGGCTGTTAAGTTAGGGCCCAGTACATGAACAATGTCAGTTTCATTTCAGACAAACTACGGTAGCTCTAGTTAAATCAATTACCCCAGCTGCTATTCTTGTTAATTTCTTCCTTTATCTTCTTTTGTTTTTTTATGTGCGGTTGTGATGAACAAATGAAATGGAAGTTACTTCAATCATACTTAGGCATTAAGTGATGATAAAAAAACTCGAGATCTATACAGCAGTTTTTGAATTCAAGTCAGGACATGCATCTCTTCTAAAAATAAAAAACAAATTACTTTGAAAGAGAGGATGAAATCATACTTTCTTTTCTTTCTATCTCTAGCTAGGCTAAGTGCTCAAGTCTAATTAACGTGGTCCTGTATATTGTACCTAATTAAAATCTGTTTTGTTGATTTGGATCACTTAATTCAAGGTGGAACAAAGATACAGACAATACCACCACCAGATGCAAGTAGTAGTTTCCTTGTTCGAGCAGGCAGCAGGATTTGGTGCCGCGAAATCTTACACTGCCCTAGCATTACAGACTATCTCAAAGCAATTCCGGAGTCTTAAAAACACGATTTCTTCGCAAATCAGAGCCGCAAGCAAGAGTTTGGGTGAAGAGGATTGCGTAGGAGCAAAGGTTGAAGGTTCGAGACTAAGGCACGTGGATCATCAGCTTCGACAACACAATGATTGGAGACCCCAGAGAGGATTGCCGGAACGTGCTGTTTCCGTTCTTCGCGCTTGGCTCTTTGAGCACTTCCTTCACCCGTAATTTTCTGGAAGTCTCAATAGTACTCTAAAACATATACATAATAAAAACAATTTTCGAAACTTCACCCACCTTTAAGACGATCGAGGTTTCAATAATGGTTTCGGTATATATATGATCTAACAAGTACATATATTGTATCATGCATTGGGTAGCTACTTTTGAGTTTGATTTTGTGACAATTGGGTTGAACGCAGATATCCCAAAGATTCTGATAAGCACATGCTTGCAAAACAAACAGGGCTTACTAGGAGCCAGGTATGTATGGATTCAATCCTTTTCATTCCAAATAAATTATAGAGTAGCGAATGAGCTTGTGGCTCAACTCATTTTGTTTCTTTCTGATCAGAGGTTTTGGATTCGAACGATTAAATAAATTATAGAGTAGGTAATTTCCCTCTTCTTCTATGAATCATCTACTCTCCATCACATTTATGATTTGATCATATGTAGGTGTCTAATTGGTTTATAAATGCTCGGGTTCGGCTGTGGAAGCCAATGGTTGAGGAAATGTACGTTGAAGAAATCAAGGAGCAAGATAGTTCTGAGGAGAATGCAAGTAAAAAGGAGAAAATTGATTCTGGTTCTCATTCTACTGCACCAGGAGAGAGCAGTTCACTTCAAATGGATCAACTCAAGGGAGTACTTCACTCGAAACAACTCAAAAAACCCAGCAACCAAAATGCTTCTCCTGTTAAATTTTCATACCCCACAATCTCAATGACCATGGGAGCACCCCTTCAACAGCAAGCTGGTTTTACCCTTATTGGACCAGCTGAAATGGAAGGCATTTCTCGTAGAAGTTCAACGGAACCGAGTAGTGAGATGCAGAATCCTCCGAGCAGTATCCTCTCCATGGACATGGACACGAAACAAGGTGAGACAAGTAGGGAAATCAATGTGGATTTTGGTGGTGAAAGGTTGATCAAGGATGGCTATCCTTTAATAGCTAGCAGTGGTGGATTCGGAGCTTATCCAATGGGAGATCTTGGGAGGTTTAACCTTGAGCAGCTGACACCAAGATTTAGTGCAAACGGGGTTTCCCTTACTCTTGGTCTACCGCATTGCGACAACCTTTCTCATCCAGGAACTGAACAAAACTACCTCTCCAACCAGAACATTCAGCTGGGTGGAAGAAGAAGACTAGAGATTGGAAGCGGTACAGAACCTGGTTTTTCTGGGATTATCACCTCACAAAACTCTCACTCCAGCTCTGGTTTTGAGAGCATTGACATCCAAAACAGAACGAGGTTTCCAGCTCAATTATTGCCGGATTTTGTGGCCTGATCAATTTCGTAGTCGTGCTGCTCGAGAACATCTGATCAGGTAACTTGAGCAAATAATAGCTCTCTCCTTTCTAATGTACCCTGGCCAATAGAAAAAAAACTAAGCATGATGGTGGCTAAAGCGAGAAGAAAAGCTAGTATCTCTAGTGCTCGATCTTACATATTGATTGTGTGTGTATATATATATATATTCATACATCAGGGCATAGGTAGATGGAAATCATGATTTCGTGGATATGCAAAATGGGTTATTTGGGTATACCTATCTATATTTGTAAATTTAAATATTGCTTTAGATGTGGATGTGCCTGATTTTTCATTCTTGCACCAAATGATGGAAATATTTGTCCTCGGTTCAAAATTTCTTCTCTTTTTCTCGGTTTACTACTTAGCATTTTGTATACTATGAATGAATTTTTTTTGTGATTTATAGACAAAATTGTGTATAAAAACACCTTACTGTTTGTGGTTTCAATTATGTTGGTCATTTCATCGATAATAAAATCCATTGATGATTTCATATGTAATGGTCAATGAAATTTCATGTTATTTGTTTTTAATTTTTTGAAACTTTCTAATGAGCTTAGTTCATCAGTAATACCGTTAGTTATGTGTTTAATATTTTTTAAAATAAATAAATGGAATACAACATAAGAAAATAAAACTACAATAAAAAAATAAATTATAGCTTTAAAAATTATCAATTTGTAAACAATTCTTCTAGAGGACAAAAGTTGAAGGAGAAGGAATTTGTGAAGGTGGATCTTCGTCGATACGAGGTATAAGACAAGGTGGAACATATGTACTATCGATGTTAACGAAAGTAATGTGTACAATCACCTTATTTCGATGGTCTTAGCACTAAGTTATTTTGTCTTAGCAATAAGAACTACAAAATGTTATATGCCTGATGATGGAAATATTGTAACAATTTTTTATGATGCCAAGAAATTTACATGGCCACTTGGATTTGGTTATGAGAAATATGATGTGTGTCCTAATTAATGTATGTTGTACTATGAGGTAGATGCAATGAAAATAAAATTTGACTTTTGTGGACACACATGATACAAACCTAGATATCCTAGTACAGGTTCCAATAAGGCGGAGAAGCAACTCCAATACTTTTCATTGACACCAAGCCTTCATACATGTCTCCACATTATGCTAAAGATATGACATGACATCATTTTCATAAGTCATGTCATAATTTATTTCTCGGTTATTCCCAAAATTTACTTGAAATAAAAAATAAAAATAAAATAAAAACAACACGTGTTGGAAGCCAGTCCAAAATTAATTGGGCTTAGGCAAGCTGCAGCCCCTCTCGACTGACAGCCCAGCTAGAAAATAAAAGAAATAAAAAATAAAAAAATGAAATATAAAAAATACAATACAAATTGGTATGAAAAAATATTTTTATTTGTTTTCTTTACTATAATTATTATTATAAACAAAAAAACAAAAAAATATCTTTTGTTTTTGTGCATACGGTCAAATTTCAAGATTTTTTCCATCATATTTTTCGTAAAATATACCCGCAAATTTATTTATTTTTCAAAAAATATAGTGAAGAATATAAATGTTGTTTCATTTCAGAAGTGATGAAAGAACAGATCGGGATAAAGAACTATCAACAATAGAGGTTATCAGATGTGATTTGTGATTTGCGTTTTGGGTCGTTGGATTGCGATTGCTAAGAGAACCAAAGATGTCAGGTGGGGAGCAGACTTCTTTCGTTACTTTACAATTTATAACTAGCAATAATTTAAAGAATTATGGATAGAGTGCTTGGTAACAATAAATGAAAATAATAGAATTTGAAACAAACCTTTATTTTCATTTTATAGTATTTAGTCAAAAAATAGAAATGAAAATAAAACGTTGGAAATGGTTTCATTTCTAATAATAATGAGATTTTCCTTTTGTTGTTTGTTTTAATTATCTTTGTGACGTTATTATTATTATTATTATTATTATTATTATTATTATTATTATTATTATTATTATTACTAATTTCAATAACCTAATTTTTTAAAAATTAGAGAAAAAAAAATTAAAAATTAAAAGAATAAAAATTAATGCTTGGATATTATAGACTAATTTCAATAACCTAATTTTAAAAAATTAAAAGATAAAAATTAAAAGAATAAAAGAATAAAAATTGATGCTTGGATATTATATTATAAGTATATAGCTAAAGGAGATCTCACTTTGAAACAGTAATAAACAGTGATTTTCACTGTTCATTACTATTTGAAAATGTATTTTCTCCTTGCATTTTTTTTTTATAACCAGGCTTCTTTTTTTCTTTTTTAACCGAGGTGTCTGGGGCAGATTACATGCACCACGACTAATCTTCGGATCTATTTTTTTTTTACATTTCTTTTCCTATTTGTTTTTCTACTTATACATTTTTTTTTTTTTTTTTATAACCAGGGTATCCGGGTCAACTTACGTGCACCATGACTATTATTATTAAGAAAAAAGCTATATCAGCTCGATGTTTCACTGCACACACTGACTAAAATTATTGTGGATTGGAACGGTGAAATGAAGGTTTTACCCTCAGTGCGACTCAGCTTTAGCTTTGAAATCATGGGTAATTTCGAATTTTCATAGTTTCATGCATAGTAAAATAACCAATCTAGACCATAATAAAACAAAAATAAGGTTTTGCCTATAGGGGTATCACGGTCCTTACACATTATTCATAAACAATGCACGAAATGGGCACATACCGCTCTACCCCCATAAACGACAAAAAAGGTTGATTTGGCATCAGGGGAGACATAATTTCCAATGTTTCTAATTATATTTTATCCCTGAATGAACAGTATCTTGGGTGTGTTAATACTGATATACCCCCATAAAAGACAAAATTCAAGAATTAACTGTAGGGGTGATTATGTAATTGACCATGTTTAAAATAATATAAAATAATATTTTCGTCCGACTGCAGCAGGCACGTCACTGGCGGTTTCAAACTCACGCCCTCTTCTTGCGGCGCGTGCAGGCTACTCTGGCGATGAAATATTTTCTTCCAGCGTGTCACCAGATGCGCCTCCCTGTCCTCCACCTTATGGTGTAGCGTGTTGCATCCAAAGGTGGCTATAAAAGTTTCAGTTGGCCATTGAACATTTGTTCCCTCTTTTCTCTCTCCTGCCGACGAAAGTGCTTGGCAGTCAAAGTTTAAATAATTTCAATAATAATTATGGTTTGAAATTCTTTAATATTTTCGGTATCAAAGTTTATATTTGTTTTAATTGTGTCCTTTAAATTAAAAAGAAAAAAGAAGAAAGAAATGACAAGTCGTGGGCTACTGACAATATATGTTCTGAAGCTAGACATGTTTGGTTTCAATCCCTCCTAGCTAGCTTATGATTTCATAGATTTAATTACTACAATGATTAACCCAAATCAATATTTTCTCATCTAATTTGTTCGCATAATTTCTTTGGGGATTTGGATGGCAAGGAATTATTTTGCATTCCCATTAGAGATGTAACTGACTAGAACCAAGTCAAGTATTATGATACTCAAGAATGGTTCAAATAAATTAAGTTAAGCTGATATCGTATTAAACTTTAAAAATCAATTATAAGAAGTCAAATAATAAGATTTCTTAATACATTAATTATTTTAAAATTAATTATCTTATCATAAAATCATGCACTTCTTCAATTTCAATATAAAATTCCTTATGCACATAATCTAGGGTGTTTTATGTTATTTTATTATGTGAACCTTGTGATCATATAGTTATATTACCCCTAATGCATCTTGAAAGTCAAAAAGTCAAGTTTGACAAAAATATAACACAAAGCATAATACAACCCTACTTTTTTCTATAGTAACAATAAATAAAGAATTCTTGTTAAATAAGAATTTGAAACATTAAGAAATCATTATCACATTTAAGAACTATATTGTATTAAAAATCCTTGTAGAGCTAGCAAACTCTAAGAAATAAGCTCTTGAATATCCTAGTAATATTTTAAAAAAGAACGGTCTAAAGAAAGTGCAAAAGTAAAAAAAAACAATTATCCAAACCTGTATTGCATTTACTAATCTATATATCAAGACCTTCTCAAACTTTAATTGACTTGAAATGGTAACCCAATGTAGAATAATATGTTTCAAAACTTTCAATAAAATTTTAGCTTGATCTAGTAGTTGAATTGAAAGTCATGGTTGATAGAATTAAACTAAATTAGATATGCAATTATGCTAGAATTTTAATTATATTATTCAACCTTTTCTTAGATTGTATATGTTTGCATTCATTTCCAAACGGATTCAATCCATTCAGGTTATTTGTCGCTCCTTATTCTTGTTAGCTGGTGATCCTCACAGTATACAACTTACCACCAGGGATGTGTATGAGGTTAAAGTTCATGTTTTTTCTGCAATCATATCTAGTCCTTATGGTCCAACTGAAACACAAATGTCTACCTTCAGTTGTTGATTAATGAGTTGAAGTAATTGTGGTCTTTCGAAGATTTTGCCTTATGATGTATTGAGGAAACATAATTTTTAGATGAAGGTAGTTTTGATATGGACTAACAATGATTTTTCTACTTACAAAATGGTTTCTGGGTGGAGCACACATGGAAAACTAGCATGTTCATATTGTATGGAAAAATAACAAAGCATTCACGCTAACAAACGACAAAATATATTTCTTTAACTGACACTGAAGTTCTTGCCAACAGATCACAAGTATAGAAAATAGAAAAAAAGGACTTTTTTGTTGAGAAAGTTGATAGGGATGTTGCACCGTTACTAATATCACATTAAGAACTACATGACAGAATGTCAAAGTATAATGATATTGTGGTATGTTTTTTAGTGTGGTAAGCAAATATTTTCTGGTTTTTGTTTTTGGATAAAGAGAAGTATTTTCTAGGAGCTTCCTTATTCAAAGTTCAATCTCATTCGTCAGAACCTTGATGTTATGAACATAGAAAATAAGATGTTTGAGAACATTTTCAACATGATTATGGATATAAAGGGGAAGAGAAAGGAAAACATTTAATCTAAAATGAATATAACTTTGTTTTATCACTGTGAAAATATGGAGTTGGTTTATGATATTTCACAGGTCACGAATACTAAAGCCAACTTCATATTGGACAAGAATTCACAACTACCAGTCTATATATGGCTTAAAAGTCTGCATTACCTGATGGACATGCCTCAAACATATCAAGGTTGGTGAATTTCAAGGATTCTATATTGTATATAATGAAGAGTCATGATTGTTATATGTTAATGTAACCACTCATTCCATTCACATACTAGGATTTATTGTCAAAAGGAATATAGGATATACTCACAGAGATCAATCACTTCTTTAGAGATATGTACGCCAACAAGTTACAAACACAACACTTAAAGAGGCCTGAATCGAATACCATCCAAATGATATGCAAACTTAAGATGATATCCTCAATCATCTTTTGACTCAATGACGCATCTACCTATACATTTTATGTATAAGTCAAAATTTGGAGGCTCAATCTAATACAGATGGATGTATCTATTGGAGAGGTTAGAGATCACGCATGCATAATAATTAAAATTATATTGTATTTTTATGCATAAATTAAAACATTGTTTTAATACCATGTAGATACTTGTTCAACCTTAATAGAAAAGTTAAAAACAAGATGTGCATTAAGGCTTCAATATGCAAGACCTATATTGTTAAAGAGATCACAATATTTATTTTACTCTATTTTGAGCCTCAATTGACAACAAGAATCAATCATGTTCCAAGAAATGACGATGGTGAGGAAGAGCCATCGAGTGAAAAAAATTCAATATTCTCTCATCGTGGTCGACACATTTTAAAAAATATTGTCAAGAGAAGATATTTGTTAGAAACAAAATTCAAACAAGTACATAATTATGTGCTTTTTAACTGCGATGAATTGAGACCTTTTTTCTAGTAAGTACACTACTAAACATGTTATTTTTAAATAATTTATCTCTTATAAAAATATTGTTGAATTACTTAGAGACAACATCGTCAATTTTTACTATCCAAAAAATCACAATTGATGGAATCCCAAAATCTTTTTATTACAAGATGAACAATTTTTCATATGATTCAGAATACCTGTAAGTACTTTGTAATTATTTTAATCTCTCAAAATGCTTAATTTCATTTCATGTTTTCTATTAAGTGTTCATGTGTGTACTCATATACTAGATTTATAAATTGGAAAAAAATGCTAGTGCTACCTTGTCTTTACTAAATTTGGATCCGAATGAAAAGTTAAGTGATACAGCAAGTATTTTATCAATAGACATGTGTTTCATACTAAAGAATATGGGAAGAGTAAAAGGACATATAACAATGAGGTTTATGTTAAGGGATCTATATCTAATGAGTTTGAAGTTGACTACTATATAAAGTTAGAAAATATCATTGAATTGAAATATCATAGCGAATAAAATAAAATATTTTTATTCAAATGCTATTAGTATGTCACCATTGACATAGGAGTCAGATTGGATCCCCATCATGGTTTGGTTAATATTAATTCAAAGGCTCTCTACAACATCGATGATGTCTTTGCTTTTGCTAAACAATGTCATTTAATACACGTACATCTCCTCCCTTAAAAATGATCGTTCAATAGTTGATTGGTTATTTGTAGCAAGAACTAAACTCAAAGGTCGTGTCGAGGTTGTTCAAGATGAAAAAAATGAATCCACAGAGGGAGATAATGTCTTTTAACTTTGTTTAATACATATCGAGTTGCTCTGTCTAACAACCTAATCAGATTTTCACATCAATGAGAACATTTTTGTTGATGTTAATGTTAAGGAGTTAAATGATATCTTGAGATCCAACAGACATACACAATTCAATTAAGATGATGATAATGATAAAATCAACATCAAATATTCTGATGGAGATGAGGACAAATCAATTCAAAAGGAACAATACAATTATGATTAATTAATTTGAATGCAATGACAATGATGTAAATTTATTATACAATGACAAGGAAATATGTTATGCAATATTATTATTGATGTTATTGCTTTGTGTGTGTAATAGTTGTATTAAGTATCTATAGGATGGATAGATAGAGAATACAAATAAATCTTGCATCAGAAACTATTCAACACCAACAAAAATAACAAGGACAAACATCACACATGATATTAGTAATGAATTATTTATGTTGGTATTTTCCAGTGTCCACGAGGACTATACCCCCTTTGCTCTAATATTTTTCATTGTAGACATCACACACGGTATTGTCAAAGAATATATTTTTTGTATTGTCTAGTAGCCATGGGAATTGTTTCTCTCCTCATGTGACTGCTTATTTTAGACATCACACATGTTATTGTTAATACATTAATTTCATCGGTATTTTTCAATAAGACAAGGGACCAACAATTACTATACTCATATTGTTGATTTTATTAACGATATAATTAAAATTAGAAAGTTTTGTTAAATTGTTCGTACTGAATTTTGATTGAGATATGTGGTTGGAGGCAAGATCGTTTGGTGGAATCAATAGAAATTAGGTTTACGGACTCTCTAACACTTTGGTCGAGCAACTCATAGTGTTTTGACCATTAGAATTTCGACTAGATCTGTTCTTTTCATGCAAAATTTGGAGTTTCATGCAACTTTAGTGAAGAAAATGTGTGATGAGACAATTAGACCTTGTAATGAGACAATTGAACCGCACTGAACACTTATCCAGATGCAATCACATTGGGGTGATCTATGCACTCTTCCTCTTTGGCCTTACAGTACCGACCAACCTCCTCCTCCAACGCCACCTCTATTTAAGATTTATTGTATTTGATTTTATAATGTAAGAATTTTAATTTTTTTATTAATCTCTTATATTAATTTAATATTAAATTATTTTTCAATATTATTGTTTTTAAAATATTTTTAAAGTTTAGTGATGAAATTAGAGATGAAATTTTTTGTTGGTATTATCTAGAGAATTGGAAAATAATTACTTGAAATGCCTTTACTACCACCACTTTATTGACAACATCTCTTGATGTTGACCAGCCTAGAAATACCAGCAAGGACCCATTACATGTTCCAAATGGTCTAATGACGCAGTCTAAGATAAAAGCATTGAAAGAGGCAATGAATGCATTGGATTTGAAGGTTTCAACCAAGACAGAATTGAAAAGACCATTGGAGTATCAAGAGAATACCCTAGTACATCTTATCCATGTGCAGGAGGGGTCCAATACAACCTTATTTGGGCCATGAAGTGAGGACAATAAAAGAGCCAAAAGAATCCTACTACAACTTGGAAACATGAGATTAATGGGTTAGATGGAAGGCTATAAATAAGTCTTATGGGCTTTATTTAATTTTGTTAGCTATAACCTAAGGCTTGTTTGGTCTTAATTAAGACTTTATTTTCAGTGAGGATACAAGGCTTGTTTGGATTAAGTTATGGGCTTTCCAACTTAGGTTTGGGTCAGTTTTGAGTGGACCTCTTTTAAGTACACATAAGGGGTCCATTAGGGTTACTTTTTCATGAACTATTTAAACTTATGTTACCTAAATTTCAGCAGTCATTGATGAATATTACTTCTAATTTTTTTTAGTTTTATGTGTGAGAGTGATTCTTGTATTCTTTAGTTCTTGAATAAACTGAATCCTATCAAAGATTAACTGGATTTGTGGCGTCATTCTACTCATTCCAATAGTGTTGGTGCCTTGGGGTAGGTTTCAATTGTTTCACACACCTATCAGACCTATGTCGGCTTTCCAGGATCAGATCTCATTCTTGGTTGTGGGTTACGTGATCACGAGGTTCGTATCAGGTGGTATCAGAGTTAGGCTCTAAAACAATATCATATCATTCTATTATTTTTGTTTTTTTAGTGTTCCTTAAAGTTTTTTAGTGTTTGTGCCCATCTCCTTGTTCTTCGTGTCTTCGTCATCTAATCAAAAAAAAAAAGGATATGGAGAGGGCATTTGGGGTGCTACAATCTCGTTTTGCAATATTGTGTGGACCTGTGTGAACTGAGATGAAGAAATCCTTTCAAATATTATGAAAGCTTGCATAATAATGCATAATATGATTATTAAGGATGAAGGAGTAATGAACCTTGGATTTGACCATGAACATGAAATTAGTTCTTTTATATCAGTGTCATATAGTGAAACACGATAACTATGTGATTTTCTTCAAACTCATAATCAAATTAGGGATAGAGCAATGAACTCCCAACTCCAAGAAGATTTGATTGAACATTTATGGGAACAATATGATAATGAGTAAATGATCATTAGCTATAAGTCTCTTATGTTATCATAATTTTCAAGTATTTGTATGTTTTTATATGGTTGTTTTATTTCAAGTTAATGAATCCTACTTATTGTTGTTGAGTGTTAGAAGAGCTTAAAAAAATAAACTAAATTGATATCAATTTTATAATATGATAAATGAATTGATAAAATTAACACACTAACCAATATATTTAAAGTAACCAATAAGTTTAAACATAATTAATTAAAAGTACATTACCTTACAAATAATTCAATCAAATTCATTAAAAATTGAAACCTCTATTTTTCATAATTTCTAACTTTTTTATTTTGAAAATACACTGCAGAAATTGAATCGAAATTAGATCTATTTTCATAATTTGTTCTTCTTTCTAAATCCTATCCAATTTTTGTTTCTATTGACTTTGTTTAATCATTAAAGTTTGTTGCTCCAACATAATTTTTCTGTACTTTTTTTTTATTCTCAATCTCAACTAAAGTATACTTGAATTGTTGTAAAAAATTTATTACAGTTATCTCTCTGACTTTCTTTTTTCCTTGTCTACGTTTAAGTCATTCCTTTGCAGCCTTCTAGCCAAATGGTCTATCTTGATAAATAAATAAATATTTCATTATCTTCTCTTAAACTAATAGAATCAAGAGTAGATGGAGTTGAAGAAGCTGGAGTTCATTTCTATGATTTTATTTTTACTTGTTTGACCTTTGATGTTAACTTGCACGCTGAAATGTTCATTTGAGTTTTTTTTTAAGATAACCCAACAATGTTCTAGTTGAAATCGTTGGCCAACACATAAAGCATACATTTGACAAGTATTATTAATCTTGTAAAACAAAATAAATAAATTAAACTACATTGAAAATATATGAAACAAACAATCTAATATGGAAATGAAAAATAAAAATTATAAAATTACCCTTGATTCCTCAATTATTCCACATTGTTTATGATTTTCAATTTGGGTAACAAATCCAACAAATTTACCAACTTCTCTATTTAATTCTTGTTATATACTTGAGATTCTTATTTGGGAACGATTATTCAAGTTTCCTTCGTTCTCTACAAAGTAAGCATGTACTCGAACCTAATATTGTCTTGTTTGTTGTGCAGCGCCTGTAATTAGATATTTGCTTATATTTAACCATGCAGACACAAGTAAACAATCCTCCTCTTGTGAGAACAAGTAAGTAATCTTCCTCTTGTGAGAAGATTTTATTTCTTTGTGATTTTTTAATTGTATGGACAATTAAATTAGAGTCTTTGGATTCATAAGAAAGTTGATTAGGATCACTTGATTGAGAAACAATATCTTCAGACTCCCTTATAAGAAAGTTAGTGAATGAGTTTGACAAATTTGAGTCCATCTGCATAAAAAAAAAATTATGTTAGGTGATTTGTTACATTCTATCGAACTCAAATTTTATCGAACTCGATGTTATTAATAAACTTATGAAAATATCTATTTAATACAAGAAAGATAGCATCATTATCAACATACAAATCAAGAATAAATGCACAACAACTCCAATATATAATATCAATCTTACTATATTTTTTTATTAAAATGTTTTATTTTAAAAAATTCTAGTCTAACTAACAAAAATGAAATTTAAAAGAACTTTTCATACTTCGCAATTGCATCATTTGGAAATTTCGAATTTCTAAACAAAACATACCTAAGAAGAAAAAACTTGCTTCAATTTTGTGAAGTAAATTGAATTGAACACGGAACGAAATGACAACTTCTCAAATAAAAATCTCATTACATAGTATAAAAACACTGATGTCTTTAGGCTTTGATGGAAAATCAACAATTTTGTCCATAAAACTATATACAGTATTCAAATATTTCAGTTTGGCACATCAAATTCAATCCAATATCTTGTTCAACTTTATTGTTAGATCCCAAATTACAGCTTTAAATAATGCAATTGATCCTTTACATAAACATGTAATTATATAAGCTCAAAACCAACACTACCATACATAGCTCACAATTTGAGGAAACCATTAGCCAATCACATCCAAACGAAAGCAATATCATGCACTCTTCCTTGTATCAATCATCCTATCCCCCTCTCCATCTCTCCAACTCTCGTTGCCTAGTACAAGTTCCCAATCAAAACAAGAAATATAGTCTCATCTAGACAACAACCCATGCTCCAATCCTAGAAAACAACTTCATTGAATCCTTAGTTCTCCTTACCTTACACAAATTACTAATCAACACATTAAAAGTATCCATATTTCATAGAACTCCACGAATATCCATTTCCATTAATACATTCACCACCTCTATACATCTCCCCATACTAATCTCTTAGACTCCTCTAATTACCATTAACATTCACAAGGTTATCAGCACAAAATAATATGCCCAAAACAATACATGTTTTTTAAACATGCGAACAAAAATGAATTTATTCAAAATAACATCCAATTTTGAATACCAAAGCATGAATAAATACATGCAATAAATTGTCTTCCACACTCCACAGAACTTGGCCAAGTATTCCCCCATAAAATAAATCAATTGGATTTAAAAGCAAGGCTCATATACCATGAAATTAGTAGAATCCCACAATTCCCAGTCCCCACACCTTTCATTTGAAAGCATCTCATATAAAATTAACATATAAACAGAGGTAACTGAATCTCACTCCAAAAATGCATAATACTGATATTTATTATATAGTACCAAAAAATGGCAATAATAATTAAGACATGATTAGAAGAGTATCAAGAAAACTTGGTTTGTCTCAATGAAATTAATAAAATTTACAAACAAACAAAAAAACCTATAAATCAACTGCATGTTGAAACCTTTAGCAATTAATCACTGTGACAAGAAATGAAAAGAGAGAGAGAGAGAGAGAGGAATAAGAGATGGATCCATACAAAGAGTTGACAATCACTATGCTTGATCAGTTAGTGTGAGAGAGAAAGCAAGAGGGTTTGAGAGGTATAGGGAGGGAGGGATTGACTGTAGAAAAAAAAAAGGAGGAGGGGTTTCTTTTATGACATCTTTAATGGAGAACAATGAGTTTGTAATGGTTTTGAGGATTAGCAACAATGGGTTCAGAGGAGATTTGGACAGTTTTTTCAGAGCAACATCGGAGGGTGGTGTGATTTTTAACAAACAAAAAGGAGAGAAGGGTTTCCAATTCTTTGAAATTAACCCAAACTAGAAATCAACTTTCATCTATAGCATAAATCAGATCTAAGAAAAGAAAATCGAAAAAGATTAGAAAACAAACCTTTTGGTAATTAACGGAAGTAGTGAGCAGAAGAGTGCCAGGAGCTTTTGTTCTTCTTCTTGTTTCATTTTTTAATTAAGAGAAGAAACATTTTTTCTTCTATACAACAAAGAAGATGGGCACTGACAACATAATTTTGATTATGGTGTTTAGAGTTTTTTTCTTGTTTTGTTCGGTTTGCAAAAGAAGCAACATTTATGCTTCTATTGTTCTTTCTTATGTATTTTAATTAGCTTGAATAGTATTTCAACAGGACTATCTGGCTTTTCTATTGAAATGTATAGAAATAATAGCTGAAGACCATAAGAGCGATTTTAATTATTCAAATAGTTGTTGTGTTGGAGATCAAATTAAAAAAAAATATTGTTTTTTAGCTTTGTCTTTTCTAATAGCTAATGCATTGGACATGCTCTAACAATGGAGATGCTCTAACAATGGAGAAGGGAAGTAATCATAAGCACAACCTTTTTGTGAGAATAATTTTTGAGAATAAAGTAGAAGCGGAATTGAATAAGAAGGTAAACCGCGTGGGTTTTCAGCAGTAGTAGTAGACACAAATTATTGTGAATTGTAATAGTGTAATTATCATTTTCTCAGTGGCATTTTAGACTTTCAATAGGACTAATTGACATTCTCTGATTGTTTGAGGGTATTTGAGTCTTTTCGGGTATTTTTGTACAGTGAAACTATATTTTTACCCCTACGAGCAGACAACAAATAGTTTACCCAGGGGTATTTTTGATTTCTTACACTAATGTGAACAGTAAAATAATCATATTATTCTCAAATAAGACAAAAATCAAGAGTTGTTTGTAGGGGGTGTTTCTGGCATTTCAAAATTTTCTAAACAGTACAAAAATGAATATGCCCTCAAAAAAGACAAAATCAAAGAGTTGGGTGAGGGGTGTTTAGGTAATTTTATGTTTTTTTTTATTTTTTTTCTTGCAGAACACCATTGGCGCGTCTAACTTAGGTGTCAATTATTTTCTTCCTGATGCTCCCTTCAGGCGATGAATGCGACGTCTTCTGATAGTTCCAGATGTCCATCCAGCGTCTCACCAGCTGCGTCACCATGTTCTCTTCCACATGGTGATGCGCGTGTCGTCGCACGGTGGCTGGAAACATGATGATGGTCAGATGATTTTTTTTCCCTTTTCTCTCTCCAACCTAAATTACATGGAAATTCTTTTGGTTTATGATGTTTTCATTTCAGTCCGTGATCTTTTGATTGTTTTGTTTGGTTTTGATTTCTGTTATATAAATTTTGATTTATTTCAATTTTTTCTTCAATTGAAATTGATTATATATTTTATTTTCATTTCGGTCCTTATTCTTCTAATTTTGGTTTTGGTTTTAAATCCCTTGATGGTTTTGGTAAAGAAGTTTGTATTTTTTTTTCAATTCTGTCCTTTGATTGAAATTGATCATGTATCTTGTTTTAATTTCGACCCCTATTCTTTTACTTTTTTATTTCATTGTAATTCCTATAAAAAAAATTATCTTTCTGAAATAGTCTCTATTTTTGTCCATATTTATATGTATACCTTAGTTTTGGTTTTTAATTTTATTATATTCTCTTTTGTTGAGTTTGTATTTTAATTTAGTCCTTAATATTATTCGTGCTGGTGATCATTTGAAAAATTTATATTTCTTCTTTTTTTTTCCTTTTTTTTTCTTCAAGTCAAATGATTTTTTTTAAGCTAATAATGTTTATTTTTGTTTTATCATTAATTTTATTTTTTGTTTTCTCTTGTGTTAAATTTTTTAGGGTTTTTTTTGTTCTTCAGGGTAATTTTGTTGTTTCCATTATTTACAAAATATTAATAATAATTTTAATTTTTTTCTTACTTGCTCTTTTATTAAAGTTTTTGCGTTTTTTTATTCATCAGGATAATTAATAATTTTTATTGCTTTAGCAATAATAGTAATAATAATTTTAGGTGTTATAATCATGGTAATAATAGTGTCATTAATCATAATGATAATAACAATTGTAATTTATTGTAATGGTTATAGTACTTCTAGTATTGATAATTATGATTTTGATGATAATAATAACAATAACTCATAAAATAATATGAAGAATATCAATAATGATAAAAACAATTATAATAATGATATTAGTAATGATAATGATAATAATGTTAATTATAATTTAAATGATATTAATAAAAATAATAGTGTTGGTTATCATAATAATTATTGTCGTAATAATAATAGTGATAATAACAATAATGATGGTGATAGCGATAGTATTATCAATAATAATTAGCATATTAATTATTTACAATAATGATTATAATAGCAGCTATAATGATTTTAATTATTTAACAATCATGATAATAATCAAAATAATTTATTAGTTGATGTTTGTTTTGTTAAACATTGATTTTTGTGGCTTTTCTATATGTAATATTTCAGATCTAATATCACAAATACAAAAAATATATGAAGCTACACGTAGACAAATGGAAAATTTGGACCGAATAATCTACAATAAAAAAATATATGAGTCCCTTGCCCTACGCTTAGCCACATCTAGAATCAATTTTTTTAACATATAAAAAAAATATTAATGATGCTAGATTTGTTTTTATGATGCTATATATCTGAACGAAATAATCAACCTAGGCAGAATTTTTATTAGGTAATGTCAAAGAAACTAATTATAGGACATTTTTTTGTGTTTAGTACTAATATTAAATAACATAATTTTAAAGAAATATGGTAAATAAAATTGAAGACAACATTGAGTTACAGGATTTTTAACGATTACAACATCAAATGATTAATTATTAGATTTGAACCATTATATATAGAGAAGCTTTAAAAATTAATTCTTAATAAATACAACATCCAATGATAAGTTCTTTCAATTGTTATTCTTATGACTGAAGCAAAAAAAAATGATGTTGTATTCGTTATAAATAAATATTATTTTATTTGAAGAACAAATGAAAATAGTTAAAGAATAAAAATTAAAGGACAAAAGCAAAATTTATATTATTACCATTATGAATATAATTATTATAATTGCTTGGATAATAATAAAATTTGTTGCTTAATATTTTTTGTTTGATACTAATGTTAAGTCATACAATTTAAAAAAAAATAATATTAAAAAATTAAAAGCAATATTGAACCATAATTATTTTTTTCAAATCATTAATCTGGGAAATTAGTTTTTAAACATTATATGTAGAGAAGTTGCAACACTTAATTCTTAATAAATACAACACCAAATGATAGATTACTTGAATTATTATTATAATTGAAAGTAAAACCAAAAACAATATTAGCAGCATTGAAAACCAAATTGATATAAAAAAACAAATGAAAATATTTGAAGAACAAAATTAAAGGAAAGATGCAAAATTATTATTATCATTATAAGACACTATTAGACTATCAAACACAATATAACTTAATGTATTATTTTCTTTCTTATTTGCCTAAAAAACTTTTAATTATTTAGTTTTTTTATATATTCATTTTATAATGAATAAGACGTTGAAAATAATAATAATGATTATTTTTAATATATTTTTTCTTAAAAATATATTAGGATAATTATATATTTAGATATTTATTTAATATTAATGCATTAAAATATATAAAAGAATAAAGTAAGAATTTTTTTTAAATCTCAAATTAATTTAATATCAATGTTCTAAAATACTTTTAATATAATAATATCAACAATAAATTTTAAAAAATAAAAAAATATATTTTAAATTCTTTTAATTAAAAATCGTTTTACATTAAAAATATATCAAACCACATGTAGACAAAACAGATAAAAAAAAACACAGAGATAACAGATCACTAATAACATTACATTCATTATAAGTACATAAAAGAGGGTTTCAATCTCATTTCACTAAAGTTAAACCTACTTTGTTTTTTTAACACAAGTTGAATTTAATACAGAAATAAATAGCAATAAAAATTAAAAGTCAAAACTAAAAGTATAGATATAAAAAATATGAACAAAAAATAGAATCATCCCAAAAGGACTGAAAAAATAAAAAGATAAAAACTAAACCAAAAAAATAAAAGAATAAAAACTGAAATACAAAACAAAGAATTACATACAAGGTGGTAAATGGGTCGTTGATAATGAAAGGAGAGCATATACAGTGCTTTCATTAACTAGAGATTTTTGTATAGAAGAGGAAAACATTCCACCCCGTGAAAATCCTATTGAAGAGAAATAAACAAGACAACGAGGATCATCCGTGTTTCCCAAACATTAATAACAAGGAAACAACTGGAGAAGCCATGCCCGGCTGATTCTATGTAGGGAAATGAGAGAATATTTCCAGGACAACGGTAAAAAACACAAGGGGGATGAGGATGGCTGGCACATTTGCATCACTAACCATCACACGTCAAAATTGGCACAACTGTCACTTCGTTTCTTGCATGTCCTCCTCAGTTTTCCAGACGACATCATCAAGGCAGGTTGAAAGGTGTTTATAGAACTGCAGAAGACGAAAAATATAATCAAAATGACAAGCAGGAACTGTTCTGGTTAAGCAACAGGTAGCGTTGCAGGAAGGAGAATCATCCAAGGAAGCTGTACCTTATGGAACTCCAAAGTGTCTCCTTTTGCTTTACGCACCTCAACCATATGAAGCGAGGGTGCCATTTGATAGGTCCCAGAAATTTCCCGGATAATTTGTAACACAAGTATTTCTCTTAGGGTGAGAAACAAACCACAATTTACTGAATAATTCTCTCCTTCATTCTTCATTCTTGTTTGCTTTAAATAAGCAACACTCACGTACACTTATGCAGCAGTTTTAGGGAATTCAATACACGTAACTGAAATACTTAATGAAAGAAATAACTTGCAGTAAAGGACTGTAACTGAAATGCATAATAAAGAAATTAACATGCAGTAACGAATGACAATAAAGACTTCCACTTCGCACGATCTCCATTACTCCTTCTCTGCTCATTATTGTGATGTCCACTATACCAGATACTTGGGATTTGGCTTTATGATCCTTGTTGATCGTGGTCTCTTAACAATACTCCCCTCCCCCAGTGGACACTTGTCCCCAAGGTCCACACCAGGAACTGGGCAAGCAGAGTCTTGGTAGTCTCTCAAGTGTAGTCTTTGTGATCCATTTCCAGTAACTGCAGGTCACTGTTATCTGCACCTCGCACATCCCCCATATGCCCCTCAAGCAGTAGTAATTGGGGACCCTGACATTTATGTCCCACTGTGAACCTTTCATTGCAGTTGAAACAGAGACCTTGTGCCCTCCTCTTTTGCATTTCATCCCAAGGCAGACGTTTGATTGATCCCGGAGTAGCCGGGGCTACACGGTTAGCTGGTGGAAAATTTAATGGAGCACTTGCAGGTGGAAGCCTCAAGAACCGTTTCTGTCGTGTGAGCTGGTCATCTCTCATCTTTGCCAAATTGATGACATCTTTAAGGGCTTGTGGCTTAAACATGCGAATCCCATCTGCAATTTCAGTATTTAGGCCACCCATGAATGTTCCCACCAACGCCTTTTGTGTCCATCCATTCACCTTGTTGCCAAGCCTCTCGAATTCACGCTGGTAGTCCCTTAATGTTCCTAGTTGCTTGATTCGGGACAATGCCTCATCAAAATCTTCACATGTTGAGGGGCCGAAACGTGCCCACAACTCTTCTTGAAATCTTTCCCACGAAGCCACCTGTCCTTCTACTTGTAGTATTTTGCGTAACCATTGCCACCACTGGTTGGCCTCACCCTCCAAGTGATACGCAGCCATGGTCACCTTCTGGTTTTCTGCAGTTGATTGATATTCAAAATATTGTTCCACACGATTGAACCATTCAGTGGGATCATCCCCTGAAAATCGTGGAAAATCTAGTTTGGCTGTCTTGGATGAGACGATTTGTCGACCACCGTGGTTGCCTTCATGTTGATGGTTGCCGTGATTGGCATTCACCTGATCTGTCAGCAGTGTATTTGTGAGTCGAGTGAGAGCTTCCTCCAGATGGTGAAGTTTGTCATTCATCCCCATCTCCATTCGATGTAGCCCTTCTTGAACCGAATTCAATTCTGACTCCAAGTGCTCAATTCTCTCTTTGTTAGTTCCCATTTAACCTGGCTCTGATACCACTGATAGGTCCCAGAAATTTCCCGGATAATTTGTAACACAAGTATTTCTCTTAGGGTGAGAAACAAACCACAATTTACTGAATAATTCTCTCCTTCATTCTTCATTCTTGTTTGCTTTAAATAAGCAACACTCACGTACACTTATGCAGCAGTTTTAGGGAATTCAATACACGTAACTGAAATACTTAATGAAAGAAATAACTTGCAGTAAAGGACTGTAACTGAAATGCATAATAAAGAAATTAACATGCAGTAACGAATGACAATAAAGACTTCCACTTCGCACGATCTCCATTACTCCTTCTCTGCTCATTATTGTGATGTCCACTATACCAGATACTTGGGATTTGGCTTTATGATCCTTGTTGATCGTGGTCTCTTAACAATCTGATAGAACAGTGAGTTAACACCACAAAATGAATGGACTCTGGCAGTATTAATGAGTTTCATTTTAAGTTTGTCACAGACCTCGGTAGCGACATTAAGGTTTCCCTTTCTCCCAGCCTTCACTTTCTTAAGCCGCATCTGAGAAAGACAAGGATTCATTTACTTCAGCCAAATGAGTAACGAATATTTCATGCATTTGTTACCTTGTAGTTTTTCTTGTGCACGTCAAAACCAAGGGGCTTTGCAGCTTCTTCGATCTTGTGAATTATTTCACTGGCAGGGCATTTACACGTGAGCCTTGTTTCCCTCTTGAATTCCTGCAGCAAGTCACGTAGCATACAGGTTTCGGTATTTAATGGAATCCCAACAAAAGTGACAATATTGTAAACCTATCATGTGGTCTATCAGCTGCAAAAGACATCCTTGTTTTAAACCCGCAGTTGCCGTCAGGTAGACAAGGCGACTTTGCTGATAATGCAGAGTAAATACTGTTTTCATAACATGGACTTCTATTTTCATAGTCCAATATAATCTATCACTGTAGTTAACAAAGCTGGATATCTCTAATTGTCCGAGAGGAGCTTCGAGGAATAATATAAAAAACCATTTTCTTGTTGACACCTTGAATAATATACATATTGACTTAACTAGAGTCTTAATAAATTAAGAGATCCTGGATTGTTTAATACTCTAAAACATTGATTAATCCCTTCATGGGTATCATATGTATCATCGATTCCTTCACCGATTTTGCAAGTTGATATATCTCTGAAATATTCAAATGAGAAGGGAAATAAGGAAAAACATACAGTTTCACAACCAAGCAGACACAACAACAAAGATAAACACTCTCTCCCCTGACTACCAGACCATATCAGGATAATAATGCAACAGTTTGTCACGATCATCTCTTACTTCCACGGAAGCAGAAAGCTAATGCTTTTTTGTACTAGAATGAGGACATGCATTGTCCAACAGGAATAGAACAATTCAGACTTTAAAGTTATAGCATAAATGAAAGGCTTTTCAGCAAACAAACCTGTTCTCCGTCAAACAAATTCCCAAGATTTAGCCCTTTAGACATTGAAATTAACTCAAACGCATTCATAGCTGTTGGTTGCTCTTCTTCCTTTTTCTCTGTTACATGGTTTTCCTGTTTCAAAGACTGTATGCATTAAGAAACATCACTGTTAAGAAGTACAATAAATTGTAAGAGTTAATTCAGATTGTGCTTCTTTTTTTCAGGTACAAAAACAAAACAATGATCTTGAACTCACTTCTGAGTCCTTAAAAACAGCCTCAACATCATCCAAGTTGGTGTCCTCTTTCTCTTCAAACACAGGAGTCTTATAACCTTTCTTAAACCATTCATCTACCAGGATTTTAGAGAAGGTGATTCGCTGACATTAAAAACAAATAGTTAATTGAGAAAATTATAAAACAATATAAAGTTTTGATTAATGTTAATTTTTTTGTTGTATGGAGGCCAATATAAGTATTTTAAGCCCGGCTTGTTTGGCATTCTTACAATAGCAGGTCTAATAGAATGAGCTTCACATATAATAAGAAGCAAGATTTGACCTAGGTAATGTAAACATCATGGCACTTTATACACACCACTTGCAGATTAGAGAAGTTGTCCAGGCATCCTAATGAAATCCACTGCAGTAACAATCTTTCAGTGTTCCGATTCTGCGACCTGACCAAATCTCTAGAAGATCCAATCTCAGTTACACAACGTTCACATGCCCAGAGGGAAGCCCTTTACATGATGTTTGTATTTAAAGTTGGATGAGACAAATTAGCATGATAACTGGATAGGCTCCATTGTCCAACAACAATACTATGACAGCATTGGGATCTAATGAGGCAAAAGCATCAGAGCAGTTATTCCTTGTGCCAATTGTGATGAAAACAAATAAACACAACTTAAAATGCACTTGCCATTGTTTGCAGTGATTCATCATATATAATTTTCTGGGATTCATTTTGATTCGCTTACTTTTAAAAAAGAATGGTCAGCCACTAGTTAATGTAGAAATCCTTTCTTTTTACTCCATTCTAAGATGCAGGAAATGCGTCCAGGCAAGGAATGATAGTGAAGCATAACTACTTACAGTCATAGGGTTCGGATCCAAGATTCGAGCTATCAATTTCATGGCTCCAAAAGAGAGCCAAGGGGGGCAAGTAAATTCAGCTGCTGAAATCTGCATATGGTAGTGAAGTGAAAACCAGAGGACAGGGGAAAGGAGAGAACAATTCTATCATATTTGTAAAATGCTCACTTTTCTATACAGGTTCATAAGATTAGAATCATCAAAAGGCAAGTACCCTGCTAGCAATACAAAAAGTATCACTCCACATGACCACAAATCTGCAGTAGCCCCATCATAACCTCTATCATTAAGAACCTAAACAGCAGTACCGAAAATAATTAGAAGCGCCAAAGGCTTAAAAGGTAACATGTATGGCTAAGAAAAACGGCATAAATACAGCCATCCACACCTCAGGAGCAACGTAATTTGGAGTTCCACAAGCTGTATGAAGCAAGCCATCATCCTGCCAAATAAACCTGTTAGTAAGAAACATATCATTTCCACTTAGAAAAATAATTCACATGGCACAAGCCCACAAACAAATGCATTCTGATATTCATAACTGCCAGGCAATAGTTCTTACTAGGTTATTTCATGCACTATTGCTGCAAGCTTGAATCATTTTTTTTTTAAAGTAAACAAATAAAATCTAGATCATCGAAAGTTTTTTGGCATGTATTTTACTTAATACAATGGGTCAAACTTAAAAACTCTTTGTTTAGCCTATATTTTAAATTAAGTTGTGTGGTTTCCCTGCCTTGACCTTGTTGACTTGGTATTTTCAAAGGAAAAAAAATCAAAACAAAAAAACCAGGTTAACCTAACCCTAATCAACTGACAGAATTCACAATCCGAGTTATACTCCACTGCGTTGAAAATTATTTTTTTAATTTTATTATATGATTAAAAATACAAAAACTGATTTACCATTAACCCTTTACTATAGAATAAAATCCAATGAAACCCCACCATTAAATGATGGGAATGGAAACAAATCAAAAGAAAAATAAACAAAGGGCTAAAAAATTATACATAAAAGGCCAATAAAAAAAATCTAGGATGCACGGGTCTAATTGGCCCAACATGGCTAAGCTTGTTACAAAATGAACCCAAGCGCATGGGCTTGAGATAGGCCCACATGCTTGGGCCAATAGTTCTTTTCTTTCTTTTTTTGAAAAACAGACAGCAAGTTATCAGCAACGACATACGATTTATCATCTTCATCCTAGAATCCCTAGCAAGATATGGTTGGAAAATTAGGGTTTTGCCTGAAAACATAACACCTTTCAAAAAAACATAATCAAACCCTTTAATGCGTCAAATAACTCATAAATGGGTTGAAAAATAACAATTAACCTGAAATGAAATGATAAAACTTTCTAAGTCCAAAGTCAGATCTACTATTTCAGTCAAGGTAAACACCACAATGGAACTCATCTCATTTAATAAAGCCCTTTGACACTAATCAATATTTTCAGTGGTCGTCATCAGTGTCAACCAACCACTTTATCTCTACTCGGTGTTTGCATGCGAGCTTCTCTCTCCTCTCTCTAGCTCAAAGACTGAAAAACAGAGAAAATATACTTCTGACTTACATTTTAGTTCTCTATCTTTAAATTATGTATTTTGACCATAATTTCAAGCCTAATTTCTTCTACTTAGGCTATGCTACAGAAGGGCATTGAAAGAAAGAGAGTTTAAAAATGAAAAGAGAGAGAGAGAAGAGAGTAACTTGGTTCAGTGCTCATAAGAACAATGAAACCGCCCCAAGTTGGTTGAGTTATTTTGTTAATGTTAGGATTAATTTCAGTCAGCCCTGACTACGCTCTAGAATAAAGATAGCACAAGCAGATTCCTTGTTCATAACCTTCAGTATAGCCCAGCCTGCTTATTTTGAAGCCATGAAGCTGACACTGATCATAATCGGAATCAACTGTCTATTAATAAGACCTGAAGATTTGATGGTGGTTACCCTGACTTGCTGGGACAGCGCACTCAATCCAAAATCTGAAACTTTGAGGTTCCCATTAGCATTCAACAGCAGGTTTTCTGGCTGCGACACCCAATAAAAAGCAACAAGAGATTGAAGTTTATCAGGCAGCTTATGGTTCCTGACATGAACAGAATATACAAACCACTCATCTGCAATTTACAGGGTGATTTACCTTAAGGTCTCTGTGAAAAACACCCCTGCTGTGGCAATAATCCACTGCATTGATAAGCTGGTGGAAATATCCCCGGGCTTCATCTTCTCTCATCCGTCCATGGTTTACCTTCGTCGAATTTCAACAGAAAATATTACATTCAAGGAAATGCTCCATGATTGGTATGAGTAAACTTCCAGTTCTTCCAAATTGTAGCTCCAAGGATTGCATTATTGTAAGAAAAACAAGCACTGACAATTATAGTAAGATCGTAATTGTCGATGACAAGGAGGCTACGTGCAGGACTGGCATTAACAGGTGTATAATAAATTTCTAGTAGCTGTAACAGCATCCAATATGTAGTTACCACTCTACCAAGGATAAACTAGAGAACATTATAGCAATAGCACAGCTTACAATTTTGTCAAAAAGCTCTCCCCCGGTAACAAACTCCAAAACTATAAATATCTTTGTCTTGCTTCCCATCACCTGGAAATCAGCAATTCTTATCTTACAAGGCTTAGACGAATATCTATATCATATAGTATTTTAAATAACATAGAATTAAGACTGCTACTGATTTCTAAAATACAGTTTAATAGATTGAGGCTAGAATATGCAAAAAGATCGCATGGTCAAACCAAACAACTATTCCACAAAATAAATGTCATTTCAGATAAGTTTTACAAGCATGCTCTATTTAGTCACTTTTTCTATATGGACAGTCCTTCCTCCATTCTTCACAGCGATGCTAGAACTTAAAACTTCTATGATAAAATGGGGATTACAGGATGCTGAGAAAAATTACTCTATAGTTTTAGCCAAATGCATTTAAGAAAAGATCCGGAAATTCCGATGTTGCTCACATTTCGCAGAGACGGATGTAAAGGAGGACTAATTTTACAGATATTGCTAACAGCTTGTAGGGTATGTTTGGTAACGCGGTGCACCGAGTTACCAAACACATATGTAATGCAACGATGCTGAAAACTAAAAGAGAAACCTCATATAATCGAACAACATTTGGATGCTTGATACGCTTCATTGTTGCCACCTCCCGCTTGATCTGTAAGAACACAAGCAACATTTTAGAAATCTAAAGGGATCATTTAAGTTCTTCTGACAATATTGGAACACCTTTTATGGTGGTAGCATATATATAATAAAAGAATTTCCCAGGCCCAAAAGGGGGGAAATAAGACAAAAGCTTTCAAGTGCAGGAGAAAGTAATTAAAACACATAGAGAAAGTATATTGTATCAGTTTCTCTTCAGACGTGTGAAGCTGTGAGAACCAAACAGTTTTACAAGAAAAGAATCGACTAACCAGACCTGCTCAGCCATTTTGTGTTTGAGAACCTTCTCTTTATCAAGGATCTTCAGAGCCACAGGTTCCCCTGTCTCAGAATTCCTTGCAAACTTTACTTTTGCAAATGTTCCTTCACCAATTGTTCTTCCCATTTCAAACTTACCCACTCTACGCTTAGTTTTAGGTTGACTCATGCTTAGTTTATGGGCTCAATGTGGTTATTATCCTTGAAGTTTGCAAGCTCTCAACTCTTCCTGAAATGCACAAGAAAGTGCAAGTGTCAGATCAATAACAGTCATAAATCTCAACAAACATGGAATTTATTGAGCATATCCCCAGGTCAAACTTTATGATCTGAAATGGTCAACACCTGGCAGGGTCTGGATAATTTTAAGGTTTTCATTACATATTCTGGAAAGTACAGCAATCAAGAACTGAAATGAACTTTTTTTTCTTAATCTTCATGCTGCTGCACATCACAAATAACATAATTATTCCCACAACTTGCTTTCAAAAACTGATGATGTATTTTTTAAGCCTCAAGCAATTTCGTAATTGATTAAAAACCCACGATCAGTTATTCTATCATTGGAAGTCTCTTGTGTATGGGAAGACTGCAAATTTTTACCATCCCAATCAAATCCCCTTCCATAAAGTATAGCTCAATTGCAAATTAAAATGGACCTCATCACAAGGGGGCGATTGAATATAGCGAGTCAATCGTTACAAAGAAACAACAAAAAATAAAAATGACAAGCAACGTGAACACAAGAAACTTACTGCATGATAGACAAAAAACGCAAAACTATGCAGAAACATCTGCAACAAGAACCTAATAAGAAAGCAAACAAACTATATTAAGGTGATTGAAGCCAGCGAGATGCTAGAAAACACTCTTCGTGATAGTCAATTTACCACTACAACGACTGATCAGATTGCTACAACATAAACCAGAATCAGACCAGAAATAAAACCCAGAAAGAGGAGGCGAACAAAAAAACAAGAATTCAAGTTGAAAGCTTGAAGTGGGAAAACAAAGAGCATATAAATGTCTTCACCAATTACGACAGAAACAGTAGAGATAACCAAATCAAGATTATGTGAATTAACCTCAAACCCAACTGCTCCCAGAGCCACCAACACGCCCACAGAAATGGTAATTTATACCAGAAACAGCTCAGTAGTCAATCAATGACTGCTTATATAAGCCCCTATATGAATACTTTATAGTTAATAATTAAAAAATAAAAATTGAATTTAAAAAACAAAAAAGAATCTCTCTCAAACGCCATATTAAAAAGAGAAAAGAAAAAAAATAAAAGGACTATAGCTGAAGTTCAACAAACTCAAACGAACTCGAATTTCTTGCCAACTTTACAAATTCCCACCTCTGAGAACAAAAACCCAAATCAAGTTTTACAGGAACCAACATATTTAAAAGCGAGGATTGGATCTTTTTTTATAAAAGAATTAGACTAAAAGAACTCTCTTTTAGTAGTGATAAAAAGAAGCAAGCTTTTAGCTTTGAAGAGAGAGAGAGAGTCAGCAAAACAGTCAAAGACCAGGTTCAAAGCAAATTCAACGTAGGAAACATATCTTACACAACGGATAAAATGATAATTAAAATAATCAAGGATTAAAAGTGGTTTGAGAGAGAGAGAGAGAGAGGTGTTATACTTGAGCAAGGTTTTGTAAATGGTGATTGAGAGACAGAGAGATCAGCAGGAAAGGCTGTCAATTCTTTCTCTTGAGATGACCGTAAGAAAGTAGAGAGAAAAGCGAAGGAAATGGAAATGAGTGGAAGCTTTTTGATGAGTTACAGTAAGTTTGTTGATGATGATCACATGCCCTTCAACCAGACAAATAGTAGCCTGCGACTCTGTTTCTTGTCTTAAGTATACTACCACCCTCATTTTCTGTTTCTTGTCTTGATTATACTACCACCCTCATTTTTCTTCCAAGTTACAGCTTATTTTGCTTGGATATACAAATAATTTAAAAGTACTTTAACTGTTTAAATAAATAAATTTTGCTTGGATACAGGAATGGAAGGGTTTTGTTTTCGGATCACTTAATATAAACTAACTTAATTCACCTCCTTGTCCTATGTTTTTTTAGTGTATATTTTATTTTAGAAAAATAAAATAAAATAGAAGGCTGCCCCCATTTGAATTGTTGCTGTGGCATTTGAGTTGAGACTAGTGGTTGAACTGAAACTCCAGCAAACATTCATTCCATGAGTCTTTTTTTTTCTTTTCTTTTTCAATTTCAAACTATTGCCACTTGAGCAAACCTCATTTCCTCGTTCCTTATCTGTGTCGTTGGTGTGGCTGTCTAGTTTCTGCCATGTTTTAGAAAACCTTCGGTTCATATCCTCTTTTGTGATTTGTACTCTCTGGGGACGATGGCATTTGTTTTGGTCGTAAAGTCCATCTCCTCCCATTACTCGCGTCACGTTTGGTACCATTTCACTCCCAGGCAACAAATATTGTATTTGTAGCTATAAAATATATTAAAATAACTAGATAAATCATTGTAGTCATCATCCCACCCAGATCTTTATCTTTTCTTTTTTTAACCATACTTTTGGATTTTTATCGAACAAATTCCTGCCCTATACAAAAACGAAGACAGTACACAGAACTCCAGAGAAGGCTCTTGCAGGTTAAAGTGCTTTACAAGGGTGTAACACTTCATCCTGCGTAGGACTCACCTCATGCACTGGACTGGAATTGGTTCTATTTCTCTTTTATCATGCTCCAGGCCTAAGGGAGAGGTCTGGCGTTCAATCTACTGAATTATGATTACGAGAGTTCGTTTTTCGAAGTAAAAAATAATAATTTAAAACTAAAATAAAAACATTTTTTTTAAATAATGTTGAAACACCATGTAAAACGACCAAGTGTAGCAACATTGAATTAAGCTTATTTGCCCTCATTCCTCGTATAAAGATTCATGTCGATCGTACGTAGATCTATAGTCAGTGAGAATAGAATATCATACTACCATTAAAATATATATATATATATATATATATATATATATATATATATTAAAATTTAATTTCTTTTCTCCTAGATAGAAACTCCACAAAGTGAATCGAGGGAGAAATACCATACAATTAAGGCCCTCGGAACAAGCTTTTTTCTTTTTCGTATAAAAAAAAATAAAAAATAATCATTGAATGATTGTGCTACTTGGCATTTCATCAACGATTTATTTATTTTCATTTGAGTGACTCATTCTGGGTTCTTTACTCTATTAGTTAGTATGATAAATCATGGGACTCTTGTGTTATATTAAGCCTTAATACTTTCTCAAGTCTCCATGCTCACTTCTTCTTTGATTAATTCTAACTATAAATATACTTTATACTTTAGTTTTGATATAGATAGGAAGGATCATTTCACATATATAAGTATTATTCTTGCCAGCCCTAAATCCCCACTTCATAGCAAGCTAGCTATACAAATGGGATTTGATCGGGGTATTCCGTTCATTATGGATGGTTTAGAAATCTGGAAAAGACAAAGGAAGTAACAACTAAATAGCAAAACATTACTTTCTTCATTTTAACATGCAAACCTCTCTGTGATTATAGATATCAATCAGGGTTTTTCTCATTATACAAGAAGATTATAGATCTTATGCATACTATTTTCTAACAAGGTAGGAAGACTTATTTTTTGGTGAGAATACATCTAATATAGAAAGCCAAAGAAAAATCTCTGAAAGGTACTGATACTGTTGTAAGCCAATTACTTATCAACTTGCTGTTCATCTGTTTAATGTTATAGATGCCCAAAATGCAACACAACACCCAGTTCCCCCTACCTATCTTAAGCACGCAAGCCACATGAGCCTCCTCACAATTCAGCAATCCATTATTATAGCTTAAGATACTGACATAGAAGCCAAAGGCCAGCAACAGCAACAGCAATGTGAAAATAAGAAAGGAGAAAAACAAACAAATGAACAGTAAGGCTTGGATTTTTCTCAGTATCAAAATTATCAGTAAGCTATATATTTATACATTCTCTACTCGCATTTTTCTTCTTCAAAATGAATCGCTGTTAAAACATATTACTCATTTATGAACCGACTCAGCAGCAACTTCTCTGACACTCAGGCCTCACGAATGAGAGGAGAAAAAAATGCTCTTGAATCCAATACTGGTATAACCAGAGTGCCTCACTTGGCGGGAAATCGCACAGCACTACAATCTCAAGACACCCGGTTGCTGACAGTTTGATAAAGAGACCTAAGCTGTGTGTTCCATTTCTCAATAGCAGTATACTTTCTCATTCCCTTTGACCTGCATGACATTTGACAGTGAGGAAGATGGTTGGCTGTAGTAAAAGCCCAGCATTTTTGTATGGATGTAATGGAAATGCAATTTCAACGGCAAAGCAGACAGTAGACCAGGGAAGAAATAAAGGAGAAGAAGCTTTACCTGTCACCACGCTCTAACAGCCGGTTAACTTGATCAATGTGTCCATCAATGCGATTATCCAATATCAGTGAAACCAACAGCTGTTCAACATCTTTTTCTGGCACGTTGAGCTCCTGCCAGTCAACATAATTTATAAGTTCACAGGGAATAGAAGTTTCTTACGAATATATGACTATAAAATCTCGATCCAGTTAAAATTCTCAGTTGAGTTTTAAGATCCTCAGAAATAACAGCACTAAAACTTAAACATCAGTGTTGGCAAAAAATAGTGCATCAGTAAGAAGAAGCCATGACCTTCACCTCTGATATGAAAGGAATCCTGATTCTTGTATATGGTTTAATAAGTTTGAGCAGAACTTGAGTTCTCACATTCTTCAATAGATCTTCAATATAATTTCTTATGAATAGATCATCCATTATCGTCCTTCTGTTACTCTGAAGAAAGCTCAAGGAACAACTTAAATGTAAGCAGTGGAAAAACAGAAAGGTTTACCAGTGCGTAACGTTATAAATCCCATCAGAATACATTATACCTTGAGGATTTTCTCAAACTCCAATATTTCATTTCGTTGATATGCAGCTATGAGATTGGTCATCGCCAAAATCTCAGGGTCATTTTTATATCTGAAGAGTAACATACATTAGAGAATGCACAAATGAGCTGGAGAGGAAAATATAAGAACAGTCTTGAATTGTAGAGCAATAAATATTATAAAAGTACTTACGGTTTTGCCTCTTGACCATCAAATGGATTTACTTCAGATTCCATCAGCATATTAGCTAGAACTAGGTATCTATCATCCATGATGATTAGACGGTTAGATGATGATAAAATGGCATAACAGCAGTTCTCATCCAGGCAGAAATCTCATTGGTGATGGACTATTGATGCAATGTAAAGGCACCCCCCCCCCCCCCCCAAAAAAAAAAAAAAACCCAAATTTCGATCCACATTTTGTTACTTTATACTTGTATCCAGATGTTGTCAATTAGTATGGCACACCTTGTAAAGTTCTTTTCCATATCTGGATTTTAGGTGAGTTATACAAATTTGTAACTTCAAAGCTTATTTCCAATTGGCAGGCAGCGAAGTGGCATAAAATATCTTGCATCCATTGTCTCACTCAATAAACCAAAATTTGCAGGTAACAAATAGGACAACAGGATGAGAAGTGACGTAGCTGAACCAGCTAGTAAGCAGAGACTATGATGAGTCAAGGTAGGTGATACCAAAACAAACTAATACTTTGAGGGATGGAGAGAAGATAATGACAGGTCCAAATATAAGATTTTTTTTAAATAAAAAAAAGCACTAGAAGAAAAGGCAGACATACTTTAAGCACTGTATGCGTCTCTGGTTTCCAGCTTCATCATAGTTCTTAAAAGCTTCAAAAAAATCTGTCGCTGCCTCAGCCCATTGACGCTCTGCCATATGCATCTTCCCTCCACATTCACGGATTATTCCCATTATCCTTGGATGTGGAATTGCTGACTTGATAGCCAGTGCCTTTTGGTATAATTGCTGGAAAATTTCATGAGTAATTTACGTGAGAAAATCAAAAGAAACAAATCATCATGAAAAAAAAATGTTAAGTCAACCAAACTGAAATACTATAGTGTGGATTGTGAAATTAAAACAGCAATACTAACAATAATATGACTCTCGACAGCCTTTATGTTTCATTAAAAAAAGGCAAAATATTGGAATGAGAAATCCCTAATGAAAGTTAGTATATACTCCAAGAAGGCTACCAAAATTGAATTACATTAACAGAGAAACCACATACAAGGCATGTGTATATTGAGCTTAGTATCAACATCATATCTTGGGAGGGCAAAACTGAAAATAATAAAAAACCCAATGCATTTTATGTTTGAATTCTACAAACAACATGAAATCCTACTCAATCTGGTTAACATACAAGGCGGAGATCACTCCCATTGCAGTTTTTCTGATTTTCCTAGAAAAAAAAAATACTGTATTGACTGGTTACATGGATATGTCACAAACTTCACAAACACATACCGTCAAAGCACTCAGGTAAAAAAAAAACTCAGGGATAGAAAATAGTTCAATCATACATATTTGTTTAACTGGTATTAAACTCCCAAGGAGATTAGGAAAGCTCAATACAATTATTATTGTATAGACTATATCATCCAATTCTAAATACACAAGCAGAAGCACAAACTAAATACAGGGAAATTCTTACCTTGAGCTTTTTGTTATTCTTAGTTTCAGTATACATTTGAATCTCAATTGCATAGACTTCCAAAAGTTGGCTACCTTTCTTCTGATCATCTGTGCCATCTTCTCTTTGACAAGATTTGTGGAGTTCCTTCAGAATCTGTCATGTACAATGAATCAATTATATAACCAGTACTGCAGATAAAAAGGAAAGCTAGGGAATGAATTAGACAAGGTACCTTGCTCATCCGCCCATATTCACCCATATCAAACCAAATCTTGCAAAGCTTAAGATTTGTCTTGAACCAAAGTCTCTGTATAGCAAGAGAACAACGTTAATGACATAAAGGGTGCTAAGAGGATTACAGTGAATAATTCCAACCTCATTCTTTGCCTCTTCAAGAGCCTTCAAAGTGGTCTGATAAAACTCTTGTAGGAGACCAAAGTTCTGGCTAGCTGATCCAGAAACAAAGTCCATAATATTGTTTATACATTTCTCACTGTAATTTCGAGTCACTGCTGATTTGATGTATGTTAGCATCTCCCTATATGCTTCCATCATTTCTTCATATTTCCCCAATCGATAATAAAGCTTAACTGTTTGTTTTAATGCTTTGAATCCCCTGGTAACAAGAAGATTTTACTTATTTTCAAATATTAGCTTACAGAAATAAATAATTATTATTGAGCAGACATACAAAACTAAAGCAGTTTATGTCTCATATGAACAAAGAAACAATTTTAATAGCAGTACCAAGTTGAAGGCTATTAGCTACTTTCATGTCACCTCTCCAGCTGTGTAAAAAGCATCGACAAAGCATTTTGAAATGTAAAGAATATTGACAAATATTAGCAGACAAAGGAGGAAATGTGACTGTCCCTTTATCCACTCATGCCATTCCCCTTTAAGACAACGTTTCAACTCCCTCTATTGTCAATTAGACTGAGGCACATTAAACTGCAATGATTTATTAATATTAAGTGAGATAATACATGCATGCATGACATATATGCACCTGTATATCACACACTTATACATGTAAAGCCAATTGGTCCCCGTAAGGAAAAGAGTGTCTATCATGTTAATCTGGATACTACTTGAATGAACTCTCAAAGTGAAACCACTTAAAAATACAGCTTCAAACCCATAATACCCCTGTACAATTATGTATAGTGAATTAGATTTTAGCAAGTAATTCTTTAGCCAAATCATCCACTTGTCTGCTAGCTACAGAAAGCTAATGCTACACAAAGATTCACTGTTGTAGAGATCAAGTGCAAGAACCACATTGGTTAAATAGGACAAGATCAGCAAAACTTAAAATTATGCTGATTTTCCATATCAACCAAATCTTAATTGCGGAAAAAATGTTTGCAACCTTGATTTGCATATCAGATCCTCCATACTTCCAATGAAGATTATCTACCTTAGAAAATTCAATTTGACACGAGAGGGAGAGAGTGAAAGGTGAAACTGAGAGCCACATGATCAAAGTAATTATAGCAGAGTCGAAAGTGTTAAGTAATACATTCTGCAGATCCAATTTCATTAACAAGACAGTTGAGAATTACTCACCATTCTGCCTTCTCTGGTTCCATGCTAACTACTTCAGCAAAACCTGCAAGTGCTCCTTCTGGGTCCGTTTCAACCAAACCTTTGTGTGGCAACAATGAAGAGGAAAAGGAAAATTACAACAGATACAAATGCATAAATAAGAGCAACTGACGGATTGACTACATGAAAACTTCCAAACACAAACCTGCTAATGAATATAAAAAACCCATGCAACGAAGTCTTTCAACCAAGAAAACAAATCATATATGACTACTACAATCAAATATAACAATGAGAGTAGAGAAAACAAATCATGACTCGAAATACAACAATGACAAATACAAAGCATACAGCCACTACTTGTTTATCTATGTCCAGGCCAATGACAGTTCCTGACTAGACAGTCTTTTAAAACCAAAAATCCATTCTAATCCCACTCGCTCAATTTAAATCCGAAAGCACCCAAAGAAACATCCTAAAGGTCATCACTTCAAAAGCACCCAACCTGTTTGAGCCAACCTAGAAAAAAATGGGTTTGTTTTCCCTTTTCAAATCAAATCCGAGCCCAACTTGAAAAAAAGAGAATAAAAAACAATAATTTGCACAAATAATCTTCAACAAGCGATATCACCCTTTCTCGTAAAACCATAAAAACACATTATCGATTATCAGTGACAACACTCGATTTTGCACCAAATAACAATACATAAATGGATATATAAGGACCCATATAATATATATATATATATATATATATATATATATATATATATATATATATATATAAAGAAAGAAAATAAAGAACCTTTAGAGTTGTAATATTGATTCTCAATATCAACATCCTGTTCCTCAGGCTCTTCGTCTGAGTACTCGAACCCATAATCCTCCATATCTGCATCTGAAAATATAGTCGCAACAATTAAGAATAAAACAAAAAAGAACAAAGAAAAACAGAATTTATTTATGGGGTTTTGATAATCAGGTGAATTTGATGATATAAATCTGAAAAAAAACACCTGAACCCATTGTTGATGGGGCAGAAAATCTCGACTCTACGTGTTCTTACAGAAAAGAAAGGTATAAGTTTTTGTTCGATTCTCTGAAGACCCTGGAAAAGGGTCTAGGGCTTTTTAGGTGTGTGAACTGATGAGATTCTTCAAAACATTATTGTATAGATAGCTACCGAGGATCGTATTGAAATATTTTAACGTCAGCACTACATGTGAAATCCACTTATATATATAATTAAATTTAACAAATTAGTTTCATTTAATTATATAATAATAAACTCTAAACTTTGAAAGTGCGGACGGATAACTCAATTCTTATACCAATTAACAATAGGGGGGGGAGGGGGGGCATAGCTCTCCACACATTTCACATCGGATTGTTTTTGTTTTTGTTTTTTTCCCAGCATCAATGCATTTTTTTCCTCTGCTTTTTTGCTATAGTTTATTTTTGTTTTTTTTCCTGTTATATTTTTTTTATTTCTTTTTTCACTTATATAGTTTTCTTTTATTTTTTATAATTGAGGTATCCGGACCAGTATAAGTACACCATGACTAATCCTTGAACCTAAGGAGGGGGAAGGACATAGCTCTCCACACATTTTACATCGGATTGCTTTTGTTTTTTTTCCAACAACAGTGCATTTTTTTCTCTGCTTTTTTGCTATAGTTTTTTTGTTTTTTCCGTGTTTTTTTTCTCCTAAAACATTTTCCTGGTTATATTTTTTTTATTTCTTTTTCCACTTAAATTTTTGTTTTGTTTTGTTCTTTAGTGTCTGGGTGAGCTTAAACGCACCCTGACTAATTCTAGGATCCAATTTTTTTTCTTTTTATAATCGGAGTGCTCAGACCAGCTTACGCGCACCACGACTAATCTTCATACTCATTTGTTTTACTTTGATAATCGGGGTGTCAGGGTCAGCTTTCATCAAATATATTTAGGTTTCATTTCGGTCTTCAGTCTTTTAATTTCCGGATTGATTTTAAATCCTTTAATATTTTCGGTATCAAAATTTGGATTTGTTTCAATTTTGTCCTTGGAATGAAGTTGATTATATATTTATTTTTCATTTTGACCCTTATACTTTTAATCTTTGATTTTATTTTAATTCCTTTATTTTTTTAAATATATTTATGAAATGGTTCCTATTTTTATCCATGTTTGTATGTATATACTCTTGGTTTTTGTTTTTAATTTTTATTATTTCCTATTTTGTTAAGGCTTTGTTTTTTTTAATTTTGTCCTTAAATTTTAATTTTTGTTGGTGATCATTTGAAAATTGATATTTATTATTTTTTCCCTTTTTTCTTTTTTTTTTTGGTTTTTTATTATTTGTATTTATGGTTAAAGTCAAATAATATTTTTTAAGCTAATAATTTTTTATTTTTGTTATGTCATTGATTTTATTTTTTAATTGCTTTTTTGTTAATATTTTTAGGTGTTAAATTTCTAATTATTATAGATAAGGCATTCAAAACAATGATAATGATTATTTGTAAGGTTTTTGTCGTATAAACATATTAGACTAATTATATATTTTGATTTTTTTTAATATTAACGCATTAAAATATATATAAATAAATTACCTAAGTTTTTTGAAATCAAAATCAAATTAATTAAATGTCAGTATTCTGAAATACATTTAATATAATAATATTAAGAATAAATCTTATAAAAAAAAAATTGTAACTACAACATTGGTGTCAACAATAGTATGACAATAATAATTAAAATATTAATTATATACAAAAATAGTTATAATGACAACTATAATAATTATGATAATTTTACAATCATGATAACAACAATGAGAGTAATATTCAAAATAATTCATCAGTTTCTGTTATTTTTCTTAAAAATTGACTTTTGCAACTTCTTTATGTATGATATTTTAGATTTAATATCACATAAAAAAAATTACAAAGTCACGCATAGATAAAATGGGTAGAAAAATTGTGTCAAATTGTCTACTATAAAAAAATATACGAGTCACTCACCCTATACTTTGCCATAACCAGAAATAATTTTTTTAACATGCAAACATATGTTAATGGTTTTAGATTTTTTTTTATGATGCTATATATTTGAGTGAAATAACCAGCCTATAAAACTTTTGATTATTACTGAAACAAAATTATTTACAATAATAATAATAATTGTATATGAGTTTTTTATATATTCATTTTATTATGTAAAATGTGTTTAAAATAATATCATGGTATCAAGGGTATTTTCAACAAAAAAAAATCATTTTTGTTCATAGTATAATAACCATAATACCCCTAAATAAGACAAAAACCAATAATTATTAGTGGGGATGTCCTGGTAATTTTACATTTTCAGTTCACGGTAAAATAATCTTTGTAACCTCAAATAAGACAAAACGGAAGAGTTACCTACGAGGTGTTTCAAACATTTCACATTTCACTATACATGTATAAGAGAGAGTTTCACTCTCATTTTACACTACCAAAACAAAATTTACTATATTTTTAACTCAAGTTGCATTAAATACAAATAAAAATAACAGTAAAAATTAAAGATATAAACTACGAGCAGAAGTATATAGATACAAATAAAAAATTAAGAACTATCTCAGAAGAACCGAAAAAATCAAGGGATCAAAACTAAACCAACAAATAAAAAAATAAAAACTAAAATACAAAATAAGAAACTATACGTGTTAAAACTAGATAAAAAATTAACCCCGACGGCGGAGCGCAAGATTATGGCTTGTACTATATACTAAAAGAGGTTAGAGTCAGTTACTGTAGCATATGAAACAAATCATTGTGGATTACAATAGTGTTGCTCAATTTTCGATTCGGTTTGGGTTGTTTGGTTCGCTTGTTTTCTAATATTTAGTTATTTTTGCGGAGTAAAAACAGGCGAAACACTTGTACTTTAGTGGGGAAAAAAATTGTTTTCTAAACAGGAAGGCAATGGTTGAACCCATGCCTGCGCGCCTTTTATGCATTATTTGTTTTTGCTTATAATGTTTTTTTTGTCATTTTTTACTTGCTTTTTTTATTTTATTTTCACTTATGTATTTTATTTCATTTTTCTTTCATTTGATTATTTTTTATTATTTTTATTTATTTATTTTGACTTGAGATTTTTTTTTGCTTATAATTTTTTTTCATTTTTTGTTTGTTTTTTTTGTTAAAGTTATTGATCTTTTTTTTTCTTTGATTGAATTTTTTCCCCATTATTAACGCAATAAAAATAATAATTCTAGTTTTTTTTTCTTGCTTCATCTTTTATTAATGTTTTTGATTTTTTTCCCTAGAATAATTTAATAATTTATTTAATTTAGCAATAATAGTAATGATATTTTTAGATGTTAAACATTTAATGTTGTTGTTGTTATAATAGGATGTGTTGATGTGTTTCCTTATATCAAAGCTTGCATGTATAGATGTTATATTTTATTTTTGAACTAGCAAAATCTATTAATTGTTTCATTCCCAATAATTATAAAAAATATTTACTCGGTCCGCAACAAAGAGCGGGCAATTAACTAGTTGAAATCGAAAAAAAAATACTTAATCTTAATAAAATGATCTTAGATTATTTTTTTTTGAGTTAACTCAAGTTAGCATATTAACTCATAATTTAAATTATAAGGTTATGATAACTTTATAAAAAAAAATATAAAATTTAAATTTTTAATAAATTTAATGTTGAATGATAAAATTACAAAATAAAATCAATATAAAAAAATAAAAATAAAAAGATTAGTATCAACCCGGGTTAATCTTTTAAATATATGAACCCGGTCTTGTGACCAAGATCATCTCATTAAACAATGTTTAGCTATTAATCAACCTAATGTTCAAGCATGAAATTAAAAAAATAATCAAGTTTTAAAAAATACCAAATGCAAAAAAATAACATTAAAATAAATAAATATCATATAAAATTAAAAGGGTTCGACTCCTTTCAATATTAGCTAGAGAAGTGTGGATCATGGGGGGAAATAAAAAAAGAGGAGAATGAAAGAAATGCTATAAAAAGAATAAATAATCCACATATAAAAGTTTAGACATCAAAACATAATCAAAAGAGACAAGAGAGAAATATCTTTCTTATTATGAATTCTTCTATATTCCAAAGGTGTAAAGAATACAAGACAAGTTGTCTATTTATAGGAGAAAAAATGAACTCAAGGGTTATGGAAATCCAAGAGACTAAACTCAAGAGTCATAGACATTCAATACATATGAATTTATAACACTTCCCCTTAAATGACCATGTACTTTAAAATTCAATAGAGGACTTTATATAGATACTTCAAGATCTATATATGAATACTTCAAGATTCAATAAAAACAATGTCAAATTGCCTCATTAAAACCTTGTCAAGGAAAACATAGTGGGAAAAAACCTAAGCGAAGGAAAAAGAGTACAACTTGCATTGACTTCCCCTCAAAAGTACATGTCTTATGACAAATCTTTAAGATGACGCATTCCAATATTATGGACATGTTTCTTGAAAGTTGAGGCTGGTAAGGACTTTGTAAATAAATCTACTAGATTATCACTTAACCTGAATTGGTTGATATCAATATCTCCCTTTTGTTAGAGTTCGTGAGTATAAAAGAACTTTGATGAGATATACTTTGTTTTGTCTCCTTTAATATAGCATCCTCTAAGTTGAGTGATGCAAGCAACATTATCTTTAAATAATATTGTTGGACTATTTTTAATGGCTGACAATCCACATTTTGTCTTAATGTACTGGATAATTGATCTTAGTCATATACATTCTTGACTTGCTTCATGTATCGTGATAATCTCTGAATGATTTGATGAAGTAGTCACTAATGTTTGTTTGACAGATCTCCAAGAAATTGCAGTACTGTCATAGGTAAATAGATAACTTGTTTGTGATCTCCCTTTGTGGGGATCAAAGAGATAACCTGCATCTGTATATCCAATCAATTGTGAATTTAATCCATAATAAAATAACCACATTTTGGTTGTTCCGAGGAGATAGCAAAATATATGTTTGACTTCATTCCAATGTCTTGCCAATAAATTTACTACAAAAGATATATCTAGTCTTGTACAATTTGCAAGATACATAAGTGCTCCAATAGCACTAAGATATGGTACTTTAGGACCAAGACTTTCTTCATCCTCTTCTAGAGGTCGAAAAGGGTCCCTTTTCGCATCAAGTAATCGAACAATCATAGGTGTACTCAAAGGATGAGCATTGTCCATATAAAAACGCTTTAGGACTTTTTCTGTATACATCGACTATTGTACAAATATTCCATTTGAAAAATGTTCAATCTGTAAACCAAGACAAAGTTGTCTTTTTGAGATCTTTCATCTCAAATTCATTTTTCAAATAGGTTGCATTTTCTATGAGCTCTTTAGGAGTACCAATAATATTTAAATCATCAACATATACTGCAATAATAGTAAATTCGGATATTGTTTTCTTAATAAAAATATATGGATAAATCTCGTCATTCTCAAACCCTTTTTTTAAGAGGTATTCATTAAGACAATCATATCACATCCGATTAGATTGCTTCAACCCATATAAAGATTTTTGTAATTTAATAGAATAAACACTTTTGGGTTCATTACAAAAAACTTTAGGCATTGTAAATCCTTCAGGGATTTTCATATGGATGTCTATATCTAATGATCTATTTACATATGTTGCAACTACATCCATTGCATGCATATCTAATGTTTCTGAAACCGCTAAACCAATTAAAAATCTGAAAGTGATTGCATCCATCACCGAAGAATAAGTTTTTTTATAATCAATGTTGGGTCTCTGCGAGAAACCTTGTGCAACAAGTTGTGCCTTATATCGTATAATTTCATTATTCTCATTGTGTTTTCTAACAAAAACTCACTTATATCCAACGGGTATAACACCTTTAGGTGTATGGACTACAGGTCCAAATACTTCACATTTTGCAAGTGAGTTCAACTCTTTTTAGATTGTTTCTTTCCATATGGCCAATCATTTCTATGTCAACATTCTTCAACAGTTTATTGTTCAAATTCATCATCACTTCTAGTGATGCCAAAAGCAACCTTAAATGCAAATACATTATCTATGATAATTTTATCTTGTTCCTAAATCTCTCCTGTATGAACACAGTTTATGGAGATATTTGGAAACAAGATTTGATGTTTGTTTTATGAATAAGCACTCTCCAATAGGTCTTCCGCGCTTCAGGCATGATATAGATTCATTTGCTGCTATGTTAACCTTTTTTTTCTACAGGAATTTCAATTCTAAATGGAGCATTTGCAGCAGGAATATGAGATTTAACTACCATTTCACTAGTGGTGAAATATCCAGTAATTGATTTGCAATATTTTGTAAATAAATTATCCTTTAAACTTCAAGTTCATATTGATTTGTAGTTGGATCAAAATGAGATAACTTCGAGTTATTCCAATTAATTTCTTCTAGTGCTTTAGGTAGTGGATTTGCTTTTCCTAATGATGGGAAAATATTCTCATCAAAATAGAAGTCCTTAAAACATATCTTAAAAGCATCATCAGTCAAAGGTTCAAGGAATCTAATAATAAATGGAGAATCAAAACCAACATAAATTTCTATTCTTCTTTGTAGACCCATTTTAGTCCTTTGTGAGGTTGCTACAAACACATATATTGCACAACCAAAAGTTCATAAATGAAATATATTTGGTGGTATACCATAAACAAGTTGTAAAGGAGAATAATTATGGTAAGTACTTGGTCTAATTCTAACTAGCAATGTAGCATGTAATATAGCATGTCCCCAGCCAAATATAGACAATTTTGATTTCATAATTAATGGTCTTTCAATTAATTGAAGTCGCTTTATAAATGATTATGCTAGACCATTTTGAGTATGTACATGAGCAACAAGATGTTCAACATCAATTCCAATAGATGTGCAAAAACTATCAAATGCTTGGGAAGTAAACTCACCAGCATTGTCTAGTCGAATTTTCTTGATATGATAATCAGGAAATTGTGCTTGTAGTTTGATCATATGTGCTATCAATCTAGCAAATGCAATATTTCGACTCGAAAACAAACAAACACGTGACCATTTACTTGATGCATCAATCAATACTATAAAATATCTAAAAGGTCCACATGGTGGATGAATAGACCCACATATATCTCCTTGAATTCTTTCAAGAAAAGATGGTGATTCTATAAGAACCTTTGATGAAGATGGTTTGGTAATTAATTTACCTTGAGAACATGCAGCACATGGATTTTCACTTGGTAAAAGAATCTTCAGGTTCATTAAAGGATGCCCATATGAATTCTCAATAATTCTTCTCATCATTATTGATCCTATATGCCCAAGTCAATCATGTCAAAGCATAAATTATTTTGGGTCGGAACATTTCTGGTGTAATAATAAATTCATGATCCTATAATAAATTCTCAAGTACAAGCTTCTGGACTAAAATACATGCAGTAATATAAAGATATTTTTTTCTATGTTCATCTATTGTTTCAATATGACAACCATTAACACTTATATCCTTAAAACTGAGTAAATTTCTTCTAGACTCAGGTGAATATAATGCATCTTTCATGCTCAATCTTGTGTTATTTGGTAACACAATATTAGCTTTTCCATAACCTTTAATAATGTATGTTGGACCTGATATTGTAGTGACATTAGCTTTGTTTATTGTCAAATACTCAAAGTATTTATTTTCCTTAGGAATTGTGTGTGTTATTACACTGTCTGTTAGACATAAATCTTCATCATGAAAAGTCATATCACTATTCATTATATCTCCACTTCTGGTGGTATTACAGTTTACTTTTAGAAGGATTATCTTTTTTCCTTTTTCCATTTATTTCTTCCATACTTATATCCTCAGTTCTTTCTTGTCTTGTGGACAAAAGTTTCATTCACTCAGGGAATAGTTTAGAATCTTTTGAAATTATGCACTCTAGATTGTTGCTACAGAACAATGTTTGAGACATAAAAAGTAGAGAATATTTTCTCTAACATTTGATCGTATGTGATATCTTTACCACACAATTTTAGCTATGAGGTAATTTTAAAAGGGACAGAATTATATTCATTAATCGATTTAAAATTTTGCAACTTCAGGTGCAACCAATCATAACCACCTTGAGGAAATATGATAAACTTTGGTAGTCATATCTTTCATTAAGATTTTACCATATATTATTTTCTTCTTTGATGGTCTCTCAAAGATTCATAGCTTACAGATGAATCTCGACATCAATATTTCATGACAAATAATTATTTCTAAATATATCAAGAGCGATAAATTCAAGTTTTGTCAGATTTGACATTATCTTTATCTTTCAAAACAAGAAATAACTTATTAGATAAAATCATGAAGAAAAAAAAATTTAGTCCTTTAAGACTACTATTTATTTAGCCTTACAAATATTTGTTCATCAGGAATTATATTTAATTTATTTAATTCTTCATAAATTTTGTAATACTAGTTAATCAGGAACTGTTTTTAATTTATTTAATTCTTCAGGAAAATCAGACCTGTAAAGATGTTATTTGTTTAGCTTTAGAAACACTAGTTCGTTAGGAACTGTATTTAATTTATTTAATTCTTATGGAAAATCAATCCTTTAAGAATGTTATTTGTTTAGCTTTAGAAATACTAGTTCATGACGAACTATATTTAATTTATTTAATTCTCCAGTAACTTGTGATAATAGTTCTTCAAGAACTGTTTTTAATTAATTTAATTCTTCAGGAACTTGTGACACTAGTTCTTCAAGAATTGTTTTTAATTTATTTAATTCTTTAGGAACTTGGTATACTTGTTCTTCAGGAACTATAAATCTCTTTCTATGAATAATAGTGAAAGAAAATTTACCAAAAATAAATTACAATAATGAAAAGAAATAATATTAAAACTAATACAAGCTGGTTAGAGCATCATGTTGATAACATGTTATAAAAAATCACATAAAAAGGTTTAGACATCAAAACAAAATTAAAAGAGACAAGAGAGAAATATCTTTCTTATTATAAATTCTTCTATATTCCAAAGGTGTAAAAGCATACAAAACAAATGGTCTATTTATAGAAGAAGAAAATGAACTCAAGGATTACGAAAATCTAAGAGACTAAACTCAAGAGTCATGGACATGCAATACACATAAATATAAATTTATAACAAGAAGATCATTAAAGCTTCATTGTTGCTTCGTTACTAATACATGTCGCCTCGCCTAATATCCCTAGTTATGTCACATCAAAAACCCCCAAAGAAGCTAGTGTATGGTCGTCAAAGAAAGTTCCACATGCCACTATAATGCAATAATTTCCTCCACACTTTAATGTGTGTGATGCATATGCTAGTCAAGTTGCCTTATTTAATTTGTTTTAATTTTACTTTTGGTCTTTTAAGATTTAATTGTTTTATATCAACAAAAAAATATTTTATTTTATCAAATTAATTATTAACCGAGCACTATTATTTTTCCTCTATATTGTGAGATCCTCATACTTAGATGTTTACAACAAATTACTAAGTAGAATTTCAAACAAAAACAATGAGAAAGATCAAATTAAGAAAAAATGAGTGACCTAAAAAGAGAAAGAAAAAACATTAGCTTTTACTCTATCCATGCAAATTAGTTTTCGATATTAGTGGGGAAAAAAACATTTATTTAAGTTTCAAATTTGATCTCAAAGATATAGCTATAATTACATACTTATGCAATAGTATTTTTGTTTTGATTGCAAGCTTACCTTGTGATATGATATTACATGTTTATAAACTAAATATCTTTGCAGTCTTTTTATTATTATTAATATGGATATTCGGGTTAGCTTGTATATATCTCGATCAACTCTACAAGCTCTGAAGTGAATAATCATATAAACTTTTAGTGACCCTGAAGTTTGCGAGAGTCTATATTTGTAGAAAACAAACGTAGGATGTGACTAATGAATCTACACTGTCAAGGGTTAACATCTTTGCCGTCTTGAAAGCATTGGAGGTTTCTCCTTCCAATCATGCTATTCTGGTAAATCTTCAACGACTGAAGAAGAGTTTCTAAATGTTGTCAGATAGTGAAAGAAGCCCTCTGGAAGTTTGACTTCCCGACAGGTCAATGCTGCTGTAGCTCATCTCTTACTCATATTTTGAGGGGAGCAAGTGGCATGGCTGATCAACTCGCCAAGCAAGGAGTTTTTCACGCAGAGGAGTTCTTAGCATGGCTAGAAATTTGATCTATCAGAACTTGCTTGGACTATGGGCTCATGGTATGTGTGATCTGATTTCTTCAAACTTTTCTTAGGCTTCCTACATGCTTTTGTTTTCGTTGGCTTATTGTGTTGTGTGAAGTTATCAATCTTTAAGCTCAAAATCTTGTTAATTTCTTCCAAGTTCACTGCTACAAAATTAGCAAATGCAAATGGAAATATCAACACAAATTGATTAAATATGCTCTCATTATATCCCTTCATATATACCGACAGCAGTAAGAGAAAAAGTTAAAATTATATATCATTTGAATTATGGTATTATTGAAAAAACAAATATGTTGATAATGTTCATTAATAAGATTTAAGTTATGACATAACAAGCGACTCCTTTACCTCCTCTCCTATTTCTTCTTTTCTCTATAAATAAAAACCTTCCTATTTTATAACAAATCATACTTTCATCACCACAAATTTGGTAACCCTAGCACTTAGTCTATCAACATCTCTATTCTAGTTCAGTTTTTCTTAGATTCCCCACATCAAATCATCAAAACTCTTCTTCTTTTTTTTTAACTCATTCTTTTAAAAAAAAAATTATGATACTTTGATGTTGCATATGTAGTTTGTTTGTTTATTTACTTGTTTTTTTTAAAATCTATATGAATGTATGATATGTTAAGGTTTGTTTGAAATTTTAAAAAATTATATTTGTTTATAATTTTATGAAATTGATTTTGATTTTATTACTTAAGTTTTTGTTATAAAATAAATATTGACTTAATTAATGAGTATATTTCATATTTTATCAATTTTATTGTTAAGTTAAAAAAAAATAGCAAATGTAAAGGAATTTGAGATTCTGTAGAAAATTAATTATGGTTTAAGGACACTATTATAATAAATTGAATTTTGAGTTAAACAAATGTTAGTTGGATTATTCAGTTCATCTAATTAATTAATACATGTTATCATCAATGTTTTATATAGATTTGATATAAATAATGGATAATGGATTATCATTCTTTGATGTATCGAGTTTTACTCGAAGGGTTATGCATGATGAATTATTGTAATGGGATTAAGAGTTCTATTAATTACACACTATCTAATTTGAAAAATATTAGTGACAACAATATTAGATGTCCATGTAAAAATTGTAAAAAAAAAAAAAAAATCTATCCATGTGTTATTACGTGGATCTTTTATATGTAAAAAAAGGTTCTATGAAAAATATTTGTGTTTATTTGCACATGGAGAACCATATATTTGCTATGATGTCATGATAAAAAGAATGGTTAAGTCAACCTTTAGTTCTAGCAATGTGTATGAAGTTGTAGAATATAATAGCAATCCTTATTAGAGTATGATTATGCATATGATAAGAAAGAATTAAGGTTATGCAGGTGAATATTCAATCATAAATGAATAATCAAATATATAGGCAATCATGATTTTTAATCTCTTAAAAGACTATAACAAACCATTATAGTATGAGTGCATAAATCACAATAAATTATCAATCATTTCATTGATGTTCATCATCAAGTCAGATCATTAGCTAATTGAATTTAGTTATGATAGAATTGTCAAACACAAAAACATATTTTACCAGAAAGGCAAAACCCAAAAAAGAACTTTTATGCTTCTAGGATACCAAAAAATTGACATGTGTCTAAAATTTTATATGTTGTGCTACATTAAAAATAAATATTTGACTGAGTGTATAACCTATAGACATACTAGGTATACAATCAGAACTAGTAACGAAGAACTTTTATCACACATAGAAAATTTAGATATTTCTCAATCATTTATACACTGCAAAAGCTATTTATGTCTCCAAAAACTACTTAGAACATGACATGACATCATTCTATTATATAATGGATAAAGTCATGATACACCTTTTAGATGATGAGGCCTATAAATGTTTTAATAACGTACATCTCTTAATTCTCAATAGAATCATGAAATGTACATCTTAGGTTATGTATATTAACTTTCCCCAAAATCTTATTTTAATGTTATGGGAAAATTTCTCAATTTTACATACAAAATCAGGATATTTTTTCTATATATATTTTATTGAAAATTCGATAGTTCCCCTTATAATTATTACATTCCAAGTTATCGACCTCGATATTCCAACATCAATTTGTCAACAACACATCCCTGAACAATATTGAATCAATATACTTTAGATACAAACACTTTACGTGTCAATAATTATATTCATATGTAATCTGATTCATGCCAACAAATTATAAAGACTTATAGAAACTTCTAATTTCACTTGTGCATTATCAAATACTCTAAAACAAAATGGATTTTACTGTTCACCAACACTCATCCGAACTGTGGACATGATATTTGTCTCGGTGCATTGCGCGCGCACGTCCACCCTTTTTTTTGTTTTTTCGTATTGTGAACAGTGCTTCACCGATTTCGCCCCCGATAATAAGACAAAAAACGGTTTCGACTGAAGGGCACGAGTGTAATTGACCACGTACGGATCAGTCCGGTCCGCCACACCTATTTTCTTTTTTAATATTTTTTAAAATGTGTTATTACGTCTGTAGCTCTCAATACGACAAAGTCCCGGAATTAGAATCAGGGGTGTTTTAGTAATTAACTCCTACGTTACTATTCCCTGTCGTCAACTCTGTCAGGCAGTCGTACGGGCGCGTGCGGCTTAATACGGCGGTGCAAATTTTTCCGTCGCCGGTGAAAACAATTCGCAACCCTTCCCTGGATCTCATGGAGTTGCGCTTGCTTTGCAATTATCTACTTAGAGGCTCATATAGTCGGTTGAACGTTTATGTGCTCTTTTCTCTCTCCTCAGCGCAGGATTCAACTTCAGTCCCCCCGGTTTATTTTAGATGCATTTCAGTCCCTTGGCTTTTGTTTGATTTCTGTAATAGAAGTTTCATTTGCTTTCAATTTCATCCTTTCATTCAAATTGATATATAGGCAGTTTCCATGTCAGTCCTTCTTCTTTGAATTTTTCGGTTTTCTATTAGATCCCTTAATTGTTTTAGTTCAGCAGGTTGTATTGTTTTCAATTTTGTCCTTCATTTCAAATTCAATATATATTGCACTTTAATTTCAGTCCCTCTTCTTTTAAATTTTTTTCTTTTAAATCTTTTAATATTTTTGGTACAAAAGTATGAATTGTTGTCAAATTAATCCTTCACTTTAAATCAATCATATCTTTTATTTTTATTTTGGTCCTTATGTTTTTAATTGTTTTATTGAAATTGATTTCCTTTATTATTATTTATATATTTATGCATTATTCCCTATTATTGTACAAGTTTATTTATATTTTTTTTTTGTTTGGTTTTGAATATTTCTTTTATCTTTTCTTTTGTTAGGGTTTCTTTTTATTTGGTCTTCAAATTTTATTCATGGTAATAATCATTTGAAAATTAATTTTTTTTTTAAATCACAAATCTTTTTTAAATGCTAACAATGATAATAATAATAATAATAATAATAATAATAATAATAATAATAATAATAATAATAATAATAATAATAATAATAATAATAATAATAATAATAAAAAAAAGAAGAAGAAGAAGAAGAAGAAGAAGAAGAAGAAGAAGAAGAAGAAGAAGAAGAAGAAGAATAGGAATAATAATAATAATAATACTAATAATTAAAAAAAAATCATAATAATAATTTAATTGTTTGAATATTTATTCAATATTATCGCCTAATAATAATAAAAAAATAATATATGATTGAAAGTGTGTCAAATTAATTATATATTTGTATATTTATGTCAAATTAAAATATGTTCAACTGATTATGTTTGAATATTTATTGAATATTATCGTCTAAAAATATATACAGAGAGAGAAAAAAAGACAGCGGATTTTTTCAAGAAAAAAGATTAATATCAGTATTCTTAAATACATTTAGTATAATATTATGATGAATAAATCTTATAAAATAAAAAAATGGCTCCAAATTTTAATTTTGTGCTCTTTTGTTAAAGTTTATTTTTTGAAAAAAATTTACTGTATTTTGATTTTTAATATTGCAAATCTAATATTACTAGAAAAAAAATACAACTCAAAAAAACAAAAGGAAGACAAATTTACCTACGTTATCTGCAATCCAAAAATATACGAACCACTTCCCGTTTCGATTAAACAGTTCTTTTTAGACGACAAATAAGTAATTATAGCATGCAAAAAAACTCAATTTATTTTTAAAAACAAATTACAATATTTTGATTCATAATGTGTGGGATCTAATATTACTGGGGATAAAATTCAACTCAAACAAAGAATAAAATAACAAATTTACTTAGGTTATCTACAATTTAAACATATACGAACCACTTCCCATTTTTATTACTCTATAAAGTATGTGACACTAATTATATGTTTTAATATTTATTGAATATTATCGCCTAAAAATATATTCAATATGCTTAAATATTGAGAAAAAATGACCTAGGATTTAAAAAAAAATTAATATAATAATATGATTAATAATGACCTGGGATTTAAAAAAAACATTAATATCAATATGCTTAAATATATTTAATATAATAATATGATTAATAAATCTTATAAAAAAAATTCTTTGAATTTAAACTTTATACTCTTTTGTTTAAGTTTATTTCTTAATTTTTTTCTTTCAATTTTTCCATTTTTAATATTTTAAATCTAATATTACTGGGGGAAAAATAAAACTCAAAAACACAAAAGATAGACAAATTGACCTACATTATCAACTCAATTTTTTTTCTTTTGACAAATTTACCTCGACTATCTACAATTAAAAAATATGCAAGTCACTCTCCGTTTTGAATGCACTATTCTTTTTAGACGACAAATAAGTCATTATAGAACGCAAAAAAAAATTATTTCTTAAAAAAATTACAATATTTTTATTTATAATGTGTTAGATCTAATATTAATGGGAAAAAAGGCAACTAAATTTTTTTTTTTTAAATTTACCTAAGTTATCTCCAATTAAAAAATATAGGAATCACTTTCCATTTCGATTACACTATTCCTTTTAGGTGGGGGAAAAGTTTATTTGTTACATATTTTATCTATTATAATGTTACTAATTAAATATTTAAACAACTAATTACAACATGTAAAAAATCAATTAGTTTTCAACATGGAAAAAACCCTAGCGCAATGCGCGGGCAAGCATACTAATTATACCACGCAAGAAACTCATTTCTAACATATTTTTATCTGTTGCAATTTTAATTATTAAACATTGAAATAACTCATTATAGCATGCAAAAAATGTCAGTTTATTTCTAGAAAAAAAATTACAATATTTTTATTTATAATGTGTCAGATCTAATATTACTGGGAAAAAATGCAACTCATAAAAAAAAATTACCTACATTATCTGCGAATAAAAAATATACGACCCACTTTTCATTTTGATTATACAGATTTTATCAATTCTAATTTTACTAATTAAATATTAAAAAAGCAAAATACAATACATATAAAAACAATCAATTTTCTACATAGATAAAAAAAACTTGGCGCATCGCGCGGGCAAATCGCTTGTATTTGCTATAATATTGAATAAAGATATCCATCATACATAACAATTCATAATTTAATTATTGATATATTCTACACATACTATTAAAATATTACAACCCTCAAAATGAACATCATTTAAACTATTACATAATATTGACTTCCACTTCATACATTTTGTTTTTGTTTTTCTTTTCCAAAATATAAACATATTATAAATATTCCCCAAAAAATAACTATTAGCTTTATCAAGATCTATCTACTACTAAGATGGTCTTGAAATAACAGAAAAATAGCATTTTAATAAATAATATTATACAATACAATACATTATTAAAGGTTAAGTCACTTCAATTATTTTTTTAAGATAATTCTATAATAACTACTCAAATTCACTATGACTACTACAATCAAATATAATTTTTGACTTAGCGTGATTATCGAGCATCAATCCCCTACCAAGGACACTAATACAATAATTTTTTTCTCAGGCAATAGTTTCTTACCAGGAACACTAATCCATCAACCCATCTTTCCTGGGCACCAATTCTTTACCATGAACACTAATTTGTTAGCCTACTTTCTTGGGTACTAGTTCTTTACTAGAAACACTAATCTGTCAACTCTATTTTCCCGGGCACTAGTTCCTTACTAGGAACATTAGACTCAACATCAATTTACAAACAATAATTTATAAGATTTCAGATAAGACTCTTTTAAATAATTTGGATAAAATAAGTAAATATTGAAGAAGATAAGTTAAGTGTAAGACAACTGCTTGTTGAGTGTGCGCGACTCGTAGCTCCCTAATATTGTCTGAAGCATCTTGTTTCTCTTGTTTTAGTTAAAATTTCCATATGAATTTAAAATCACACCAACTTGATATTCTCTCTAAAATATTTCACACACAAAATTATGGTTGATAAGTCACAATTCTCTTGAATAAACATACATTTATTATTCATCACCTAGTATTCCTTAATTGACCATCAATGCTTTTAGGATCACCATGTTTTTTTTCCTCAATTCAAACTAGTTTAACATTTATTACAAGTTACTTTACCCTAATTAAGTCAATCTATACATAATTTGCATTTCTCTAAAAAACTTTCATAAGCTATAACCTTAACATTTATTATTTCTACTTTAATTGTTGTTCGAATCGTACAAGATTGCTAGAGTACATTAAAATCCTTTGTTAAACATTATACAAGTCTTTGAATTTTAACTAGCTTAAGATTAACCCTTGACTTAAAATTCTTGATTTATGCTTCAAATCTTATTCGAATTGCATGAAACTGTTACAGTAAGTCTAAAACCCTATATTAAACATTATACATGTCTTTGAATTTTAAAAAGCTTAAAATTTTATATAACCCTTAACTTAAAATTCATGATTTCCGCTTCAAATCTTATTCGAATTCCATGAAAGTGCTAGAGTAGGTCTAAACCCCTTTATTAAACATTATATATGTCTTCGAATTTAACCAACTTAAAATTTTATATAACCCTTAACTTAAAATTTCATGATTTTCACTTCAAATCTTATTTGAATTGCATGAAACTATCTAGAGTAGGTCTAAAACCCTTTATTAGACATTTAACAAGTCCTTGAATTTTAACTAGCTTAAAATTTGCTATAAGCCTTTACTTGAAAATCATAATTTTCACTTCAAATCTTATTCAAATTGCATGAAACTACTAGAGTAGGTCTAAAACCATTCATTAAACATTATACAAACCTTTAAATTTTAACCAACCTAAAAATTTTCCGAACCTCCCTCTTAATTCCTTAATTTTCTATGGTCTTTTCCCTAAGAATTTTTCCTTCCATTTTCTTACTTATTTTGATAAACTAGACTTTCAATTAAACCAATCTAGCACATAATTTCACTTCAATTGCATTAATTAATTCTCCTCCCCTATAAAAACCCAAATTGTCGAAACCCTACTAAGGAAGGGTGAAGATTTCTCTTCAAAACTTTTCTCAATTGAGACACTACCCAACCTTATTTCTATCAAATCATGTCTAATTCATCATTCATTAATTCATTACTACACAAATAAACACAAAATCAATATTTCAAGTGTACTCAAATTTAAAAAAAAAAAAAACATCAATAACATAAAAAAAATAAAAACCAAGGAGGAGTTTGTCACTTTCTATCCCAAGAAAAATAAGTAAATTGAAGCTTGAAATCCACTCCTATAAACTTCTATTTTTTCTCCTTTTTTTTAGTCCACCACCTCCGAGTGAGAAACCCTATAAGATTTCTTCGAATAATAATATCTTAGTCACTCCCGAACACCCTTTGATCCTTTAATCTACTTAAATTTGAAGACTTTTTTTTTTACCTTTTCTCTCACAATTTCTTCTCCCTTTTCAGTCTTAGACTAGTTGACCATTAGACTTTTTATTTTGCCACTACTGACCCTTTTATAATTGTTCAATGTTTTTTTTTACATTTTGGTCCTTTTTTTATTTTATTATAATTTTGTAGTCCCTATACTCCTACTTTTTATTTTTCATATAGTGTCCCGTTATATTTTTATACATTAAATTTTCACCCCTTAATTTTTTCACATTTTTTCTCTTTTTCTCTTTTTTTCTTTTATTTTATAGTCGAGGTTTACATACAGATGGGCTCAATCTATTTAGTCATTTGCTACTCCTTATTCTTGTTGGCTGGTGATATTAATGATTTATAACATGCCACAAAGGATATATATAAAGTTGGAGTTCATGTTTTTATTTACAGTCATACCTAGTTCTAATAGTCCAAGTAAGAACATAGGTGTTTGTATTTAAACAATGATTAATGAGTTGAGACAATTATGGTCACCTAGGACTTTGAATTATAATATATTGAGACTATAAAATTTTTAAATTAAAGAAGCTTTGGTATGGATTATCAATGATTTTTTGTGTATAGAATGGTTTCTGGTTGGAGCACGTAAATGAAATTATCATATGTATACTGTATGGGAAAAAGCAAGACCTTTAGCTTAACAAATGGTGGTAAAAATATTTTTTTTACTGCCACTAGTAGTTCTTGTTAGCCGATCATAAGTAAAAAAAATATAAGTGACTTCTTTGTTGGTAAATTTAAATAGATATTGCACCGTCGATACCATGGTAAATAATTGTATGACATGGTATTATAGAACGATGATATTGTGTTTGATTTTCAATATGATAAGCAAAAGTTTCTTGGTTTTGGTATAACTTGTAAGTGGGTAAAACAAGTGTTTTTTTAGAAGCTTTCTTATTAGGATTATTTTATTCCTCCATAATCTTGATTTCATGCATGTAGAAAAGAATATGCTTGAAAATATTTTAAAACGGTGATGGATGTGAAAGGGAAAACAAAGGATATAATGAATATATCTTTATTTTGTTAGCATAAGAATATGAAGTTGATTTATAATAAAAGTCACAAGTCTTAAATCCTTATACCAATTTTATCTCAAACAATAATACACAATTACTTATCTACCAATAACTTAAGGTTCTATGTTTTCCTAATGGACATTATTTAAATACATATAAATTAGTGAATTTATAGATTGTATATTGTATATAATAAATAGTCATGATTACCACGTGTTTATGTAAATATTCATTCCACTTACTTGCCACTATATATTTGCAATATGGATATAGAATGCACTCATGTAGATTAGTTATTTTTTTTAGAGATAAATGCTCTAACAAGTTTCATACCCAACACAAGGAAAAGCTTGAATTGAATATCATCCAAACAATCTGAAAACTTGAGATTATATTCTTGTTATCATTCATCTTAATAAAAAAACCATAAGGTAATTTGAGTTTACTATGCCTAGGTCCTAAAATAAATGTGAAATGCTAGAAAAGTATTTTATCAATAGACATGTCATTCATACTGGAGATTATGGTCATAGTAGAAAGACATATAGCAATGTAGTTTGTGTTAAGATATCAATATCTAATTAGTTTGAAGTTGATTATTATAAGAAGTTAGAAAAGGTGATTAAATTACAATATCACAACGAGGAAAATATAGTCTCCTTATTTGAATGATATTGGCATGATACCACTAATAGAGAAATCAAAGTAGATCATTATCATGGTCTGGTAAAAAATAATACAAAAAATAAATTTTGCAATATTGATCATGTCTTTGTTTTTGCTAAAAAATGTCAACAAGTTTATTATACATACAATCATTCCCTTATAAAGGATTGTTGTAGGTTTAATTGGTTATCCATAGCGAAAACTAAACCTTGAAGTCATGTTCAAGTTGTTGAAAATGGTATCGATGAAGTAACTGCATGAGATGATGTCTTTCAACTTGATGAGTTAGTTAATCCATATCAAGTTGCTCTATCTACTGATTTAGAAAAAAAAATATATTGAGAATAAGTGAACATTCAAAAATCAATAAAGATGATAATATTGTCGAGAAACAATTCAATGTAAGAGATTATGGTGGAAATGACGATGATAAAATTAAAAAAAAAAAAGACAACTCTAATTAATTTGTAAAGCATTAATGGCTTTAAATTGACTTTAATGTAATATTTATAGTCATTCCTTTACAATGATGAGATTTATTATTATATGACAATGAAGCATTTATTTTTATGACTTTATTATTTTAGATAGAATGAGTCCATGTTGCATAGCAGTAACCTTCAAAAGTTAAGGTTTTTGGCTTCCAAAGATATCATCATAGCATGATTCCATGTTGCGTAGTTGTAACCTTTGAGTTAACCATAAAATGCCCAATGTGATCTAAAAAGTGAGATATATCAAGCACTAGGATGATGCTTTGATAGCATAATAAAATTGATACTAGAGAAAAGAATAGGAATTTTTTTTGTTTTAATTCTTGTCTGTGCATAACTCACTTTATATATTAATAAAGAAATAACATCTAGTGTAAAAAGGTAAAATATCAAAAAAATATTTAAAAAAGTGTAAGATCTAATTACAGTACTTATAATCTCATTTATTTTCTTAGATGATCCATAAATCAAGCTTTGATTGATGTTGATTCTGAATTCCAACAAGTTTTATAGAAATATTATGGTGTTTGAGAAGTATTTAGTGGCATCCTATTGTGTACTTAATAGGCCCACTTTTTTTTATAAGAAAATAGATATAACTAAGAGAGATAAATCCAAGATGAATATATTGTTATATCTTTTAGTGGGTTGTGGGTTTCATCTTCTGTTTTCTCCTTATGTCTATCTCTTTCTTCAAGATGAGTTTATCGAGTAACTAATAAAATGTCATTATTTACTCTTTAAGTACCATAAAAAAATCAATTTTTTATATAAAGTCATCTCATTTTTTCACAAAAAAAAATGCTCAATATCAATGGTAAACATGATCAAATCTAAATAAAAAAACTAAATTGAAAATTTATAAAACATAAGGGAATTTATTAGATAGAAATTGAAACTAGATATTTATTGTTGGGATTTTTTTAAGATTTATCAAAGAAATAAAAAAAAAGTAGATACCAAGAAAAATGAAACACATTTCTCTTGAATTATTATTTTTTATTTCAAATTCTCTTTGAATAAGTTATTATACCCTTGTAATTTATTTTTTCTACATTTTTAAAACCAGATTAGTTTTTCTTCTAGATAGTCTAGTGAAACCAATATAATTTTTTTTTAAAATGCATATAAATTATCATAAAAAAAAGGTTTTATTTTAAAGGTCTAATATTTTTTACTTTGGTCATGAAGTTGATATTATTTTTGTAATTCATAGGAAAAGTGCATCTATTATTTTCATAGTCTACAGGAGCATTGTCGCATCATTATGGTGTTCGTTAATTCGTTTCTTGCATGAACCACTATTTTTTATCATGCAAATTGTCACAGTGTCAAAATTTTCACCCCAAAATTCAACCTTATGTGGTAATCTAGTCTGGACTAAACTAAGCCTCGTCTCCCTTTCCACTTGTGTTTGTGTATAACTTTGTGTTTCACTCCTCCAAAGGGGACAATTATAAAAAATATCTCAACTTTTATTAATCTCGCAAAACAAAGGATTTACACCATATATAAATGTGCATGCAATGCACAAACATTACATTCAGCACAACTAAGGCTTTTCAGCCTATATAAAGACAAGGATATGTGAGTTACAAGGCACAATTATCATCCTTATTATTTTTCAAGACATAGCAAGAAACTTTCTTACACATGGTTTACATGAACTTAGTGATATATATATATTCTAGCAAGTGTTGGGTAGTTTTCCCATGTTCATTTGTCCCTCATTATTTGGAGCTTCATAACTGTCACAACTAACTCACAATTTATATGCTACCGAAAGATCCCAACTGTCGGTTTCTATTATGTTTGTTGTCAGGTTAAAAGATTCATGATCTGGGCCTCATGGAATCCAATGACTCGCACAAACCATTGTATGTTGTCTGCCAAATTCATTGTTGCCTATGTTTATCACTGTCCAGTTCTAAGCAGTGTGCATTCGCATCCTCACGCCTAGAGCTCTAACACAAACTGCCTCACAATCTCTTTTATCCAAGAAAATCTCACCATCTCTGCATCACTAACTTTATATTTTTTTTGCTCTGTTTCACAAATAAAGTACATCATAGAATTGTAACCCTAATCCTACCAAGCCGTATGGTATAATATTTAATCGCGATGATTTCAATTTTGAAACACCCTCGTCGGCTTATTAACTAATTCAAGGAGCCAGTACCATAACAAGTTCTTTGCATCAGATCTCATGTTCTTTCATTTATGATATACAGTACGGAGGTGAAACAAACAAGCATGGAAGAGGATCTGTGCTATATGGGATACTTTTACTGAGAAATATACGTGTGTGTGTGTGTGTGTTTATCAATCTGTCAGGGGTAGATTATGATTAACATTTACATGTGATAATTCTCTAAAACCATCTATTATTTTCTAAATATTACAGACAAAATAATTGATCAGAGCAGAGAAAATGTAGCTGTTGATTTCTTTAATCGCTATAAGGTGAATATTGTTTTTCTTCTTCATTTAATCTTGGTTTTGATTGATTATAAATTAATGTGCTGAAGAATAAAGATTAGTTTTGGAAAAATGTTACAGGAAGCTGTGCAAAGAATGAAAGAAATGGGAATGGAAGTATTTTATTTATTTATTCTCTCTGGACTTGAATCATAATATATTAATTATAAGATCAACTGGGATTTCACAAGTGTTTAATTCTTTAGAGAATTCTATATACTAATCCATCATATATATATATATATATATATATATATATATATATATATATATTGTTTGGTGTCACATTTGGAAAAGACAGATCGGAGGTTGAGTGAAAAAATAAATGAAGACATTAAATTTTATAACGATCTCACCTCGTTATGAGCTGATAAAAAAATGGTCATGACCTTCAGCTTATTATTTTATGCAATATATAGGGATAAAACCATAGTTTGAAAACATGGTGTAGGGGTTGATCCGGTTTGTCGAAAGTTGTAATTCTTTTTTTTTAAAAAAAAATAACACCATTCTAATAAAAAAAACACTTCAAAAAAAAAAAGGAATAAATATACGGATTGTCATTTGGCAATCGGGTTTTAACCTAGACCGTTCTAGGCACCCACCTAGGTTTCGGGCTGGGTAGACGCGTTAATAAAGCGTGTATTTTATAAAAATGTTTTTGAAAAAATATTTTATTTTATTTTACATATATTTTTCGATATCAAAAATTTCATGCTGGTTATTTTGGAACAAGAGATCGTTAATACTGGTGGAGCACACCTGTAGCTTTAATTCAATCAAAGATTTGCAAGAGATTAACACCACATCTTTATCTTATGCACTAGTGAGAGAGAGAGAGAGAGAGTGTTTTGAGAAGGGCAGAAGGAACCACAGCTCAAAAAAGCCAGAAGCCTAATCGGAATTGCACTGCAGCTGTAACCTCGTTCCCAAACAAAACCTTAATCTCTACACTCTGTTTGCCAGATTGTTTGAGAGAAGGAATCGAGCATACCCCCATTGTTTATTTACTCAAACCTCTCAATTTGGGCAGATTAGATCCTCTATTTCCATTCATTTAAAAATCCCAGCTTTTAATTTTCATAAATTAACTATAATCCTTCCCCATTTTTTATAATCTAACAGCTAGTTGAATGATAAAGTAGTCCATTTCTCCTCCCCCTCCTTCCATTTTTCTCTGACTAACACACCCTTAGATGAGACTTTCCCTATAACAAACAGAAATCAAAACTTATTTTCAATATTTCCCCCCTCATTTGTTAAAAGAGGTGAGCTCACAAGAAAAGAAAAGGATAATGAGAGGGGGCGAAATTGACTCCAAACTTTTGACGATGTAAACAGAGTTTGTTAGGGCTCAAATTAGGACATCACCATTTAAATGCATGACAAGAATTCGTAATAAGCTCCAGGATGATATTGTGGCCATTCACAAAAAAGATTTCGAACGTAACAATGAGAGCCTGTCAAAATAAAATCATCTCATCGATTGTGCCTGGCCTAGTGCAAGCAAGTGTTTTACATGCATGACGACTAGAATGAGAGAAAAAAAAACCACAGGACATCACTTCAAATTACCTGCAACCAGAATACACTAACAATAATCCCACTAGAATTTTCCTGTGTTCAATTAAAAGACATCAAGCTCACTTGGTTATCTAACAAGGGGAAAAGTGGATACCTATTGCAGGAAGACAGCAGTAATCTCCAGGGGGTGAATCCCCTGGCTTAACTAATCAGCATCCATTTCTTCAAGTGCAATCCTAGCTGCAGCCTTGGCTTCCTCTAAGAGTTCATCAGGAACCTGATGCCCACAGCAAGAACATTTAACACTGGACTGATTGCGTATAAGAAAACATTATCAAGAAAGAAATATGAACTGGTTATTGGACAGGATGGGCATCATATATCATTTTTCATTCCATATTAACAATGCCCCACTTCTCCTTGATGCTGAGCTAGTTAAGAACAGCATGAGACGTCTGTCTTTCACATAAAAATTGCAATGCAGCTTCTAATATTGAAATAAAAAACAGGCTGGTTTCCTTCTACACTTCAGCATACACAGGAACACATGAATTCCAAGTGGAACCTAAGACAAGTGAACACTAGCTTCCTTTTCTTCAATCACAAAAACTAATATCTCAAAAAATGTCAGGCTGCAAATAACTGAGCCAGTCATGCAACATATAAGGTAGAAGAGTCCACTTTTTGATGTCTCTGCTCCAGTGTATGATAAATGCATGTGATTACTCAAAGTGAGAATGAACCACAATTACCTTTTGATGCTGTCTCTTTGACTCATTACAAACCCAACTCATTTCAAGTTCGAAGGCCTTGTCCTTTGCTTCATCATGTAGCTTGTAAATGCTGATCAAGGGAGAAAGAGCATATCAATACAAAGACTGCACCACACCCACGTGTGTGTGTGTGGTGGGGGGGGGTAAATGACTTAAAGTGATGATTAAGCTCAGCTGTTGAAAGCTATATGAATGCTATTACATCATCTAAAATTTAGCAAAGGCATCAGCAAGGATTTAAAAGGGGAGGAAGGTGAACAGAGGAACCAAGGTTTGCCAAACATTGTTGAACTAATAGAGTCCTTCCCAAAAGATCCAGAATCGAAAGAAAACAGAAAAAATATATTGAATGGAATGATAATTGACAAAAATAAACACATGCAAGAAAAAAGAGATAGAGAATAAGAAATTGGAGCACTCACATTTTGGCGACTTCAAGGACTCCTTCTCGGCATGTCATTTCAGACAGCTTCAACTTTTCAATTTCTCTGTCCACAGCAATAATTCAATCACTTTTAAAGGAAAAAAGGAATAAAAACTAAACACTAGCTAAAGGATAATATAAATTAACGAAATACAGCATCCAAATTAATTTGAAAAGAGGCTAACAAAATTAAACCTTTTGTAAAGATTGATTCCTACACTAAAAATGGTTCCTTTGCCAATTGATAAATTGGCTTCAAATGAGTACACTATATTCAAAGAGCTGAAAAAAGAAATGAACATCACCTTCTAAATTCCAGTCATGTCACAAGTCCTTGTGATAAAATCACACACTAACCAAAAAAAACAAATATTATAACTTACGTTTTAGCAGCCTGCTTCCCTTTCCCGATAGCAGCGCCAAAATATCTCTACATCCAATCAAACAACACGGCATTGGATGAGAAGCACACCATGAAACAAAATTAAAAGGGGGAAACATTGCAAAGGAAACAGGCAAAACTAGAACAAATCAACTCACATAGGAGATGCCAGATGGTTCAACCATGTATAATTGTGGTCCATCTCTGTCATAACCACCGAGAATCACCCCACAACCAAATGGCCTGCAGCATAAAAACTTTTATGTAGTAGGCTAATAGAGGAAAGAACAGGTGAAGAAGACATTTCAACAACAACAACAAAAATATTTACCTAAGCCACCAATAGAGGGTGCACAGATGCACATAACTAGCAACACGTTCAGCGAGCTCCTTGACAGGAATGGGTTCACCATAAACACTAAAAAATCATAATGACACTCAGAATTAGCGAACTTGAGGTCTAAGAGATCCACAAGGCAAATTGAATCATGCTACAGTGCCCCATCTCCAATCTTGAACAAAGATGATATCTGAGCAAGCATATAGCATCGGCTTTTAATAGAAATCTTGTCATATTGAACAGACAGCAAAGGCCTTAGACAGACAAGAGCTGTCCAAACACCAACTTTACAGCATGTGCTGTGTCTTGAATCTTGATCCCGTACAGCTCACATTTAATTTAACAAAAATTGTAGCAGGCTGAGTTATCATCAAGTTTAGGGCTCACTAACACATGCTGCAGTCCTAGTAGTCGATCATGGGAAGTTATATGAAGTGCATGCTACTACATTCATAATTGAATTTGGAGTGACTGGGTCACAGCTGATCCAAGAGCACTCAAAATAAAAGAAAAAGAAAATTACTTTCAGCCCTCCAACATCCACTGCCAAAAGCCAATCAACTAGAATTTGTAACAATCTATTGGTTTCTATTTAATACTCAAGCAGGCTTCAGAGTAAAAATAACACTTCAACTTCAACTACAAGGCATTGTTCAAAAACAAACCTCTGATAATTGGTTGCCTCACTTTTAGCACGAGCAACGATTTGTCTCCCATCAGCTGCTAAACCAGCAACAGCCTGATATTTGAAATATGAAAGACAGAGAGATGATGTTTGCTTGCATACAGTCGCACAAACAATAAAATATTCTTCACCAAAGTGTTTGATTTTAAGACCATAACAGTAAACGCACATCTTCCCGTGAAATAACTAGAAAGGAGCTACTCTCACTCTCTTTTTATTGAGGAATACATGAATCAATACATGTTATCTGTTCTTCCATTTAATTTTGAACTAGCCTCTGCGATAGAGTTTTATTGGAGAAGCCAAAATTCCAGCATCACATCTACCAAACTCTAACTCATAGACTAAGTTAAATCTTCTGTGAAACAGTAATCATTTGCTTAGACCATGTCTCATAAAAACCCATCTCGAATCCACTCAAATCAAAACTTGTTTCATCGTTGATTTCAACGATGACCCATTACTGCATCAGAATCAAAGCCTACTGATCCTAAACAAGACCCCATTTTATGAGGGGTGCTAAAAGTGAACTACATATAAACTGGCATTTTAGCCACATAAAGCAACATTAAATTCCAATAGAAACTAAAAACACTGATGTCATGTATATTATCCACGACCATAAATTTGCATATATTTTCAATATAAATCTCCATCCAAAACAATAAAAACCAACAAATTGAGCTCTAATTAGCTGCAAACACAGTAATGAAAAAAATACCGTGTTTTTTTTTTTAAATTCTGCAGCATTTTACACAAACATAAACACAAAAAAATGAAAAGGCAGTACCATGCCGGAGTGACGATGAACGGAGTGAATTCTCCTATTGGAACCGGGTAACATCATCTTCGACGCTATTAGCTTCTCCACGCCCTAAAATTAAACAGTCTTACAATTAATTTACAATGAATGCATGTAGAAAAATCGATATTTCTAAATAAAGAGAAGAATTCATACCATGACAATCCCATCTTTGCATTTGATGCCAATAACAGTACTGCAAAAAAAATAGTATGAGCGAAAAAGAAGAAAAACCTAAAACCCTAATTAACTGTAATGATACTAAAACAACACAAAGAAAGAACATTGGTCTAGAAATTTAAGAGAAGGAGAAATTTTAGGGAAAAAATACCCGCTGTTATCGACGGCTTTAGCAGCATATTCGATCTGAAAAACACGGCCGTCCGGTGAGAAAGTAGTGACGGAGAGATCGTAGCCTGTTCCTATGCTGCTCATCGCTCAAACTTTCTTTTAGAAAATTTTCTTCAACTTCTTTCTATCTTCTATCAAGTGGTTTTGGTGTTGTTTTAAGAAGAAAGGTTTTCTTCGATCTCAAGACAACACAGTTCAGAACCTGGCTGCCTGTGTTTCTTAAGCTCGGTGGGTTTGGGTTTGGGTTTGGGTTATGGTCTGGGTTTTGTTGCCCGATAGAGCTAGTGAGTTAAAGCCCGTGGTTTTTATTCTTAGGTCCAATGGTAGCTTTTTGTTTATATATAAAAAATCTTTGTTGGTCAAATAATTTAATTTCAACTAGACATCACATATAATAGTACTAGCCATGGCACCCATGCCTCGTGGACAAAATTATATTTTTTTCAATATAAAAAATTATTAATTATATATGATTCTTTTTATTATAATATAAATTTAGATAAAATAATAAATCTGTGTAGAAATTTTGTTAAGTGTAAGTTTTTTTGTAAAATATATGAATTTTAAATGGATATAAATTTATTTGCTTAGTAAGTTTCAATGAAATAAGTAGTATAAATTATTATTTTCATTAAAAAAAAAAAGCAAGAAGATATCTAAATTATTGAATACATTGCATTAAGATTAGTTCATTTTATAATTCAATTTAAATTAAACAAAACAAACAAAATATAAATTGTGAAAGAACCTGCATTAATAAATAAATAAATAACTAGTTAATTTTTTTTTATCTCCAAAAAGAAGAAAAAATATATTAAAAATTGATCCTCACGTTACTATCATTATTATTACTATAACAGTTAAAATTATTATCAACATTACTGCCCAAATAGTAAAAATCATTAAATTGACCTGAATAATTTAAGAAAAAGTTCAATATTTTGTAAAAAAAAATAATCACTAAAATTATCATTACTATTGTTAAAAAAATAAAAATCACAAAATCATCTAATCCGAAAATCAGATAAAAATAATAGAAAATCTATCCTTATGTTATTGTCATTATTATTACTATAACAGTTAAAATTATTATCAATATTACTATTAAAACAATTAAAATAATTCAATCACCTTGAAAAATTATTAAAAAAAAAAAGCAAAAGATTTAAAAAAAAACAATAAAAAACCAATCACTGAAATTTCCATTATTATTGTGTAAATTGTAAAATAATAAAAATCATCTAATCTAAAGAACAAATAAAAAAATATTAATAAAGGGAAAAAGGGAGCAACATTAATTTTAAAATGATTACCAATATAAATTAAAATTTATGAAATTAACCAATTAAAAAAATCCCAACAAAAAAAACTAAAAGCATAGATGTATAAATACGAATAAAAAATAAACAATGCCTAAGAATAAAAACAAACTAAATCAATTAATATAAAAAAAAACCCAATAATCCTATAACAAAAATAAGTAGTTAAGTTTTTTATTCACAAAAAGACACAAACATAAATTGAAAATCTATCCTTATATTATTATCATTATCATTACTATAACAGTTAAAATTATTATTAACATTACTGTCAAAATAATTAAAATAAATAAATTGCCCTGAAAAATCATTAAAAACAAAGCAAAATATTTTTATAAAAATACAATTCAAAAATAATCACTAAAATTATCATTATCATTGCTCAAATAGTAAAATCATAAAAATACTTTAATCCAAAGAATAAATAAAAATAACATAAAAAACACACAAAAAAAAAGAATAAAGGGAAAAAAATTCAATATTAATGATTACCAACATAAATTAAAATTTCAGGATTTACCCAATTAAAAATAAAATCTGAAAAAAAAGGACAAAAACTAAAAGCATAGATGCATAAATATGAATAAAAAACAAACATTATCCAAGAATTTTTTTTTAAAAAAAAATTGAATTAATATAAAATAAAAAATTAAAAGAATAAGGATTAAAATGAAAAATAAAATATATGATTAATTCCAATTGAAGGATAAAATTGAAACAAAAACAAATCTTGGGACCCAAATAAATAATGAAATAACAAATTTAATTGCTGTGTAATGTTACCGAAAAAATAGAAGAAGAGGGACTAAAATGAAAAGTTGTATATATGACCAATTTTAATTGGAGGACTAACTAAAAGCAATTAAAAAATTCGTACTGAAAAACATTAAAGGAACAAAAAAGAAATACAAAATCAAAAAAATAAGGACTGAAATGAATACTTCCTTATATAATCAGTTTTAATTGAAGGGCACAATTGAAAATAATCAAACTTTCAATTACAAAAATCAGTAATAAAACTGAAATCAAAACATCAGGGACCAAAATAAACGTCTTACATACACTAGGGACAGGACCTGAATTTACAGCGGCAGGAGAGAGAAAACCGACAACCGACACAAAACCTTTCGTCGCCGCTTACCCAAACACAACGCGCCGCGACGGAAGATAGAGGACATAGCGCACCGGATTACACGTCGGACATGACTTTTGACCGCCGGAAGGGGACACACGTGCCTCCGCAATGGCGAGTTCGAGTGGAACGCCGCTGACGCGGTTGGACAACACGGCAGCTGTTCCACTGAAACAAATAATAAAATATTGGCTAATGACGTATTCACCCCTGAAGCTATTGATATTCACGAAAAAACTGGTGTGGAAAATACGTCTCTGCCCCCGTTTACTGTGTGCAATTTTGTCGTTTAGGGGGGCTGTTTTCGTCGGTGCATTGTGCAAAAATTTGGGAAAAACCGAGAGAACCCTGCCTCCTGTGCACTATTTTATCGTTTCTGAGGGGCAGATTCGTTAATGCATTGTTCATAAGCGGGGGGGAAAAAGGAGCACATGCACGCGTGAAGCACCAGATCAAATTGTCAGTCCACAGTGCAATGTGTCTGTGTGAACAGGAACAGTAAATGTGTCACAGAGTTTATTTTTTAGTTAATTGTCCATTAACTCGCCTATCCTCACGGTCGGAATCATATTTTACTGTTAATATAACTCTGGTTTTGACAGTTAAATTTTTTGGCTCTACAATATTATGGTAATTTTATTATCGCAATTCACATTAATCAATCTGTATTTATATATACAGTGAAAAATACACAATAAATAATATATATATATATATATATATATTTTTTTTCATGATAGATTTATTTCATAATAATTTTAATTAAACACATATTTTAAAAAAATTGAGCCACGTTTACGTAAGCAGGTGTGTTTTGTCAATGCCAGATCGATAGGTTCATTGACCAATTTGCAAATCAAAGCGATGACACAGAACCAGATAATGAAAGGGACACGTAACTTTGAAGTCAAGGGCTCCGGCGATACGTCCAAGACTCGGTGGCGCAACTTGTTGTCCCCTGCATTGACCGGAATGTTTCAACAGATCGAAACCTAATTAATAAAAAAATAAAAAAATATTCGAAGATCAGATAATATTATGGCGAAAACAAATTTCGTTTACGTCTTCGGCTGGAAGGCGGAAAACATAATAATTAAATATTATATTTTTATTGATAATGTTTTGAGTTTAGGGTTTAGATAGTTTCAAGTAGATAGCAAGAGAGTTTATAATTTGCATAATAGATCTCAAGTTCGAGTTAAGACGTGCACTAATTAGAAGAGTATTGGATAGTCAAATGTTTTATTCGCTCATCTGAACTCACAAAATATATTTTTCATGAAATCAGATTTTCTCACATAAAAAAATTAAAGTTTACATATTTGCAAGTTGGATCAAATATCTTAATTATAAGAAGAAAAAAAATATCCGAATTGGATTTGAAAACATAACAAAATCATCTAGAAAAAAACAAATTCGAATTCAAAGAGTAATTTGTTGAAGCAAATTTAAAATGCTTAGTTAATAATTTTATCATGGTTCACTCAAAATTATTTTTACTTCATTTAAAAAAAATACTAAAATTTATTTTTAAAATCATAGTCGCAGCAACTATTATAATAGACAACACATTCCAACTTTAACTTTTATCTGCTTGCGACTATAAAACAATATCATGGCTCGACTATTGGAGATGTTAGCAAATAGTCAGTCCCATGAGAATACTGCATATGTCTGATTAATTGATTTTCAAGCAATATATATTATTGGAAGTTCTCCAGGTCCAGGTTTCTCCCGTAAATACGAGATTATTTTTAAAAATATTTTTTATTTAAAAATATATTAAAATAATTTATTTTTATTTTAAAAAAATCAATTAAAAAAATATCGTTCCATTGACGAATTCAATCAAACAGCCGATAGAAAACAAAAAAAAACTGACGTGGATGGAACCAATTTTCAATTACGTGTGTTTCTTTTTGAAGTGGAGCTATTTTTTTCATCCACGTTACAAGATTCCAAAAGAAGGCTCTAGAATTGTGGATATATTTGTTGATATTATAAAAAAAATTAAAAATTAAAAGATAATGTGTGTGTTTATTAAACGAATTAAAAAATATATAAACTTGTTTAAAGAATTTTTTTAATACTAATTAAAAATTAAAATAAAAGGTTACTCTTCATTCTAAGAAGCAAATAATATATTTACATTTAAATATTAACCTAATAAAAACAAATATTCTTAAGAAAATAATTATTTAAGTTCTAGAAAAGAATATATTTTTTTTTATCAAATTTTTATTTTCTTGTTAAACACTTTTTTGGTTTATTGAATAAAAAAAGGCAATTAAAATATAAATTAACATAATTTATTGATTTCAAATAAAGAATTTATTAATGTATAAAAAATTAATTTATACGCAAGTATCAAAGAATGATAAGATATAAAAAAACTACAATAATAAAATATATATTTTCTTTGTACTAAAGGTTCATGAAGGATTTTTTTAAAAAAAATAAACATATTAGGTTCGTATATAATTATTAAAAAATAATCTTTAATATTAACATTAAAAACTACAATGTTATTTGAAAAAATATGGCATAATCAATTAATTATTTACATATCATTTGAATATGGTTTTTGAAGTCAAACTTATTACATAATTTAAGAAGAAGAAAAAACGTAGGGCCACTTAAAGGGAAAAAAAAAAAAAAACAAGCTTGTCATGATTAGGTTTGCAAGAGAAGTTGTCGGTGCACCTTGTCTAAAGTAAACCCATTTGCAATTAGGTTTAGGGATGTTTGTAGCTGTGTGTTAAAAACTGTTCATAAAAAGTTTTGATTTTTTGATTTTTAATTAATTTTTTTTATATTTTAGATTATTTTTATGTGATAATATCAAAAATAATTTTAAAAAATATATTATTTTTATTTATTTTTTAATGAAAAGCTCTTTAAAAAAAAACTTATCAAATATATATATATATATATATATACACACACACACACACACAAGTATGGTTGAGATTGTTTTTAAAATTATTTTTCATTCAAAAATATTTTAAAATATATTTTTTATTTTTTAAAAATTATTTTTGAGATCATTATTTCAAAATAATCTAAAACATCAAAAATATTTAATTTAAAATAAAAAAAATCATTTTTTTAAAAATACTTTTAAAATATAATGTCTAACAGTGTCTTAGAAAGCTAGATCCACACACAAGTTTTCTTTTTTAAAAAATAAGATGAAATTGTTTTATTATTTTATTTTCAAAAATTACGCGAATGACATGTTTTTCTATCTATAATATTTTTTTTACAACCATATCTATGTTCAATGGTGGAAAAACTAGGGTCCACATTTTTGAATCTCAAGACCACCTCATCACTGAACCTATCAGTCTATCACTGATCACAAACACACATTTTAAAATGGTTCAATTTTTTTTTTAAATCAATTTTATAAACGGTCCATTTTATATTTTTTTATAAAATTATACTATAACTTAAATACCCTTTTATTTGAAAGAAATGGTACTGTAACTTAATGACTAAATTATTAATTTTAATTATTTTTATTTTTACATATTGAGTTAAATAGTCTCTCTTGATTTAGGGTTATTTGATATTGTGTTTCAAAAGTGTTTTTGAAAAAAAAAAATATTTTTTATTTTAAATTAAAAAAAAATTTAGATCATTTTCATATGTTGATATCAAAAATGATTTTCTTTTTAAAAAAAACATTTTAATTTATTTCTAAATAAAAAATATTTTTAAAAACAATTTAAAATACACTGACAAACAATCACTTAACAAGATTGGTCATTCTGATGCATTGTAGGCTAGGATAAATTTTTACTAACATAAAAATAAGATAATCAAGTGATGCAAGTATTTTTAAAGAAGCAATAAAAATTTGATACCCAGTTATTTACTCAACTAAATTTAATAATATAATTCAAAAATAAAATGTTAGTTAATAAATCAAGGCAGATAAAAAAATGACAATGATTAATTACAGAATAATCACACTTTCAAATATCATGGAATTAAATTATTTCTATATTTTTAAGAAGTCTTCATGATCTTATTTGATGATAAAAACTAAAAATATGATATCCCTATTAAAAAAAAATTGAACTCAATTATAAGCCAATCTTGTTTGACACTGCATTTAAAAACCGTTTTTGAAAAAAAAATTATTTTATTTCTTACAATAATTAATATTTTTTGGTATTTTTAGATTATTTTCATGAGCTGATTTCAAATATAGTTTTTGTAAAAATTAAAAAATATATTATTGTGATGTATTTCTGAATAAAAATATATTTTTAAAAACAACTTCAACTACACTACTAGACACGCACCAAATGTTTAAAAAATGTTGTAAGAATATGAATTTTAAAAAGGAAGAAAAAAAAAAACAATCGATAGTGTTAGACCATCAAAATTCACCTTATGCACTGCTAGAGTGCAAAAAACAACTTCCATATGCACCCCTTAAGTTACCCTACTTGTTTGCCTAGCCCACCATATCAGTTTCATTTTTAATTTTGGTACTTTAACTCTTAATTATTTTACATAACACACACACACACGAGAACTTCATGTAGAGTCAACTAAAACAAACTACAAAGTTAAATCCAAAATAAAATCAAATATGAAAGGATCGGATAAAAAATTTAATAGGCAACACAAAAAACTTTTATTGACCTTGCAAATTAGTCCATGTACTAGCAAATAAAAGGACTCAATATTTATTTAAGGCTCAAATTAAATCCAAAAAACCCTATTTCTTTTATATCAATAAAATTGATTAAGGTCCTCAAGACCTGTGATGTGGTGATGAAAAGCTTGAGGTTTTTCTTGTCGATCTTAGGTTCGAGTCAGAACATGTTCATCTTGTAAGAGTCTGAGACAATTAGAGTTTTACTGGTTTAATCCGGACCTGCAAAGAATGCCTAAAAAATAAAATTTACTCGAATCCAAAAATAAATAAATGAAATTGACTAAGCGGCTGTTTTTTTGTGTGGTTTTAACTGCATTTGAAAAAAAAACTAGTGATTTGTTGTTTGGTTATGTAAACAAACATCAACACGTTTGTATGGGGGGCACCAATAAAACCTCTCAAACCACGGTTCATGAAAAGCAGCTGCTAGCTGCTTTACATCCACAGATTTCATATGTGTGTGTGAAATCTATGAAACCTGCAAAAAAAAATAAAAATGGAAAGCATATAATTTCATGGGGCACAAGGTGTAACTCTCATTTCAATCAATTTACCACGAGGGTCTAAGACTTTCCGTAAATGATTTCTTGTTTTTTTTTAAATAATAATAATATCAATTGACAATTCAAATTCTTCTATAATAAAATATGATAATATCACAATTGATTAATAAGTTGGCAACAATATAAAAATATATGGTTACCAAACACACAAAATTATTTTTCATTAAATCTCAAATTCAACCATAATTTCAACCAAACACTTTAATTTTAATTATTAACTGTAGCTAAAAATATTTTTCATGAAATTGATTTTTTAAAACTTCTACCACAACAACAAACACACTATTAACTAGAATATCATTGTAAGACCCATACACAAGCATAAAAACAAATCTCCAAGACAAGTACCAAAGAAACGCAATGTTAGAACCAAACTTAAATAAAAACAAATTAAGTGGTTGTTTGGCAGAGCGTTTTCAACCTTGGTTTGGCAAAAGTGGTCTGAAAAAAAGTGGAAAGGTGTTTGGTAATTGATGATAAGCTAGTTTTAAACATGTGGACCCCACCCCAAACCTTGGTTGCAAGAAAAGCAGCTACTAATTGCTTTTCAACCTGCTTCTTGTGATTTTTTATTTCTTGGGAGTGAACGAATTGATCGGAACGCCTAGTGCCCTTTTTGCCCCCTTTCTCAGCTTGTTATTTTGCCTTTGATTTTTGATCATCGCCAAAGAACTTTTTAGATTCTGGAAATGAAAGAAAACCAATTGCAAAAAAAGTTATTATATACCAATATCCAACTGATACAACTCTAGCCCATTAGACCAGATTTCTATTCTTCGAAGTGAGGGAATAAGAAGATTTTTTTTTATTTAGTTAATAAATTTTTTTAAAATATTTTTTATTTTAAATTAATTTTTTGATATTTTAAAATTATTTTGATACACTAATATCGTAAATAATTTTTAAAATTTACTTGAATTATTAATTATATTATATATATATATATATAATTTTTTAAAATATTGTAGATTTAATATATATATATATATATATATATATATATATATATATACCATTTAAAGTAATTTCACAAGTTAAAAGCAATATGAAAAGCTTAGTAACCAAACACATGAAACTGCTTTTCATTAATTTCAAACTCAAAAGCAGTTTTAACCAAACATTTCAAAACTTATTTTGAACCGCAGTTAAAATATTTTTTATGAAACTGATTTTTTAAAACCTCAACCATAAAAGCAAAAGCTATGCCAAACACATCCTAAGAAACAAAATGAGAGAAAAAAAGAGATCTCACCTTGAAAACACTGGTTGTTTTTTAATTAATTAGTTTCCTAGCCAATGTTGACTATGCTGAATTTAATATTATTTTATTTTGAAAAGTTTTTTTTTCTCATCTTTACACATTATTTACTTCTTTTTATCTTTTTCTATTTTTTAAAAGAAAAACAAAGATTGTAAAGGAACATAAAATGAACGAAAGAGAGTGAAGAATTAATTTTTGGAACTAGAGAGATTCTTTAATTTATTTTGTAAGAAAAACTATAATTTACTCATTAATTAATGCAGCAGTCGAGCACATACCAAGGACGAGCAAAGTACGTGGGACCGGCTCTGGTGCTGCATTGAATTTTCCATTCAAAGAAGGAGGGTTCCTCAATTGACCAGATTGATTTCTGGCTAACTTCTTGCTTCATCTTCTTCTTGTCTTCTATATCATATTGCCATGGACCCCTTCCTTTCGCTACATTTTCTGCCTCATCACTGTTATTTAGACCCTCAAATTCTAAGCCCAGCTTCACAAAGTCTTATTGGCCACCTTCTGTTCTTCTTCTTCCATGGCAGATTGAAGTAAAGATAAAAGAATTAAGGATTATCCGGTTATGGGAAACTGTGTGAGGAAGCCTGTTAAGTGTGCTCATGCTTCTTCCAATACTTTTCCTTCTTCTGGTTAGTCATTATCTTTCTTACTATTCTTGCTAATCTTTGAATTCTGGGTTCTTAATTTGTGTTGTTTCTCCTTAAAGATGACTTTTTTACATGAGATTTTACGAGTTCATATCAAAGTGGAGCTGCATATGTTGAGGAACTTATCGTTTTAGTTATAAGCTGAGCTAATTCTCCCTCTTGTTCTGTTCCTGGATAGAATATGCAGGAATTTTTTAGTCTCTAGTTTTCAATGGATTCTGGATTCTTGATAGTTGTAGACGTACTATGGCTAGGCTTGTAATCTTGCATCTAGATGAACGTTCAGAGTTTAGACTGATTTGAAACTAAAGATTTTAAGTATTTTATGGATTATTTAGTGTCTTTAGGCATCATAAGAGGGTTTAATTGAAGGAACTGTTGCCAAAACATGTTTTCCACTGATAATATAGTGTGTGTTGCAATATGTGGGCTAAGAAATGCTACAAAAAAAGTGGATGTTGATTCCTAATTAAGTGGATGTTTTCCACAATAAATTTGAAGCGATGTTGATTCCTAATGCGAAGGATATTGCTGGGATACTGATTCAAGATTGGTTGATTTAATGGAGGTTAGAAACTCAAAGGGGGTGAAATGGCAGAGGAGCAAGCTAGTAAGCTTAAGGTCATTGGTTTGGATTCCCACTTCATCTGGTCACCCATTGCTAAGACAAAGTGAGATTAGTTAAGGATGAGGAGACCGAGAAGTGGGGTTTATGTGGGTACGATGATATGAGAACCTGCGCTGGATACCTTCTGTCTAATCCAAAAGAGGAGTTCAACTGCATACTTAAATGCAAAGAAAGTAATAGCTGTGCATTTATATGTTTTTGAGCCTTAAACTACTTTGGAAGGGTTGTGTAACTGGGTTGTGTTCATAAATCTGTTCTGATCAACTTATGTTGATGGGAAATAAGGCCATTGCTCTGTAGAGAGATTGTACCATTACTTCAAACGCAAGGAAGCTGATTCAAGTTATACTTCTTTAGCACTGTTACTTCTTTGTGGCTGTTCAAAAAAACAAGTTACCTGCATAGTATCTTTAAGGTACTGATAGTGGCTCTTTTATTTTGCTATCTGTCCTTTCAGGATCTACTAAGCCTAAGCAAGTTTCAACCTCTCCTGGCGGGGAATTATCATTTGGAAGCTTGAACAAATCTTTGATTGCATCCAAATTTGATGTATCTGTACATAGCAATCTCAAGTCCTTCAGCTTTACTGATTTGAAGAATGCCACCAAGAACTTCCGTTCAGAAACTTTGCTCGGAGAGGGAGGTTTTGGGTGTGTTTTCAAAGGATGGATTGACTTGAACACATTTGCTCCTACCAAACCTGGAAGTGGAGTTGTTGTTGCAGTTAAGAGGCTAAAACCAGAAAGCTTTCAGGGTCACAAGGAGTGGCTTGTATGTGCATTGGACCCCCTTTTTTATGTTGTTTTTCCTTTTGACCTTGCAAGCCTATGTTTGAACTCATCTTTGTGCTCCGTGCTTTAAATTTGGCAGACAGAAGTAAACTATCTCGGTCAGCTTCATCATGAAAATCTAGTGAAACTCATTGGGTATTGTTCCGAGTCTGATAATAGACTTCTAGTTTATGAATTTATGCCGAAGGGAAGTTTGGAGCAACATTTATTTAGAAGTAAGTAAATTTAATTTTATTGATTTATTTCTTCCCAATTCCTTATATGTCCAAGTATAATTTTGTTTATCTTTGTATTACAGTCCATCATGAATGGTATAGGTGTTTGGTCATAAAGTGTGTCTAAACGTGCTCACATATTTATGTGAATGCCATTGCTTATAACAGGGAGAGGGAGGGATATTATTCTTATCGTATATGCTTGACGACTAATTTCTACCCACATTTTAGGCTCTGTTATGTTGGGATTGCAAGGTGTAACATATGAAACAATTGGAAGAGGATATTATCACAAGTGCTTCATGTAGGAAACTATTGCACGATGATTCCTGAAGATTCTGAATGCTCTTAAAATTGTAGTTCATATTTAGGAAGCACTTGTGTTTCCATAAGCCTGAAGGTGATTTCTGAATGATAATACATCATCTTAGGGGGAAGCAATGGCATTGAAATAAATTTGAAGAAAAAAACTAACCTGAAACTCATGCTGTTAACTTCTTGTTGAATGTGGCTAGTAGCTCTTCTGGTGAGTGGGAATTGGACCCTTTCTTTCGTGAAACAAGTGATCATGAGCTTGTTTTAGATAAAAATTTTACTTTTCCCACAGTGAACAATTTTCTATGAATGATTACTACTGACACTTTTCTACAAAACTAACAATAGATAAAACAATATCTCTCCCTGCAGAAGGTGTTCAGCCTATCACCTGGACAACAAGAATGAATATAGCAATTGATGTAGCAAGGGGGTTGTCCTTCTTGCATGGGTTGGATGCTAATGTAATCTATCGAGACTTGAAGGCATCCAATGTTCTACTTGATTCGGTATACTGAAACCTCATTAATTGTACTCGGGTATTAGTCAAGGGTAACTACATCCAGAAGGCTGATGATTTTTTTTTCCAGGATTATAATGCTAAGCTTTCAGATTTTGGCTTAGCAAGGGATGGACCTACTGGAGATAACACACACGTGTCAACCAAGGTGGTGGGAACTCGGGGCTATGCTGCACCGGAGTATGTAGCCACAGGTCGGTCAACTTTCTGCTGCATGTGGTTTAGTTTTCCATGGTAAAGTGGATCGTCTATAGGAGAGTTTAATAACTAAAACCATTAGGATGAACTCAAAATTGATAAACTATTACTCTTGTAGATTCTCAAAATAGTGCTCTATGCATTTGTTCCCCTATCTCTTGCACAAGTAGTGGATGCAATAAATGATAAACGATGGCCTTACCATCAGCTCACAAGTAGTGAAAAGTTGAAGCATATGCCTTAAGTTTTTTATCCACCTGCTCTTTCTCATTAATTTCTCCAAACCAAGCAGGCCACTTGACCCCGAAGAGTGACGTGTACAGCTTTGGTGTTGTCTTGTTAGAGTTGCTGTCAGGAAGAATGGCAATGGATGAAGAGAGAGGTGGTTTTGTCGATGAAACGCTGGTGGATTGGGCGAAGCCTTTCCTGATTGACAGCAGGCGAGTTTTGAGAATCATGGACACCAGGCTGGGTGGTCAGTACCCTAAGAAAGCAGCCCAAGCTGCAGCTGCACTCGCGTTGCAGTGCCTGCACACAGATCCCAAAAACAGGCCGCAAATGATCGATGTTCTAGCAACTTTAGAAAAACTTGACACATCAAAGGACATCCCAAGAACAGCACGTCCAGTTAAGCTGGATAATCATGGGATCAAGCCTATGAACTTCCCTCACAGGATAGCCAGAACATAAGCAGCAAATTTGTAAAATATCCTTTCCCTGTATCCTAGTTTCGATATCGCGCCACTCGGGGCTAGTTAGATGGAATGGAGTTGCACTTGAGAGTATGAGGATCTGTAAAGGGCTAGAAGAAGATGGTATGGAGTTGCACTTGAGAGTATGAGGATCTGTAAAGGGCTAGAAGAAGATGGAATGGAGTTGCACTTGAGAGTATGAGGATCTGTAAAGGGATAGAAGATGTATGGTGCAGTAGTGGAAGCACGCGCATCTCTGGGAAGATTATTCTCATGGATAAAGACATAACCGGCTTAACTGTTTGTAAAATGTACTCGATTATTTAATTTTATTTGTAGGAGGATGGAGTTGTGGAAGAAAATTATAAAATGAGGGTCATCTCTTTAATCGCAGGCTGTTCGGCTTATATAAACTTTATGCTTTCTTGGAATATTGTAATTAAGGAGGTTTGTTTATTGTGAAGTGATTTTGTGAAGTGATTTTCTCCTGTTTATTTACCGAAAATGATCAATAGAAGATACTTTTCAATTAAAAAAAATCTGGCTTGATTTTCTGGATTTTTTTTATTTTGAGTGGAAAATACTTTCTTCTAGTTGTAAGAAATTAAAAATATTTGATTGCTTGTTGTTTCTTAATTGCTTTGTTTTTTTCAATCTCATCACTTAGAACTCAATTTTTAAACTAATTTTGGTCCTTATTTTATATTATTACTATTTATTTTATTTGAAATAATTTATGAATTTTTTTTTCAATTTCATTATCTTTTAACTTTTTTATTTATCAGATTTGGTTTTTATTTTTTTATTACTATTTTTTTATTTAAAATGACCAGTGAAATTTCAATAAGCTTGAAAAAAAATTAAAACATTTATAAGTTATTTTCAACTTAAATTCCATGACAAAACCAAAGCTAAACATTGAACTATATTTTTCATAACACTATCAAGTATAAAAAATCAATTCCCTTTTCATAGAATCTATTTTTTTCGTAAAAACTACTCTAATTCTTTTTTAAAAACTACTCTTCAATAAACAAACATCCACTAAAAGTTACTATTATTGTTTTGAAGCACAGGAAAAAGTAAAGAGTTCGTAACACAATCCACAAATCCATGTGAAAACAAATAAATGTCAAAGCAGTTTATAGATTACTAGCCAACCTGCGTCTCGTCGCGTGCGATACCATATTTTTTTCAAAATTGTGGATATAAATTTAGTCAAAATAATAAATTAATGCATAATTCCTGTCAAGTGCAAGTTTTCTATAAAATATATGAATTTTAAATCGATATAAATTTATCTGTTTAAAAGGTTTCAACGAAATAACCAGCATAAAATTATCATCATCATTAAAAAAACAAGAAGTTTCAGATATCTGAATTATTGAATTCACTGTATTAAGATTAATTCATTTTATAATTTAATTTAAATCAAACACAAAAACAAAATATATATTGTGAAAATACTTGCAATAATCAAATAACAAAAAGGAGTAGTTAATTTTCTATCCACAAAAAGACGAAAACATAAATTGAAAATTCATCCCTACGTTACCGTCATTATCATTGGTATAATAGTTAAAATTATTATTAACATTACTGCCCAAACAATTAAAATCATTAAATTGTTCCTAAAAACTAAAAAAAAACATTTTTATGAAAAAAACAATTAAAAAATAATCACAAAAATTATCATTATTATTGCGCAAATATTAAAATCATAAAAATCATTTGATCTAAAGAACAAATAAAAATAATAGAAAACATAAAAAAAGACCAAAGAGAAAAAGGGAACAATATTAATTTTATAACGTTCACCAACATAAATTAAAATTTCAGGATTGAACCGATTAAAAATAAAACCCCAATTAAAACTAAAAACAAAAATAAAAAACATAGATGCATAAATACGAATAAAAAAAATAAACATTGTCCAAGAATGACAAAAAGAAACCAAAGGAATTAATATTAAATAAAAAATTCAAAGAATAAGAACATAAAATAAAAAATAAAAAATATAATTAATTCCAATCAAAGGATAAAATTAAAACAAATAAAAATCTTGGGACCAAAACAAATAAAGCTATTTTTTTTAAAAAAATTGCAGTGTATTTTTTAAAAAAATTAAAAGAATAAGGACCGAAATGACGAGTAACATATATTTCCAATTTCAATTAGAGGACACAATTAAAATAAACACTTTGGAACCGAAACAAATAATGACATTTTTAAAGGTAATTGCTATTTAATTTTGTTAAAAATTAAAAGAATGAGGACTAAAATGAAAAGTAGCATATATGACCAATTTCAATTGGAGGACAAAATTAAAAGAAATGAAAACTTGTGTACCGAAAAATTAAAGGAACCAAAAAAATAAATAAATTAAAAGAATAAGGACTGAAATGAAAACCAATATTTATAATTAGTTTTAATTGAAGGACACAATCAAACTTTTAATTAAAGAAATCAAGAATAAAAACGAAATCAAAATCATAAGGACTAAAATTAACAAATGGCATACATTAAGGACTAAGTCGTAAGTTGCGGCGACATGAGAGAGAAAACACCTAAAACCGTTCGCCTATGATTGACCGTACACCGACGACGGATACGCGCGGCACCGGTGGACAGACGATAGGGAGTCGAACCAGGAGACACGATAGAAGTGCAGTTTTGACTGCCTAAAGATCTTGCACGCGCCGCCTTAGAGGCACGTTCGCGTTGAACACTGCGAGCGCATCAGAACGACGTGCCCTGAAGTGTTTGAGGAAAAAATATTAAAATATTGGCTAATTACGTTTACATCCCTGCTCCTAGTCAGAATTATGAAAACAACCGGAGTGGAAAATACCACGCTACCCCCGCTACAATGCTCATTTTTGTCTTCTTCAGGGGTTATTTCAGTAGATTTACTGTGCAAAAATGTTGAAAAAGCCGATAACATCCTTGGGTCCGGGTGTATTATTTTGTCATTTTCGAGGGTTATTTACATCGTTTTACTATGCAACAAACCCAGAAATACCATCCATGTCCATTGGAAAATTTGAAAATACCCCTGACCCCCGAGTTAAAAATTTTCAGCCTTAGAGTAAAATGATAATTTTACTGTCACAATGAATAATAATTCGAGTATGAATGGTAGTGAAGTCTACAGTAACATAAGCACAGGGGATTATTTTATAGTTAATTTTCAATTAAAAATAGAGACTAGATTTCGGAACAGAAGTTTTTTTTTCTTTTTTTTTTCCGGGTTCTCCATGGCAGATAACCAGCAATGGCGACCCATCTTACTGGCTCAATATAATAATGCTCAAATTTACCAAACAGTACCAGAAGAGGCAGGGTCAAAGTCATCAACAAGAGTAACTCTCTGGTTCGATCACTAAATATTGTGAACAGAATATTACAAGGATCAAGAGCTTGTATGTCGCCTGATTACATGCAGCCAGTTCATCCAAATTCTGTTGCTTCCCAACATATCATTAGCAAAATGATTCAGAGGATGTACAAGTGTGCAACTATATTACTGATCTTTACGAATCACACTGGGTTGATCTCAAGGAAAAACTCAAGATCAAGATCTACACTTTCTATTACTCAAAACATTGTCAACTTGATCAAAAGTCAAGTGTGAAATTCCTAAAGAATGCAAGCATTTTGTCCCATTTTTATCTTTGGATAAAGCTACTTGCAAAAGTTTTGATTCTTCCTTGCTCATTTGTAACAGCTTAAGAATTTCTCTAATACAAGGGAAAAATGCATCAGGGCGATAACAAAATGGTTGAAAAACATGGAACAATGCTTGCATATCAGAATCAAACTGATTGATCCCTCCACTAGAATATCGAATACCACTTGTGAAAATGCTGCGAGAAACAAATTGATCAAGCGCATCAGCAACACTTCTCCATAAATCCAGGAAGTCTTTCGGGTTGAGACTCATCTTAAGAAGATGAAGCTGACTTTTCAGAGCATCCAATGCTTGTACAATGTCAAAGGATACTGCTAAATCGGTGACTGCTGGAACTCTATGTAAATTCTCTTGCACAAAATATCTTCCATTTTGCAGATATTCCCAGGAAAGGGTTTCAAAATGATGAAGAAGAGCACTGATTATCTCCATGAGCCAGTTAGTCATAAGCTCTTCCAGACTTTTGATTTCTTCCCCAAAGAAGCAGCTATTACCCAGAACCTCATTATTTCTATCAATGTCAGAATCCTTTTCAGCAATTCTCATCTCTAGAAAGCTGACATCATCACTCCACTCTTGCATTTTAGATTCAATATATCTAGCAGCATTGATTGATCCACATACCTTGATTAAGGAGGCATCCACATTTTCAAGAGAAAAGTCAGTATTCTTGCACCGCAAGATCAATCCATTAAGAAAATACCAAAATAATCTTGCTGCAGTTGATCTGATAAAGCGAATACGTGGTTGAAGAGAAGGCAAAGTTTGGGATCGTTCAATCATCTCCCAGGCTATTTTCAGGGCTGATTCTGCTACTAATGGAGCTTTGTGGTCTCCTCTAGTAGAGAGTACAAAATGTTTAGATTCTGTACCAATTACAACATCACATTCCTTGTCAATTATCCAAGCTCTTTCATCTTTCAGTAGAGGTTGTATTTTCTTCCATGCATCCTTCAGCTCTATTTTAGCCCAAATCTTGAGCCACTCTGGCCTATCACAAAATATTGTTAACACTGACAGACCTCTGGAGAGTCCTTCAAAACTTTTAGACTCTAAGAAGAAAGGAGTTTCTGAGCTTAAAAGCGATCGCATCTGTTTATCAAAAGAAACAGTATGGTCTATCAAATGAAGCCATGATGCAATAACTTCTGATCTAATTTGTTTGTCCCTGTATCTTTCAACAAGAACAGAAAAAACACTTTTTGCTAGAAACCCAGAAAGCATCTGGACCATTGCAGAAACCCATGCTTCTTTAGCACTGCAGCTACTCAACCTTGCTTTGTCAATCAAAGGCTGCAAAACATCATCTACTCCTATAATAAAGTCTTTTGTAATCTTATAGACAAGAGCAAACATAAATTCAGGCTGCTCAGCCCATTTAGAGAAGTGGTATTCCATTCGCGATGCAATTGGAGAAACTAGTTCATCAATGGCCCAAAGCCCCACGCAAGACTTCCTTTGTCCGATAATGTTATGCTGTCGATCTTCCCTTCGTCTCTGCAGATGCTGCAAAGAACAAAGAGCTAAAAAAGTTTGAGAATAACCTTTACTTTTGTCTCCTTGCATTAAAACCCGTGGATATGAAAGGCCAGCAATTTCCCCACTGTCTATTTTTGGTGTTAGAAGTTTGGGCGGCCAGCCGAGGGAAGCAAGAAGAGCCCGGTGATCAGCAAGAACTTGTGGCCGAACAACAACTAAAATTTTATCAACTCTAGCATCGACCGATTCCAATAGACGATGCCACTGAGCTTGAAATTTCTCAATGTAAACCAATACTTCCTCAATGTTGTTCATCGTTTTTATGGCCTCAAGAATCCTTTCTTGCTTTGGTCCAAAGTCCTGCATACCATTGCATTAAAGATCCATGTTTGACTTGCCTATTAATATAGAAATCCAACAAACATTCTGAAATGACAAGAAAACAGAGATTAGAGCCATTACAATTGACTTCAAAGAAGTTCGGTGCTTTTCTGAAAACAAATTTCGAGCATGGAGACCACTGACACAGAAAACTCCATCTTCAAGATCTCCAACCAGAGCTTCCAACTGCAAGGCAGTATCTGAGACAATTTACAAGAAAGCTTAGCAAAATTATATTGGAAAAAGATCTAAAAAAAAAATTAAAATTGATAGGCCTAGCCATGAAGCCAATCAGCAAATTCATATATATAGCCTACACATATTACTTTTATTGATGAATGTGGAAAAACACAGATATATACATATATAGTTATACATATCCATAATTGAGAAACTCAAGAAGGTTATTAGCAAACAAAGAATCTGTTTCAGAGTAAAAATCAAAGTATGATAACAAAGGCCAAATATAACCCTTCTTGTTTTTTTTATATTTAAAATAGAACTAATTACAATTTGTCGAAGAACCCGCATGCAATATCAATTGGTTCCAAAATGACCTGGTTATTACATCAAAGATTGGTGACAGTCATTGCAGAACTTCAGGAACAATTCAGGAAGTAGTAGCACAATATGGATGAAATTTTAGAGCAAGGCAAACCTGTTTGCACTAATTGGTCCCATGTTGCATTAAATGTCATGCTAAATCAGAATCTAAAGCAGCAAATCTCGACCTGTTCTCACCAGATATTTATACTCTAAACCACCCAAATTCGACCCAGAAGGGTATTTGATGTAGAAAATATATGGAAATATTCAAGAAACATCGCTTGAACATGAATGAACACAAAACGTGGTGCCCTGCAGATTTTGATTCAAATAAGCTAAGCCTTGACTTAAATCCTACTCCATTAATAAACTTTTTAACCATCAGAAAAGGGAAACAACCACAATCAGCAAATTTTTAAGTTTCAGGAATTTTTACTAGACTAGCAAATTTACTTCCAATAAAGTAGCAAGGAACCCATCAAAGAATATTAATCAAAAAGCTAATATACAAAACATAAAGAAGCATAACAAATAAAATAAAATAAAAACTCAAACCCACCAATATATTTCCGTATATTTTCAATTCTTTGAACCTGTTTAACAAGTTTTGGAATCTCCTCGACCAGAACCTTCCCTACTTTCCATGAACCAATCCCATCTACAAAATCGAAAACAAAAAACAATCAAGAAACTATTAAACAATTTAATTCAAATAATGACAGAGAGAGAAATACTAACATTGAGAGGTTTGGAGACTCAGATTTTCCAACAAGAAATTGACATTGGAAAGTGATGATTTAGCACTAAACGAACGAGAAATCCACGAGACAGCCAGTTTGGTGAGTTTTCTCCGTAAGTTCAAAAGATGGGAATCGAAATTGGAGCATTCTTTTGTTAAATCAGATAAGAGGAGAGGAGCCCTGGTGAGTAGATCTTGATGGGTTACTATATCTTGATCAAGAAACTGTATGTTCTGTGAAGAGAGCTCACTTCTTCGGGGCAGAACTTGAAACGGTGACTTTTGTGGTGGCGGCTTAGGAGGAGGAGAATCCATTGTTAGTGTTAAGAAGTGTATCGAAAAATTTGCACTTTGCGTTATCTTAACTCAAGTTTTCATGAAAGTTTCAGACCAAAGTGAGTGACACGGAGAATCATTGTTATCAATACGATTCAGTTCAAGTTCAACGATTGGACCATGGTTGTGCTAAGATAATTTGGGGTGGTCGGAAAAAAAGAAGAAAAAGCTTTTTCGAATCATGTAAACTTTTCAAGCCAATATTATAAGATATATGAAATATCATGTAAAAATAATATAGCTCAATTTTTAATAAATCCAACACTATTCAATTTTCAGTATTATTATTGTTGTTGCTATTTATACTACTATTACTATTATTTTAATTATTATTATTATTATTATCAATAAGTAATATTATTATCATTATTTATATTATTATTGTAATCAATATCATTATTATTACTACCATTATTATTGTTATTATTATTATTATTATTATTATTATTATTATTACTATAATATTTTTTGAGAAATTTCAATGGATTAAAAAGTGAAATATTTACAATAATGCTGCTAGCACATTTATAATTATCACCACCACCACTATTACTAATAATACAATTATTTGTATTCTTATTACTATTATAATTATTGTTATTAGACGGTGTTTGACACTGTATTTTAAAAATATTTTTTTTAAAAAAAGATGGAATTTGACACCGCGTTTCAAAAACGTTTTTGAAAAAAAATGAATTTTTATTTTATTTTTTACTTTAAATTAGATATTTTTGGTTTTTTTTAGATATTTTCATGTGTTAATGTCAAAAATGATTTTAAAAAATAAAAAAAAATATCATTTTGATACATTTATGAAGAAAAAGAAATTTCAAAAGCAACCGTAACTACACTTCCAAGCAGACACTTAATTGATAAAAATGAAAAGTTAAATCTCCAGCTCTCTACCTAATCATCCAGCTGTATTATAATTGTTGTTGATTTCCTCATTCTCTGCTTATGACCGTTGCTGATTTATTTAGCTCAATATCAAATCCCTACAGTTTAGGGAATATTGTTGTATATATACCACACGAAATCATCACATTGGGTATCTTCTTGTAAACACAATCTAATACAATATTATTCCTTCATGGTATCAGAGCCTCACGTCTAACGACAACATACATATTTTTTTTTCTTCTTTCTTCTTTTCCTGCTATTCCTCTTCTTCTTCTCCATGGAAGCCATTAATTCAACTGCAACTGCTGGTGTTGTAGTACCCAGCCACTCTGGGTTCATGTCCATCAAGCTTGACAGAACCAATTATCCACTCTGGCTTGCCCAAATTGTCCCGATTCTAAAAAGCAAGAATTTAATGGGTTTTGTCACAGGAACAAACCCTTGTCCACCAGAATTTAAAAGCAACTCTGATGGCACCGTCACTACTGAGGTCGATCCTTGGTACACCGCTCGGCATCAACGAGGGACCGGATGATCTTGAGTTGGATTGACAACTCTCTTTCTCCAAACTGTATTGTCTACGAGTGGCTCGATTCACATCGTCACAAACTACTTGGGTTTCACTTGAGAGAAGATATGCCTCTCAGTCGAAAAATAGAATCTTGCAACTCCAGCATGATTTACTCACCGTCAAAGGAGACGGTCTGTCCATTACAGATTTTGTGGACAAAATAAATCAAATTGCTGACAATCTTGCTTTAGCAGGCAAACCAGTTGATGATGATGAACTCATCAACATCATCCTCAACAATGTCGACCCTGCATATGAAATTACAGTCAGCTCTGCACAAGCCCGTGATACCCCTATCTCTTATGATGATCTTGTTGCCTTGTTGCTCAATGCAGAAATGAGGATTAAGGCGCAGCAAATACCATCTCTTGAGGCAAATCCCACTGCCATGTATGCTCCCAAAGCTTCACACAGCAACAATCATGGTCGTCAGTCTATGTCTCACCATGGATCTAATATGCGAGCAAAGGGGTCCTCTGGTTTTCGTCGAAATTCAAACTGGTCCCAACCACATGCCTCAATTTCTTTTTGCAATTCTGCTCCTATGTCTTCACGCCCTCCTTGTCAAATTTGCAATCGTAGTGGGCACAATGCATTTGACTGCTATCAACGCATGAATCATGCGTATGAAGGCAGAGTTCCCACTCAAAAGCTTAAAGCTATGGCTGCTATTGCTTCCTCCAATAATCAACCGACCACATGGATTTCAGACTCTGGTGCATCAAACCATATTACTTCTGATCTTTCTAATATGGATGCTCACAATGAATATCACGGGAAAGATCATGTAGCTGTGGGTAATGGTGCAGGTTTGACAATTGCTAACACTGGCTCTAGTAAAATCACTTGTGATTCCTCAACTTTTGCCTTGAAAAATATTTTGCATTGTCCTTCAATTGCTGCTAATCTTTTATCAATATATCAATTCACACGGGATAATAACTGTTACTTTGTTCTTTATTCTGATTATTTCTATGTGAAGGATGTAACAACGGGGAAGACGCTTTTCCGCGGGAAGAGTGAACATGGTCTCTATCCCTTCCGCATTCACTCTCAAAATTCTAGAAAATCAAGTCCTTCATTTGCTCTGGTTGGTGTTCGGGTTAGCGCCCCAATTTGGCATTTTCGGTTGGGTCATCCTGCTAACAACACTTTGTCACATCTTATTTTAAATAAATGTCTTCTCATGAATGGTAATAATTCCATCCCATTTTGTAATTCGTGTCCTTTGGGTAAAAGTACTAAGCTACCTTTTCCATTATCAAATTCTATGTCAAAATTTCCTTTGAATTTAATTCACTCCGATGTTTGGACTTCTCCTAATCTTTCAATCAAGGGATCAAAATACTATATTTTATTTGTGGATGATTTTTCACGCTACTCCTGGATTTTTCCAATGCAATATAAGCATGAAGTATTTGATATCTTTATCAAATTTAAACTACATGTTGAAAATATATTTTCATCCAAAATAAAAATATTTCAATTTGATGGTGGGAGTGAATATACACAACGAAAATTTCAAAATTATTTGACTCAAAATGGTATTGGATTTCGCTCCTCTTGTCCAAGTCATCCCGAACAAAATGGGATTGCCGAACGAAAACATCATCACATTGTTGACACTGGACTCACACTTCTTGCTCATGCTCATATGAGTTCCAATTATTGGGTTGATGCATTTCAAACTGCCTTATACTTAATCAATCGTCTACCAACTCGTGTTTTACAGTATCTTAGTCCATATGAAAAATTATTTCATAAATCTCCCTCATATGATACTCTTCATGTTTTCAGTTGTGCATGTTTCCCTTATTTACAACCTTACAATACAAATAAATTACAATTTCGTTCCAAACGATGTGTGTTTTTGGGATACTCTCTAAATCACCAAGGATATCGTTGTCTTGATCAAAATACAGGTCGAATTTATTTGTCCTATCATGTCATTTTTGATGAGTCCTCCTTTCCATTTCAAGAGACTACTAACACTCTTCCTGCAACGACGACTTCACTAGTTCCTCATCCACCACTAGAAATAGTTACTAAACCATTGCCCCATATCCATTCCACTCATCCAAACACTCAAACTACCCTGATTCCTCCTCCAATTATTACAGAACCACTCCACCCAAACACTACTACAATCCCTAACCCTATCAGTACTACCACTTCTACCCCTAACACTAATCCCCACCCAATGGTTACTAGAAGTCAAGCTGGAGTCTCTAAGCCAAATCCGAAATATGCATTGACTGTCACTTATGATCCTATTCATCTAGAACCCACAAGTTACACTCAAGCTGCAAAATATGAGGAATGGCGTAAAGCAATAGGTGTTGAGTTTAATGCTTTGCAACAAAGCGACACTTGGTCACTAGTAGTCCCTGCTGAGAATATGAACATTCTACCTAACAAATGGGTGTTCAAAATCAAAAGGCGTTCCGATGGTACTATTGAAGGATACAAAGCCCGTCTTGTGGCTAATGGATTTCACCAACAAGAGGGAATTGACTATACAGAAACTTTTAGTCCAGTTGTGAAGCATTCCACCATTCGTATTATACTCGCTTTGGCAGTACATCATAAATGGCCGATTCGACAATTGGATGTTCAGAATGCATTTCTACATGGTCTCTTATCGGAGGAGGTTTATATGAGACAACCTTCAGGTTTCATTGATCCAAACTATCCTAATCATGTTTGCAAGCTTCACAAGTCACTATATGGTTTAAAACAAGCACCTCGCCAATGGTTTACGAGATTTTCTGATTACTTAGAGGAACTCGGCTTCTGTGAATCCAAAGGCAATTACTCTCTATTTACTTTTCATAAGGGTGAAGTATTTGTTATTCTGCTTATATATGTTGATGACATATTAATTACTGGTACTAGCTCCTCTCACATTTTCAGTCTTATTCAGAATCTGGGCAGATTGTTTTCAATGAAAGACTTGGGACCACTACACTATTTTCTTGGTCTAGAGGCGGTTTACAGCTCAGCTGGTCTACATCTCACGCATACCAAATACACCATGGATTTATTGTTTCGTACAAAATTTCTTGATGTTAAGCCACTCTCCTCTCCTGCTACTGTTGGTAAGAAACTTAGTCTTTATGATGGAGACCCTCTTTCAGATCCCACATAATTTCGAAGTGTTTTGGTGCTCTACAATACTTGATCCTCACATGTCCGGATATATGCTTTGCTGTTAATCAAGTGTGCCAATTTCTACATCAACCAACAACATCATTGGACTGCTGTGAAACGTATACTGCGCTATTTGAAAGCTACTCCTACTCATGGCCTTTTTTATCAACCTGACTCTTTAAGGTTAGAAGCTTATTCTGATGCCGACTATGTAGGCTGCCCGGATGATCGTCACTGTATAGGTGGCTATTGTATTTATCTTGGTCGTAATCCTATCTCTTGGAGTGCCAAGAAACAATGTACTGTATCACGGTCAAGCACTGAGGCTGAATATCAACAACTTGCTTACACTGCAGCCGAAATATAATGGGTTCGATCCCTATTTCAAGACTTGCGAGTCTATCTCTCCACTCCTCGCATCTGGTGGGACAATACCAGCTCCATATCCATGGCTTCAAATCAGGTCTTTCATGCTCGCACCAAACACTTGGAAGTCGACTATCATAATGTCCATGACAAAGTGGTACGTAAGGAACTTGAAGTTTGCTATATCTCCACAGTAGACCAAGTTGCTGATATCTTCACTAAAGGTCTTTCAAAGTCTCAGTTCCTTTTCTTAACAACCAAGCTTATGGTTCGCTCACGGCCCATTAGCTTGCAGGGGTGTGATGACAATGGAAAGTCAAATCTCCAGCTCTCTACCTAATCATCCAGCTGTATTATAATCGTTGTTGATTTCCTCATTCTCTGCTTATGACCGTTGCTGATTTATTTAGCTCAGTATCAAATCCCTACAGTTTAGGGAATATTGTTGTATATATACCACACGAAATCATCACAGTGGGTATCTTCTTGTAAACACAATCTAATACAATATTATTCCTTCATTAATATTATAACCACAATTATCATTATCATCATCATTATTAATGCTATTGTTATAATTATTATCACCATTACTATCACATAGTACAATTATTTTTATTTTTATGATTATTGTTATTAATATAATAATAATAATAATAATAATAATAATAATTATTATTATTATCATCATCATCATCATCATCATCATCATCATCATCATAATTACAATCACAATCACAATCACAAATTTACAATCCTTATTACTATTTTTATCATTGTTGTTGTTATTAGTACAACTAATACTACTACTACTACAACTAATATCATTATTTTAATTATTATTAATATTATTATTGTTATAAAAAGAATAAATAATTAACAGAGAAGAATATTGAGATCAAAATATAAGCAAAAGATACAAGAGAGAAATACATTTCTTATTATGAATCCCTCTACTTTTCCAAAGTGTAAAGAATACAAGACAAGTGATCTATTTTTAGGAGAAGAAAATGAACTCAAGGGTTATGGAAATCCAAGAGACTAAATTCAAGAGTCATGAACATTCAATACATATAAATATGAATTTATTAGTCTAACTGTATCTTGCCAATAAATTTATTGCAAAAACTATATCTGATCTTGTACAATTTGCAAGATACATAAATACTCCAATAACACTAAGATATGGTACTTTAGGACCAATAATCTCTTCATCCTCTTTTGGAGGTCAAAAATGGTCCTTTTATCGCATCAAGTGATTGGATATGCAGTACCGTCATAAGTAAAAAGATAACTTGTTTGTGATCTCTTTTTGTGGGGATCAGAGAGATAACCTACATATGCATATCCAATCAATTGTGAATTTCATCTATAATAAGATTGTTAGCATGATCCGAATAAAGTAATCTCCATATACAACAAGTATTCTATAGAAATTCAGCTGTAAATAGTAATGTTTTAATAAGTTACTTATCTTTCCATACTTGGCCCTAAATTGTAGCTAGGGCATGTAAATCTCTTTTCTTCCTATATAATAAACAAGACACTCAAAAGAGGAGTCATTCAGTTTTCTATTCAACCAATTTATCATGGTATCAGAGCCTCACCACTGAAATTACATTACAAAATCTTGCCCATTCCCCTCTCGTTTTCTTCTCGGTTTCTTGGTCAATCCTAAAGACACAGGGCTCTCGGTTTCTTGGCTTTTTAGTTTGGGTTTCTTAGTTGTCTTTTGGGATTTACCTAAAATAATGGCATCAAGCAATTCTAACCTATTTGGTGTTCAGTTTACTAAAAAGAACTACTCAGCCTGAGAATTTCAGTTCTAAATATTTGTTACGAGGAAGGAATTATGGGGCCTTATGGATAGGAGTGATCCGGCTCCCACAGATGTGTCAAAGCAACCTCAATGGAAGATCAAGGATGCTCGGGTAATATCTTGGATTTTGGGGTCAGTTGATGCCCTCATTGTGCTTAATCTAAGACCATATAAAACAACAAAGACTATGTGAGAATACTTGAAAAAGGTTTACTATTAGGATAATAATGCTAGACGTTTTCAATTAGAAAACGATATCTCTAATTATGTTTAAGGGAATCTCTCTATTCAAGATTATTACTCTGGTTTTCAGAGTTTATGGGCAGAATATACTCATATTATTTATGCCCAAATACCAGCAAAATCTCTCTCTATTGTTCAGCAAGGTCATGAGCAAAACAAACAGGACCAATTCTTAATGAAATTAAGATATGAGTTTGAGATTACCCGCTCCAACCAAATGAACCGAGATTCCTCGCCCTCCTTGGATGTCTATTTTGGGGAACTACTACAGGAAGAACATCATCTAGTTATAGAAGGCATCTTCAAGCAAGATAACTCAATGGCGATTATCTTGGCAGCTTAGGGAAGAGGAAGGGGCCAGAGTATGAGCAGTGTTCAATGTTATAGCTACAAGGAGTATGGACACATTGCAGCCAATTGCAAGAAGAAATTATGCAATTATTGCAAACAACAAGACCATATTATCAAGGAGTGTTCCACTCACCCCCAAAACCGTCAGGTAAATGCTTTCCCAACAGTGATGTCCGGTAATGCTTTCCCAGCAGTACTGTCCAGCAACACCTCGACATCAACTACAACCAGTCCTCTTACTCCATAAATGGTGCAGCAGATGATTCTCACAACTTTCTCGGCTTTGGGGCTTCAAGGTACAACTTCCGATCCTAAATTTTGGCTTGCTGATTCTGCTGCCTCAAACCATATGACCAATTCATCTAGTGAGCTTAAAAATGTGCGTATGTACCTCGGGTCATCACAAATTCAGGTTGTTAATGGTGGATATATACCTATTAATAAGGTTATAGATATTGATCCAACTTTCAAAAGTGGATTTGTCTCACCTGAATTATCTACTAGCCTTATTTCGGTCGATCAATTGGTGGATGATAACTGTAATGTGTATTTTTCTCGTAATGGCTGTCTTGTGCAGGATCAGGTGTCGGGGAGGATAATCGCAAAGGGGCCTAAAGTTGGACGACTGTTTCTGTTGTATGTTTCCATTCCTAGTTGTCTCTCTTTTGCTTGTATTACTGTTCAAAATCGAAGTGACGTATGACATAAATGTTAAGGTCATCCAAACTCTATTATTTTATCTCGATTAGTGAATTCTGGTTTACTAGAAAATAAAATTAATTTATCTTCTCATGATGCTTTGTTTAATTGTTCTACATGTAAATTAGGCAAGAGTAAGACTCTTCCTTTTCCTTCCCATGGGAGTCGTGCTACAAAATGCTTTGATATTATCCATAGTGATGTTTGGGGTCCCTGCACCGATTTTATCTCATGCTCGTTATAAGTATTTTATGACATTTATTGATGATTATAGTTAGTTCATTTGGGTATATTTTCTTTGTTTCAAATTGAAGTCTTTACAGTTTTCAAATCATATGTTGCCTATGTTGAGACTTAATTTTCTACTGGTATTAAGGTGTTACGATCTGATTCGAGGGGGGAGTATATGTCACATGATTTTCATGTTTTTTTTACAACAAAAGGCATTCTCGCACATCGTTCATGTCCATATACACCATAAAAAAATAGGGTTGCTGAGTGTAAGAATCATCATCTTTTGGATATCACTCGAACCTTACTGCTTGAGTCATCTATTCCATCTAAATTCGAGGTTGAAGCTTTGTCTACTGTAATTTATCTAATCAATCGCTTACCATCCCAGGTGTTGAATTTCGATTCCCCTTTCTATCGTCTAAATCATAAGACTCCTAGCTATCATACTTTTGGTTGCGTTTGTTTTATTCATTTACCTTCTCCTAAGTGGCACAAACTTTCTGCTCAATCTGCTAAATGTGTGTTTTTAGGGTATAGTATTTCTCACAAAGGTTCTTTTTGTTATGATCTAAGTTATGATAAATTTTGTATCTCTAAAAATATTGTTTTCTTTGAAAATCAATATTTCTTCCCTACTCTTATTCAATCTTCCTCGGTTGCTCCTACTCTTCCTCGTTTTAAGGATGTGTCACCTTTTGAGCGGTTCAAACTTGGAATTGTGTATGAACATCATCGACTAACTTTGCCTCTTTCGACGACTAACCCATCACCTGATGCTGCTCTTGAGCCGTCGTTTCTTCACCGCTCTATAAGGGTCTCCTATCCTCTTGATCGATATGGTTTTTCTGCTACTTTATCTAATACACTTGTTCCATCATGTTACTCACAAGTTGTCCAGCATGAGTGTTGGCACACAGCCATGCAGGAGGAACTTCGAGCTCTTTAGGATTATCATACATGGGATCTTCTTCCTTATCCTCTCACGGTTAAGCCTATTGGGTGTAAATGAGTGTACTCGATTAAGCTTCGCTCCAATGACACTCTTGATCGCTATAAGCTTGGTTGCTCTTGACAATAGATAGAAATATGGTATGGATTATGAGGAGACCTTTGCTCCTATCGCCAAAATGACTACAGTCCGTGCTATCATTGCCATCGCTGCTTCCCAGGGTTGGCCACTTCGTCAAATGGATGTAAAAAATGCTTTTCTCCACGCTGGCCTTAAATAAGATATTTATATGGCACCTCCACCGAGTTTGGTTTCCTGTTCTTCATCAACTGTGTGTAAATTAAAGCGATCCTTATATGGCTTAAAGCAAGCCCCCTCACCTAGTTTGATAAATTTTGCACTACCTTGCTTCGCTTCTCTTTTGTGCAAAGCAATTATGATTCCTCTTTATTTCTTTGTACCACCTCTGCTGGTTGTGTTCTCCTCCTGGTTTATGTTGATGATATTGTCATTACTGACACTGATTCTTTATTGATTGGTCAACTTCAACAACATCTTCAGGATTGCTTTCATATGAAGGACCTTGGTTCTCTTACTTATTTTATGGGTTTGGAGGTTCATTCTTCTTCTTTTGGCATTTATGTGAGCCAACTGAAATATGCTCAGGACTTGATTGTGTTAGCTGATCTTTAGGATTCTTCTCCTGTAGATACTTCTTAGGAGGTGAATATTAAGTTTTGACGTGATGAAGGTGATCTTATGCCCAATCCGACGTTATATCGACAATTGGTTAGCAGCTTAAATTATCTTACTATTACTCGGCCTGATATATCCTTCGTTGTTCAGCAAGTCAACCAATTTATGCAATCTCCTCGTCATCTACACTTAGCCGCGGTTCATCGCATTATTCGATATCTCCTTGGTTCTTCTGACCAGGGTCTCTTCTACCTGGCTGGGTCTCCTCTTCGCCTTATTGCATTTAATGATGCTGATTGAGCTAGTTGTCCTGATACTTGTCATTTCGTCACTGGTTTGTGTATGTTTCTTGATGACTCTTTGATCTCTTAGAAGAGCACGAAACAAGATTGTGTTTCCAAATCCTGGACCGAGTCTAAATATTTGGTCATGTTCGCTGCTTGCTCGGAGATAGTTTGGCTTCGTGGTCTCCTTATAGAAATTAGATTTCCTCAGTCCTCTCCTACTCTTCTCCATGCTGATAACACAAGTGCTATCCAGATTGCCACCAATCCTGTTTTTCATGAGCGTACTAAACATATCGAAGTGGATTGTCATTCGATTTGGGAGGCCGTGGGTTCTCATGTTATTTCTCTTCCACATATCTCCACTGATCTTCAAATTGGTAATGTGTTTATCAAGTCCATGACTCGTCAACTCCATCAGTTTCTGGTTTGCAAATTAATGCTTTTGGCTCACCCATCATCAATTTGAAGGGGGATGTTAGCATGATCCAGATAAGATGTTAGCATGATCCGGATAAAGTAGTCTCCATATACAACAAGTATTTCAATAGAAATCCAGCTGTAAGTAGTAGTGTTTTAATAGATTACTTATCTTTCCATACTTAGCCCTAAATTGTAGCTAGGGTATGTAAATCTCTTTTCTTCCTATATAATAAACAAGACACTCAAGAGAGGGGTCATTCAGTTTTCTATTCAACCAATTTGTCAAAAATAATCCCATTTTAGTTGTTCCACGAAAATAGCAAAATATATGTGTGACTTTATTCCGGTGTCTTTTTGTGGGAGTCTAATTGTATCTTGCCAATTAATTTACTACAAAAGCTTTATCTGGTCTTTTACAATTTGCAAGATAAATAAATGCTACAATAACACTAAGATATAATACTTCAGGACCAAGAATCTTTGCATCCTCTTTTGGAGGTCGAAAAGGGTTCTTTTTCGCATCAAGTGATCGAACAACCATAGGTGTACTCAAAAGATAAGTATTGTCTATATAAAAACGCTTTAGGAATTTTTCTATAAACATTGATTGATGTAGAAGTATTCCATTTGAAAAATATTCAATCTGTAAACCAAGATAAAATTTTGTCTTTCTAAGATCTTTTATCTCAAATTCATTTTTCAAATAGGTTGCAGTTTCTATGAGATTTTTAGGATTACCAATAATATTTAAATTATCAACATATATTGCAATAATAACAAATCCGAATATTGTTTTCTTAATAATAATGCACGGACAAATCTCGTCATTCTCAAACCCTCTTTTTAAGAGGTATTCATTAAGATGATTATACCACATCCGACCAGATTGATTCAACTCACATAAAGATTTCTGTAATTTAATAGAATAAACACTTTTGGGTTCATTACAAAAAGCTTTAGGCATTGTAAATCCTTCAGGGATTTTCATATGGATGTCTTTATCTAATATAGATATGTTGCAACTACATCCATTAAACGCATATCTAATATTTATGAGACCACCAAACCAATTAAAAATCTAAAAGTGATTGCATCCATCACTGGAGAATAAGTTTCCTCATAATCAATGTTAGGTCTCTACGAGAAACCTTGTGCAACAAGTCATGCCTTATATTGCACAATTTCATTGTTCTTATTGTGTTTTCTAACAAAAACCCACTTATATCCATCAGGTATAACACCTTTAGGTGTATTGATTACAAGTCCAAATACTTCACGTTTTGCAAGTGAGTTCAACTCTGTTTGGATTGCTTTTTTCCACATTCGCCAATCATTTTTATGTTGAAATTCTTCAACAGTTTGTAGTTCAGATTCATCATCACTTTTGGTGATGCCAAAAGCAACCTTAAAGGCAAATACATCATCTATGATAATTTTATCTCGTTCCTAAATCTCTCCTGTATAAACAAAGTTTATGGAAATCTCATTATTTTCAAGTACCTGACTCCCTTCAAGAGGTCTCTCTTCAGGGGGGTCAGTATTAGGAGATGATTTGGACACAAGATTTGATATTTGTTTTATGAATAAGGACTTTCCAAGAGTACCATTATCTATTCATTGAAGTTTTTTCTTTCTAGGATTTTTGTCTTTGGCTCCAATAGGTCTTTCGCGCTTCAGGAGTGGTATAGATTCATTTGCTGCTATGTTGACCTTTTTTTCTTCTTCAGGAATTTCAATTCTAAATGGAGCATTTATAGGAGGAATATGGGATTTAACTACCTTTTCACTATTGGTGAAAACATCTGGTAATTGATTTGCAATATTTTATAAATGAATTATCCTTTGAACTTCAAGTTCACATTGATTTGTCCTTGGATCAAAATAAGATAACTTCGGGTTATTCCAAGTAATTTCTTCTCCTGCTTCAAGCACTGACTTTGCTTCCCCTAATGATGTGAAAATGTTCTCATCAAAATGATAGTGTTCAAAACGTGCCTTAAAAAACATCACCAGTCACAGGTTCAAGGAATCTAATAATAGATGGAGAATCAAAACCAACATAAATTCATATTCTTCTTTATGGACCCATTTTAGTCCTTTGTGAGGGTGCTACAGGCACTTATACCGCACAACCAAAAGTTCATAGATGTAATATATTTGGTGGTATATCATAAACAAGTTGTAAAGGAGAATAATTATGGTAAGCACTTGGTCTAATTCTAACTAGCGATGCAGCATGTAATATAGCATGTCCCTAGACAGATGTAGACCATTTTGATTTCATAAGTAATGGTCTTGCAATTAAATGAAGTCGCTTTATAAATGATCCTACTAGACTATTTTCAGTATGTACATGAGCAACAAGATATTCAACATCAATTCCAATAGATGTGCAAAAACTATCAAATGCTTGGAAAGTAAACTCACCAACATTGTCTAGTTGAATTTTCTTGATAGGATAATCAGGAAATTGTGCTTGTAGTCTGATAATCTGTGCTATTAATCTAGCAAATGCAATATTTCAACTTGAAAACAAACAAACATGTGACCATTTACTTGATGCATCAATCAATACTATAAAAATATCTAAAAGGTCCACATGGTGGATGGATAGGCCCATATATATCTCCTTGAATTCTTTCAAGAAAAGATGGTGATTCTATAAGAACCTTTGATGGATATGGTTTGATAATTATTTTACCTTGAGAACATGCAGCGCATGGATTTTCACTTGGTAAAAGAATCTCCAGGTTCTTTAAAGGATGCCCATATGCATTCTCAATAATTCTTCTCATCATTATTGATCCTGGATGTCCAAGTCAATCATGCCAAAGCATAAATTGTTTTGGGTCGGAACACTTCTGGTATATCACAATGTTTGATTCAATAAATTTTATGATCGTATAATAAATTCCAGAAGAGAAAGCAGGTAGTTTTTCAAATACAAGCTTTCGGCCTGAAATACATGCAATAATATAAATATATTCTTTTCTATCTTCATATGTTGTTTCAATATGATAACCATTAGCACGTATATCCTTAAAACTAAGTAATTTTTTTCTAGACTCGGGTGAATATAATGCATCTTTGATGCTTAATCTTGTGTTATTTGGTAACACAATATTAGCTTTTCCAGAGCCTTTAATCATATCTATTGGACCTGATATTGTAGTGACATTAGCTTTGGTTAATGTCAAATACTCAAAGTATTTATTTTGTTTAAGAATTATGTGTGTTGTAGCACTGTCTTCTAGACATAAATCTCCATCATAAAAAGCCATACCACTATTCATTATGTCTCCATTTCTGATGGTATGGTGGTTTACTTTTAGAAGGATTATCTTTTCTAATTTTTCATTTATTTCTTCCATACTTATATCATTGGTTCTTTGTTGTCTGCTGGACAGAAGTTTCATTCACTTCAGGGAATAGTTTAGAACCTTTTAAAATTATGCACTCTAGATTGTTAATGCAAGATAATGTTTGAGACATGAAAAATAGAGAATATTCTCTCTAATACTTGATCGTATGTGATATCTTTACTACACAATTTCAGTTGTGAGGTAGTTTTAAAAGGAGTAAAATTATATTCACTAATCGATTTAAAATCTTGCAACCTTAGGTGCAACCAATCATAACGAGCTTAAGGAAGTATGGTAATTTTTTTATGGTCATATCTTTCCTTTAGATTTTGCCACATAACAAGAGAGTCTTTTATTGTGAGATATTCACTTTTCAATCCTTCATGGAGATGATGACGAATGAATATCATTACTTTTGCACGATCCTGCAAGGATGTGCTATTTTCTTCTTTGATGGTCTCTCTAAGATTCATGGCTTCCAGATGAATCTCAGTGTCAAGGATCCTTGACAAATAATTATTTCCAGAGATATCAAGAGTGGAAAATTCAAGTTTCGTCAAATTTGACATTACTTTATCTATGAAAACAAGAAATAAATTATTAAATAAAATCATAAATATAAAGGAAAAGAAAAGAAAACCAGTCATTTAAGATTGCTATTTATTTAACTTTAGAAATACTAGTTCTTCAGGAACTATATTTTATTTATTTAATTCTTTAGGAACTTGTAATACTATTTCTTCAAGAACTATTTTTAATTTATGAATTCCTTAGGAACTTGTGATACTAGTTCTTCAGAAACTTGTGAACTAGTTCTTCATGAACTATTTAAAATTTATTCAATTCTTCAGGAACTTGTAATACTCGTTATTTAGGAACTATAACTCTTTTTCTATGAATAGTAGTAAGAGAAAATTTGCCGAAAATAATTTACAATAATGAAAGGCACTAATATTAAAATTGATATAAGTTGGTTAAAATATCATACTGATAACGTGTTATAAAAAGAATAAATAATTAACATAGAAAAACATAGATATCAAAATATAAGCAAAAGATACAAGAGGGAAATACCTTTCTTATTATGAATCCTTATACTTTTCCAAAGTGTAAAGAATACAAGACAAGTGGTCTATTTATAGAAGAAGGAAAAAAAACTCATGGGTTATGGAAATTCAAGAGACTAAACTCAAGAGTCATGGATATTCAATACATATATATATATATATATATATGAATTTATAGAAATTATCACAATTATTGATATCATAATCACTACAACCATCATAATAAACTATTATTATTATTATTATTATTATTATTATTATTATTATTATTACTACCACTTACATCACCACCACCACCAATGCTATTTTTACCATTATCATAATAGACTGTTATTATTACTAGTATTATTAACATTATCATCATTATTATAATAATTATTAATAATATTGTTAATATTATTATTATTATTATTATTATTATTGAAACAACAAAATCAGAAACTTATTTTGAGGGATAAAATTAAATACCATAAAAACTTTGATAAAAGGGCAAAGAAAAGAAATAAAAAAGGACTAAATTGAAATAAATATTATTACTATTGAAAACAAATCATAAATTTTATTTGAAGAATAAGATTAAAAACCACAAAAACTTTGAAAAAAGATCCAAGGGAAAAAAAATCAAAAGTAGAAGCACCTAATAAAAAAACATCATATACACAAATTAGAATTGTAGGACTAAATTAAAAACATACAAAACTTTAACATGATGTACGTATATTTTTAGAAGTTACATCTTAAAATCGCATCTTTATACATTTATGACAAAAGAAGTATTTATAAAATTCATAATTATCACCACATGTAATAAAGATTTATCATTCGTAGAAAATATATCCTTTTAATCCATGAAGATTCATTACAAATTACTTCATTGATATTCAATATGTATACCCCAAATACATTCACAATATAACATGAACAATATAACAACACTAATATTAGCTAAACTAATATTATATGTATCCACACGTATGGAAGACTAATCAATATTGATATCGGTACTCTTGATATCATCAGTTAATACCATATGAGGAACTAATGAATTTAATATTAATAGTTACACTGATATCATTAGTGTCCATATATATGGATGATTAATCAATGTTGATGCCAATATTCTTGATATTTCTTTAATAGTGATAGCATATACACTAATATCATTAGTATTCACATATGTATATGATTAATCAATTCTTTCAACCAACTTTCTAGTTTATTGCCATCCTTCCATTTCTTTTCTTTCTTTGTCTCACTTTAGAGTTATTAAACATTTAAATAATAAGTAAATACCATTGAATTATTTAATTTTTAAGCAGATAAGTTAGGTGTTGAGCATTTATCAGTTACACTGATATCATTAGTATCCATACACATGGATGACTGATCAATAATTATTTACTAAGAATTTAAATAATAGGTAAACATCATTTTATTATTTAATTTTTAGGTAAATAAGTTAGGTGTTAAAGACCTACCAACTAGTCGGGATGATACTCCTGTTTAAGGCCTCATTACCATAACCTTTCTTGCAACAATAAGATTTCAATGATTATCATCATGTTCATTTAATTTTAGGAATCATATTCCGATTCTATATATAACCATATCATATGTCATCCACATATATAATACATTTATGATTGAGAAACATATTTTTCTAATTCATTTTAACTTTCCAAAAATAATCTAGGTTAACATGTTATTATATATATATATATATATAACATAAATATCTCAAGGTTTCAAGAGATTATTTTACCAGAACACCTTTATATACTAACATGATTTTTTTATTCAAGTTAAAAAAACAAAAATTCATTAACACAATCTAAGTTCATTTATTTTTTCTAGAGGCCAAACCTACCTTTTATTTTTCATGGCATTCCTTTCAATGATCATTCCAATATATTTGAGCTCAAGTTCAACCATATTATAACATAACATAGCATTTAAAGTCCTTTTATCTTTCATTTCTTAACAAGACTAGATTTAACATTATATGATTTGTTTTAAATCAATATCGTATGTATAAACATCATTTATACAATTTCAATACACAATTCTACACAACAATTCAAGAAGTTTCATACATACTCCATGTTATTCCTTTTAAGCTAAATCAATATCTTACATGTTCCATGTTATTCATTCATAAGAAATTCTTAACATTTCCTTCATATACAGAGAACACACAAATTTCAACCCAATTAAAAACTGATTTAACACAATCTTTCATTTGTACACATCACATAGTCATATATATATATATATATATATAGACAAATTCCAAAAAGATTTCTATCATTTGCCCATTATGGTTGGTTCAAAGGGAAGTGTTTTTCCTTGATTTATTTTATTTTTCTATATTTTTTTTTCTAATTCCACCATTATCCATGCTAACATAACTAATTTTCTTCAATATATTTATTTTCCAAACATTTTTCAACAACCCTAGAATCAAAATTTTAAGCTTATAAAAGATAATTGTACTTTAAGTTTATTGGCCAAAGGAAAATTTTGTCAATACATTAGTATAATAAAAAATATTTTATTTTGTAGAATATAACACATTCCCTAAATAATTATGCACTAAAAATAACTAACCTAATCTCATATAATTTATAAAAAATAATTATATCGTGTCTCCTTGCGTTAAATACCTAATTCAAAACTACTCTAATCTTATATAATTTATAAAAAAAAAATAATCATATCATATCACCTTGTGGTTCAAAACCTAATTCAAAAGTCCAATCGCATAGGCAATTTTGTGATTTTTCTAATGCACAAAACAGTTGGGGTAAGTTGCATTTTTTTTCCTAATTTAATTTAATGTGCTAAGGAAAAAAATCTCTAAAAACTCTCCCCATCCTCAGTCTCACGTTGAAATCCTCAAAGAATTGCTGCCAGCCATGGCTTCTGCTTGCTCAAACAAGATGATAGACGTGTTCTGGCACGAGGGCATGTTAAACCATGAAACTGGAAAGGGAGTTTTTGACTCAGGAATTGATCCTGGGTTCCTAGACGTGTTAGAGAAGCACCCAGAGAACTCAGACAGGATCAAGAACATGGTTTCTATACTTCAGAAAGGCCCCATATCTCCATACATTTCTTGGCAACATGGCAGACCTGCTCAAGTCAATGAATTGCTCTCTTTTCACGCCCCAGGTAACTCTTTCATTCTTTTTATTCAGACCAGCAATTCCCTAGTTGAATGAAACTTGAACCTATTGAATAGGAAAGTTGCTCTCTTGAAGCCATTTAGAGTTTTAGAGTTTCTGCTTATATGATTATAGGCAGAAATGAATTATTTTTTTTTCAATCTGTTGCATCGTGTATGATTTGTTTCATTTGTGTTAAAATAGCAGAGTACATAGATGAACTAATTGAAGCAGATAAACAAGGAGGGAAGATGATTTGTGCCGGGACTTTCTTAAATCCCGGCTCATGGGATGCTGCACTTCTTGCTGCTGGCACTACACTATCAGCAATGAAGCATATTCTTGATGGGCATGGAAAGCTTGCTTATGCATTGGTTAGGCCACCTGGTCACCATGCTCAACCTAAACAAGCAGATGGGTATTGCTTCCTTAACAATGCTGGTCTTGCGGTTCAATTGGCCTTAGATTCAGGGTGCAAAAAGGTTACAGTTATTGACATTGATGTTCATTATGGAAATGGAACAGCAGAGGGATTCTATCGGACAGATAAAGTACTTACCGTCTCCCTTCATATGAACCATGGTTCATGGGGTCCATCTCACCCACAGAATGGATCTGTTGGTGAGCTAGGTGAAGGAGAGGGTTATGGCTACAATTTGAATATACCTCTTCCTAATGGGACAGGCGATAGGGGATATGGTTATGCCATGAAGGAGTTAGTTGTCCCAGCTGTTAATAAATTTGAACCTGATATGATAGTTTTGGTTGTTGGCCAAGATTCAAGTGCTGTAAGTACCTTTAATTGATGATAGACCATTGCCAAATTATTGCTATGTTGTGAGTAAGGTTAAGCATGTAAACATATGCATATATTTTGACAATATAATTATACATGCATAAATATGTTACTGTTTGTGTATTTATATATTTCCATATAACATGTCTAATGAGAATACACAGAGGAGTAATAGTGAAAGGGAAACTTCAGAACTGAAATGAAGATGACATATGACATTGAAATATGTTTACAGCTCTGCAGGTTGTAGAAATAGGAAAAATGAAAAACTAGATGGAAGAGACCTTCAGATTAATCATTAATTAATCCTTTCCCCCTTCCCCTCTCATTTTTTTTTGTTGTCTTATACAAGCTGAATGTAGCAAATCACGGGAGACAACTGAGTGAATTATGGATACATGAGAAAAATCAAGCTTGTGAACTAGTCAAACCTTATACTTCAATTTTTTGGATATATTTTACATGTACTAATATTCAATATTTTAGAGAGCTTTCTAGACTAAAACGTCGGTTTTGTGTTTCTAAATAATAAATTATTAGTAATTAGGCTTTGAAAAATAAATATGAAAATATTTGTGTCCTCTTTCAAATGTATGCATACTAAGTTGTTCTCTCTCTCTCTCTCTCTCACACACACACACACACACACATTCCAGATCAATTCCCTTTTCTTCTTTTTATGGTTTTCCTCATAACTTGGACTGTGCATGTTTGTTATGAAGTTCCTCGATGGCCATCATCTCTAGCTATAATTCTACTTTGATGAGCATTTCTCAGATGTTGTCTTCTTTTTCTAAAACGTTAATTTAAAACTTGGATCTCCTTACTGATTCACATTGCTTGCTTCAGTTTGATCCAAATTGAAGGCAATGCTTGACAATGGATGGCTATAGAGAGATTGGACGGATAGTTCATAGTCTGGCAAATAAGCACAGTGGTGGGCAGATTCTTATTGTCCAAGAAGGAGGATACCACATCACGTACTCAGCTTACTGTCTTCATGCAATACTTGAAGGCGTGCTTGACCTTCCCCAGCCTCTGTTATGCGATCCCATTGCATATTACCCAGAGGATGAGGCTTTTGCTGTGGAATTAGTTGAAGCCACCAGAAAGTACCATAAAGAAGCGGTTCCCTTTTTAAAAGGAACATGATTAGAAGGTATGGTATTCAAAGTCCATATGTTAATAATGTTTCATGTACTATATGTATTTTTAATATTATGTCATGCTATCATAGAAACAGTAAGAGTTTAATGTGAATTAGGCTTTTGCTAGATTTCCCAATTTATAGCCCTACATTTGCTTTGGTCATAGTTTTATGTGCCACTGATCACACAATGATGTGCATGGTAGAATAGAAACCAAAATTGAGTTTAATATGCTGTGTATATGATAATTTTATCTTAATCCAATTGAGCTGACCAAGACATGTAGCCATGCAAAGTTTGAAGTGAATAAATTTAGGATTTGACAAATGACTTTCTTTGCATCTGGAAGAGCTTCCTGAAAGTATTATCTTTCTTAATAGAAGGTTAAATTTCCTAGCTTTTAGGCCTCTATTTCCATGCTAATTGTTATCTTCACCGTTGGTTGTATTTATTATGTGAGGAATCGCTTGTTTTATTTCCCTTTTATGCTTTGTCTGGGGATTTGAATATTTTGTTCCCATTTTAAGATACAAGGTCCATATATGGCTAAATTGCTTGATGCCATGAACTTAACTGGATTGAGCCCTGGTATGAAACTTGCTAAGTGATAAATTCCAAATTTAGAGAAACCCAGGAAAAAACATGGAAGGAAAAGTTTTGAATTGTTCACTAACATATAGTGCTGTTTTCAGTGGCTACTTATGGGTGTAAGAGAAGAAAAAAACTCAAAACTCTTGATAAAAGGCTTTCTGAAACTTATCCCCTTGGAATGGGCAGTCTTGATTTTGAAATTTTTAATTTGTTAGCCTCAAGTAAGTTTAATTCCAATTGTTTAACTATTTCTGAGCTCTTTGCAGCAGTTCAGAATAATGTAGACTCTCACAATATATTCTGCGCTGCTTCATGTATACATTGCATGTTTTTTTCTTAGATTCTTACAGATCAATCCGAATATCCTTTGCCTTGTTAGGGAGTCGCTTGCTGTTTTGGTCTGGAACATTCTAAATTAGGAAAATCTTGATGACCTGCTCCCTCCCAACTCTTTACTGTTCATTGTGTCTTGTATTATCATGTTCTGATGACATGTTAAAATTGTCTGTGTATTTATGAGACAGCGAAAGAGATAATCTTTTATCTGTGTAGATGATTTGGTTTCTAGCTAGGATTTTGCTCACCTCCTAGCAACTCAGATTTGCCAATGAATATTTTGCTCTCTATATGATGTGTATTTCTGGTTTAACAATTTTCTGAGCTTCACACGGGAACTAAATGCTTATTTGTGTGATCATGTAACGAACCAAATAAGCCATAGTCCAAACAATCCAGTGCCTGTCTTTCTAATGTTTGATAGCCATCAAATTCAGGTTTGTTTTTTTTTTTTTTTTTAATTTTTGCAAAAAGAGTAGAGGAAAAAAATAATAAATTCATTAGAAATAAAAGGGATGGAAAATGTGATATTTTCTGCACCAGTGAGTCTACTTTGTTGAAGTTTTTTTTGGCAAAAACATAGAACTTCTGCTAATAATTACATGAAACATAAGGCTATGGTCGTGGGACAAACAAGTTCAAAATATTTAGGTTGCATGTGTTGCCCCTTCTGATATAGGACAGATTGGAGCCTTTATGTGCTTTTTGGAGAGCCAGAAATTTAGGGATTACTATATGATTTCAAATTATAGCTGAATAGCTTAGTGAAGATATATTTAAGATTGACTATGTTGGAATTTGGAGAAAGAGATGATTCTTGGGAGCTTAAATTTGTGGTACACTAAATTCTGTGCAGCAGTTAATTCTGGTCTTTGTGTTTCTTTTACGTTTGATGTTGTGCAACATATGGAAAATCTGCGTGCCCATCATGTTTATCTTCTCTTTGCTTTCTTCCAAGTCTCTCTGCCCAATTGTTATTCTCTCAGCTCCCGCTCCCTGTATTCTCATTCAGCATTTCACATACTTGGCAACAATATTTTGAGGTAAAACTAAAACTACTCTGTTCAACAAGTAGCTTGAGCTTGAAAATGCCAAACTCATTTATGGTCTATGCATTAGACTAAAAAAAACATACTTCACAGTTTTTCCATTGATTTTTTGCCGTCTGTCCATAAACTTTTGGTGAAATAATACTCAACATTGTAGGTCAGTGCAGCAAGGTGGAGGACTGACATCAAATTTACCAACTATTCAAGCTGATGTGAAGCTTCCATTTTATGGTGGACATAAAGGATTTGGAAAATGGAATGTCAACATAGGCGAAGGATGATGATCATATAAAACCATCATTTGTGCCAAGACCCTTGGCCTGAGAACTGTACAGTAGGGGTTGATGTTTGCTAAAAAAATTAAAATCCTGGGATGGTACAGTGATAAACTGTGTACTATCCTTTGCTGCTCATCATTTTAAGTGTTCACAGTCACAGCTTTATAATTTACTGATATTCTCTAACATCTTAGTCATATATTTTGCACTTGGCTTTCACGACAGCTGTGGGCTAAAATCATAAAGCCTTTCCATTCTGGTGTTTTGCCTTATCCTTTATTTGCTGATATGCAGAGCTATCACCACCCATTCATGAATCTGATGATGGAAGCAATCGTCTTGATCTTTCAGATTCTTGCTATTATGGGACTAATTCTACTGTAAAATAGGTGGCTCGCTCGAGTATATCTGCTGGCATGGAATGGATAAGAATCTAAGCAGTTGATGGATCTATTTGGCCGAGGGAGAGTGATAAATGTCCACAAACAAAAGCAGATACTTGCACTTTCGAAATGGCCCTCCACCAAGCTATTGTTGCTCTCAGATGGGCAATGACAATTCGAACCGTAAAGCACTAGCTTTTTGTCCATCAGTGGCGAGATGATGATACAGGACTAGGATTGATGATTTTAACAGATTCGTTCCTTTTTTTTTATTTTGTGGCCCAGCTACTTTCGGTTATTAATAATTGTACATCAACTGTCATTTGTTGCTGATGGATTTGGTGCGATTTAAAAACTCATCTTTCTGATTGCACAAGCAAGCAATACGGTAGTGGCTACCTATACATTTTATTATTTTCTTCAATAAAAGAGATTCGAGTTTCAATGATTTTAATTGATTGGAATGAGCTAACCTAAATTTATAAACCCAACGAGCCTCCCAAAGAAATCAAATTATTTGCCTATTTCTCCTTGGAGTAGAGTTAAGAGCTAGCACTAAATTTTACAATATTATAAATTATAGCTTTAAAATTGCAGAGAAAATTTATTTTCTTACAGAAAAAACTTTAATATGTGCTAAAATCTAATAATTCATAAAATTCTATAATAAAAAATTACTCTACAAGGCTATTTAAGTACGTAAAAAATATCTTAATCGGTAAAATCCTAATTAAATTAAAAGTTCTAATCTAAATTGAAGTTTGTCAAATCTCAAATTAATATAACCTTAATTTATAAGGTTTAGTAAAACAACGTTGTTTAGGGTACTATGCATCCGTCTTCTTTAGTGTTGGCTGATCGAGTTGGCACTTTCAATCAAAAGAACGTGACGACCCTCACTCCTTGAGCTCCAACTACCACCGATTGACAAAGGAGTTTCTACTCTTCATAGTGGTGCCACCCTCATTCAAAGTTTGTGTTCCATTTGCCATGTGGAAGTCCTTGACTTCTTGTCCCAAGTCAACTTTGATTGATTTAGAAATTTCAACATTTTTTTCCAACTTTAAATCAATAAAAAAAAAAGATATAGGTCTCTAGATAGAGTGTGATTTGGTATATTAGATGAAAAACATTTCTTTAACAATTTTGATGGTTTATTTTGTTCCAATAACCTCTTATATGCCACAATTAAATCAAAGAAGAGGCAACCCTGGTCAACTATTTTTTTTTTCTATTCAACTCTTTTGTTTTCAACTCTTTTTAGAAGCTCCTAAATATTGTTATGGCCCAAAGACAAGGAAAACTAAAAGAATAAGGTAAAAAAATGAATCCCTAACAGAATGAGGAAGAAATCCTATACATACTAGTTCTATAATACCACTAAAAAGGAAGGTAGTTTTTCTAACCTCCACCTTTTGAAATGATTTAAAAGGAAGATAATAGGGAGAGAAAAAAAGGGAAGAAAAATACATAAAAGAGAAGAGAAAAAAAAGAGCAACCTATAGACAATAAAAGAGGGAAAAAAGAGGAAAAAGGGGAAGTTTCAAGGTAGGAAGAAAGGAATTTATACTCATTTTCAGAGCTCAAGTAAAAGCTAGAAACCTTCTTCAAATCGACAAGAAATTGAGAATAAACCCATTGACCTATTTGGCTAGGTAAGGGGTGAATCATACCCTATACTGAGGGAAATTACAAGGATTATAAAAACAATTTGACACAAAAATATACAAAATAATCCTCAAATGATGAAAGGTGCCCAAATAAAATTGTGGCCATGAAGAAATTCAAAGATTAATAAAAGCTTGAACATACCATACAAAATAAAAACAATGAGTATAATGATGATACTCTGAGTCAAATAATTCAAATGTTAGGGGCAAGTCAGACCATTTTAAAAGTTAATTTTAAGATTATGGAATCCCTTGACCAAATAAAGGTTTAAGAATGGGCTTTAGTGATATTTAGTCTTAAGATTCATTAAACATTTTTTGATCCTACAAATATCATTTTCTTTCGTAACAAAGAGCTAAAACCCACATTACATGTATGATAAAACCTTTTCTAATAGAAAAAAACTATAAATATGGATTAGTAAACAATGTTTTCCCATATGAAACAAGCTTTCAAGAAAAATCTCAAGTCCTTTGACCAACAAATCATGAAAATAAAATGTCACCTCAAATTTTTATATTTGAAAGTAAACTTGAAATTTCAAAGATTTGTTTTGTGATATCAATCATTTTTCTTCTGCATAACATCGTCCTTGAGATAACCCATGAATTACAAAATATGATAAAACACTTGGGAGGCATGATCAAAAGGCAACAACTCAACAAACACAATATGAATGACTTTATGATTTTTATTTTAGGGAAGCAACAATATGAAGTTTTTTAAATTCTCAATGTCTTTCAAGAACTTAAGATATAAAAAGAAAAATTATCATAGATCAGACATGATGAAAATTGAGTGCAGGTTTAATTAAGTTTAATAACTAATTTTGGTAAAATTAAAAAAATTAATTAAGTGAAATGACTTAATTAGAATTTAATGTATCAAATTAATTTATCAGGGACTTAATTGGTGAAAAATGAAGTTGAAAAGCCTAATTCATGTTGAATTAAGAATATTCATATTTTGGAGGACAAGCTTTAATTTTTATAAAATCAATTGGGTAAAATCAGAGGCAATATTGTAAGAAAATAAAACTTTAGGGGTCAATAAAGTGACAAATTAAATAAATTTGAGATTGAAGACCTTTTTGTGAAAGACATGCAAATTCAAGGAACATATTTGGTTGGAAATAAGGGTGAAGCTGAAGAACTTAAGAGTTTAAATATTAGTAAGGATGGAATTGAAAATATCCTAAATTTTATACCTTAAAATGGTTAGGATCTAATGCAATAAGGTAGAGACTTCCTCAGTAAAGAAGATTTGTCTCGAACCTTATATGAGACCAGAAAATATAAGTAAAAACTAAAATAACAATTAATCAACAATGCAACTTATTATAGGTAAGGTGCACCAACTAGTTTCTTACCCATAATTTTGCAAATCATAGATTTTCTAGTGACCATGATATTAGGTGATGGATCTTAAGAAATCATAATTTTATGATTAAATCCCAAAACTATCGACCTAAGAGGCATATTTGTCATTTAATTCCAGGCTCACCACGAAAAAGAGGAGAGATTATTTTGATAAGATACCTTGTACATAGACCAAACAAGCCTTCACATGTTCACTTCGTTGCAGGGTCAGGATTATTTTTTTACGTAAAAAATAATGTTTAGTTGCCGACAGTGTGTTGTAAAAAAGAAATAAAAAATAGAAAATTATAGTCATAGACCTAACTGAGACAAATAAGTTGGCTTTAATTCAATTAGACAAGAAAAAAAAGGAAATGATAGTAGATAGATCAATCCAAGCTAGCATGAAAAACTTATAACCCCAATAATTAGGGTCAAGACAACCCTAGATATCTCATCAAATCCGTGTTAACTTTTCAAACCCGTGAATCGAGTGATTAGACTTAAAGCATCCAATGTAGAAAAATCATGAAGTCAATCCATGTTTCATGACAAACTTGTAGATGGATCTAGAACCCATTAAATAAGGAAGAATGAAACAATATAAAAAATGACATAAAAAATCGGTCATGGTCAATCTAGACCCAATAATTAATCATGAATTCAATCCATGTTTCATGACAAACTACAAATGGATCTAGAAACCATTAAACAAGGAAGAATGAAACATGATAAAAAAAAATTGGCATAAAAATCGATCATGGTCAATCTAAGTTAGCATGATAAATCTGTAACCCTGATAATTAGGGTCGAGCCAACCAGATATCTCACTAAACTCGTGTCAAGCTCATGACAGAGGTTATTAGACCCAAAGTAAAAACCAATTCCAATTCTTATTCCCATTCAAGCAAATCAAGGATACAATTGAAAAAAAAAACAATTAAACAAAAGTATTTAATTAAAATATGAAATTGGAAAAATAAAATAAGTAAAAGGACAAAAAAAATCATAAAATAAGGATTAAATTGATATAAAAATAAAAATAGTGTTGTAATTAAATCATGAAATTAAAAAGAATAATAACTTTTACAAAAAAAGTCAATACCAAATAGAAATCAAAACAATAAGGACCACATTGAAAAACACAATACCACCAATTTTAATTAAAAAACTAAAATTGAAAACCACTACAACTTTTACAAAAAGATCAATAAGAAAATTAAAAATTGTAAGAATGATAAACAATTGGAGAATATAATCTTTGGCAAATGATGATTGAAGGATGAAATTAAAAATAAACAAAACTTCTATAAAAGGCCAAAATCAAAAATCAAAGATAAAAATAATAAGGACTTAAGTTGAAATATCAATAACAAAAAGGGTCAAGTTATATTTTCATGGGAGGAGAGAAAAAGAAAAGCTCAGTGAAGACAAACCAAACCATCAACGTCAATACGTGTTGTCCAAGAAGAAAAGGGCACAACAAGGTTTCCAACAAAACATGGAAAAAGATATTTTTATATAAGCAGGCATCACAATTATCGCTCGAAGTGTATAAGTACCTCCCACAAGCCTTTAAGTGTTTTACACTCGTCCCCGCCTTTATTTTTTATCTAGTCAAATACATAACTTTCTCTAAGTTGATTTTATAATTACAAAAAACCATTGTGGAAAACACAAAAACACCCATTAATCTTAGGCTTAATTGTTTTTTTATTTTTATTTTAGGGTATTATTTTATTGTTTTACTATGTATTTTAATTGTTTATTATTTTTATATTTGACCACATATCAAATTGCCCCTCAGCATAAATTATAATAACAAAAAAATCATCATGAAAATATAAAAATACCTTTTAATGCCAATTTTATATTTTTTTGTTTCTAAAAATATTATGGTTATTTTACTTACGAAAACAAATTTATTTATCCCTAGTCTATCGAGAAATAATAAATAGACCATGTGAAAATCCTTTATTGCCTTTTGAAACTAGTGTTAGTTATTCTGGATGAAGAAACACAAATCATCCCAAAATTTAACTTTGGTGGTCAAACGTGGGGAGCGTATAAATTCCTGAATAAAAGGAAGCTATGTGCTAAAATAATACAAAAGAAAGTGAATGGGGTCATCATTGAACCGACACGACGTCGTAGACGTCGTTGAGTCGTCCAAATTTGGACCCACGCCTCAGTGATCCCAAGAGATGTTTTAAGCTTCTACTTACCGACATCAATGGAGCTTCTTTGCTGCATAAGCCCTTGGGCCCACATGTTTTTTACTAAAGAAAGACTAGAAAATTTATAGTAATTAATTCTAATCTCGACAGTGCAAAATGTTTTACATGAGATTTTTTACCCACTAACATATTATTCAAAAATATTATCCAAACTAAATAGTTGAAAAAACTTTTTTAATCAGAACAAACATATATGTATTGTATGCGTGTATTAAAACAGAAATCAAAGATATAGCATTCACGGTTCACACACATAGAAAGCATTTTGGACCGGTACATTTACTTTTTTACTCCTAAAAAAAGAGACTAATTGGGCACTATCAATTTGATTAGGGTGTGGGATGTCTTTTACTTGTATTATATATGTTGAATGTCCTTGACATGTAAACAAAAGCTTTGATTAAGGGGTTATTTTGATTAAAAAAACACAATAAATTAATGTTATTATCTCTTAAAACAAATATATTCTAACAGGACTATTACTTATTAATATTTTTTGTAATTATTGGGTCAAGACAAAGATGAGTTCATCTTTTACTTTTTGAATGAATACACAAGGGTAATTCTGTTTTTTTTTTTAAATATATTTTAAAAAAATTCTACCGTTGTGTTTTTTTCATTACTAATATGTTAAGCCACTTTGCACACTTCAGACGGTATACATAAAGAATTTAGATATTGAAAGCCACCCATCTATGATGACATTAAAAAGATCATGACATCTTCTAGATGAAATGACGTGTGTGGTGGTTTGACTAATAATTTGGCTTTGCTGATTTTTCTCTTTCAACCTTTGCCTTGGGAAGTGTATTGTGCAATAAAAAAACCATTTTTGTCCTCTTATTTTGTCTTGGTATCTATGTTGGTCCTTTTGCTTTTGATTATATAATTGTTGTCTTACTTTTTTTTTATCAATTTTAAATTTCTTTTTGATTTTACCCTTAATTGAAATGTTATGTGTCCTTTTATTTTGTCTTAGTTTCATATTTGATTATTTTTCTTATGATTTTTTATTTTTCTTTTGATTTATTTTGTTAAATGTTTGATATTTTTCAATTTAGCCTTTGAATCAATTAGTCTTATTTCACCCTTTTTTTTCTTGTTTAGCATTTGATTCTCATTCTTTTGTATGTCTATTTTTTTAAGGGACCTTTTATCTAATTCAATTTGTTTCAATTAAATCCTTTGACATTGACATGTTATTTTTCTCTTATTTTGCTTTGGTTTTATATTTGATCCCTTTCCTTTTAATTTTAAGTTCTTTTTTTTAAAATGTTTGATTTTTCTCAATTTCACCATTGAATCAATAAATGTTATTTACCCTTTTAGTTTTTTGTTTAAAATTCGATACTTATTCATTTAAGTTACTATATATATATATATATATATATATATATATATATATATATATATATATATATATATATATATATATATATATATATCATCCTCTTCTAGCATTGGAAATTTATTTAATTATTTTAGATTTGATTATTTCTTTTAGGTTTTTGACTTGATTTTTTGTTTGTAAAATGTTTGTTCCCCTCTCTAATTGTACACTTGAATCAATAGCTAATCGAATTGAATTGAATGGATAAATTCTTTTTAAGAAAAAAAAGATTTTAAGAGTTTTTTGTATTATGCTCAGGGATGATAATAATGTTACATATATTGTCAATCAACATAACAATATCCAATATTCATTCAATGGTATTGGTTTTGTAATGAGGTAGTGTTTTTTTTTGTTTAGAAATGCATCAAAATAATATATATATATATATATATATATATATATATATATATATATATATATATATTAATTAATTATTTTTTGATATTTTCACATCAAAATGATATAAAAATATCAAAAACAAATGTAATTTGAAGTAAGGAAAAATACAAAATTCAAATTCATTTGTTTTTTAAAAATGCTTTTCAAACGCAAAAACAAATAGTTTTGAATTCATAATTTAGTGTTGTTTATTTTCTATAAGGTCATCTTAGTTTCATGACCCAGATCACATGCTTAGCGATTAGCCTAATTGACTTGATATTTTTTTTTCTGTTTTGTAATTGTTTTTTTAGTCAATTTAAACTTTCAATATCGAGTTGATTTAGAATTATGTTTCATAATTAATTTTGGTTTGTTTTCTATGAGGTTATCCTAGTCTTATGACATGGGTTACATGTTTTGTGGGTTAACTCGGGAAAACTAAGGTTATTTTATTTTGCCATATCTTTTGATATTTTTCTTCAATTTCATCATTGTTTATTGAAAATTGAGTTTCATAGTTTATTATGATTTTCTTATAGAAGGCTTATCAACTCTTGATCTTTGTCACAACCCAATTCTGGTTTTCCCCCCAAATATACTCGAAATCAAATAATTTGTTTTTAAAGGGGATGACATTGGTAGAAAAATCAAAGTCCAAATTTTGGATATTTTTGAGAGCTCGATCGTATCTCTTTTGTGCCAAAAAATGAAGGGAAATGTAGATTCAAGGCTAAAATAATTTATTATTGGATAAATCTGCGTAAGAATTAAGTCGAAAGACATAATTATATTTTTATGGGTCAGTTTGATTTAATCACCGACCAATTTAAAGTGTAATTATGTTTAAGGATTAATTGAGAGCCCAATTGAAGGATTTAATTAAGCACAAAAATGTAATTATACTTTAGATGAGTCAAATTAATTTTATTAAGGGTTTAATTGGTGAGAAATTAAATTTGAAAGTCTAATTTAAGTTAAATGGAGAAGATCATAAATTTTGGTGACGAAACTTTTTGGGTGAAATCAGATGCCAAAATTGAAGAAAACAAAACACCATTCTTACCAGTTTTCTCGTTGAAAAACTTCTATTTGTCACAACTTATTTATTTCAAATTTTCAAAAAAAAGGCCATGCCGGTAGCCATGTTGTGCCCATGCCGGCAACCATGTTGCAACCCACTCCCGCACTGCAACATGCAAGACACCATTCCTAAACATCGCTCCCATACCTGCAAATTGCACACATTCAGTCTATAAAAAGGGATAAATTTACACAACACGTGGGAGGAAATAATACACAAAACGGGGAGAAATTTTTCCAGTGGGAGAAATTTTTACACAGTAGAACAGAAACACACACACACACAGACGAACGAGGGGGACAAAAGAAGGTCGATGACCGTTGCAGCTACTTCCTCGACACTGACAACCCTTCACCAGCCAATAACCACCATTCTCAAGAACAAGTAGCAGTTGGCCTCCGTCTCCCTCGGTTCTTCCTCATCTCCGGCAGGACACCGTACCGACTTCCCCCTCTCCCCCTGCAGTGTCAACACTCTCTCTCTCTAAAACCAGTTGTAGCCTTCTCTCTCTCCTCCAACTACCTCCCAATCAAGCACCAACATTTCCCCTCGACACTAAGTTATCCTCCACACCAGCAGCTCCCTGACAGGATCAACCTTATTCTCTAGCGTCGATGACAACGAAGCAACAACAACAACAGCTTAGACCAGCCCTCTTCCGTCGCTCCTCCCGACCATCATAGGCCACCATTTATGACGCCACCACCACTTGCAGAACCACCTTGGCCTCCTCTACCCGACGACAGTGACAGGTGAGTCTCTCGTCATCGTCGGTCAATCTCCCATTTACTATTCACCATTTGGTGAACAGTTGAGAGTGAATTAATTCACTTCCCTGTCCCACTGTTCACTGCATATAAACAGTGGGAGTGGCCTGGCTGGACTTTGTGCTTGACCGGGCCATTGAGATAAAGTGGGCTACCAGCCCTCCAAGGGACATCCAGGCTGGGTAGTCCAGCCCCAAATGATGGGCCTCTCGGCCCATTAGTGTTGGGCACCTAACCCATAAAAAATTGAAAAAAAATTAAAAATACAAAATTTGCATAAAAAAATATAAACAAAAAATGTTTTGTGTTCATGCATACGACCAAATTCCAAGGTTTTTCCATACATATTTTTTGTATGTTGCATCTTTCTCATATTTGGAACGAAAATAAGATATCGTAACCAGTTTATGATTATCTTTTGGAATTTGGCTAAAATATCAAAATAATTTAATAATTATTTTATTTTAGCTATCGCGGTGTAAAATTATATTGTAGAGTACACTCGCAAATAGGTAAGACATGGTTTTCAAAATACAGTGTAAAATTCTGTATGGTTAAGTTTTCGACTCCCAATGAGGTAGAGACTTTCTCAAGAAGAGAGATCTACTTTGAGCCTTAGAAAATACCAACACATGGAAAATCTAGCTTAGAAAAAAACAATCAAACAATAATGCAGCTTACCTTAGGTAGGGTCTTCTCCTTGCACAACAAGTGCCATTACCTAGACTCTCGCAGACCAATAGGTTTTTTAGTGACCTTAGTACTAAGTGATGACTCCCTAAGAATTATAGTCGTAATTTTATGACTATAAACCACACATCCTTTTCACCGCGTGTCGTTCTCTCCCCCTCCAAAGATGGTGGGGCGCGAAGCGTGAAAAAAAATCGTCGCGACAATCTTGATTACAAGTTTGACTGATTAATTAATGTTGACTCATGTCATATTTATTTATTTACTTTCTATGAGTTTATTTATAATTTTATAATTTGAAGTTAGAGTTTAGCAAACTCATTTAGGTCATTTTTTTAAGTATTTTTTTTCAATTTTATTATTATAATCTTATAATTTATTTTTGATTTATTTTCTATGAGGTTATCATAGTTTCATGATCTAAGTCATAAATTTGACAAATTATCTCGGATTGATCTATATTGATTTATATTGATCCAGTATATTGTCATCTTAATGTTTTTTGTATTTAAAAAATATCATCTTAGATGTTTTCCAAGTTAAAACTATATTTTTAAAGGGTAGTTGTTTTTTATTTATCAAATTTATTGAATCCCATCATATCAACTCCCACGAGATTTAAAACTCTTTTACTAATAAAGCATATTGATAATATCTAAATATGAAGCAAATTTGGTGCATTCATTCCAACCCTACCTCGGTTTGGGTTCAGTGGGTGAAGAGATATCTTTTGAAGGGGCAATCCTTTTGGAAAGTGAGGCTGCCTTCTAAACCCTCCTGGACATGGAGGAAGATTCTCCAAGTTAGAGAGCAATGCAGGACCCTCTTCACGGTGAAAATTGGCAACGGTCGGGCAACTTCCCTTTGGTATGATTATTGGCTTAGAGAAGGGAAGAGGCCAGTTGATATCTTGACTATTCGCCAGCTCACTTCTTCAGGGCACAGATGGGATGCGAAGGTCTCAGATATTATGGAGGGTGGGAGATGGAATATCACTGATGGAAGTGCTTCTATGCAAGAAATATGGGACAACATCCCAAGTTCTTCCCCTAATACTGCTGTGGAAGATCAAGTGATTTGGAGCCCTAACCCTCGAGGGATTTTCTCGATTGCTTCAGCTTGGGAAGCCACGAGAAATCACCATCCTCCAAGTGACACCCATTTTATCGTTTGGCAGAAGGGACACATCCCTCGTCATGCCTTTATTCTCTGGTTGGCAACTCAGCAAAGGATGACCACTATGGATAGGCTCCCAGCTTCGTTAGGACTGACTGACAGAACTTGTGTTCTTTGTCGTGAAGATGATGAAGATCACAACCATCTCTTTTTTTGGTGCAATTACTCTAAGAGAGTTTGGGATAGCATTAATGAGAAAGCTGATCTGCATTGGCCCTCGCTGTCGTGGAATCATCTCGTCTAGTGGGCAGCTTCCAACATCCACCACAAGAAGAATACAATGAGCATGATAGCAAGGCTTATCATGACAGCTTCAGTTTACTTTATTTGGCAGGAGAGGAATCGAAGGGTCTTCAGCATGCAGATGCAAAATAGCCGCTACATTGTCAACGAAATTTATCAGCTCATCAGAGCCCATTTATCTTGCATGGCAACCATCCCAGACTCAGTTAAGATGAAGTGGGATATCTGATTTGGTGGGTTTGGGGGCCTCGGGGCTTCTCTTCTTTGGGGTCTTCTGCAAAGCCCAGGATAGTGAGGGCCTTTGGTTCTTTTCCTTTTGGTCTTTGCAAAGCCTAGGGGATTGAGGGGCCTGCGTAAAATCTCTAAGGGCTTCAGTGTTGATGGGCCGAGCCTGGGGGCGTTAGAAGCTGGATCCTTGAGTCCCTTTTGGGGGCTTTTTCTCTGTCTCAAGCGTGAGGCTTTTCTCTTCTTTTGGGACCAGGCCGAGAGCCTGATTGTAAGCCTGTTGGCCTTTTTAGGCTTTTGGCCTTTAGCCTTTTGGCCCTTGTTTTTGTCTTAGTTCTAGGCCTTGAGCCTGGACAGTAGCCTTGCGAGAGTGAGGCCCGGTAGTTGAAGCTTGTTTCCACGACTGGGCAGGCAGCTAAATTGCTGTTTTCTGTAATTTTCTCTTTTCTAATATACATTTGGAATGTTCAAAAAAAAAATCTAAATATATCTTTTATATATTAAAAAAAATAATTCAACTTCACAAAGCATAACATACGCAAATGATGTTAGCAATGTAGTTTATTTTTTTAAAATGCTTTTCGTTTATGAATGTATTAAAATGATTTTAAAAAAAATATATTTTTGATATCAGCACATGAAAATGATCTAAAAACTATAATTTTTTTAAATAGTTTTGAATCGTAATTTCAAACCGTTCATATATATAATACATGAGTAATTATATTGGCTGTGCATAGATTTTCCCAAAATACATTTTTTTTTTACTGTGCTAATGGTGGAAAAAACCAGGGTTACTGATATTATTTTGTTTCGGTTGAAATGACCGAAACATTTCGTATCAAGGAAAAAAAGAGACAAAACAAAGTTATTTTTGTCTCATTTTAAATACCGGCCCGTACCGGTCAAATACCGGCTGAAACACCCGGAATCACCCCGGGTGTGCCGTTTCGGCCATAAAAAAAAAGAGTTAAGTGAGCACCCCGGGACCCACCTTTCCCAAATCAATTTCACTCAAAATCTCCCTAACACTTCTCTTTTTCAATCCTCACCTCGATAAAAATCTCAATCGATCAAATTTCTAACACTTCTTCTTCATTTTTGAGTGTCTTCACCGTGCAACGTCCTCACCCCAGGCCAATGCTCCTCTCTCCTAGCCCAACGCATAAACTCACCAAACATTGTTGTTGCTAACTTGCATGAGCCATGAATCACATAGCTTTTGAAGCCATTAAAAAGGAGGAGGAGGAGTTTGAAGACTTGAAGCTTCTCTTCTGGTGTGTTGTGTCTTCGTTGAAAAAGTAGGAAGCCTAATCTTGTAACTTCTGTTGGCTTCGAGATTATGTGGTAGTGGTTGATCTAGGAGATATAAGCTATTAATAATTTAATATATATAATATCTGATTTCAATATATTGCAGGCGGTTCGCAATATATATATATTGAAAATGTGAAAATCAAAATAATAAAAATTAAAAAAATATATATTATAAAAAAATAAAATTATTGTTTGATTTTATAAAAAATAAAAATTATATTTAATTTTTTTGCTTTTTATATTTTTTCATATATATAATTAATTAATTAATTATATATAAACAGTACAACTCCAAAACAACACGCTAAAATACTTCAAAACCAAAACCTTCCATACCAATAAAAAACAAAACAGCAACTAAAATAATATTGCCATTTCATTTAGCAGCGCCAAAAAGATTATTATTATTATTATTATGTCTCCAGTTGCAAAAATAGGGGAGATCAAGAAAGGGAAGGGGAGAGACACAGTCATGGTGGTGTACTGCTATACTTTTTAGGTTCTCTGGCTGTTCAAAGATTTAGTTGAAACAAACAAAGAAAAACCCTGAAGTAGTAGATGATAACCTGCTGCAGTCTGTTTTGGTCACAATCTCCTTTTCTTGGTCTTCCCCGTTCTCATTCAAAATCTAATCCTTTTTCTACTTCCATTTCTCGTTCTCCTCAAAAACTTTTGAAACAAATCTCATCACTTTGCACCTAGGTCCGTTGATTACATCCTTTTATGGTAATTGACATGTGGAAGTCAGTAGTTTTTATTTGGGATTATAACGTACATTGGGAGGGTTAGTTTCATTCTTTTAGAATGTTGATTTGATAATGGAAAGTGAAAGTGTGATGCTTTGCAACATTGTATTGTTTTTGTTTGGTTTTGTTACACTGTGTTATAGTTTTACGGATCCCCAAGACCTGAAGATCTTGTTAGATTTCCAGAAGGGGTTGGATAATCCAGAGCTTCTCAAATGGCCAGCCAAGGGTAACGATCCCTGTGGCCCTCCTTCATGGCCTCATGTTTTCTGTTCGGATGGCAGAGTCTCACAAATTCAGGTCCAAAATATGGGTCTTAAGGGACCCCTCCCTCAAAATTTTAACCAACTCTCAAAACTTTACAATATAGGCCTTCAAAGAAACAACTTCAATGGAAAACTTCCCACCTTTAAAGGATTGTCTGAACTGGTGTATGCTTTCTTGAATGGGAACAATTTTGACACTATCCCATCTGATTTCTTTGAGGGACTTAGTAGCTTAGCGGTTTTGGCCTTGGATGGCAATCCTTTGAACGAGAGTACAGGATGGTCTCTGCCCAGTGAACTGGCAAGTTCTGTTCAGTTGACAAAAATATCAGTGTCTTCATGCAATTTGGCTGGTCCATTGCCTGATTTTCTAGGCAGTATGCCATCTCTTACTAATCTAGAACTTTCATACAACAGATTGTCTGGTGAGATTCCTTCGAGGTTTGGGCAATCTTTGATGTCAATTTTGCTTCTGAATAATCAAGAAGGAGGGGGCATGAGTGGTTCAATTGATGTTATTGCAAACATGACATCATTGTCACAACTATGGCTTCATGGGAATTCTTTCTCTGGAACAATACCTGAGAAAATTGGAGATTTGTCTTTGTTGAGAGATCTTAATGTCAACGGAAACAAACTTGTCGGTTATATTCCTCAGAGCTTGGCAAATATGCAGCTGGAGAATTTGGACTTGAACAATAATCAGCTAATGGGTCCAGTGCCAGAGTTCAAGGCCGGTAAGGTTTCTTATGATTCCAATCCTCTTTGTCAATCTAAACCTGGAGTTGAATGCGCCCCAGAAGTTTACGCACTTTTGGATTTTCTTAGTGGTTTGAATTATCCCTCAAATATTGCTCCTCGGTGGTCTGGTAATGATCCATGTCATGGGCCATGGATGGGATTGAATTGTGATTCTAATTCAAAGGTTTCTGTTATAAATCTGCCTAGACGTAATCTTACTGGCACTCTTAGTCCTTCCATTGCAAAATTAGATTCACTGGTTCAAATTGGACTTGGAGGAAACGATATAGAGGGCACAATTCCCAGCAATTTGACAAACTTGAAGTCTTTGAGATTGTTTGATGTCAGTGAAAACAATCTAGGTCCTCCCTTGCCCAAGTTTCAGAATAGCGTGACGCTTGTTGTTGATGGAAATCCTCTTCTGGTTGGTGGGAATCAGATTCAGCAGTCCCCCTCCCCTGCTAGCAGCATACCTCCGGTGAGTCTCACTCCACCAGGCAGTGCACAGCCATCACCATTCACCATGCCTTCTAGTCCGCCTTCTCCATCTTCAAGCTCACTCGCCAATCCTTCTGCTTCTGTAGAAGTTCCAGGCCAAACTAAAAGGAAATTTGAAAGAACCAAACTAGTAATTGTTGGTGGAATTTTAGCCTGTTCATTGTTGGCTCTTGTGCTGATTGCTTTGTGTCTATATTCTTGCTTTAAGAAGAAAAGTGAAACATCAAATGCTCCTAATTCCATTGTGTTCCACCCTAGAGATCCTTCTGATTCAGAAAATACTGTCAAGATTGCAGTTTCCAACATAGCTGGAAGCATGTCCACTCAAACTGGAACTAGTTCTGTCAGTAATACAAGTAATCTGACAGAGAGTCCTCATGTAATTGAGGCTGGAAATGTTATTATATCTGTCCAAGTTCTTCGCAAGGTGACAGATAATTTTGCCCAGAAAAATCAGCTTGGCTCTGGTGGATTTGGTACTGTCTACAAGGGTGAATTGGAAGATGGGACAAAAATAGCTGTTAAGAGAATGGAAGCCGGAGTTGCAAGCGGTAAAGCTGTGGATGAATTTCAGGCTGAGATTGCTGTTCTTTCTAACGTTAGGCATCGGCATCTGGTTTCTCTTCTTGGGTATTCTATCGAAGGCAATGAAAGACTTCTTGTCTACGAGTACATGTCAGAAGGTGCTTTAAGCATGCATCTTTTCCATTGGAAGAAATTAAACCTGGAGCCTCTATCTTGGACAAGAAGGTTGAGCATTGCATTGGATGTGGCCCGGGGGATGGAATATCTTCACAGTATGGCTCGACAAACATTTATTCACCGAGATCTCAAATCTTCCAACATTCTTCTAGGTGATGACTTCCGTGCCAAGGTTTCTGATTTCGGGTTGGTGAAACTTGCTCCAGACGGAGAGAAGTCTGTTGTGACGAGACTTGCTGGAACCTTTGGTTACCTTGCACCTGAATATGCTGGTAAGTGCTTTCCAAATTCTTATTATTGGTATAGAACAAGGATCATTTAGAATTATAAAAAAGAAACTAAGAAGTGTTGCACAGTTCAGTAAGATTCCTATGGTTTCCCAGCTGTGCCTCATTTGTTCAAATAATACAAGTCTTGGTTAAGACATCTACTGTGAAATGCCCATAAATTTTCTCTCTTGAGTTATGCATTAATTTCTAATTTATCCTGTTGTGATTGATTACCTATGATATGTATCTTAAATCGTCAAAAAGCATCCCTGTGGAATCACATTAATACATGGATTGATCAAATAGTTATTTTTTACGGCTAAAAGTAAAAATGGTAAGCATGTGTGATCTTTGTATTATCTTCCTTTAGTCCACACTGAAGTTTGCAGATCATTGATATATAGCATGTGTTGATTGGTGGTTTATTTGGATTCAATTTCCAAGATAACCTCAACAATTTAGATTCTCACAGTTATGGGGAAGATAACAACCAAAGCTGATGTGTTCAGCTACGGAGTGGTGTTAATGGAACTTTTGACCGGGTTAACAGCCCTTGGCGAGGAGCGCTCTGAGGAAAGCCGGTACTTGGCTGAGTGGTTTTGGAAAATCAAATCAAGCAAAGAGAAGCTTATTGCTTCCATTGACCCCACTCTTAATGCCAATGAAGAGATTTTTGAGAGCATTTACACCATAGCTGAATTGGCTGGGCATTGCACTTGTAGGGAACCAAACCACCGGCCTGATATGGGGCATGCAGTGAATGTGTTGGCACCCCTTGTTGAGAAATGGAAACCAATTAATGACGAATCCGGGGACTTTTCTGGCGTCGACTACAGCCTGCCACTTCCAGAGATGTTAAAAGTTTGGCAGGATGGAGAAAGCACTGGGCTAAGTCATACCAGTCTTAATGACAGCAAGAGTAGTATTCCAGCAAGACCAACTGGGTTTGCCGAGTCCTTCACATCTGCTGATGGTCGTTAAATGAAGGTAGCTCCCAAGTATTGAACTAGAGCTGTAAGCTTTATTAAGTTGCTCAATTTTCTGCTACAGCTTAATAGCATCAAGCATTTTATTTAGGTTATTGCACACAGTAAACACAAGGTTATAAGCAACCACACAAAGATGTTCTAGGTTTGTTTCCTAAGCCGGATAAATGTCTCGCGGTGTAGATAGATAGATGCTGTATGTAGTTTTGCACTTTGGTATTCCTTAATACACAATTTGCTTGTTATTTGTTACATTTGTAAAGAACCGTTGTCATTTAGAGTTTTAAGTTACTAGATTCATGTCATTTTTGCCTCTTCGTGATAATTTTAGATCAGACACTGCATTAACATGTTAATTTCACCACCTAAGTGCCTCCATTTGCTAAAACAAATTCATTAAACACCTTGTTATCCCCGAAACATGTGGGAGGTTCACTTTGTGTCCAATAACCCCTTGATTAGGTGGCCATTGTTCGAAAAAACATCTCGTGTCTTGAGCTACAATTTTGGAAGTCGTAGATATACTGTGGCTTGTCTCTGCTCCCACGTCAAATTCTGGACTGAATTGAAGAATTGTGAAAAAGTATGATGCTGTGATAGCTGAGCGAATTCAGAATCCTGTAGCAGAGAGAGAGAGAGAGAGACGATCAATCTAATTCCTTGAACATATATTTTTTTGGGAAAAAAAACTATTCATGTGTAACTGTCTCCTTGTTAAGCTTCTCTTGCAAAGGCATATTCTCTGATGTGGTTCGAAACTTCTGCAACTTTTTCACACCCTTCAAAATTTTGTTTCTAGACGAACCCCTTCAGAACCTGGCATCAAATCTTACATCCATGTGCGATAATTACTTCATATCGCCAAGTTATTCCCTGCCAAGTTTGAATTCCTCGTGAATATCCATGATCTCCCCCCTTTTACTGTAAATATTTTATTTATTTTTATTTTGATAGACAATCATTGAATGAAAATAATTTATACCAACACCCTATAATTATTACAATAAAATTTCCAGATCCAGATTGATGGTGGCTCAGGTGGATGCCAACTACTATTTGTTCAGAACATTTCTATCAAGACGAGTGCTTAGAAAATGGCAAGGAGTCCATTCATGGTATAAGTCCTTTTCTTTCAAACCAAATCGAGAAAGCCCTATTTTCAAAGAATTTGCCCCATGAAAAACTCTAGAATTCTGGGGATTTTGAAAAAAAGAAAATCTTATGGTATGTTGAGAATCTTGTATAATAATCATCTGCGTCTGAAATGAATTTTTTTTCTGGATTCATCTCACATCAATAACTCTACCCCTACCACCAATAAATAGTTTTAGACTAGTGTTTTTTGGAAGTAGTATAAATAAAAAGGCTTGAAAATAAATTTTGCAATTGTAAAACAAAATAGTGATCTGACCTTTTGAGTATCACATTTGTTTTTTTTACCATTTACTTGTTGAGTTTTTTTTTTTCTTTTTGTAGATCTTAAATTATATGCTGATATATATATATATATATATATAGTGTTTGATATTGTATATGTATACTGCGAAAAGCAGGCTAAAAAACGAGGTTATATTTGGTAATTCCTTAACTTAAAAAATATATATATTTTTACTACAAAAAATGATTGTAAAAAAGTAAATATTCATGATAAATTATAAATGAAAAAAAACTCTTCGCACAAACCCCTCGAAGATCACAATAGTTAATGCCTACAAAGGAATAGAGATAGGATTATAGGAAACATACCTCACTTCATTGAATTGAGCTTAATTTTGATAATTAAAAAAAACTAAAATAACTAATGGCTCAACAATAACATAATATTTTCTTTGATGATAGCTACAATAACTTCGCATCATTTCTTTAATAGTAAAATAAACAAAATATATATGTTTGTAATGAAGTTAGAAATACATTGTTAAATTGAATATGGTATTTTCATAACTGGGTCTTGAGTTATGGAGTGACTAGTGACTTGGTTAATGAGCTAATGAGATGATAAATTTAATTATTGTTTGTAGTTATTCGACTTTATTATTATTCTAGTGGGTTAATAGAGGGACTCTCAAGTTCATCTATAAAAACAAGTCATTTATCGTTATAGAAAACACTCTAATGCTTAAGTTTATAAATGCAAAAGAAAAATACCATGTTAGGGCAAATGGTCATGACATGAGGTGGTGGAAATGACTAAAAGGTGTTAACCATGAAGTGCCAATGATCATCAGACGATAATGACTAGCATGTGTTGACTTATAAGGTGGTAATGACCTAGAGTATGAGTAGGGAAAGCGACTATGTTGCTTTGTATAGTTTGCTTTGCTGTTTTGTTTGGTGTTATTTTTCTTGTATCACCTTAAAGGACTTACCTCATGGAAAATAAAGAAAGGACAAATACATTATGGTGAGTAGAGAAAAAAAAGTTATTAGTTGTTGTATGGTTAATGGAGAGGTTAATGCTCATCATTGGTTATAATGTCTCCAAGTGACATTAGTGGAGATGTTGGTGATTGATAGGTACTTTTTGATGTAAACCCTTGAAATTTGACAACATCATAAGATACTTTGAGCCTTAAAGTCAATGAAAAACATGATATTTTTTTTACCATTGACTTTTATCACCAATCCTTCTAACCATTCATATAATCTTAACTTCATCCTATTATATTCATACTCTCAACTCAAATGGATGCTCATTCAATCAAACATCAATATCTATGCATTAGTGCCTAAGACCTTCCCATCATCTAATTCACTAGTAATACACATGTTGTCATAAAACCTAATAAACAATATATATTATAATACTTCTTTAAAAAAATACATTACACTTACTCAAAAGGTTTAGAGATTACAATTTGATTATAATCCATATTTTTTAGAATTAAAATATGAATGAATAACATTAACATAAAACACAATAATGATACTGCTATCCTATACATACAATTTAAACCTAGTAGCAGACTCAATGATTTACTATAAGTAAATGTATAAGAATTCCTTGTAAAAAGCAAGATGGATAAATAATTTTTTATTTTAAAACTCAATAGAAATCATTGTCTTAAGACTTATAAATGATACTAAATGGTTAGCATTACAATATTCCATACATTTCTCATGGTATCAAATATACATATTAGTCTTAAGCACACTTTTCATATTTTATTAAAACTCTTATTTCTTTAAAATCTGATACTACATTGTCACCATCATCTTGTCATGGATAAACCACTATTGACTTACATATTGTATATTCATCTAAACACAATATAAAAAGTCAACTTTGTATCAAAAAACAAAGTATTTTCTAGGAAGTTACCATGAGGTTTATTACCTTTAAGCATACCTCAAGACTTATATTTTGCATAAATCTATCTTGTGATTATTGTCCTTATATAAAATGTTGAGTTAAGGGTGAGACCTTACTTAGTGGCCCCATCATGAACTCTTTAAAAAATCAAGCCTTACACTAGATGCCATTATATAATTCCAAACAAGTATGATAAATATTTTCTATGTTTCAATCCCTACATGAATCCTTTAACATTTAGTTTGACCTATATGGTTAATACCAATGCATATTTAGTCATTCATATTTCAACAATACCTTATATACAATAAACTATATGCATGTTAATAAACTTACCCACCATTCATGTTAATAACCATAACATGCATGAAATTACAAACACGAAAACCCATATTCTTATCCAATTGGTTTACCCCAATAGTTCTCAAAATTTTAATGCATTTTTACTACATAATGCCTACACTCATACATTTTATGTTGTTAACAATCACTATTCATCCATAATTACACTATAAAAACAACTTCAATTCACAAATAATACATTGTCTAAATCAATAACTTATCACCACTAAATTTTCTATTAAATCCACTTTATTTACACAGATATGCTATTTAAATAGCCCTCTAACTTATCACCATAATATATTATTGAAACAACCCTCAAACTCACCATAATGCACTATCAAAATAGCCCTTAAACACACCCAAAACATGTTGCTGAAATCACTATAACTCATGTATAACATGTTACCAAAGCAACCATAACTAGTTACTCTCATTCAGCTAGTTTAATTACTTTTTTTTATGATTTTTTAACCAAATTTGTATTTTAGTCATAATATACATCAACTTTAATCCCATTCAAAGTTTTTGATTTACTATTGCAATATCAATCACATTCTTTTTATTTAGATATTATAGTCATATTATAACCATTGTTCTTATTAATAGGACATGCATAAATTAAATGACCTATGAGTTTACAAAAAATAAATGAATGGGTAATGTTATATGATTGTTTAACTTAAACAAAATATTTTTTCAAGTATTTTTCAATTTTTAGGTTGGTAAACTAAACTTTTTTTATTATTATTAAAGACACACCTTTGACTAGAAAATATATTTTCTAAAATTTTAGAACCTAATGTGAACTTAGCTATTGTGATGTTTAACTTATCAACTTTAAAATAAAAAAACATTTTTTCCTCTTTAATTTGGTTTATTTCATTACTATCATCAATAACATTTCATGTTTTCTTTTCCAATATTTTTTTTCAAAAATTAAACATGCATGACTAATTTGAAGAACTATATTAAGAACCTAAGTTTTCAAATTCATCATATAATGATTCAAAAGAATCATGCAATTCATTATAAGTGAGGTTGGATTAATCATTTTAATATTGTATTTCATTATCGCTTTTGATAACTATAAAACATATGTTTGTAAATGCTTTTCTTCATCACTCCAATATCAATTTTCTTCATCATACAATTCAATATGTTTGTAACATGCTTTTATTTCATTTCTTGTTTGTGATGAGAATTCTTGTTTTTGTTTTGAAGAAACAGACAATCAACTTTGAAGTGTTATGTTGCGATGTCGTGGTCATACAAATTAATTATCCTAGCTTAAAACAAATCAAACAAGATAATATAAAGCAAGAAAGAGGTCGATCCCATGAGGACGATTTAGTTCAGATTTTCATGCTATATGCTATGTAATGGGGGTTGGAAGTTGTCTAGGCTAGGCTAAAGCAAACTAAGTGAAAATTATATAAAACTGAAATTTATCAATAAAGCAAACCTTGGTCGCAAATCACCATCCACCTACATAAATCAGAACTGATCATGGAAACGACACATCAATTTATATTCTGAATATTTATCTCTTTTTAAAATTGGTTCGTTAACCCCCGTATAACTTACCCTAACAATCAAACAACCACAGTGTCAGCACTAGTAATTTGATTCAATGGCAGCATTAAAATCTAGATAAATTGATCAATTAAGAAACATAATTGTCCGTAATATATGTTTAGTTCGATTGAATGTTCTCCCTAAGATTAATAACATAGATCCGCTATAATTATTAACTTAGTTGCTTCACAAGTTCATATACCACAACTCCGGTTTTGATATCAAACTTAGCAATCGATTGTCTACAATAATAACTTCAAGTCCGCTCTTAGCAATTAAATAAACAATTATAGGAAAATAAGCATAGGAAAACAAACATATTCATCATATAAATTGAAAAATTGAGGTAAAAATAGATCTCACAGTTCTTGAAATCTGAAGGTTTTTGTGTCCTTGCAACCAAGCAAAAGAGTCTAGTCTTGCATGTTTATTGAATTAGGAGTATCATTATTAATAATAAATATTAAAATTACTTAAAATAAACACAATTAACCAACAATCTAAATAAATTATGTAAATGTATATAACTAAGGGATATAAATTGCAAACTTAGTTTTTTAAAATGGTTCGACAAGCCTACATCCACACCTTAACTTCTAAACCATATTTGAGTATTGTAATGTTCATTAATAGAAGCTCAAACATACAATGTCCCTTGGTAAGTCCACACCTGTAGGAGTTTTTTACCTAAACTCAAAGGTTTAAAATTGTGTTATTTTTGTTTATAACATAAGACTTTCTCAAATAGTAAATAATACAATTGAAACATGTATATATATAACGCAATTAATAACAATTAAAATATTTGAAGGTATTTAAGTGTAGTGAGTATGAGAATGAATATCTAGTGCTAGAATATGAAGGTTCGAATTTGCACAACTTAGAGTATAATATGATTCATGATTTATGGCTTATCGAGAATGAGAGTTATTTATAAGTTTCCAGGAGAAACTAGTTGTTTCTAGCTATTGGAATCCCATTGACGACTAAATCAATGTGTCAAGCTAATTAGTCGACTCGTTTTCATATATTCTGAAGTGTTCATCCTTGATAAAAAAAAACAAGGGTCAACCAGTTCATTTGGTATCATCGAATGATCGATTGGTTTCTACTAATTTTTCAAATTTGATAGATTTCTACCTAGAGAATTCTTGAACAAATATCAATTCTATTAATACATGTATAGTAAAGTGTGTGAGTTCATTTTAATTGTGTTATCAAGATAAGATATAATATTTAAATAAGCACTAAAAATAACATTTAATTCAAGACTTCACTTGTTTTGCATCTTAGACATTTTCATTATTATTTTTTAAAATATTTAATGTTTGTTAATGTGATCTTCATATTGACCAATTTAAGATTTGTTCTCAACCATGCATATTATTAGTTCTTGATTTTTCATTTTATTTTTATTAGCAAAATATATAAAAACATATATATTAAACCTAAAGTTCAACAAAATGTTATATTCATCTTTTCAAATAAAATTAAATGGTGAAATGATTTATTTAGCCTCAAAGTAAAACAAATTTAGAAATGTTAACCAAAAGTTTTTTTAACTTTTTGTTTTTTCGAGCCTAAAGAAAAAAACCAAGGCGTGCATTTAGGGACATTTTTGTTCTATCATATAGTTTTACCATTTATGATGTTTCTATTCAAATGATCTGGATGGATGATGTATTTGAAAAGTCAATACACTGCAGAAATAATGAACAAAGCTCTCTCTCTCTCTCTGTAGCAGCAGATATTAAGGGTAGAATTTAGTACACAGCTGAAGTTGAGCCACCAGCCCCCTCAAGAATTATCGATGAGAATCTATAGAATTTTGATATGCATGCAGGCCTGTCACATCTCCGCATGGTTAAAGATAGGGAAGCTTGGGGTTAGTTATTGCTGGACTTGTATGGTGCCCACCCACAAAGAACCTCTATCGATTCTATTCCATTCCTATCACACTCAAGAGATTTGCTAGCCCTGTGCCCTACAAGTTATATATTGCCTTTGCTAATTAATAATGCTAGTCTAATGAGATTTCATGTCGCACAATTACAGGAATCAATGGGATAGGTTTTCTTTTTTAAAATATATTTTTATAAACTAGAGGGGGGGGGGGGGAATCAAGAAGAAGGAGATAGAAAAGTTTGGTTGGCTATGCTATAGAGAATGTTCGCAATGCATTATTTTAGCAACATAAAGTTGCAATGTCCTTGATTGTATGATGCAGCAAATCAGATTGCATTTACAAGATAATGTTGATGTGATTAACAAGTTGTAAGCAATCCATCATTTACAACTTGTTAGACCCTGGTTATGCTACTTTGATAGATGCTTGAGAAGCCAACAATGGGAAATATCATTCCTTGCATTAACAATTTTAATGAACATTTCATAGATACGCAACTATTAAAGTATGAGAAAACAAATGAAATTTAGGATCATTTGTAAAAGTTATTCACTCAATCAAGTTGTGCAAAGTAGTATCAATTAAAGAACAATATACAAGCTTTTCACTAGAAGAATATGATTATTTACGAGTTTTAATTTGCTATGACAGATCTTTGGAATTAATTGGCTCTTATAGAATCAACATAATTACAAGCATGTGGTGCATATATTGATTGTAGAGAGCAACAATAATTGATATAGTTTTTAATAACACTTTATAATGATGTTGAAAGACTTGGAGGTTTAATTTACATCATTCTCCACTTTCCTTTATTGATTCAGTTGTCAGTGTATTGACTGAAAAAATATGTCTTCATTCTTATAATAAAAAGGGAAGGCTCTTTAGTTATTTTGTACTAACAACACCTTCCTGCTGCAAACCTTTTGAACACGCGGTTAAGCAACCCACACAAAAAGACATTCATTCCTAAAAAGCAAGTAAATCCGGTTTAATAAGAGTGTGATATAAAAATAGCTTGTATCTAAGCATTAATACTATTGGTTTCGAACACCCACCCAACAAATAACAATTAACAAACGATAAGTATGGATTGTCTTCATAAAATCAATTGTACCTTGATAAATTGTTTTAGTTATTTAGAGAACCAAATAAGAGAGAATTCCCACCCTCACAAGCACACAGAGTTGCATTTGTAATATGAATATCATTAAGCAAAAACATAATCTGAAACTTAGATTACATATGTGTTTTTAATCTAAATTAAACCTTAGAGTACCTAAAGGTGTGGACTTGTATAACGCCCACTTACTATTAAACTCATATCCCTAAGTATAGAAGTCAATGGATGTTTATTATACTATATACTAAAAGATATCATGGTTCGATTACTGTTCATTGTGAGACAAATAACTATAGATTACAATAGTGCTGCTTAATTTTTGTTCGGTTTGTTCTGTTCGTTGGTATACTAATATTTTATTATTTTGGCACAATTAGATAAGAAGAAAAGCTTGTAGCTCATTGGATAAAATGCCTCTTTACTAACCAGGAAGTCATGGGTTTGACCCCTGTCTGGCACATTGTATAGTTCTTTTTCTTCCCAACTTAAACTTTTTTTTTTCTCGTTTTTTCCCTCTTAATGATTTTTTTTCCTACTTATAATTTTTTTATGATTTTTTTTTCTTTTTCCACTTAAACATTTTTTTTCATTGGTCTTTCTTTTGGTTGTTTTTTATTAGTTTTTTTTTATTTATTGTCACGTAAAATGATTTTTTTAGCCAATAATTTATTTATTTATCATTTTTTCTTTTCTCTTTTGTTAAAGTTATTGTTTTTTTTATTGAATTTCCCCCCATTATTAACGCAATACTAATAATAATTTTAGTTTTTTTTGCTTTCTCTTGTGTTAATATTTTCAATTTTTTTCCTCGACATAATTTAATAATTTTTATTGTTTTAGCAGTAATAGTAATCATATTTTTAGATGTTAAGGCTTCAATGTTTCTATTGTTATAATAGGGTGTGTTGATGTGCTTCATTATATCATACCTTGCATGTATTGATGTTATACTTTATTTGATTTTTTCAATTTTTCCAGTTAATTGAAATTGATAATATATTTGGTTTTCGTTTCGGCCTTTATACTTTTAATTTTTGATTTTAATTCCTTTATTTTTTTATAGTTCTTAAATAGTTTCTATTTTTGTCCATGTCTATATATATATGTGGCTTTAGTTTTGGTTTTTAATTTTTATTATTTTTTCTTTTGTTGAGATAACATTTTTTTCAAAACTTTTGTTCTCAAATTTTAGTTTGTGTTTATGATCATTTGAAAATTAATATTTCTTATTTTTTTTCCTTTGGTTTTTTTTACTAGTTTTTTTTTAATTTTCACGTCAAATGATTTTTTTAGGTAATAATTTTTTTTTCATTTTTTTTCTTTGCTCTTTTGTTAAAATTTTTGGGCTTTTTTATTCTTATATTGAATTTATTTTCCTATTATTCACGCAATAACAACAACAACAACAACAACAAGAATAATAATAATAATAATAATAATAATAATAATAATAATAATACTTTTAGTTTTTTTTCTTGCTTCCTCTTTTATTAATGTTTTTGAGTTTTTTTCTCCTCATAATAATTTAATATTTTTTTTATTGTTTTAGTAATAATAGTAATAATATTTTTAGATGTTAAGCCTTCGATGTTGTTATTGTTATAATAGGGTATACTAATGTGTTTCATTATATCAATCTTTGCATGTATAAATTTATGTTTTATTTTTGAACTAGAAAAATATATTAATTGTTTCAATTTCAATAAATATTAAAAATATTTGCTTGACCCGCAATTAGTGCGGGCAATTAATTAATTAGCCCTAAAACACAAAATATAAATGTCCTTGGTGGACTTGGATTCACCATGTTTTGATGGAAAGATTTCAAGCCCTTTCTCTTTTATCAATATGGAGGATTATAACTTATACTCAAACTAGCTAAACACTGTATAAATCATTTTATTATCTATGATCAATGTGGTTCTTCTCAAGTTTGTTAATACCGTTTTGGTTGGTGTTTCTTTTTTTTTTTGGAACGGAATGTTTCTGTTTTGAAACGTTTCAGCGCGTCGTTTGGGGTTGTACTGTTTATGTATATATATAATTAAATGTATTAATTAAAAAAAATTAGTTATTTAGAATCCAAAAATAAAATTATTTAGAATTGTGCAATTTAATCTAAAAAAAGACATAATAATATGATTTTTCTCAACAAAATTATGAATATATAATATTACAGGAATATCATCATCAATCTCGCAAGGTCATTACGTTCTCTGATTGCTCTGAAATTTTAACATAATATATATAAATATGTCAAGAGACTCCTCATAAAATTTCATCTTAATCTAACATCCGGATTAAGAGATATGATTAATATTATAAAATTATTCATTATTAAAAAAAACACTATTTTGCCGAAACAGAACGGGCGAAACTAAACTGGTACGTTTCGGCCGATATTGGGCCTAAAAATCAGGATTGGGCCGGAATTTAAATCAAGGTAAAAACAATGTTATTTTTTTCTTTTTTTAATTGATACAAAATATTTTTGTCGTTTTAGTCGAAACAGAACGAAACTGACAACTATGGTTCTTCTAGTGATGATTTTCTTCGGTTCGAACGTAAGTTGATTTTGTATCCTTGGACGTCACATACTTTCAGACATGTGAGGTGCTTAAAAAGGGGAAAAAGAGAGAGTTCATATTATTGTTCTCATCGAAAATGTTTGATGCTTCTTGGGACTTGGTCATATGCTGTTATAATGTTGTTGTCTTCTATTGTATATTGTTAGTGAGTGTAATAAAATTGTTATCTGACATCTTTTTGTTGCAAACAAACAAATCACACAGTATTAGAATAATAGTTCTTTTTTTTTCATGTCTGACCAATTCATACTAATCATTTTCAGGTAAAGAGATTTTACTTTCTAGCATACCTGAAGTATCATTCTCTTGTATGGACCCTCATGCTTCATTTTAGATTGTGGATCCACCTCTACATCAATATATACACATTCGTAAATCCACACAGTTATTGGACTTTGCTTTTTTTTTTATTCTTTTCTATTTTCTTTTTTTTAACTTTTATTCATGGCCTTTCTTAACCCTCTTTCTATAAAAGACAATTTTGTATACTCTTTAACAACAAACTATAAATGAAAACTTTTCTGCTATGTATAAAATAAATACTTGAAATTTAGTTCCTCTACCTCTTGTTAAGAATGTTGTTGGTTATCTTTGTGTATATAAGATCAAGACTAATTTTGATAGACTGTTTTAGCGATACAAAACTAGGTTTACAAAAGGATAATCTCAACAATATGATATGAATTATAAGAAAATATTTGTTTTAGTTACTAAAATTATACTATATATTAAAAGAGATTCTATTCTCTATGATATTTTTTGGATATTGAGGTAGTATACTCACTTCAAGATTATTATTTTTACCAAACAAAATATGTTGCAAAAACTCTTGAGAGAGCTTAATGTACTCACAATAAAGCTGTAGATGGTCTTGATATTGAGGTTGACACCCGATATTCTTTTTTTGATGATTTACTTTTGTTATATGTTCATCTATATATATACTAGCAAATTGCCCGCGCGTTGCTGCGGGTATTTTTTTTGTATATAATTTAACATAATTAAATCTACAACAATAAATTTATATGATATAAGTAAATAAAAGTTATAGATTAGGAGATAAAATGTTTAAAATTTTGAGTTGAGTTTGTCACGTAAGCATAGATTACATCTTTTATAATATAGGTATTGCGTCATAAACGATCACAAAAGAGCGCGCACTAACATTAGAAAAAAGAGCAAAATATTTGAATAAGAAAAAAAAATTACTGAAATCATTATTGTGCAGATAATAAAATTATAAAAATCAATTAATAGAAAGAGCAAACTGTATCATGAATTGGGTCCTGATTTTCTAGAGAAAAACAAAAAAAAATAATCACAAAAATAATCATTAGGATTGCGCAAATAATAAAATTATAAAAATCATCTGATCCAAAGAACAAATAAAAATACCAGAGAAGACAAAAAAAATGAATAAAGAGAAAAAGGGAGCAATATTAATTTTAAAATGATTACAAACATAAATTAAAAATCTAGTATTTAACCGATTAAAAATAAAACCTCAAGAAAAAGAGATAAAAACTAAAGTCAAAAACTAAAAGCATAAATGCATAAATACTAATAAAAAATAAACATTGTCAAAGAATTAAAAAAACCAATGAATTAATATCCAATAAAAAATTAAAAGAATAAGGACTTAAATGAAAAATGACATATATAAAAATCATTCTAATTGAAGGATAAAATTAAAAAAAAAATACTTGGAGGACCAAAAATAAATAATGACAATTGCTGTCATTTTTGAGAAAAAATAGAAGAAAAGGGACTGAAATCAAACTTTGTATATATCACCAATTTCAATTGGAGGACTAAATTACAAAAATCAAAACTTCCGTACCGGTAAAATTGAAGAAATTAAAAATCAATGAAGAATTCAAAGTATAAGGACTGAAATGAAAACTTAGTGTATAATTAATGTTCATTGAAGGGCACAATTGAAAACCATAAAACTTTAATTTCAATAAATCAGTTATCAAAATGAAATTAAAACCCCAGGGACCAAACTTAATTCACCACAAACATTAGGGACCGGAGTTGACTGTGCCGGGCCAGGAGAGAAAAAATGACATCCGGAAAAGAAACGTCCGTCGCCGCTTAACGGGACATATATTATCGGAACGCGCCGCGGCGGAAGATAGAGGACGTTCAGGCGCATCTTCTGGCACGGCGGAAGTGAATTTCTGACGGCAGGAAGACGCCACACGCGCCGCCGATAGGGCGCGTTCGCGTGGAAACGGCGGCTAGCGGCCGAGCGGCAGCGTCGGTCATCCCGGGGGAATGACCCAAACAGCCCTGCCCCCACTGGTATTTATGAAAATACCGGAGGGGAAAGGACGTCTCAGTCCCCGTGCACTGTGCACAATTTTGTCGTTATCGGGGGCTTTTTCCGTCAGTACATTGTGCATTAAACGTGTGAAAAACCGAGGGCGCCCCTGTCTCCTGTGCGTGATGTTGTCGTTTTCGGGGGGTAGATTAGTTAATCCACTGTGCACATTGCGGCTGTGAAAAAAGAAAGGACGAACAAAGGAAAAAACGAAAATGCCCCGCTGAACCCGCCCATTTCGCCGCGCACGCCAGGGCTAAAATCGGGCGCACACTGCCACAATCCACAGTGATTGTAGACACATGCCACAGACGCCATTTAGATGTTTGGTAATGTATATTTATGTATATATATATATATATATATGATGTTTTTTTATGCAGAAGGGTTTGAGAGCCTCTGCACCTAAATACTATCATAGTTGAGGACGAGACAGCTCTGCGAGAATATAATTGAAACCTAAGATGCAATTCTGATGAGGCCCATTCAAGAGGCTTATACATTGGTCAGATTATTATAACTTTATTTCAATGATGAGTTAAATAATATTGTATTTTGACATTCAACTTGATTAAATTTAATCTTATACTAAAATGATTTATCAACACTTAAATAATTACCAAAAATAGTTGTTTAAAATATGAAACCAAACATTTAAAGGTGATTAATTTAAAAATATTTTTTGTGACACTCGTATTTAAGAAAGAAAAAACCAAATGGGGGTGTAACTTCGATGATGAATCTCCATCCAATTTATTTATTTATTGAATTGAAGCATAATCACTTATTTTTACTTTGTTTTCTTAAAAAAGTCGCATATGGTTTTGAAAGTGAACTCAGCAATGACTTGATGCCATCAAACTTGTGGATTTAGATGAATTATATCCTCTCTGTTGCCTGCTGGTGCATCAGCCCTCAAACCAGCCAGCACCTGCGTGATCGACGGCCGGCTAATCAATAACAACACCGGCCGGCCAGCACATGAGAAAAACTAAAACATCAGCTATAATAAGGCCCACCGAGTGACCTAACCTTTCTGCTTTTAACATCCACAAGAGACGCTGCATCTGCATAGAAGCATTTATCAAAACAGGTTATTAGATAAAAAGTATCGGCTGCCTCGATCAAAACAGGTAATTAGCAGCTGCCTCGTGCGTGCTACTTCTACCGCTCATTCAACGAAACATTCAATAAGAGAAAGATAGATAGAGATCCATACCGGAAGATTCTTCCAGGACCATGAGAAGCAAGCCTAGTAAGAGTATGAGTGTAAGACTTAAAACTCAAAGCCATTTCTGCTGAAACCTGAGTGAGGGACAGAGAATGGAAACTGTTTGCAGTAGGAGAGTGGAGAGTGATGATACCCAATTTATACAGTACCAAAACGAGGGATTGTTTTTTATTTTATTTTAAATTATCACGGTAATTTAAAATCCCTCATAAAATACCACTATTTAAAAAGAATAACATGTTTTTATATTGTAAAATATAATGTTTATTAAATATTATGATTTTTAAATACAATAAAATAGTTATCAAACTTTAAAAACACTATAAATTGGTGTTGTTTGGAAGAATTGCTAAAATTGATTTTAAAAGTATTTTTCGATCAGAATTGTATTAAAAAAATGTTTTTTTTATTTTTAAAAATATCAGCACATGACAATATCCAAAAATATCAAAAAAATTAATTTAAAATAAAAAATATTTTTTTTCAAAAATACTTTTGAATCGCAGTGTCAAACAGGACATAAGAATCAGATTTAAAACTTTTCAAAACACACACATATGTGCAAGTAAAGATTTTATTTCAAAAGTGTTTTTTTATCAAAAATAATTTCTAAAAGATTTTGGTATATTTATTATAAAAAAAATAAAAATATTATTTGAATATATTCTAAACAAAACAAACTTTCAACAGCCGTTCAAAATACATTAACAAATACACTAAAACAAAACGGAATTCACTGTTCATGCACTGTACACACACACTCATTGTCACTATGGATACGAAATTTGTCTCCATTCTTCGCAGGTGCACGTCCACCCTTTTTTTTGTTTTTTCCTATTATGAACAATGTATTAACGTTTTTATCCCCGATAATAAGACAAAAAACGGTTTCTGCTGAGGGCACGGCTGTCATTGCACACATCCGGATCGGTCCGGTCCGGTTCCGTCCGCCGCAGAGTTTTTTTTTATGGCTAAATACGGTTATAGCCCCTAATAAGACAAAAACATTGACTTGAGTATAGGGGCAGGAAGGTAATTGACCCTATTTTTTATTTTTTTATTCTGTGGCTGTCAGGGCGTGAGGCGCACGCGCCCGTCGGTTTTCCGCCTCACGCCTTGTTTGGGTGGCGCGTGCAGCGTCATACGGTGGTCGAAATGGTCTTCCGGAGTCGTTTTCGATGCGCCTCCGTATTGTCTTCCTCCCGCGGTGGCGCGTGTACTCTAAAAATATATGTGGACGCAGCGGTGGCCGGTTAAAGGTGCTGCCAACGTTTTCTCTCTCTCCAGCACGTAAAAGTGCAGGAGAGTCTCCCATTGTTTGTTACTTTTCACTTTGGTCCTTCGACTTTTAATTTTGATTTTGGTCCTGATTTCTATTATATAAGTTCTGATTTAGTTCGATTGGGTCCTCCGATTTTAATTGATTAAATGTGAGAGTTTCACTTCGGTCCTCCGACTTTTAATTTCCGGATTGGCTGTAAAAGCTCAATAAATTCGGTACACAAGTTTCGATTTTTTCAAATTTGTCCTTTAATTTAAATTGATAATAAATGTGATTTTCATTTCAGCTCTTAGACTTTTAATTTTTTAATGTAATCCCTTTATATTTGATTTTCATTTCAGCCCTTATACTTTTATTTTTTTTATATTTCTAGAATAATCCCTACTTTTGTCCATGTATATGAAAGTGTACTTAACAAAATAATAATAATAATAATAATAATTTAATTATTTTTCATGCTTACTCTTTTGTTAATGTTTTTTTTTCTCTTGATAATTTAATAATTTTTATTGTTTTTACAGTAATGGCAATGATATATTTTTTTTGTTAAAGTTTCTAGGATATTTTTAGTCTTTCATTAATTATATATTCTAATATTTATTGAATATTATCTCATAGGAATATATATAGGGAGAAGAAAACATGACCTAGGATTTTTTGAATAAAAAAAATTAATATCAGTATTCTTAAATACATTTAATATAATCATATAATGAATAAATCGGATAACATAAAAAAATTTATCTTCGAATTTTAATTTTGTACTTAACACAACAACAACAACAACAACAATAATAATAATTTTTTTTTCTTGCTTACTCTTCTTTTAATATTTTTTTCCCTCCAGATAATTTAATAAGTTTTTATTGTTTTGACAGTAATAGCAATGCTAATTTTTATTTTTATTTTATTTTTTTGTTTTATCTATTGTTAAAGTTTCTTAAATATTTTTAGTCTATCTTTAATTATATGTTCTAATATTTATTGAATATTATCGCATAGGAATATATATAGGGAGAAGAAAACATGACCTAGGATTTTTTGAATAAAAAAAATTAATATCAGTATTCTTAAATACATTTTATATAATAATATAATGAATTAATCGAATAACATAAAAAAAATTTTATTGAATATTATCGCCTATAAATATAGAGAGAGGAAAAAAATGACCTAGGATTTTTTCCTTAAAAAAAAATTAATATCAATATTCCTAAATACATTTATTATAATAATATAATTAATAAATCTTATAAAAAAAAATTTGCCTTTGAATTTAAATTTGGTACTCTTTTGTTTAAGTTTATTTCTTAAAAACAAATTTACAATATTTTCATTTTTAATATTTTAAATATAATATTATCGGGGAAAAAATTAAAATAAAAAAAAATTATAAATTTACTTAGGTTATCTACAATTAAAAAATATATGGGTCACTTCTCGTTTCGATTCATGTTCCTTTTAGATGGCAAATAAGTCATTATAGCACGTATAAAAATTAAGTTCATTTCCGGAAAAAAAATAAATATTTTTATTTTTAATGTGTCAGATCTAATATTGCTAGGCAGAAAATGGAACTCAAATTTTTTTTTGCCAAATTTACCTAGGTCATGTACAATTAAAAATATACGAACCACTTCCCATTTAGATCAAACTATTCATTTTAGGCGGGGGAAAAATTTATATGTTACATATTTTATCTATTATAGTGTTATTGATTAAATATTTAAACAACTAATTACAGCATTTTAAAATCAAATAATTTTCTACATAGAAAAAACCCTAACGCAATGCGCGGGCAAGCATACTAATTATACAATGCAAAAAACTTATTTCTAATATATTTGATCTATTGCGATTTCAGTAATTAAACATTAAAATAACTTATTATATGGAGAAAAAAATATAATTTTTTTCTGGAAAAAAATAATTATAATATTTTTATTTATAATGTGTAAAAATGCAACTCATAAAAAAAAATTATTTGCGTTATCTGCAATTACAAAATATACGAACCATTTTCCATTTTGATTATATAGATTTTATCAATTATAATTTTTACTAATTAAATATTAAAATAACAAATATAATACATATAAAAGCAATCAATTTTCTACATAGATAAAAAAGCCCCGGCGCATCGCACGGGCATACCCTCGTTTTCAGCTAAAAGGTTTGATTAATGTCATGGTTTTTTTTAACTGAGATATTTAATTAAATATTATATTTCTAAGCTGTAATTTTAATTAAATTTCATGAATATTCTATTACATTGAAACTTTTTATATTTGTTTTATTATTTATTTGTATTTTATATGCGAAGAGTCCATCAAGAAGTTTTCAAATTGAAACAGAGCAAATGATTGTTCATGCAGCCGTTTTTGGAGAAATTATTAGAGAAGACCCGGTAAGATCCTCTCCTATATATTCCACGACGTCCGACGGCGCCGTCTTCTGTTGCTGTAGTTAGCAACGTCATTTTACTTCACACCTGCAAATGTACACTATCCATAGTTAATTAAGGATACGATATATATAGTTTATGTTTTTTAAAAATAATTCTTATATTAAAATAATAATTTATATATTTTTTTAAATATTATATCAACAAATTAAAATAATTTTAAAATATATAGAAATTAAATTCTTAAAAAAATCATGCAAATAAAAAGTTTTCTTAAAAAATATATATTGAAGTCATTGTGGATTCATATTAATTACTTCTATATTATTATTATTCATGTGTGTATGGAAAAACAAAAAGTTATATATTGTAATTAACTTGATTGATATCTTTAAAATTATGTACATGTTACTTTAATTTGTTTTTGTAATATTGATTAAGCTATTTTGTAAAATAATTAAAACTATTTAGAAGGAATGAAGATGTTTCTTAAAGGTGCTCTGAGAGCCTTTGGAATTATTATTTTTCTTAAAAAAAAACAGAGTAGAAAATACCGTGATTAATAATCGTAGATTGGTGACATGTATGCAATTATGTATGAAAAAGATTAGGAAATTAATTTTGGCAGACAAGCATTTAACTGTGGTTTAACGTGTATTGTTTTAAAAGTATTTTTTATTTATAAATATATCAAAATAATTTTTTTAATTTTTTGAAAATTAATTTTGATATCAACATATCAAAATAATCTAACATAAAAAAAATTTAATTTAAAACAATAAATAAAAATAAAATAGTGTTTCTCCTTCCTTTTATTGGATTCTACTAAAGTAAAAGAAGATGTTGTTTTTGCGTCCATTTGATACTTTATTTCAAAAGTATTTTTGAAAAAAATTAAAAAAATATTTTTTTTATTTTAAATTAATTTTTTTATGTTTTTATATCATTTTGATAAGTTGATGTCAAAAATATTTTTTAAAAAATATGTTTGATTTTTTTAAAAATAATTTATTCAAAACTTTATATTTTTATAAAAATGAAAATATTAGTATTTTCAATTGTCGTGTGCCAACTTCAATTAACTTATCTAGCATATGGCTCGGAACATAGACATGTTAGCTTTAATAATTTGTTTTTTGAAATCTATTTTTTATTTAATTATATAATAACAAGGACAAACAATCACAAAACAACAAATATAATTATGAAGAAGATATATATTTTTTTTCATCAAAATTGTGTTTTATTCATGTAATTGTTTTATGATAATAAGATGTTTTTTTTTATTTAGTAGCATAGTTAATTGAATCAAGTGATAAAATAAAAACATTATTGGAGAAATCTGTAATAATTTGTAATCACAATTAAGAAAAAAATATTTTTAATAAAAATATTTTTTCCCTCTATAGTCTTTCAGCGCGCAGGTGCCGAATCTAAAATGAATAGCCCAACATCTCTACATTTTTTCCCTATTTCAACCACCAATTACAACATTATTTTTTAAGAGAAACAATCAACCCACCTCCACCCAAAAACAAGCCTTCATTTCTACCTATTTTTGCATGTTTTGTGATGCACTGCAAAGCACAGACACCACAATCTTTCATCATAGTATCTTCAAAATGTATTTTTGAATCCCTAGCACAGTTTATTGTTATCTTGGATGATAATTTTTAACATGTCATTGATTTTCATGTGTATTGTGATAAAATACTTAAAGTGTTGGGGTCCATATTATTGCATGGCTTAGGGTATAAAACTGCAACGAATTTATTTTTCATAGTGGAATAAGATTGCAATCAAATCCCGCAATTGGTTTGGGAGGATGGTTTGCAACTAATATCTATGTTCGCAACTAACATACATAAATCAACATAGGCTAATTGAATCGTTATTAGACATTATCCTTAAATGTTGTTGGGTAAATAACATAATCACTTAACACAAGACTTTAGTTTCATTGTATATAAAGTACTTTCAAGTTATCTTGTTTTTCATTTCAATTTATATTGTGTATTAACAATTTTAATTATCTATAAAATAAACTCATGATATATGAATCGTCAATGAATGTTGTTGTAGGATGTTGCCTGATAGATAAAGAATCGATTAACACATGACTCCTTATTTTATAAATAAATAATAATTAAGGTTTTTTTTATGAATGTAAACCTATGGATTCGGGAGTGCTCCAACAATATATTTTTAAGCTACTATTCCAACTATCTTGTTTTCAGCCTTTAAGAAGGAAAGTCATCTATGGTGAAAATATTGTTTCTAAGAGTATATATGTAAATATTTGGAATTATAAATATTATTTGTAAATATTCAATTTTTTTTACTTTGATTTTTTCATGTCCATGTTGATGTGTCTGAATGCTTGTATTTTGAGATACATTTCCTTGATAGGATAAGTAAATTTGGGTTGATCAATGCAATTTCATATACGCCTATTATATTTAAAAATAAAATATATGGTGGTTGTCTCTTTAAAAGATTTACAAAACTTTTAAATAGTTTACAAAACTCTACACTTAGTAAATAAAAACTAGAAATCCCAAAACATAAAGGGAATAAAATAGAAATTCAAATTGAAATATAAAATCTGACAACACCAGGAAAAATAACAAAGTTAGCTTAAATAACTTCTTGGATGGTCCAACAATTGGATCTCATGTTATTATAGTTTTAAGGTGTTAACCTAGATCAGATCTGAGTAATGAAGACTACTAGAAATTCTTTATGTTAGAATGTTTTTTTTTGCCTTCCTCGAGTGGCCTCTCTATAATCTGATTTAATTATGGCTGACAATTTGTTGATTATGCAATCCAAATGAAACTCATCTACAAAATATGAAAAAGAATTAACTTGCTAACAAAATGTGTATTAGGTTTCTTGCTTAAAACTTGTTGCTAGGTATGCATTCTCGTTGGGCATCTCTTGTAATTTCTTGAAGATTGTCACATTTTTATGCATTATTTGATTTCACACACTTTTTTATTTACATTTGCAGATATAAATACAGGATTGACAAACTTGAGTTAAGCCTGAATTTCTGCTATTCTATAACTGTCTATAAGTTGTACATGATTCAAATATTCAAATTAAACATAAGGATTTGATTCCACTGGATGAGGATTTTATGGAGGAGTTGATGTTGTTGGATGAGTAATTTGTGGAAGAGTAATGACTTTTTTTATATGCCCCCGCAAGATAGAGGTACCATCAATAACACCATTCTTGGATCTTAAGGTTTGAAAACGTTGGCATGGAAGAGGCTTTGTAAGTAAGTCTGCAAGCTGGTCCAAACTGTGAACATGATTGATAGTAATGCGATTTTTTTGGACAAAATCATGAACAAAAAGAAGGTCGATATCGATATGTTTCATGCGAGTGTGTAACTGTAAGCCAAGTTCTGTGATTAAGGAGTGAAGCCAGACTATTTCAGAGGTGGCAGCAGCTAATGCACAAAATTCAGCTTCGGTAGAGGAACGATATAACTCTTTGTTTGCGTGCAGACCAAGAAATGAGATTGAAGCCTAGAAAGGTGATAAATGCAGTGGTGGAGACCCATGTATCAGTGTTGGCAACCCAGTCCGCATCAACAAAGGTTTGTAGAGTGAGGGGGCTGCTTTGTTGAATAAGAATCCCATGGAACATTGTTTGCTTGAGATATCTGAGGATTCATTTTGTTGCAGTTCAATGACACGCTGTTGGTTTATGCATGAATTGGGAAAGCCGATTGACTGCAAAGGCAATGTCAGGTTTAGTTAGGCAAATATATTGCAGTGCCTCAATAACTCTTCTATATTATGTGTTATCTGATGGGGCTGAACCATCTGTTAAGATGAGTGGTGTGCTGGTTTACATTGGAGTGTGAATGTCTTTGGTCATAGACATGGAATTCTTAGAGAGTAAATCTCGTATGTATTTATATTGTGAAAGGAAAAGGCCTTTGGCTGTAGGAACAACTCCAATGCCAAGAAAAAAATGAAGATGTCCCATATCTTTGATAGAGAAGGTGCGACTGAGTTTATTGATGATAGCTACTAAGATAATAATGTCATCAACATATACAAGATAATAGCATAGAATATTTTCAGAGGCATAGATGAATAAGGAAGTATCCGTAGTTGAGTGAACAAATCCAAAATGCAAGAGAGCATCCTAGAGAGCTTTGTACCACTAGCAGGGTGTCTGTTTCAGTCCATGAATACTTTTCTTCAGTTTACAAACATAGTTAGGCTTGGATGGATCTTTGAAGCCTGGAGGTTGATGCATAAACACTGTTTCTTCAAGATTGCCATGAAGAAAAACATTATTGATGTCAAGCTGCTTAGAGTTTCTTTTTTGTTCAAAAAACGAATTTGCAGCCTATAAGATTTTAACTGGCTGCAGGAGGGACAAGTTTCTAAGTTACATGATTAAGCAATGCAGTGATTTCTTCTGACATGGCTTTGCGCTTACGTGGATTTTTAAGTGTTTGACTTACACATGTTGGTTCAGTTGATTCAAGTAATGGGTGTGTGGTGATGGTGTGAAGTTGTTTGGGGACAAAGAAGTTTTTCATAGACCGAGTGGTCATGTTATGTTGTCTTTGAGAAACAACAGGAGCTGGAATATTCACCTGAATTGTGGAGACTTTTGTTGAAGTGTTTGAATTGGATGTAGGGAGAGAGAGCTCTTCCTGAGGGGCAGAGGAGACTGATGCAGAGGGAGCTTGGTTTGTTGGTGGGACAATCTATAACAATGGTGCAGATAGAATATGAGAGCGACAGGTATGGAAGACACAAAAGTGGATTTATTGGTGTCGTTCTTTAGAGGATAGAGATTTTCAACAAACAAACATGTCGTAAGACATATAAACGTTGAGTAGGTAAGTGTAAGGAAAGATAAAAACTCTGTGTAATGGAATAACCAAGAAACACATAGGGAACAAATTTTGGTTGGAATTTATTATATCAAAATAATATTTATCTTTTTTAAAAAAATATTTTTGATACTAACATATAAAATGATCTAAAAAATAAAAAAAATAATTTAGAATAATTTTTTTTTAAAAAGACACTTTCAAAATGAGTGACAAAGTGAAAGTTATATTCATTGATTAGGGGTTGAGATGACTCCTTTAAAAGGGATGAGGAGTGAGAAGTAACTTTTTTTTGGGATAAAAGAGATGATTTTCTTTTTGGATTTTCAGTTTGTTTATAGATGTTAAAATTTTAAATTGTATTTTGTTTGAAAATATATTTAAATAATATTTTTTATTTTTAAATTTAGCATATTAAAATAATGAAAAATATATTAACAAATATTAATTTTAAAATAAAGTTTTTAAGAATTACAATCATTTTGTCTACGGTTTACGTGTTTGGTTGGAAGGTTAAATTTGTTTTTTTTATTAACTTGAATTTTTATTTTTTTTATGATTTTATATTGTTTTGATGTTAAAAATAATTTTTAAAAAATAAAAAAAATATTATTTTAATATAATAAAATAATAATTAGTACGACGTATTATGTTAAACACTCCCTGCTCACGATTATCTAATTTAAAAAAAGGTAGCACAACGAATCCGGCACCAGTGGTCAAATCTTGTGATGATTTCTTGGTAGCTTGGCAGAAGAGGAGTAAGGAAAAAGGAATCGTGCTACTTAATGTTATTCTTTTTGTCTTTACGTGCTCTGAAACATTCTCCTAATTTATCGTGTCTTGGAGAAAAGACCTTTATTTACATGGTTCACATAGGTTTTCAAAATTGATAAAAATATAAATATAAGAGATGCAAATCTTAAGAAATAAAAAGTTATACCAAACACTATCTTTTGTCTAAGAAATAATAATAAAAAAGTTGTAATATTTGATTTAAAAGCTTTAGTAATTAATTGAAATATAATGATAGCTTTATAAATTTTTTATTTATTTATTACGTACGTAGGTAGTCTTATATAATTTATAAATTACAAGATATAAACATAATTTTAAATAAATTAAAATTAAAAAAAAGAATAAACCTCGTGATGATAGAATATTTAATTCAATAAATAATTTTCGTGTATTCGCTCTGTATAAAATGATGATTTCTTTTACTCATGTGATCTTTAGAGTTATAATGTTGTGGTGGCATCAATCATTAAAACTACATTTTATATTTTGTTTTTGTTTTTTATGTGATTCTTGTAGAAAAAATGAAAAATTACTACACCTAGCCATATTATACGCACAAACACATACTAAATGTGTGTGTATATATATATATATATATATATTGGTTTTATTATATATCCCATAAAAAAAAACTCAGCCACACACCATAATTTCTCAATTCTATTTTTTTTTTTGAATACGAGAAAATCACATATATTAAAAAATGTGTGCTCATCCTGTTTCAAACTTGAGACTTGCTGTGCAGATCACAAGTTCTATGTCATCACGCCACGCCACGGCTCGCCTCGCCTCTTGGACTCAATCCCAAACACCCAATCATTTTAGCTAAAAACAGTAAACTTATTAATAAATTTTTAAAGTATAATTTATATTTTTAAATAATTTAAAAAATATCAATTTATCTTATATCATTAATTAGTTTTAATTAAAATATAAATAAGAGTGGTGATATTCATCCTTGACATAATATTCTTCATGGAAAATATTATAGTGGATATGATATAATTAGTTATTCATTTATTTTTTTTAAAGACAGAAACAAGCAGGAAAAGAAATAAAAGGTTATCATTTTTCTTATATTTGAAACTATTTGGAGTATTAAAAATCAATATTCAAATTATTTTGTAAGAATATAAATTTAAATATTTTTTTATTTATAAGTCTTAAAATAAAAATGATAAACGTAATATAAGAATTAAAATGAATTGATGTTATTTGTTAATTTAATTAAATTTAACAATGTAATTGGTTTAGAGAGTGTTTATGAGTATGATGGTAATTATTTTTTAAAGTATTAATTTTAAAAAAAATATATTAAAAATTATTTTTGATATTAATATATTAAAATCATGTAAAAATAAATAAAGTATTGATTTAAAATAAATAAAATAAAATAAAAAGTTTTCAATTTTTTTGAAATAAAAGAGCAAAAACAACAGTTAATGTCGGCGTCGAGCAAAGCTCATCCATACCCATAACTCGTCTGGTTTCCACTCGAAGAAAGTGAGGAAAATTTTGATATTAATAAATTAAAATCATGTAAAAATAAAAATAAAAATCAATTTTTTTGAAATAAAAGAGCAAAAACAGCAGTTCATGTCTGGTTTCCACTCGAAGAAAGTGAGGAAAAGGAGGAATCGCTTGCTTGAAAATTAATCAAGCAATTATTGATAGATGTGTACGCGGGAGTAAAATGTTCATAGCTAATTAGCTCATTAAAAGAAGCCTATACATTTTTTTTAATCTAAGTTTTACTCATAAGTAGTGGTTGGAAGTAGAAAGAGAGTGAAGTAAGCGAGAGAGAGAGAGAGAAAGGAAGTGGATTGGATTCAAATTTAATGAGATTTTAATTGAAAACAGTTCAAAGGAATTGCGATTTGAGATGTATGAAGAAGAAGACTCGTCGGCGGTGGAGATTCAGATAATGCATTTTCAATTAAAGAAAATGTGATTGTGATTTAACAGACATAAGTGAAGAGAAGATCGAGAGAGAGAGAAATGGAGTCACGAATGGATCAGTATGAAATCATGGAGCAGATCGGTCGTGGTGCTTTTGGTGCTGCTATTCTTGTTCATCATAAATCCGAGAAGAAGAAGTAATCTCTCTCTTCTTATAAGTGTTTTTTTTTGCAACTGTCTATGTATTTTAATAAGTGTTTTTTTGCAATGTATTGATTTTTTTTTTGTTTTATTTTGAGAAATGGTTAGGTATGTGTTGAAGAAGATCAGGCTTGCGAGACAAACTGAGAGATGCCGGAGATCTGCTCATCAAGAAGTAAGTCTCAGTTTTTTTCATATTTCTTCAAAGAATATTTAGGTTTTATTTTTGATGGAGATATTGAGAATTATATGTAATGTAGATGGCGCTGATTGCGCGAATTCAGCATCCGTACATTGTGGAATTTAAAGAAGCATGGGTTGAGAAGGTGAGACTTTCCTTTGTTTTACGATTTTTATTTATGAAATTGAGCTGATTAGGGTGATTTTTTTGTGTGCATTTGCGTTGTAGGGTTGCTATGTTTGTATTGTTACCGGATATTGCGAAGGTGGAGACATGTGAGCGTTGTTTTTTAAGTAATGAAGTTTTGGTTTACAAGGTTTTGGTAATTTGCGAGATTTGATTGTTTTGTTCGTTTTGGGATTTGGTAACAGGGATGAATTGATGAAAAAATCAAATGGTGTGTATTTTCCTGAAGAGGTAAGCAGCCGCAATTACTTCTTTGTTATTTTATGGTTTTGTTTTGACTTGTAGTGTTGTTGATGATTTTGAAATTTTGTTCAGAAACTCTGCAAGTGGTTCACACAACTGCTGTTAGCGGTGGAATATCTGCATGGCAATTTTGTTCTACATCGGGACCTGAAAGTAAGAAAAATTATCAGTATTTGGAGTAGGAACTTGAATAACTCTATTGCTTTTGGAGGTGTAATGGATTGAACCTATGAAGCACTCTCTTTGCAGTGTTCCAACATCTTTCTTACCAAAGAACAGGATGTTCGCCTTGGTGAGTTGCTCTTTTTATCAACATTTTGCTGTTGTATCATTGATTTTCTTATGTCCATGTCTTGATTTTCCTTTTCTTTTTCTTTGTACTATTTAGGGGATTTTGGACTTGCTAAGACTTTGAAAGCAGATGACTTGGCTTCTTCCGTATGTGCTTTGCTTTCTCTTCAATTTTTTTTTTATTGTTTTTGGGTCGTTTGCTGTCTTTTGTTTACTGAGCACTGAGGAGGGTTTGTTCTGCATTTGCTCCCCCTTCAAGATGTTTTTTGTAACTGGTATATTTTTTTTCTCAGAAATAGAATATATATGAAGCATGAGCTTATGGAACCATCTCATTTTGAATCCAGGACTCATTACATGAAGTTTAAAATCTTTGCTATCAAGCCAGATGGATGTAATGTACTGTGATATGTGTATCTATGAGTTTTGCTAGTAGAAATGTTGCATTTTTATTTATTAAGTGCTCATAATTTCAGATGGCTAAAGTTTTTTTATATTAATTTTTTACTTTGAACTATAGTCAAACTCCATTGGGATTCATCTGTCTTCTCATTGACAAATCTTATGTTGATTCAAGTCCATGTTGTTTCTGAGAAGATGCTGTATTGTATATTTTAATAACACTATTTTTTATTTTATTTTTTGTATATCTAAATTTAAATCATCAAATTGCTTTTCCAACTAATGTAGTTTCTTTATCTATCAAAAACAAAAACCTACGTGGCAGCTAATATTTACTAGAAAATAATATGTAGGATGTCCAGGCTTAATATTTCTAAATTTAAATCATCAAATTCCTTTTCCAACTATATTTACTTTCCCTAAATACCAAAAAAGAATAACTGTATATCATCTAAAATTTACTACTAAATAGTATGTAGGATGTCCAGGGTATATTTTCTCACTTGGATGTATCCCTTCAAGCTAAAAATCATTTGTAGCTGTAAGGTCAAGCAAACAATTCTGAATTCTTTGTTGGAGACAGATCTAAAACCATACTGCAAGAATAAATGAAACTTGTAAACCTGCTTGTTCCTTTATGATGAGGTTAATTGCCCTAGACACCAAGGAAATTACCGAGTACAGTATACTATAATTGAAGAGACATAATAACTATTGGTATTTCCACCTTGAAACTAAAAGTTCTTTTTTTTATATTTTGTGCAGGTGGTAGGAACTCCTAATTACATGTGCCCTGAACTACTTGCAGATATTCCTTATGGTTTCAAATCAGATATTTGGTCCTTGGGTACGTGCTTTCTAGGTCATAACTGAGATGTTTATTACTCATAGTGTCATTCTAAAACGTCCTTCTGTTGCATAGGGTGCTGTATGTATGAGATGGCTGCTCGTCATCCTGCCTTTAAAGCTTTTGTAAGATTTCCCATGGTTCTTTTCACATTACATATCTTATCATTGGAAATTTCTTGAAGTGCTGGGCTCTTTGGTCCATGCAACTTGCTTAATACATAGATTGTGTTATCTCGCTTGATGTTTTAAGAACAGCTTGTGTAATTTATTACTTGAATCACTTGTCAGTATAATAATATCTTTCATGACACTGTAAAATCAGAACATGAAATTCACTTGTATCTTTATCATCAAACTGTTTATTTATTTTTTATTTTTTATGCAATGCAACAGAACAGCACAAAATTGACTTTTGGTAGTAGTTCCTGGAGTTTGATATTCACTGGAAATTTTAAAGAATTTGGAATACAGTAATGACCCATTCATGGCTCTTGGTCAGTTGTATGCCGTGGAGTTTTCATGGAATGAACTAAGTGTAATACCAGTATCAGCTGACTTACTGTACCTTTTTTTTGGTTCATCTGTAGGCCTCATGTTCTTTGAGCTTCACAATAGAGGGTAGCCCCAAACCTCCCTAAATTCTTTCTATCTTAGGTGTGAGCGGGATTTGATTGCTTGATGTGATGCCAAGGACTTTATTACCTACTAAGCTAACTAGCACCCATGACCTGCCAACAGTTTGACAGAGCATGGATGCTATCTGATTTCAGCATAATATATTTTCAGAAATCAGGAACCAGCTTATGTTCTATTTGATTTATTCATACACCAAAATTTCAGAGTTAATTTGGCATGCTAAGTATGCAAGGTTTAATGTCAAGCTTCTCATGAAGGCATTGCTTACTAAATTGACTTCATCGACATCTAATTATACAAGTTTCTTTATTTTCACTCCCTAATTGCTTCAACGTGTCAAATTTGCAGGACATGGCAGGATTGATTAGCAAGATTAATCGTTCTTCTATTGGCCCGTTGCCTTCCTGCTATTCTCCATCCTTGTAAGTCTCCATGGACTGTCGTAAAGCTTATTGCTTGTATATTTGACAATAAACAACATGCATCTCACATTACCTACCATGATACTGTACTTGGGAGTTGACTAGGCAATTACTATTTGTAGCCATGCCACAGGAGGCTACCAAAAAATCTATGCAGTGATGGCAGCAAACTGAAATTATATGAGATTTTAATTAATCATTTAAATGATAGACAAGGTTCCATCATTTATGGTTGCAAGTGTGATTATTCAAATTGATTGCTGCATGTTAATTATTATGTTGTTTTGTTGATACAAGTATTAAAGATGGACTGTGAAATTCCTCTTTATAAACTACGATAATGATCTAATATGCTCTTGAATCATTGTTTGTAGCAACCGTGTGGACATGCAGTCTCTGTCTTGGTGGGATAATAGCAATTTACTTGCAACTTTAGTGTGATATCTATTTATGTCTGAAATTTAACTCTTCTTATTGAATACCTAAACTTTTTACAGACTTCCAATAAAGTTTCATTTGTACAAATGCCCTCTTTATCAATATCATGACAAATAGTGAAATATCCTCATAAGGGTATTTGTCAAACAATGTACCCGATTAGCAATTGTTAAATAGTTACGATATTGGAAAAAAAAAGTTGGAGTTTAAAGATTGAATTGGAAGTTTTGAAAAAGCTAAGATGATTAAAATTCACTTACCCCAAATTTCATTGGAGAACATTAATAGATATTATATTCAATTATGTAATAGTTTAAGATTTTATTGCATGGTTTCCCTGGAATCAAGCAACTGTTACTTTTCTCTCTTATTTATACCTTTTGTTGTGAGGTTTAAATGGGGACACCTAATGATTGATTTCACAAGCATCATGGGCAAGCTGAGAATACTTCATTCTAAATTTTCATGGTGAATAAATTTGCACTGAGAAGTAGCTTCATCTTATCTACATGTCATTTTTCCTTCTTACTACTTCTCCTCAAGGCTTGATGACGAACATAAGACTAGATTTTTGAAGATGATATAATGGATCTCAATTGAGTCCTGGCAATTTAGCCACCTTACCTATACGAAAATGGATAGCTTTGCTGTTTTTGTTTTGTTTCTGTCCTGTGCTATGTTGATTACGATCCACCTTTGAGTCACTTCTTAGCTCTAATATTAAATGTCTGTGCCTGCAGGAAAACACTCATTAAAGGCATGCTGAGAAAGAATCCTGAGCAACGTCCAAATGTAAGACTCTTAAAATTTATGTGCCAACTTCAACAGTTTGTCGTGACAGGACTTCATCTTAACAATGTGCATTTCCTTTGGTCAGGCTTCTGAGATTTTGAAGCACCCATACTTGCAGACATATGTTGATCAATACCGTCCATCCTTCAGTCCACCCACATCCTGCTCTCCTGAGAAACCTATTCCTAGAAGTCGTAAATCTCAAAGAAGTATGGCTGAAAGCCAGAACAGTAATAGTAGTAGTGATAAGGATAGTTTGCTATCAAATGATCGGAATATCCCAGTAATGGTCTCAAATTGTGATAATATAGCCAATGATACAGATTTAGCTTCTGTGTGTGAAGATGGGACCGGGCAGCCCAGGCCAAGCAAAGAAGAAAAAAGTCCCAATGTTTGTGTTGTCAAAATGAATGAGCAGGGGGTGATGAAACCTGCTCCTGATGAACATGGATGCAATGTTGAACCAAAGCAACCAAAAACTATCAAAAGTATTATGATGGCCTTAAAAGAAGGAAAACCTAGTGAAAATGGTTTCTCTACGAGAGGAAATCATACAAAGGTTGGAAGTGTACCAACACAAAGAAGTAACATAGAAGCATCGCCAAAAGCTCTTAAACCTGATGCCCTCGCATCTGGTTTAAAGTCCAATCCTGATACATCAACTGTTGCACCAGCAAAAGTAGCCTTGGTTTCTGCAAAGCAGATCCAGGGATCACATCCTTTGAAACACCAGGTATAATCAGAATCGATCATACTTTTTTCCTAGTTTGATAGATGTGCTGAAATAACCATTTACTTCTCAAATTACTTTTGCAGCTACCTATAATCGAGTCTTCACCTAAGACTAAACTCAGAAATGATGGGATTCCTCCACCTGGTCCAATTAAACATCATGATGATGGACTTGCCATGAAGCCAAGGCAAAGAACTCCTAATCTATTTAGGCAATCCTCATTTCATGGAAGGACAAGACAAACTGGAGCTGATGTTCCAAATGGAAACATAGAGCCGAGTCCAAGTAAGAAAAACCAAGAACGTGAAAATACCTATCTAGTTCCTGATGGTTACCCTTATTTTTCCGAGGTATCGCAAGAGTCTCGAAAGGCTCAATTAGAAGCTTGGAAAGGAATGCAGACAGAAAGCAGTAATTCTGTCTCATCTTCAATGTCAATTCAAGCTTTTGAGCTTTGTAATGAGGCAACAAATCCATTTGCTGCCATGCCTGAGCAGATACTTCCTAATCACAAGGGAGTCATCTGCACGGAAAACTTAGAAAATCATCTGCCTTGTTCTCCTGCTACCACTTTGCATTCTGGCATGTCTGAAAATTTGTCCAGGGAAAACAGTGCATGTGCTCATAAATCGACATTACACCCGGTGGAAAACTCTAATGTTGTCACAGATCTGCACAAGAAAGCTGTTGGTGATGGGAGAGAGGGTGTAAGTGGTGATCTGAATCTGACTGCCCCAAATTCTGAAGAAATATATTTTAGGAAAGATACTAATACCCAATTAAGCAGGCCAAGTACTGGCCCTGATATGGTGCCCCAATCAAATCTTATATCTGCATCTGGTGGTGACGACAAGTTCACAGTTAGAGAACTTCTATCAGCAGTCTCAGAAACCACTCCTTCCATTACCTCACCATTGTCAACGAGCCAAAAGAATTTGCAGTCAGAAAAAGCTGCCATTTTACAAAATTCAACTGTTGAAAAACCCATTGCTGCCCATCTGTCTCCTGCCTATGATGATGTAATACATGTTATACGGCACAGTAGTTTCCGTGTTGGGACAGAGCAGCAAGTTATGGAAACTGTGGAGATGGGGATTCAAAATGTGGATGTGGGAAAGCTATTAAATGTAGTAGGAGATGAACTTGAAATGAGAAGTGTGAATACTCCGATGGCTCTTAAATCATCAAATTGCTCTGAAGCTGGGAGTCTGAGATCAAGTCTTTCAGATCATTTCAGCATTAAAGATAATGATTTGAGAAACATCAGCCCTGTGGCTCCACAATTTGATATATCAGAGCTACCGAAATCCATCTCCTCCATTACAGAAGAGGAAGCAGCGGCAAAGGAAATTTTGGATGTTAAATCTTTTAGGCAGAGGGCAGAGGCACTTGAAGGACTTCTAGAGTTGTCTGCTGAGTTGCTTCAGCAAAGCAGATTAGAAGAGCTTGGGGTGGTTCTAAAACCGTTCGGGAAAGATAAAGTCTCTCCAAGGGAGACAGCTATCTGGTTAGCTAGGAGTCTGAAAGGAATGATGATCGAGGACGGTGGTCGGAGTTCATGAATGAATCATGATATCCGTGGTGAGTTGCTCTTTTTCTATGCGCATTTGACATATTGTGATTTTAGCCTTTTATTATGATTTTCACACATTCAAGTTCAATTGATTTTTTACAGAGAACAGCCAGGTCTTGTCTTTTATATATAATTCTTTCTATCCACTCTGTCATTGTAAATGGTAACCATACAATTGATTAGCTTTGTCTCCGAGACAAACTCGTGGTTATGATGCTATTGGTTTTTTGTCATCAGTGACGATTCATTTCCAGAATAGAATGAAAAAAAATGTCAATCTCTCTCTCTCTCTCTAATTTTCCTCCCCTTTGGATATGCCTTGTTGTGAAGTTGAGGTGGCGTCCTTCGGTTAAGCCTGTTTGGGAGTGTTATTAAGGTTGCTTTTCAGAGTGTTTTTTGATTAGAAAAATATCGCCTGTAAAAATCAGTTCTACCAGAACATAGAAAAACCTAAAAACACATTAATTTATAATAAAAAATAAAAAATTCATTTTTTCTTAAAAACATTTTTTGAAACGAGCCACTAAAGTCTGCTGTACATTTAGCATTTGTTTTTCATTAAAACATCAGTACAAGCACGAAGATGAGAGCCATATGATAGAGAATTTCTTACAGAATTATACCAAGAAGAAACGCTTGGTATTTCTCTTATCAATTCAGATCATGATTAATAGATATTTGGTATCAACGCTTTCATTGTTTGCTTTAAATACAGACTTGATTCATGTTATTAGACCTATAAAACATGAACATGTTTATGATAATTGTTGATTTGACAAACTTGATAGATTAAACACCCAGTACTAATATTCTTGAAAAATAAATCACTATGATCTGTGAGTACCTACTCCTATTTTATCAAAAGAAGAATACTATGCGTATGTAATTTGTCTAACTATACTATACTTGGATAATGTCGCCTATCTAGCCTTTCAACAATATGTTGAAGAAAATTTAACAAATACAAAGGGGTGTTTGGGAAACAACAAAAAAAAGTTTTATGAAAAAAAATATTTTTTTTTGTATCCTTATATCATTTTGATACGCCGATCTCAAAAATAATTTTTTTAAAAAATTAAAAAAAATCATTTTAATATATTTTAGAATGAAAAATATTTTAAAAAACATAATCAAACATACTCCCAAACCAAACAACACTAAATCAAGGTTTTTCACTACTTTCACACAGTGGTGCTCTTTTATTTTCATGGGTGTATAGAAAGATTTCACTTCTATAGTACGTAGTAAAAAAATTGCCTTAGTCATGCTCTTAATTTAGAATCTCAATATCTTACATGGCATCCTACTCATCCATCCTGATTACCCTTCTCTTCTTCGAGTCTTAATTTCATATTTTACTTGATTTATGTCAGCCATGATTGAGGAATTTTGAACTACTGGGAGTTCAGTGACGTGGCGATGGCAAGAAGCAGCTTGGAAGATGCCTGGAAATCTGAAGTCGCGTTCTTGGAGTTTCCTCTTTCCGGACAGTTACGGTTAAGTTACTAGGGTTTTCCCTTAAATAGAATCACACGTCTTGTTTATTTCAATCTCATTTCCTCATTCTATACAACAGTTGAATATTTCTCTCTGGCCACAGCTTCTCTGTCCAAAGACGAAGCCAGGCCGGAATATTCTCATGGAATATACTAGTAACAGCAGCAATCGCACAGCTTCCGATCAGCTTCCGACACGGCAGTCCTTTCAAATTCACTACCGTCCCTCCGATGCCCCTCAGCCTGGCGGGTCAAGGATTTCCTCCTTTGTTCCCCGGTTAACGTTGATGCTGGTGATGTTCTTCTTCATACTATGCTCGATCGTCTTCATTGCATGGCTTGTCATCCACCCTCTTGATCCTGCTATTCGACTCAGTTCCCTATCCGTCTCCAACATCACAGTCTCTAATCCTCAGTTTGCTGCAAATTACGACATCGAATTCACTGTGAATAACACTAACAAGAAGGTCAACCTGTGCGTTGACCATGTCAGAGTCGTCGTGGCTTACCGAAAGGGCCCCGTTTCCAGTAAGATTCTTGAAAGAAGTGAGTATCTTGGAAAGATGGGCGAGTCAAGGTTGAAGGCTGAGCTAGGAAGGGACGCGGTCAGGTCGTTGAAAGATGGGGAGTTTAAGGATATAAGTGATGAGTGGAGCAAAAAGATTGTGAATTTCAATGTCAAATTGTCTGTAAGAGCTGGATTTCAAATTGGCGTTTTGCCAACCAAGCAAAAAATCATGGAGTTTCGGTGCATGAATTTACCTGTTGAGTTCTTGTCTACGAAGGGGACAGGGAAGCTCATGAGCGGAGGGAAGGATTGCTTGGTTCATGCCTGATGTCTCCCCACCAATCCTATTGGTTCCTCAATCTTTTCCTTCTATTTGAATATGAGTTGAGGTTTAGTTTATTCTGAATGATAAGGCTCTTATTAGATCAAGCCATTGAAATTAGTCATGTGATTTACATTACTATTTTTATGGTTTAACTGGGAAATCTTATGATAAAAATAAATTAAGAGCTTAACTTATAATCGAAGACAAAATTAGTTCATCTAAGAGCATATTAAATAATTAATTTATTATAAGAGGACGGGAGGAATCATTAATCACATATTAAATTTTATACTTTTTGGAGGCAAGTCATGTTGTTTTAGTTTTCTTTTTCATTATCTATGTAGTTTACAAATCTAATGTTTTTTATTAGCATGAGTATTAAGGTCTGCTTGCACACATTTCAACTAATTTCACAAATCCTGAAGTTAACAATCGTGTAAGTAAACATTTAATGATCATCATATTAGCAACCAATCTAAGAATATTGGGGCAGCAAACTTTTTAGTCTCAAACTCTTACCACCAATCCGCCTAATAGATGATTAAATCTAATGTTCAATACATGTGCAGTGGCATACTTAAATTTTAGTTACGAGTTCTTAATCTTTTTCTTGTGTTTTTTGTCCTTTTTTATATTAAAACAAAATTAATAATAAAAAGGATGATGATGGGTTGCTGGTAAACCAAACATTAGCTATATGAAGCAATTAAATTGTTAAATTGGTGTAAACAATTATTTTGTTCCCTTGTTTTTTACAAACGCTTCCTTTACTAGTAATGTCATAACCCAATTTTAAATCCCCAAAATTATTTTATGAAAATTATTTTTATTAAAAAATAAAAAATAAAAAATTTAAATCCCAAAATTATTTCTGATGCAAGAAGAGGTGAGCGTTTAAGCTGCAATGAAGAAAAATATCAAAAGAATATCCAAATTGGAAAAAACAAATTATAGGACAGGAAGAAAAGCATGTTTTAAAATACTTTTTAAGTTTGAAATATGATTTAACCAAAATTATAAGAAATTAAAAAGTTTAAGAGCTTATTAAACTACTTACTTAGGGATTTAATTAAAGCAAAATTAAGTCTAAAAGTCAATTTGGGCCGAGATTGGAAGAGTTAATTAAATTCAATGACTTGATTAAATTTTTAATGGGTTTTGAGAATTCAATCAAGGACTCAATTGAAGAAAAATCATGTTATAAGGCCTAATTTGGATCAAATACCAAAGATTGAAAGATTAAGAACATAATTAAAATTCTAGAAGGCCAAATAAGTGCGATTAGGGGTTGAATTGCAAGAGATTTAAAGTTGAAAGGTTAATTGAGGGTTGCATTAGAAAATTTCAAGAGCAAAGACCATTAAGTCAGGGCATTCTTGCATGAAAGTAGTCAATTATTTAAGCTTAAGTTGAAACGAAATAGACCATGGTGAAGCTAATCAAATCCTAATTAAAAAAAACTTTTCTTTTTAGGGTATAATCAAACCATATATCACTCATTTTTAATAAAGGAATTGAGTAACATGTTGTCTACCCCAATTTCATTGTCTTCTTTTAATTAAGACGAGTTTACTTGCCCACGCGTTGCGTTAGGCTTTTTTCTATGTAAAAAACTAATTGATTTTCTACGTGTTGTAATTAGTTATTTTAATATTTTAATTAGTAAAATTGTAATTAAAGAAATATGTTATAAATGAGTCTTTTTTTCCTAAAAGGAATAGTGATCGAAATGAGAAGTGATTCGTATATTTTTTAACTGTAGATAACCTAGATAAATTTGTCTACTTATTTTTTTTATGAGTTGCCTTTTTCCCCCAGTAATATTAGATCTAAAATATTATAAATAAAAATATTATAATTTTGTTTAAGAAATAATCTTAATTTTTTTTGTGCTGTAAGTAGTTATTTTAATATTTAATTAGTGAAATTGTAATAGATAAAATATGTTAAAAATAAGTTTTTTTCGCCTAAAAGGAATAGTGTAATCCAAACAGGAAGTGATTAATATATTTTTTAATTATAGATAACTTAGGTAAATTTGTCTACCTATTTGTTTTTAAGTTGTCTTTTCCCCCTAGTAATATTAGATCTAAAATATTGTAATTTGTTTTAAGAAATAAACTTAAACAAAAGAGCACAAAATTAAAATTACAAGCCAAAATAAGTTTTTATTTTATAAGATTTACTCATTATATTATTATATCAAAAGTATTTCAGAATACTGATATTAATTATTTTCTTCAAAAAACCCTAGGTAATTTCTCTCTCTCTCTCTATATATATTTTTAGAATATAATATTAAAACATATAATTAGTCTCACATATTTATAAGAAAAAAAACCTAAAAATAATCATCAATATTATTTTTCAAATGTTCAACAACACAAATTAAAATTTAAACATTCAATAAAAAAAAACCTAATAACAGTGAAAATAATAAAAATTAGAAACAAAAACTAAGAGCATGCACATATAAACATAGATAAAAATAGGAACCATGTAAGAAATATATAAAAAAAAATGAAGGAATTAAAATAAAATTCAAGATTAAAAGTACAAGGGCCGAAATGAAAAATATATATATATATATATATATATATATATATATATATAATAAATTTCATTTAAAGGACGAAATTGAAAAAAAAATCAAAACATTGATAGCGAAAAAATTCAAGAATTTAAAAAAAATCTGGAAAATAAAAGAATGAGGATCAAAATGAAACTGCAATATATAATATATTTGCATGGAAGGATAAAATTGAAACAAATTAACACTTTGATACTAAAAAGATTAAGGATTTCAAACCAATCTGGAAATTAAAAGACTAAGGACCGAAACGAAATTGCAATATATAATCAATTTCAATTGAATGACCAAATTGAAACAAATCAAAACCTATATAACAGAAATAAAGACTATACAAAATAATCAAAAGATCATACACTAAAATGAAATCACAATATACAACGGAGCTAACGTGTACTTGTGTAGGCAAGAGAGAGAAAAAAGGAAAAAAATTCAACTGGTCACTGACACATCTTCGACCACCGGGGAACCACACGCGCCGCACCAAGAGGAAAAGAAAATGGATGAGAATCATTGTAGATGCCGGTTGGGCATTTTGGGACGTCGTAATACACCGCCTTCGCCGTCCAAAATATGTGTGAACGTAGAAATCTTATATGGGGTATTTATATATTTGGCCATTTAAAATAAAAGTGTGCAATGACCCTATTGACCCTGTAGTTTAGTGTTCCGTTTTGTCTTATATGGGAGTAAAGTTGTATTTAGCTATTTTAAAAAAATTGTGTAATAACATTAATGCCCCTGGTGGTTCCTGTGCTTTTTTGTCTTATTTAAGGATACTATGGTAATTATATTGTGTACAGGAAGGTAAAAAATCAAAAATATCCTCGGATCCAAGGCTAAAATCATAATAAACAGAGGGACAAAATAATAATTTTACTATTCAAATCCATAATGTTTCTGAGTCATTGACAGTGAAATTTCACTATTCATCAATGTATAATTTGCTGATCTCTTTAAGCTTTTTTTAGTAATAAAATATAAGTTATTAATAATAATAATAATAATAATAATAATAATAATAATAATATAATATAATAATAATCAAAATTAAATAATAATAAAATATAATATAATAATAATCAACATCATTTACATACCTGGAGAGAATTAGTAATAGAATATAATAGAATAATAATTTAATAAAAATAATAATAATCAAAATCATTCACGTAGAAGGGGAGAATCAAACTCTCGCTACGTGAAACTGATAGGCAATTGTCTAACCACTTGGCCACGTAAGTTTTTTTGTTATAAATTATAATAATATTATTATGTAATTTTAGATAATCGTTGAAATCCGTGAGCTCTTTTAGCTTTTAGATAATGGTTAATCAAGATGTCATTTTCAGGTAAATAAATGTGATATTTATAACCACTTCAAGGGTACCACCACCACCATTCAACAAATGAACTTCCCTTCTACAAGGTTGTGTCACCCTTGTTCAATGTTTATGCCCCTCATCTACCACGTGAAAATCCTTAACTGCTTATTCTAAATTAGTTTTGACTATTTTAGAAAAAAATTCAACAATGTTGCATTCAACTTTGGATAAATGATGGGGAAACTACAAACCACCAAATAAAATATGGATTGATTGTAATCGAAGGATAAAACATCTTATATAGTTCCTATTGTTTGTTTTGCTCTAATAAACCCCTATTTTCACGATGAATGCATAAAATATGCATCCTCAATCAACCATTTGTGGCCAAGCTTTAGCTACTAAGCTCCTAACCTTAAGAGTTAGAGTTGAAAATTAAATCTTATAAGTGATTTAAGAAAATTTCCAAAAACAATACACAATATTTTGCCTTAAAGCATGATTGCTAAACATAACCTTAAGAAATTTTTTAAACTTTTGACTTTTAGTCAAAGGTGTGTTTGCATGCCCTAATGATTTTTCAGCAGTATTTATATTCTTAATTTTTGTACTTGTGTTAAAGAAACCCTAAAATAATTTCAAAGAATTCTTAAAAAATCAAGAATAATTTTAAAATTAATTTTAGGTTCCTCGCATGTTTTTCAACCATTTTATCTAATATTTGGATTGTAGTATTAAGAATATATTTTTTCTCCCAAATTTTAAAAAACAAATCTCTTTATCTCAAAATTAAATGGTAAAACATGTTTTATTTTGTTTGCATACAATCAAGTCTCTCAAAAATAAAAATAAAAAATCATATTTATCTAAAAAAAAATGCATGACATGATTTATATTTAACATTTTTATATACCAAAAATTCAAAAACAATATCTTTACATGTATTTTTAGATTTAATAATCAGCTTATTGAATCTATTAGAACTTGAATAGTATATCAAAAAACATCAAAAAAATATTTTATTTACAGACTGATATATGAATTTAAATGGGCAAAACTTGAACAAAGCCCAGGGATTGAACTCAAGTTTAACAACACTCAATAATCATCTTGCTGACAAATAATATAACTCACCATTCCAATCCATTAGATTGAATTTACGAACTTTTTTCTTGTTTTAAGTAAATAAATAAATAAAACCTCGACATTAACAAAATAAAATTAAAATGATTCCCTTAGTATGTCTTCTTCGTGGAGGAACCATCTGGGTATGAAGGACCCTTCTCTACCTGGTCGCAATTTTGAATAGCAAGCAAGAAAGGAAGGTTCCACGACGCCGTTTTCCTTCCCATGAAATATGATTCGTCAACAAACAATATTCTTTCAAAATTAAGAGTCATCCTCGAAAGGAGGATTGGCCCCATGTAATCGTTTCAGACAAATTTCATCACCAATTCAAAAGGTTTGAGTTTTTTTTTCATTTTAATAATTGGTTTATAAGTTAATATTAGTTTAGATTATGATGGATCATGATTTATTAGTAAAAAAATATATTATTTTGAAAGGTTTGGAGTCAATAAATCATATCAAAATAAGAATAAACAATTTTGTTTGTAGAATTTAATTTTTTTTGTATATTTATTATATTTTTTTCTCTTTAAATATACTAATTTAAAATTTAAGAGTCATTAAATCCATGAACATATATTGTTTTTATAGATATCATGATATTTAAATCAAGTCATCTCTATATTACTATATTTTAATAAGTCAAACTTAATATCAATTGAACAAATTTCATACTTGCTAAACTTAAATCTTATTTAAATTAGAGAAATTGAATTTTAGCACAATAAAACTTAAATCTTATAGATTCATATAGATCTTGTTCATCTTGTGTAAGAGAAAATATCAATTAATTTCAAATTATTTTCCAAAAATAAGAATGAAAAGACAACTAATATTTTTTGCTTTAAATTATTTTCTTTTGGTGTCTTCATATTATTTTAATGTGTTGGTATCAAAAATATTTTAAAAAAAATAATATTATTCTGATTTATTTATGAACATAAAAATACTTTGAATAATAGTTTCAATCACACTCTCAAATAAACATAGAATGTTTTTTTTTGCATTAAAATTGCAAAAAATAAAAGTCCATAAATCCAATCATTAATATTATTATTAACCCAACAAAATAATATAAATTATAGTTAAATATTTTAATATATTATTTTAATTATTTAGTTAACAATTTTATATTATATACCAGTGGTTAAGGCATGTGCAAAATAGAGGTTGGGGATTTAACTTAGGGGACACATTTTATTAATTTTGAAGAGACAATGTCATTTGCCTTAGCCATCATTTTATATTAGATCATGCATAAATGAAGATTACATTTGATTTTCAAATGATTTTATAAATATACCTTTACCTTAGCTATCATTTTGTTACTATACATCTATTGAGCATTACGTATAAAAATATTTGTCTTCTCAATGATAAAAGCCAAACAAATAATATAAAGTTTTGTTTTTGGATATTTATTTTGAAAACTATCACATGTAAAAATAAAATAAATAATTGAAAAACATACAGAATTATAAAGAAAATGTTTTCCATCCGTGTTAGTTTCTAAAAAAAGAACCTCATAATTCAGATTTGATTGAAAGAAAGAATAGAAAGGTAGGCATCGCAGACACCACATTGAACCACACAATCCCTTTCCTTCATTCATGACCTTCCCAAGAATCATCTTAAATGGTCCTATTGTCTTTATTTAGTAGGAAAAAATGTAAATCTTGATTAAAAAATAAACTTATAGAAACTTTATGAGAACAAACAATTAAATTATAATTGATAATTTAATATATTATTAGTAGTAGTAACAAAAATTAAAAGAGGAGTTGAATTCACTATTAATCTTCTCACAAACAACAATGATTTGTTTTTTGCTTTTAATTTAATTATTATTTTATTTTATCATTTAATATTTGATTTATTAGGGATTTGACTGTATAACTTGTTTTGTTTTTTCTTTCTATGAGGTTATTTTTAGTCTAAGAAATTAGCTCGTGAGTTTGGTAGTTTGACTCGAGTTATATTTTTGTATCTTTTTAAAAATTAGTTATTTTGCAATTTATCCTTTAATACTGAATTGGTTGGGAATCAGATTTTATAATTTGTTTCTATGGGGTTATCACTATCTTTTATTCTAAGTCATGAATTTGACAAGTTAACCCGGGTTAACCCAATATATTATGGTCTCAATATTTGTTTTAAGAAAACAACTTTATCTTGATTATGTTAAACCATATTTTTACAAATTATTCAAGTTCATTTTGAACTCATCAAGTCAATTGGATCATATCAGATCAATCCTCACATTAACAATGCATAAACATATTTTTTTTCCATAAAAATAAATTCAAATTGATCCAATATGATGTCGTCTTAATATTGTTTAAAAGAAAAAAACACATCATTTTAATTATTTTTTACTCAAACTATATTTTTATCAATAATTCAAATTAACTTTAAACTTATCAAGTCAACTAGATCATATCAAATTAATCCTCACATTAATAATGATTGAATATATTTTTTACATTAAAAATAAATAATTCATCCTCCAACACAATATGGGTCAAAGATTTATTATTGTAAACTAAAAGAGATGAAAACTCTAATGTAGCATGGATTGTTTACCAAGGAATAAACACAATGTGAATTGCATTCTTCCCCTGCAATGCAATCTTTAAACGTTCAATTTGATCATTTATGTTCATAAAAGTTCATTTTGTCCCCCAAAGTGCTTTTATTTTTATATTTTCATTTCCTATGATATTATATATTTATGTTTCTATAATAAAACTTTATTTTTATCACATTATAGTTTTTGGATATTAAGGGAGAATAGAGAAAGTTATTGAAAAAAAAGAACATGAAAAGATTTCCCCCAACTATAAAAAAGATGATTTTGTGCTAGGCAGTTCTTCTTTAATATAAGAGTTCAATAAAGGTGATATTGTCCCTTAATCATGTTGAAAAACATAGATGAAAATATATCATTTATTTTATTTTATTTTATTTCTTATCTTATTTTTAATTTAATAATAAAGTGTTTTAAAGTTAAAAATAAAGTAATTGAGGTTCATATAGTATTATATATATATATATATATATATATATATATATATATATATATATATATATATATATATATATATATAATGAAATTCGAGTTTCAAAAGTTAAAACTTTTAAACCTTTTGATCACAAGAGGTGATTGAAATAATTCTAGTAGACAACATTAACTAAAATACAAAAGGTGTGGCGATTTCCCTATAGATTTTTTGGCACTGTGTACTAAGACACATTGCACTGTAGACTGGATATCCGCTCCGGTGCTTCGCATGCGTACTTGCATTTTTTTTCTTTTTCCCCTCAGTGCACAGTGTTTAAACGAAACTAACCCTTGAAAAAGACAAAACAACGTGCAGTAACCAGGGGTGTTTTTGGCTTTTCCACAGGACACAGACGGCATTTCCGGATTTGTTGCATAGTGGAAGGACGCACTTAGCCCCCTAAACGACAAGACACGCCACCAGCACCCAGGGTATTTCTACATTTTCACTCCCGGTTATTTTGAAATTATGGATGGGGTCAAGGGTTGTATGGGTAATTGACCAGTTGTTTATTACTCTTTATCCGGAACACTGCAGAAGCGTCCTTTGTACGCGCCAGCAGTGTTCCTCCCGCACGCTCCTTACAGGTGGCGTGTTTCATGTCATAAGTGGTCAGAAAATTTTCTCCTAACGTCTCCAATGGTGCGACAACATTTTATCTTCCTCCACACGCGGCGCGTGTTCGTGAAATGTGGTTGTATTATCTCTGATTGACGGTTTTGCTTCCCCCCTCTCTTTTCTCTCTCCTGCTTCCATCAAGTACAAACCAGTCCCTCATATATGAATGTATTGTATTTCGATCCCCAATCTTTGGATTTCATTTTTGTTACTGATTTTTTAATGGAACTTTTGGTTTGTTTCAATTATGCCCTTGAATTAAAATTGATTATATACGGTAAGTTGCATTTCCGTCCTTGATCTTTTGATTTTTGATTTTTTTTTGGTTCCTTTAATAATTTTAGTATGCAAGTTTGAATTTGTTGTAAATGTGTCCTCCAATTAAAATTGGTCATATATTTTAGTATGCACTCTATTGATTTTTAAAATCCATTTATTTTTTTTTGTCCCAAAATTTTATTTTGTTTTATTTTTATCCTTCAATTACACTTAATTATATATATTTTATTTTTTTATTTTTTCACTTATTCTTTTAATTTGTTTCATTAATTCTTTTGGTTTTTTGTTCTTCTTAGATAATTTTTATTTTTTGTCCATATAAATATATTTGTGCTTTTATATGTTTTTTTTTGTCATTTTATTTTTTGTTAGGGTTTTTATTTTGACACTTATTTTTTTTATTTTTTTATTTAGTATTGATTCTTTTTTTCGATTTTTCTTTGACATGATTTCTTTTTTGTTTGTCTTCATTTATTTATACTTTTGGTTTTTAGTTTTAATTTTGTCATTTTATTTTTTATTAGAATTTTATTTTTATTCAGTTAAACGTTGAGATTTTAATTTATGTTGGTGATCATTTCAAACTTAATATTTCTCCATTTTTATTTCTCCATTTGTTTTCCTATTATTTTTATCTGATTTTCGAATCAGATAATTTTATGATTTTGTTATTTATACAATAATAATGATAATTTCTTTGGTTTTTTTTTAAAAAAAAATTGACATTTTTTTTTATTTCTTTGGGACAATTTAATCATTTTCACTATTTGGATAATAATGTTGATAGTAATTTTAACTGTTATAGTAATGATAATAAAAGTAAAGTGGGGATGAATTTTTTATTTATGTTTTCTTCTTTTTGGAGATAGAAAGTTAACTGTTTATTTTTGTTATTTGATTAATGCAAGTTTTTTCACAATTTATATTTTATTTGTTGTATTTGATTTAAATTGAATTGTAAAATGAACTAATCCTAATACAATGTATTCAATAATTCAAATATCCTATTTTTCTTGAATTTTTAATGAGAATGATAATTTTATATTAATTATTTCATTGAAACCTATTAAATAGATAAATTTATATCCATTTAAAATTCATATATTTTATAGAAAACCTGCCCTTCACAAGATTTTTGCACAAATTAATTATTTTTCCTAAATTTATATTACAATAAAAAAATTACACAAAATTAATATTTTTTTACATTGAAAAAAATATGGTTCCGGCCACGACGAGGAGCGGGCAATGTTTGACAATTTAATTATTTTTTTAATGATTTTTTAGGGTAATTTAATTATTTTACTTGTTTTGACAGTAATGTTAATAATAATTTTAATTGTTATAGTAATGATAATGGCAATAACATAAGGAATAGATTTTCAATTTATGTTTTCGTCTTCTTGTGAATAAAAACTTAACTTCTTATTTTTTTATATGATTATTGGGTTTTTTTTAATATTAATTGATTTAATTTGTTTTTATTCTCAGACATTGTTTATTTTTTATTTGTATTTATACATCTATGCTTTTAGTTTTTTTTGTTGGGATTTTTTTTAATTGGTTAATGTAAGAAATTTTACGTATTTATACATCATGAAATTTTAATTTATATTGGTATTCATTTTAAAATTAATGTTGCTCTGTTTTTCCTTTTATTAATTTTTTTTGTTTTCTGTTATTTTTATTTGTTCTTTAGATTAGATGATTTTTATTATTTTACTATGTACACAATAATAATGACAATTTCAATGATTGGTTTTTTATTGTTATTTTTTAAATCTTTTGCTTTTTTTTATGATTTTTCAGGGCAATTGAATTATTTTAATTGATTTAATAGTAATGTTGATAATAATTTTAGCTGTTATAGTAATGATAATGACAATAACATAAGGATAGATTTTCTATTATTTTTATCTAATTTTCAGATTAGATGATTTTATGATTTTTATTGTTTTAACAATAATAATGATAATTTTAGTGATTATTTGTTTTTGACAAAATATTGAATTTTTTCTTAAATTATTCAGGTCAATTTAATGATTTTTACTATTTGGGCAGTAATGTTGGTAATAATTTTAACTGTTATAATAGTAATAATGATAGTAACGTGAAGATCAATTTTCAATATATATTTTCTTCTTTTTGGAGATAAAAAATTAACTACTTATTTTTTTTATTAATGCAGGTTCTTTCACAATTTATATTTTGTTTGTTTTGTTTAATTTAAATTGAATTATAAAATGAACTAATCTTAATGTAATGTAGTCAATAATTCAGATATGTTCTTGCTTTTTTTAATGACAATAATAATTTTATACTGCTTATTTCATTGAAATCTACTAAGTAAATAAATTTATATCCATTTAAAATTCATATATTTTACAGAAAACTTGCACTTCGCAAAATTTCTACACAAATTTATTATTTTGTCTAAATTTATATTATAATTAAAAAATCACATATCATTAATATTTTTTTACATTGAAAAAAATATAATATCGCCCGCGACGAGGCGCAGGTGCCATGGCTAGTATCATATATTATATGTTAAAGATGAGTTTAATGGATGGCATACTGATTGATTATTTTAAAAAGGCTTTTAAATTGCTTTATATATCAATTTTAAAATAAATTTCTCTTTAAATAAATAATTATGATGATATTTAAAATATTATATGATTATACCACTATATTCAAATAAGATCACAACTTTTATGGTAATATTTGCACTTACTTTATAAATAATTTATACATGAATCTAATATGCAATTTTCTAAAATTACATATGAATATTCAATGATATAACATTTTTTATTATTATGATTTTTTATATATATTTCATGAATTAATTATTCTTTTATTGCTTTTCCATACGAGCATATAAATTTATCAAGACTAGGTTTATATATATATATATATATATATATATATATATATTTTGTTGAAATATGTCTTTTAGATTATGAAAGTTTTTATTCATAAAAATATACTACTAGCATAAAATATATTTTTTATATAAAAAAAGAGAGTAAATAAGGCAAAGAGGATCTTGACTCAACAAATGCATTTTTTTGTCATGAATTTAAATTATTATAATTTTTATGAATATTTATTTTATTCACCTAAATATTTATTTGAAAAAATCATGTTACTTGTTGTGCGTGTGTGACATCATGGTGACCGTCCTTCTAGGTCAGGATCTTTATGGAAAAAATAAAGAATTCTTGTTTCTTGAAAATAAAAAAGAGATAGAGTCTTCACTTAGTATTTTGATCACTAGAAACCTTAAATGATTTCAAAGTCTAGATAAGATGATTAATTTTATAAAAGAAAGATGTATCGTATAACATGCCTTTTCCAAGGTAAAATGCATTGTTTATTTTTCTGAAGATATTGCTGTATTTTTTATTGTTGATCTATCTATTAAATAAAATCAATTCATCTTATTAGAGTAGACCTCACAGGTGAAACCTAGTCATTTTAAAGTTTAAAAGGTATAAAAATTAGAAGAAAAAAAAACAATCTTTTTATTGATATTAGAAAATATGTCTTTTGTATAATATAGAATAATTAATAATTCAAAAGGTTAATATTATTAATGAATATATATATATATATATATATATATATATATATATATATATAGAGAGAGAGAGAGAGAGAGAGAGAGAGAGAGATGCAATAAATGATAGTTTTGCTTTTCATAAAAATGAAAATCTTAATATTTATGTTTTATATTAAAAAGAATTAAACATTAATATATTATTTTCTCATGTTTGACCGATATTAATAAAAAAACATTATACATTTAATTATATTTTCAAATAAAACAAAATCAATACTAGAATCACTAATCAATTCACTGTTTAGCATTGTCCCATATCTAGTTATTACAATGAAAAAAAATATAATAAAAATAGGTTTCCTTTGTTTAATGGAAAGTAGTTTTTTATTTATTTTAAAAAAATAGTTTTCATGAAATTCTTAAAAAGTAATTTTCATGGAAACTGATTTTCTAAAAAGTGAAGTATTTTTTATGTTTTACAATATCATAGAAAATGAGTTGAAAACATTTTTGACTCTTTGATTATGTCATAAAAAAAGATGGAGAATAACTTATTAATAACTTAAATTATTTTCAAGTTTATTAAGAGAATGAAGACCAAATCTATAAGATAATAAAGTTGAAGGATTAAATTATTTCAAATAAAACAAATAACAATAAAAAGAATAAGGATTAAATTTAACAAATAAAAAAACGTTGAAAGATGATAAAATATAAAAATAATAATTTTAATATTATAAATCATTTCATATAACTTAAATAAAAAAGACAAACTCTGATAGATAAAAGGATAAGAGAAAAATAAATAACAATTATAACAATAAAGACCAAAGTTGTAATAAAAACAAAATTAAACCAAATTCTAAGAGATGAAATTAAAAAAATAATCGAAAAAATAATTCAAAACAAAATATATAACAATGAAATGATTGATGATCAATTTTGATATAATGAACAAATAAAATGATATTTCATAATTGTTTTTCAACTTCTAAAAAGTACATTCTTGGAAACTAAGCCAAAAAAAAATTAATTGAAAAATATTTTTCACTAACTGACTTTCTTAATGGTAAACAAATATAAAAAAACTTTGAAAAATAGTTTGAAACCATTTTCCATTAATCTCATAGGGCTAAATGTATCTTAAATAATTTGATAACTTAAGTTCTTAGGTTGAAGTGATTTTTTAAGGTAGTGTTTGATATGCTTAACAATATTTATTGGACAAGACTGGACAAGACTAGACAAGACAAATAATTGTATTGTAATGTGTTTTGTGTGCTTTGAATTAGACCGAACAATTTGTCCTTTTTAGTGTTTAATAAACAATAGACAAGACTTGATCGACCAACGATTTGAACCGGTCTAGGTCATCTTGTGACATGGTTGACATCATATTAATCTAACCTGATCTAATTAAAAACTTAAGTTAACTTGTGACTCGATCAACCCATGATAAAATATAGTAAAAAAATATCGACTTAACACACACACAACCCGTTGAGTTTTGAGACTATAATAATTATTTTTTTTGTTATGTTAATTGGGTCAATGGTCAACTCAACCCGTGACCCGCCCCTATCCCCAAATTGTTTCTTAACTCTTTTTTTAGAACTATGATAAAATTATTTTTATTCTTATAATGACTTGAGTTAATGGTTAATCTGACTCGTACCTCAAGTCGGTTCTTGGTTGGATTTTAAAATTTCGATAACAATTGTTTTTATTTATAAATTGACTTAGATCAATTAGAGTAATCCTTTTAAAGATAATTAAACAAGATTGTTTTATCCCTTTAGACAGAATAAAATTTTTATCAACTACAATAGTCTTTGAGAGAATAAAAAATAATTTTTGTGTTGTCTCTAAGATACACTAAACAACACCATAAAATAAATTATTTTATCAAGTATAGCAATGTAGCAAAGCAAACGTTATCTTAATATCTTGCTATATCATCTAATAATTAAAGTTTAAAGTTTTTTTTTCTTTTTTTTTTTACAAAATGTAAACTTTCCATGTCCAAACCAGCCAACTTGTGGTGTAACGAGGACAGGGAGGTTAGAGCTATGACATCAAAGAAGTCGAGGCCATGAGCAGGCAATGCAGCACCATTGCTAGAGCCACAATCGGCTTATTTATTATTATTCACAGATTAAATTTAGCATATTGTAAATGCAATAATTAATCATTATATCAATAAAAAAGTATAAAAAAGATAGACATTTTATCAGTCGCACAACTTAGTGGATGGAATGCATGATTTGATGAATTCCTTTTCTCTTCAAAAACAATTTTTTTTTAAAAAAAGCAAATATGAGCCCATACATGGGCCCATGCATTGACAAAGTGGGCTCATAAATTATTATTTCCCCCCCCTTCTCCGCAACACGTTGTGAATTCTCCTCGAAACAATAATCACTACTCCAGGAAAATCGACCCCCCAAAAACCTCCGATGTCTCCACCAAGCCATCTCCCCAGCACCACCAAAAACTCCAAATCGGACGCAGCAAAAGCAAAAGCACAAGAATGCGTCGTATTGCTTCTCTTCATCACAGTAGCAACCATTCTAATTGTTTCCGTTCCATTCATAGCTCGTGGCATAATCTCTCTTCAACCTCAAATCCCTCTGTTCAATGTCAGTTCATCCCTGCTAACAATCCTTAATGTCTCCTCTACCACCATAACCGCAAACCTTAACGTCACCTTCTCCGTGAAAAACCCAAATAGCAAAACCATGTCGTATTACAAAATCACTGCCTTGGTGCTCGATAAGAATGAAAGTCTCTCTAGCATTACTCTTCCACCCTTTCACCAACCTGGGAGAACCCAAAAAACATTACTAGCCGTTTCTTTTTTCAGGCTAGTGACAGTTATTCCAGTGGTGGTAGAGTGAATTTGACAATGAAGCTGCATGCTAAGGTAAAGTATGGAAGATGGACGTGGCCTGCACACAAGGATTTGATGAAGGCAACGTGTGATGAGAATGTGAAGGTGGAGTTTCCTTCGAAGGTGACAACGTTGGTGTTTGGTTCCAGTGAATGTGATGTCCATGGGCAGTGGAAAAGAATTGTGGCCAAACGCAGCAGATTATTTTGGAATTACATTTATGTTGCTGCCATTGTTTTGTTCATTTTGTTTGTTTCACTTTAGGGTCTGTATGTGCTGATGTGGTCAAAATCATCCCTGCGATTAATTTTTCTGTCGTTTGATTTTATCAGTTTTTTGAGGAGCCATTACATGCTTCATTTCCTGCAATTACTTGTATATTTTATCCTCTTTGTAGCGATTCAAGTTCTCACAGTCCATTCTCAAAGGAGAGATAAGAATCTCAGCAGTACTCCATTTTTGGGGCTGATTATGAGCTGTTAATTACGTACAAGCATGGAATTTATGAATTGAGCAATGAGCAGCACCCGCTAATATGCCATCATTATTTCCCTCGCATTTTAATTACTTGCTATAAACGCATCAATGGTAATTTATGCTCATTTTTATCCGAGACTCCTAGCGTTCGGAATCTCATGTGCTCCCTCAGGAAATGTATATTCTTTCCTCTTTTTATTTTTTCTGATAAATTGCCTTCCAAATTAACCACAAGCCAGTTGCATATTAGCAAAGATCAGGTGTGGAGAGCTCATCCTCTGACTTGCGAAAACGTACGTATTCCATGAGCCTGACAGCCAGCTACATTGAACACAGCTAATCATAATCACAGTTACTAGTTCGGCAAGCTTCGTGGGTTAGATGAGTTATTTTCTGGATGAACTCAAACGATAGTGTTCCTTAATTATTATTGTATAAAACATAAAATAAAGTCATTTTACAAATAATTCTTTTGAGTCAAACATAATTTTAATAGAGTTTAAAAACATTGGTCATAATATTTTATTTGCAAAAAAAAGAAACTCTCTCCAGTTATAGCAAACAAATACAACCATTGATAATGTTTAAGGATGATAATGGGTGCTCACGCATCGGGTTTCTATTATATTCATGCCTTATATATTATTTATTGGATAAAAAATGTAGGTATTCATACAATATTTATCGGCTTTTAAGTAATAAATGTTTATATATATATATATATATATAAGTGAGCGTCGTATTTATATACATGTATATGTAAGGGGTGTGTAATTAATACATATGTATGTATTTAGAATCAGCAGTTCAAGCTGAGATGCTTGAACTCCGACCACCCTAAATGACCTCCTCACCCATCCAAGTCATTCCCTCAGCCAAGCAACCCATCGAAGAAGATACCATGAAGACGCAAACCCTGAAACATAACCCAGCCGCCACTCAAAAGCCAAAGGACAAAAACCTACAAGAAGAAGAGATTACCCAGAGGGACAAACTGGGGGACAACGGCAAGACTGGTGGGCAGGCCAAAAAACCACCTACAACTATGTCTTTCAAGGACGCAGGTCAGGGGAGGAATCAGTCGGCCACTTGGGCAGATAGAGTCAGGGTCACAAACTCCACTACTAGGCACACCCTAGACCCAGTCCCTCATAAGTCAGCAGGTAGCCGCCTTAAGGTTCCTGTCGAAATGCTACAACACAACATGGACCATTGGGTAAAGAGTATGATAGGGTTCTTCATTGGTTGTAGATTGCCATATCATGCAGTCAACTTGATTGCCAAGAAGGCGTGGACTAGATATGGACTGGAACAGGTCCTCGCCATGGATGACGGTTTCCTTATTTTCCGGTTCAAAAATGAGGAAGCCATCACAGAAGTAATTGAGAAGGGCCTGTGGATGTTTGGAGGTAAGAATATAATCCTTCAAAAATGGTCACCGACATTTCAATTCGACAGAAGCAAGATATCTAAACTCTCAGTTTGGATAAGACTAAAGGGGCTACCACTGCCTTTGTGGACCAAGCAAGGCCTAAGCATGGCGGCTAGTATGGTAGGTAAACCATTATCCTGCGATGAAATGACGATAAGTTGCCGGAGACTGGACTATGCAGGCCTACCCTTTATTCACCACTTTGAGATGGACAGTCCTCTGTTGGGGGAACCATTGAGGGTTAACGTGGAGTATGAGTGAAAGCCTTCTCGTTGTGAGAGTTGCAAGACCTTCGGGCACAACTGTGCGAAGAAAGAAGAGGTATCGACAAAGGGGAAGCAGAAGGAGGACGAAAAGGGGCAGGGTAACCAACAGGCTCCAGTCTCATCAGGGGAAGTCACTGTGCCATTGAACAATGATGTCAACCCTAAGTCAGGTAACTTGCGAGGGGAGGGGTCTCTAACAAATGACGTCAACCCTAAGCAGGACAAGAGGCAGATGGAGGTTTCCACCATCCTTAAGATTAACTCGGACATCACACACAATACTAGGGAACCCAAGGGAAAAGGCTAAACACGGAGGGGTGAACCTGTGTCATGAACCGTATGGAGACCCATCAAAGGCAGGGAAGCAACCGAGAGATCAACACTAGCCCTCAGTCAAGGGAGGAAGAAGGGGATGAGGAGTCGCTCGTTCAAGTAGATAGTCAGGCCTCAACTAGGGATGAAGACACTGCTTGGTCCCCTCCGGTGGTAAGAAAGAAGAAAGGAGGGCGCAAAAAAGGAAGCCAATGGCTTCTAAAAGATGGGGCTTGGCTTCTTTAAACATCCCAAATAAATGGTCAAAACCATAGCAGCTTGGAATCTAAGGGGGCTTAATAGCCCGAAAAAACAAAAAATAATCCAGCAATGGATTACAAATAACAGTCTGAATATTGTGCGTCTCTTAGAGCCAAGGATATGCCCGACGAATATGGCGGCGGTAGAAGTTGGCTTAGGACTTTCAAACTGGAATTTTATTTTGAATGTCCATCTAGGCCCTCTCTGTAGAATTCTTGTGGGGTGGAATACGACTAGGGTTGAAGTCAATATGGTCCATACGGCCACCCAATGGATAACTTGCGATGCTCTCAGTCTAGGAGATGGCAGCACAGTTAGGATAACTTATGTCTATGACCTGAATACCCCAGCGTCTCGTTGCATCCTGTGTGATTACCTGGTGGAGCAGAAGGTGATAAACAGCTCTATCCCTTGGGTCATTCTAGGAGACTTCAACGCCATTTTGAGCACAAGGGACAAACACGGGGGGATTCTCAATGGCACGACCATATGGATGACTTTCCCACGTGCATAGGTCGATCGGAGCTGATTCAAATCCCTTATGTGGGGCTTCATTTCACTTGGCATAATGGTTGAAAGAAGGAAAATACTATTCTCAGGAGACTTGACTGGGTCTTTGGGAACTAAAGTCTTTTGCTGAAATTGCCTTTAATGAGGGCAATGGTTCAGGCTAGAACAGAGTCAGACCACAACCCTATTCTAGTCTCTTTGACCCCTCCTCCTCCCCATAGGAAAGCAAGGTTTAAATTCTTGAACACATGGGTTGGACAGGAAGGTTACGACGAGGTGGTCAGGGCCGCTTGGCATACTGAGGCTTATGGGAACCCTATGAGCAGACTAACGACAAGGCTTAGAACCCTAAAAGGGCGGCTTACAAGCTTCCATAAACACCATTTAAGCCACATCACCTCCAGAGTAAGAAAAGCGAATGAGCAATGGGAGAAAGCTCAGGTGGTGCTGGATAACAGGCCTAATGACATGGAGGCAAACACTCGTGAGTGAGAGGCATATTATGCTTATAACAAGCTCTATGCAGATGAAGAGGCCATCTACAGACAACGTTCAAGGATCCAGTGGCTCCAGCTGGGGGATAAAAACACGGCTTTTTTTCACCGCTCCTTGATTCACAGGAATTCCAGAAATATAATTGTCAGTTTGCAAAGGGAGACGGGAGAGGTGACCAGAAACCTGGAGGAGATGGGAGAGATGGTAGTGGATTACTTTAAGAAGTCTTTGAATCTACCCCCCCCCTTTCCAATAGCTTTGAGGGTGATAATCTGTTCTCTAAGACTATCAGCAGGGAGGAAGGAGAGGTTATGGTTGCAAACTAGAGACGAAATAAGGGAAGCTTTGTTCTCCATTCCAGATGACAAGGCACTGGGTCCAGATGTTTCAATAGTTGCTTCTTCAAATTGAGTTGGGCTACGGTGGGTGAGGATTTTCTAGTGACCGTGCAACATTTTTTCATAACCCAAAAAATTCCAAAAAGTGTGGCTACCGCAAGGCTCACGCTGATTCCGAAGAAGGAGAACCCTCAATTATCTCTCTGACTATAGGCCTATATCATGTTGCATGGTGATATACAAATGCATATCTAAGATTATTGCCAAAAGATTGAAGAACAGTCTTGCAGGAGTTATTTGCAGGTCCTAGACGGCTTTCCTGCTAGGTAGGAATATTTTTGAAGCTATTTTCCTTATGCAGGAATTGATGCATAACTATCACCGAAGGACTGGCCCCCCTCGGTGTGCAATAAAGGTGGACCTGAGGAAGGCTTTTGCCCAAAAATAATCAATTGGATAACGAATTGCATCTATTCTCCATGGTTTATGGTTAGCCTGAATGGGGAGGATCATGGGTTCTTTAGTGCCTCAAGGGGCCTAAGACAAGGTGATCCTCTCTTGCCCTATTTATTTGTGTTGGCAATGGAGGGTTTGAACGGGATCATCACTCAGGCCACCCATGAGACTGCTTTTAGGCACCACTGGAGATGCAAGGATCCAGAGATAACACACCAGTGTTTTGCCGATGATGTTATCCTTTTCAGCCATGTAGACATCCATTCAGTTAAAATTCTTAAGGAGACCCTTGATAAGTTTGCCTCGATCTCATGGCTGTGCATCAACCATAGCAAGAGCTCGGTTTTTTTTTCTCAGGTCTAGAGGATACCATGCAGGACCACTTGGTAAACATCCTTGGTATTGGAAAATCTACATCCCCCCTACGTACCTAGGGGTACCTCTGATAACTACCAAGCTTACTAAAAACGACTGCATCCAATTGGTTGATCGGATCAAGGGGCGCATTAAGTTATGGACGGTTGCCATCTTATCTTATGCAAGTAGGCTTCAACTTATCAAGTCGGTCTTATTTGCTATTCAGGTTTTCTGGAGTACGAAGTTCATCCTTTCGGCAGCCACCATCTCCAAGATAGAGAGTTTTTTGTCGGCTTTTTTTATGGCAAGGGGCTTCTTTATCCACAAAGGGTGCAAAAGTGGCCTGGAGTTCTCTTTGCTTTCCGAAAATGGAGGGGGGGGGGTTGGGCATCAAGTGCCTAATAACGTGGAATAAAGCAGCTATGATGAAGCATATTTGGACTATTCTGACGGAGAAAGACTCCTTATGGGTAGCATGGGTTCACAAGCACCTCATAAAGAGGCACTCGTTCTGGCAGATTCCTATACCTTCCTCTCCTTCGTGGACCTGGAGGAACCTCCTCCAATCGAGGGAATATTGCAGGGGGGTGTTTAGGGTATAGGTGGAAAACGAGAAGGACACTTTGATTTGGTACGATTATTGGATCCCGGGAGGGGAGAGACCAGTGGACCTCTTCTCCTAAAGATCCCTCTCTTCCACTAACATTCCTTAGGAGGCCAAAGTAACAGCCATTATTAATAGAGACAGATGGCATATCCCGTTGCAAGCTCGTCATATTATGGCCCTTTGGAATAGGCTAACCACCACCCCGAACCATCAGGAGGAAGACAATGTCATTTGGTCAGCTACTGCTTCCGGGAAGTTCACCATAGCTTCTGCATGGGACATTATGAGAGAGTGTCGTCCTGTTAATAATATCAATAGTATTATGTGGCATCCTATCCACGTTCCCAGACATTCCTTCGTGTTATGGCTAGCTGCCCAATGTTGTCTTAGCACAATGGATAAATTGCACTATCTTCACTTGGAGGATACAAAGTGTAAGCTATGCAACCATGAAGAGGAATACCATGAGCACCTTTTCTTCCAATGTAGCTTTTCCTCTCAAGTTTGGAGGAGGATTACGAGTTATGCCCAAATCTACTGGGCTCCCCTTACTTGGAGCAGTTTAATAGCCTGGACTGCAAACAAATACAACTACACCAGGCTTATTCACCACATGATTGGCCCTCTTCTCTTGGCTGCTGTGGTTTACCACATATGGCAAGAGCGAAACATTAGAGTTTTCCACAACAATCCTAGACTATCCACTTGATTTGTGAAGACATATACCAGCATATCATAATCCAGTTAGCAAACCACCGAGGAAGGAATCAAATCCCAGAGCACACAATGGCCATCTAAGAGCTCAGCTTGGAGTAGGAGCTTCGGGTTTGTTGCTCGTTCAATGGGAATGAGGCTGGGTGTCTAAAGGTCTTTGGACCAATGAGGCAGGTTAGGGGGTTTTTCTTTTTTTAAAAGGCTAAGTGTTCTTCTTTCTCAAGGCCAGGCCATTAGCAGCGTGCAGGTTCTGGCAGTTCCAGGTCATTAAGCTTTGTGTTTTTGTTTTTTGCCTATAAGGGCCTCAGGCTAGTGGGCCATTCTAGAGGTCTTTGAGACTTGTTGTTGGTAGCCTATAAAGGCTGGTAGATCAGTGGACCTTTCTTTTGATTTGGTGCATGTTTGGGGAAGCCTGTTTCTCCCTTTTGTCGCTGATTATAGCTGGCCTCTATTTGTATATTCCCTCTTTCTCTTAATATATCATCTTGTTAAAAAAAAAGGTATCTAGAATCAAGTCTTGAGTTGAGTTTGATACTACCTATATACATTATCTACCATATAAGATAACAATCTTAAAAATTACCCATTCATGTTGGTTTAGATGATTATCTATTAAATTCATATTAAATTATTATTCCTAACAAGGTTCCTTATGTTTGTATTATCCTTTTGCATATCCTTTATTGAACTCATAAGTCAAATATCATTAGTGTTGGGGAGGACTTCTAAATTCTTTTTATTCGACCCCTAGCTTATTTCATAGCCCTACCCTTAAATAACATACTCTAAAATTAAAGACAATTTATAAATTTATCTTTGTACAATTTCATGGCCTTTTTATGCTTGAATTTACATTATCAATTGTTCTATGTTTTCTTTGGGACTATATAAAGGTTGTTTACCAAATGAAATCATTAGAATTCAGATATCTTAGCATTAAGTCATTGTGTCTCAGCAACAAGATGGGTTATTAGAATTTCAACTCGTTGGTTTAAAATTAATTATGTATAACTCTAGATAAAATTCATGAAAATAACAAGGAAAGTATTATGTTAGATGTTTAAGAAGAACATTTAAAGTGTGAAGATGACGATGTATTTGAAATATATGAAATAAATGTCCCAATATTAATTTACAAATAAAAATACATAAATAAATAAATAAAGGAATTGAAAGAATATATGTAGACAAGACATTTATTAATAAGAGGGTATTGGTAAGTGAAAGATAAAAGGTATCTGTGATATTTTGGGGGAGAATAAAGAGATGAAAAGATTGTTGTGAAATTCATTTTTTTTATGAAAATAATTGTGGAACAAAATTCTAGCGTCGTGAATGAATTAATAAAAAAATGGAAGAGATAAAAAGGGAAAGTGATGTTTTGGGCCGTAGTTTGATGAAATTTGATGTAGTCAATTAAACTCGACATTGAAAATGTGTTTGAATAGGGAAATATGACCCAACGAACATAAAGGGTACAATGAGGACCGGTAACCTGAAAAATTGATGAATTAGTGATAAATATGGAAACTTTTCAAATTTAGGGTGAAGATATTTAGGTAAATATTTTCAAATTTTAACAAATTTATTTGTGGTTTTACACACAAATGACTTTGATTGCTAATATAAGCCTGCATGCGATGTCACAATTTTTAGGAAATAATTTTATTATAAATAGAGATTAAATTTCATAATGAATTGTATTAAAAATATTGATGATTTGAGAAAGTAAAACATTGAAGAATTCAAATTTTTGGCATAAAATCTACATGTTGGCTAGTTTTATGCTATCGAGCAAAACTCTAAGTTTGACTATTAGATCAAGTAGAATTTTAGCAAGGAATCTCCTAAAATGTTTTTGTATCATGGGTTAAAATGTCAAGTCAATCCAAGTTTGAGAGGTTGTACAAAATGAACATAAGTCAGATAAGTTCGTGGCAAATACATGGTGGAATAAAAAAGAGGTAAAATGGTCAAGTCAACACAAGTTCAGCCCCAAGAGCTTGTTGGAGGGCATGTCTAAATTAAGGAAGGAAGAAATTATTTTAGAGACTAACAAGCTTCTCCATCACCCCTCCAAAATAAACATTGAGAGAAAAGGGAAAATGATATGCATCTTCGAAAGCCTATCATTATCATCTACCTTTGGATCAACCTTTTTTTTTATTTGTTATTCATATCAACATACTCTAATATTTGACTATTGGGTTGTTATTATTAGCCTTTGTTTAAGAGTTAAGATGGATACAACTTTTCTAGAAAAAAACACATCTCATGTGTTTGTCCTGCTAAAAGATGGAGGTTGAAAATAAATACTTCAAGAAGAAGTTGTTCTTCTTGCACAAAAGGTCATCATTTTTTCAAGGGACAATTTAGAGGAATAATCTTAGCAGGTGGATACTTCTCAAGTAGGTACTCGATACCCTATAGGGAATTCCTTCTAAATATTATTTCTTTATTTTGAACTGTGAATTTATTGATTGTAAGTGTAAGTTGTAATACTTGATGATTTAATTGGAAAATAGACAAATGTTTATTATGAAGAATTGATTAGCAAACAAGGTAGGTTTGCCACATTAAATTTGTATTCATTTAAGAATATAGAAAAATAAAGGAAAGAGAAAGGAAGAGGGGGTTGTTTGTGAGGTCATAACTTAAATATACCAATAGACTTATAAAAGAATTTTATAGGGCCATAGTTTTTGTTATACATTTTGGATGTATTTTTGCAGTTTCTATCTACCACACATGAGATACAAATGTTGTTACTACTTACCAATCCAAATAGACACATAGTTGCATGAAAGCCACGTGTTATCCATGCTCAATCTATTCCGAATAGTGTTTTATTCACTTTCGGTAGCTATTTGAAGGTCTTTTGAAACCACAAATGCGTTTAATCATTTATCTTGAATAATTTTTAACATTTGATGGTTGAATTGTGATGAATATTAGTTTGGTTTGGTTGATGCATGTGAATCTATTATTATATTGGTTTTGTAACTCAAAATATTCTAGAAGTTGTAAATTCTATTTATATTTTTCATTGAATGTTGTATTATGTGTATATGATTTGTGTATTATAAATATTAATATAGCCTATGTATATTTTTCCCTCTTTATATATGTTCCCTTCTTTGGTGCAATTTATATTTTTCTTGTAACACAAGACTAACATAAAATTTGTAAATCCTAATTAATTTTTTTCTTGGATGTTGCATTAAGGATAAAAAAATTATTGTATATAAATATCAATGTCGCTATTTCTGTTTTTATATTCATGCATTTTTCACTATTTTGTATTATTTTAACTCAAAATCAACCAAGTATTTGTAATCCTAATTGAGTTTTTTTTCTCGAATATCTTATTAAGTTGATGTGTGAGAATCTTGTTTTGCGGTTTTATTCTTTTGACATGTCTAGTGAGTTTAGGTTGAATCAACACGATTCTATATAGGCTCATCGAGAGTGAATGGTAGCCTCTAAGTTTATGCTAAACATAATTAAAGAAGATACCATAGCTCAATCAATAATTTTGAGCATGTCACAAGAAAATAGGGCTAAGCCAAATGAACTATAAACGTTCTTTCAGGTCTAAGGTCTATGCTCAAAAAGTGAGGATTGAACTTTGTTACTAAACTAAGGTCTTAAATCATTGCCCTAAGCTTTAATAGTCTCATACCTTTAATAACTAAAACATATTTACCAGTTTAAACAAAACCTTAGTATGCATGCATAATAAGTAACTTTTATTATTAAAAACAAACACAAAACATTTTACCTAAGCATAAACCTTAGGTAAAATGCTTTATGGTGATTTTATTTTTCTCTTAGTATAAACAACTCCTTACTTGGAACATTTGAAGATTAGTTATATTTTTTAGTTACCATAAAATAAGATGGTGATATTTTTTTATATTTTTAAATATAGTTTGTCAAGATATCCTTTGCTACAAATGTTTTTAATTGTACTTGTATATAACTATTGTCTTAGATTCAAAATTGTGAAATTCTATTTAACCATATAAATGATGTTGACAAGATAAATGAGTTGATAAAAAAAGTGAAAGGTACCTTAACAAGGATGTATGAACATTTATTTGAAAGTTGATGAAGTGAAGGAGGATTCACACAATATTAGTGCTAAGGCACAAGGCATCTATCTAGTCAATCTTAATAAGATATTAGTGTTGATGATGATATGCCAAACATCTTGACTTGCTAATTCAAAAAACATAGTACAAAGAGCGAAAATGAGATGGAGTGGTATTTGGTAGATGATTCTGAGGATTTTAATGATTATAATTTATATATTTTAGGTGTGATGCTTTTAAATATAAGGTTCTTTTCAATATGACACAATATGTTTTAGCTATTTTTATTTGTAATGTAGCTTTTAAATTAGATTTTTGCATGAAATGTACGCTGGATTTATTTCAAAGCTTTTTTTTTCTCACATGAATGCAAATAGTATTTTATTATCAAGATTGATTGTGCTCTACACTAATTGATCTCAGAGCTTGATGAGAAATTCAAAAACTATAAAAAGTTTGAATTGGATGATTCATCTTATAGATCTACAAATTGTTTATTTCATAGTTTGATTTAACATGTTGAATTTATCATTTTATAGAATTTGGTGTTGGGTTGAAAATCCTAGGTATGGAAAAGTAAGCCATGAGTGATTTTTTTCATCGTTGTTAAAAAGATCATTTGTTTATCATAAATACCAATAAGTACTCCTCTAATCTGATATAAATATCAGCCCATCGCCATCTTTCCTCAGAACACAGATACCTAAAAATATCTCGCCCTCCCTCTCTCTTAAAGTGTCGAGATTCCAAACTTGGCATAGAAACCGAAAGACTCTCTCGAGACTCGAAAAATCTAAAAAATCCGAAAAGATGGCATCATCGGATCCTTCTAGACCCGCAACCGGCTACCCTTTTGTCCCAAACGGCATCCAGCACCCACCACCGCCAACCGGCACCGCCTATCCTTACCAAGCCCCACCACCACAACCCCCTAACCCTTACTACTACAACACCAACCACCCCTACCCTAACCAACGCGCCACCCTCCTCCGCCGCTTCATCGCTGCTGTAATCATCTTCACAGTCATCTTCTTCACCGTTCTCTTCATTTGCTGGCTTGTTATCCGGCCCCACCTCCCCGAAATCCGCGTTACTTCGCTCTCTGTCTCCAGTTTCAATGTCTCCTCTTCCTCATCCTCCAGTGTGACTGGTAACTGGAACGCCAGGTTTCAGGTATATAATCCGAACAAGAAGCTGAGGATCTCGTACGATGAGCTACAGAGTTTGATTTTTTATAAATCTGAGTTTCTGTCCCAGACGAGGATTCCTCCGTTCAAACAGGGCAAAAAGAATGTTACTGATATCAATGCGGAATATGGGGCGATGGGTTCTTATATTGTGGGGCGGGCGGTGGATGAGATTAATGGGGATAAAAGGCGTGGATTGGTGAGTTTCAATTTGAAGATTATTGCTGATGCGGTGTTTAAGGTTGGTGGCTTTAGGGCTAGAAGAAGGTTGCTTAGGGTTTTTTGTGATGACTTGGCGGTTGGGTTTTCCGGGAATGGTGGATCTGGGAACTTGACTGGCGGTGCTAGGCGATGTAATGTTTATACCTGAGTGGAGGAATTGTGGGTTCTTGATGACAAGCAGTGTTTCTAATGTAATTTGTATTGGGATTTCGGATTCGGAGAAAGGAGAATATGGTATTATTTTTTTTACTGTGCTGTTAGTAGGGGACATTGAGGTAGGTTTTTGTGGATTTGTATAGTGCTTTGAGATACATGCTAATTTGATGCACGGTTAATATTAATTTTTTTTGCTATGGAATTGAAATAAAAGTAGAGGAAGGAAATGACTCTTGAAATCAATGGAATGTGAAGGTGAATGTAATTATTGCAAGTTTTTGTTTGGTTGCTACGTGCTAGTTTATTCCTTGGTTCGTGTAGATTTTTGCGATGCTAAATTGGTATAGGTGAAGTAAAGAAAATGATAAATAGTTGCAAGGTTGGTGATGTGGTGTGGAAATTCATCACAAAGTTTTTAAAACCTCCTCTTACTTTTCCGCTTCAATGGGGGCAGGATTGGATAATATAAGGAGATAGCTGTATCGTTTAAGATGAGTTGATTTCGAAGAGAATTATGCTTATAGCTGATAGTTTATTTAATGCTAGCTGAATTTATGTTTTGCATTGCTTCTTAGCTTGGGATTCTATACAGTAGATTTAAACTGTATGTATAGCTTTAGTGGAGTGTCTGTGGGATATAGCAGATAATTCTGCAAAACTGACATGGAGCACTCAGCTCTTGCTTTTGTTTTCTTTGATTCGTTGTCATAACTCTCTCTGTCGTATATGTATGGTAATGTTCCATTAGTTCTTTGTTCTCTTGAATTAGTCTGTTCCCTGGTTCAAGTACAAGTTTTTGTTTAGTTGGAATAGTCACATTCGAAGCTCATATTAATGGTTGAATTTTCAAAAGCAGCCTCTCTTTTCTTCTTCTTCTTCTTCTTCTTCTTCTTGTAATCAGATGTTTTTAAGTTTCCCATTCATGGGTATGGTGGCTAATTTGCTTGAAGAATTAAGCAGCCTGTGTCTCCCCCTTGCTCAAACATGTGTTTCCTTTTCTTTTTGAGATGATTGGTGAGGGAAGAACCATTTTGTTTTTCTTCTTCCTTTGATTACATGCATTGCTTGTACTATGCCATTTCATGGCTGTGTTTAGGCCTAGGCAGGCAGTTTTAGGGCTAGATTCTCATGAATGATTGTCGAAAATTTCTGTCTCGCAGTGGTGGCAAGATAGGTATCCATCACAAGAAATCAAAGTTTATTTTGAATGCATAGATTCATAATATTTAAAACTACCCTCTTCTTCTTCTTCTTCTTCTTCTTACAGAAAAACATGCATAGATTCATAATGTAACCAAGATATTTTTATTTATTTTATTAAAAACTTGATCCTGCCGACGGTAACCATTATAGTAAGACTCTGTTTCTGCTCGTCCAAATATCTACATTCATTTCTTTATACATGTAATCTTGTCTACCACCTTTTACATAATTAGAAAAAATGAATGCTTGATCATATAAACTAATTCAAACATATATTTATTGTCAAATAAAAAAAACTCTTACCACTAGCTGTCTTCTCCCAGTGCTCTTTCTAACGCTTCCATTTCCAACATCATGTATCATTGCATTACATTACGAAATATACCACAATAAAGCCTAGAGAATTTAATATAGCAGTGAACAATATGCGTTTTCCACCCTTCAGTTCTCAGAAATTTCAAAAAATGTTTCTAAATTATTAAACCGAATAAACTAGTAGAATCTGAAGAGTGGATCCGTTATCTTTAACGTTTGCCGATAATTAAAGAGAGATAAATTTTGCGATGAGTTGTGATTAATGCAGAAGCAAATTAAGGAGGTATAAAAATCATAAGCATTACAGCTTCTCCTTTCATCCTCTTCCTCTGCTTTAGTACGTATTACCATGGCATCCACTCATCAAGCACAGGTGAAGATACTTGAGGTCTGTCAAGTCACCCCGTCCTTGAACTCACTTGACTCAGCCACCGAGTTATCTTTCCCGCTCACCTTTTTTGATATCCTGTTCTTGAAAGTCACTCCAGCTGAACGCTTATTCTTCTACAAGCTCACTGAGGCGACACCGAGTTATTTTAACTCGGTGATCCTTCCGAAACTCAAACTCTCTCTCTCTCACACTCTCCTCCGCTTCCTCCCCATTGCAGGCAACCTCATCTGGCCTGCACAAGGCACCAAACCCATCATCCTTTACGCTCTCAATGATGGCGTCCCACTCACAATTGCACAGTCCGATGCTGACTTCGATCATCTGTCGGGAACTGATGTCTGTGAAATAACTGAGTCGCATCCTTACTTTCCCCTATTATCTATAATAACTGACTCAAAAGCATCAGTTTTAGCTCTGCAAATAACATTATTTCCTAATCAAGGAATTTCCATTGGTGCCACCGTACACCATGGAGTTTTTGATGCTAAGAACGTAGCCATGTTTATTAGAGCATGGGCTCATGTGAACAAACAATTTAGCGAAAATGAAAATGCCGATCAAATTACTTTGCTGCCCGAACTAACCCCTTTTCTCGCTCGAACCATTATCGAGGATCCAGATGGGATTGACATGCTCTACTTGAACAGCTGGTTGGGACTCAACCTACCAGGTTTGGACACCAATCATAATACAAGTTTGAAGCTTTTTGAGCAGGCTATAACAGATCCTCACAGCAAGGTTCGGGCCTTGGTCAGGTTGACTCTCGAAGACATAAAGAATCTGAGGGAGAGGGTTCTCTGTCAAATTGAAGAACTCCACCTAGACAAGGAAACAAGACCAATGCATTTATCCAGCTTCGTGCTAGCTTATGCATACGTATTCGTTTGTATATTTAAGGCGAAAGGGCTGGGGCGTGATGACAAGGTTGTTCTTGGACTTACAGCAGATTGCAGAGCCCGTTTAGGCATACCTGAGAACTATTTCGGGTGCTGCGTGATGCCCTTTTTTGTTCACATGGATCCAGAAACTGTTGTTCAAGAAAATGGTTTTCTTAACGTTATAGAGAGACTGAGTGGAATTATCGCAAGGGTGAATAAAGGAGTTCTTGATGGAGCCAAAGAAAACTTCGCAGAATTTATGGCTATCAGGCCCGGGACACTGATGGTTACGGTTTCCGGGTCACCGCAATTCCAGATTTATAAAGCTGATTTTGGATGGGGTATGCCGAGGAAGGTGGAGACTCCTTCCATTGATAAGACAGGATCCATATCGATGCAGGAGAACGCAGATGGAAGGGGTGGAATTGAGATTGGCTTGGTTTTATTAAAGCATGAGATGGAGATTTTCAGGTCTCTTCGTCCAAGGTTTCTAAAAATATTTCTTTTCCTGCGGGGAAACCCCAAGAAAATACTCTCTCGAATTGCTGCTTCAGGGAAAGTTATGCCAATTTCGAAGCACTCAACTAAATGATTCGCAGCATGCAGAAAGCATCTTGGGTTTCATTCAAAATCAGAGCTAAAATATGCACCCCTTATAAGAGATTAAAATAATTGAGATAATCGAGATTTTACTTGTATATCTCGGTATACAAAGTGCACTTTCCAGGAAATGGGATTTTCTCACATCTAAAAACAAAAGTTATTTATGAAACTCTAACTAGATAAAATACTCATTATAGACTCAATCAATTTTAGTTTTATGAATTGAATTTATTGATTTATCTATGAAAAACAATGTTAAAAACAAACCCTCGAACCTCATAAATTATAGCTAGCTTTTTAATGACCAGAACAACTACAAGATAATTTTAACTTTTTTGAAAAACAAATTATTTTTTTAATCTTTACTGGTTGAGTAATATATAATTTTTTTTCTTAAAATGTTCAAGTATTTTTCTATTATATTCTTAAATAATAAAAAATATCGTTTTGTCATAACCCCACAAGATTTCAATAATAATATACAATGGTATAATAAATACAATTAAGAATAGATTATATATCCCAATTCGTTTAATGAAAACATATTGAAATATTTAGTGTTGAGATAAGAATCCATGAGAAATTTGTATCATAACTCCCACAAGATTTTATTGGAAAAAAAACTTTATGACATAGTGATCTAAAGCTTGGCATGACAATTAAGCCCACCAAAAGACTTCGCATCTTAGCTCGCGAAGTCACAACCACCTAAATGAAAATATGGAATTGTGTGACCCAGTGCCTCTCGTCCATTAATATAGAAGGTCACCCGTGTAGGCTTTGCAAGTTCATGTATGGTAGTTTCTTTTTTTATATTCTTTCTTTTTCCTTTTTTTTTTAAAAAATTAACTAGAAGTCATCTATTTATCTAGAATTCAGCCATCATTATGGTAGTATAAAAATTAGAAAGGTTTTATTAGCTTAAAATCTATTTTTTAACCTACACACATAAAAAAAATATATCTAGTAAACATCCTTAGAACAATACAAAATCAATTTATCAACACAAAAAATAATCTAAAAACACAAAACTAAATAAGCAAATCTCTCTCTCTACTCCAATATATTCTTTCAAGCAAGTTAAAGTTTAAAAAACTTTTCATGAGAACCCTTTTCGTAAATAGTACTCGTCAACACCAATTTTAATCTTTTTTATCATAAAAAACATGGTTAACTAATGATTTTCTCTTTCTTTTATCATAATTCAGTGATTTTCTATCTCCCCTCTCACATCGAAGGGTTAAAAAATAAATAAATAAACTTCTTGGAACAACACTAAAATTCCAAATACTATACTAACTAAAAAAAGATGAATTAATGATTGGCCTTATGATTTCTCATTGTTTTACACTTTGTTGATCTTTCTTTCCGGAATTTTTCTTTCCTTAATATATTTTTAGAAATTAGCCATCAATTTTGGTCATAGAAGGTTGCAATTGAAAGAAAAGGATTTGAGGATGGAATTAAAATATAAAAGTGGTATTATAAATTATTGCCTAGATGTTTTAGTGTATTACAAGTATAATTGCCCGTACGTTGCGCTGAGTTTTTTCAATATAGAAAACTGATTGATTTTGTGTGTGTTATAATTGGTTATTTTAATATTTAAATAGTAAAATTATAATCGATAAAATCTGATAGAAATAGGTTTTTCCATCTAAAAGTGATTGAATGTTGCTATTGTTAAAATTATTTTGATAATTATTTAATCAGTAGATTATACAAAAATAATTATAAAAATGAAAGTATATTATAAAAAATATATAGTATAATGAACAATTTTGTTACATATTAAAAAATTTGGTGTTGGGTGTGGCGAAACGCAAGACAATTTTTTTTTATTGTAGATAATTTGACACAATTTTTCTACAAGTTTTGTCAACGTGTGACTTTGTATATTTTTTTTACGTGATATGAGATTTGAAATATCATACATAATAAAGCCGTAAAAGTTATTTTTCACAAAAATAACATTGATCAATGAATTATTTTGATTATTATTCTCATAGTTACTATTATGATTGCTAAATTGTCATAATTATTACCACTACTACTATGAACGTTATCGCAAATAAGTAATATTTTGTTTATCAATGGCAATACTATCTTTGTCATTATCATTATTGCTATCAAAAGAAATGAAAGTATTTGTTTTTTGTTAAGATTTATTTTTTATATTTTTATATTTTATATGGTATTAGAACACTGGCATGATAATAATTTGATATTTCTAAAAAATAGTTCATATATATATATATATATATATATATATATTCTAAGGCATTAATATTAAACACATATCAAAATACATAATTATTCTCAATTTGTCCAAAAAATTATCTTTAAAATAACCATTATCTCTATTTAAACACATTATCTACAATGAGATGAAATTCAAAAGAAACCAAATAATAGAAAGTTGTGTAGGCTGATTATTTCGTTAAGATATATAGCATTATTAAAAACAAATATTGGACCGTTAATATTTTTCACATGTTAAAAATTTTGGTTTTTGCTGCGGTGAAACGGAGGGGAAGTAACTTGTATAGTCAACAACTAGTCTTCAACAACGCCATAACAACGAAGCAGCAGCTGCAACAGCTCAGACCAGTCCTCTTCTATTGCTCCTCCTAGCCACTACAGGTCATTATTTTCAACACCACTACCGCGACAGTGTTTTTTTGTGCTTCGCGCCCCGCCATCCTCGGAGAAGGGGAGACAACGGCGCGGTGAAAATGAAGTGTGTTTTATAGTCGTAAAAATTCCAACTATAATTATTAGGAGTCGCCACCTAGTATTAAGGTTACTAGGAACCTATTGGTTTGCGAGAGTCTAGGTAAGGGGACTTGTTGTGCAAGAGGAAGACGCACCACCCCCGGTGCACCATATCTAAGGTAAGCTACATTGTTATTTGATTGTTTTTTCTAAGTTAATTTTTTTTAGACTACATTTTTAAAAACCAGTTTTTGTTTGCGGGTGTACTTTATAATGTTATTTTACACTGTAGTAAAAAACCTTTTTTTTTTATCTACAGATGTACTTTACAATGTAATTTTACACCGTAACAAAAACTTTTTTAAAAAATAAGAGGGTGTTTCGGGAGGCGTTTTAAAAATATATTTTTTAAAAGAAAAACTTTTTTATGTTTTGAATTAATTCTTAAATTTTTTATATTGTTTTGATGTGCTAGCTTTAAAAATAAAAAAAATGATTAAATTTTCTGGGGTGAAAATATCGTTAAGTGAAAACATTTTTTAAAAAAAAAACAATAATTTTTGGGGTGTGATTCGGTGTAGTAGAAACTCTATTTTATTCCATATACCATTTTGAAATTGTTTGGTTAATCAGCAAATGTCACAGTTTTGCATATCGTACTAAAAACTATCTCTTAAAATCTTGGCTAAGAAAAAACTATAATTGAAAAAAAAATAATATATTTTGATTAACTACAATTACAAAAGCTACCACAATGCCAAAACACACACTTAATCATAAATACCAATTGCTAAATTGAAACCATAAGGGTGTTTCCGATTTTGTTTTTGCTTGACTCGAGTAATTGATGTAGATTCCATCGTGGCCGCCACCAGTTCACAAAATCAAAGAGAAAATGAATTAGCTGAAGAAGTACGCCTACAATGGTCCAAGGTAAAAGTCATCAAAATCATTCACACTGCCCGGCCCCAGAGATCCAGATTTGTTCTCCTCCAGTCCGACATCCTCCTCGCCGTCCATCAAAATCAATTGCTTTTCTGACTCTAAACCACATCTTTCAAAAACAGCACCATGACTCGAGCTAATAATTTGTTTTCACATCCTACATAAATAGTTTTCCTGACATTTAATGTAATCATCTTTCTTTGTGTGTTTATTTTTGGTGCTATATAGCTAGATAAAAAACATGATTTATGAATAAAAGAAATTCTTATGATTCATGTGGAAGGTTTAACGGGTTAATATTGACTTAAAACACTTTATCTAAATTTTTTATAGAAATAAATTAAAACAATAGTGACTTAAAAACAAACTAAATTCATATTGGTTTCGAAATATTGACTGGGTTATGTATGGGCTTAGCCCAAGATTAAATGAGTTTTAATGAGTCAACTCTAATGTGGCATGTATAAAAAATATATTTTCAAATTAATTATTAATAGAATAGAATAATGTGCAAGTAATCGGTTTTATAATATCATAAAAATTTAAATGGGAATGAAAGAGTTGTTGCTTATGTTTAATAAAATTAATTAAAAAAATATTATTTAATAGATCATAAAAAGTTGGTAACATTAATTAAAATATAAAGTAGAAAGCAAATATTATTGTACGGAGCAAAAGATAATGTGGATATATTTTATCTCGTGTTCATGGGGTATTTTTTTTATATTTTCTTATTTAATTATATTACAATAAAAAATTGTAATAAATATAATGATAGAAATGTTATAGAAATATTTTGACTTTATAGTTAATTCTCTTATATCCTATTATTTTTTCTAAACAAAAAATGTATAGCTATGTGGTTTATTGCATAAAAACTGAAGGCAATTAAAACAAATATCTAAATTTTTATTTTTATTTAAATAAAGAAATAATATATCTTTAATAAAAACCTCATTCCCTTATTTAAGCATTCTATTTCTTTCTACTTTTTACAAAACATATTGGTACTGCATCAACTAGTTAGAAGCAATCAAGGCTCTACTATGATGATTTTGTAGCCATCACACTTAAGCTACTGTCATAAGATTTACTAGTTAAATTACCCGCACTATGTTGCGAGCCGAGTAAACAATTTTTATAACAATTGGGATGGAAACAGTTAATAAATGTTGCTAGTTTAAAAATAAAATATAACATTTGTACATGCAAAGTTTGATATAATAAAACATATTAACACACCATATTATAACAACAGCAATATGAAAGGCTTAACATCTAAAAATATCATTACTTTTATTACTAAAACAATAAAAATTATTAAATTACCCCGAGAGAGAAAAACTAGAAAACATTAACAAAAGAAACAAGAAAAAAAATTAAAATTATTATTATTATTGCGTGAATAATGGGAAAATAAACTCAATAAAAGAATAAAATAAGCCCAAAAACTTTAACAAAAGAGAAAACAAAACAAAAATGATAAAAAAAATATTAACTAAACAAATCATTTGACGTTAAAAAGAAAAAAAAGGGAAAAAAAGAAATATCAATTTTCAAATGATCATAAACACAAACTAAAATTTAAGAACAAAATTTTGGAAAAAAAATGTTATCTTAACAAAAGAAAAAATAATAAAAATTAAAAACAAAACTAAGAGCATATTTATAAACATGGACAAAAATAGGGACTATTTAAGAAATATAAAAATTAAAAGCATAAGGGCTGAAATGAAAACCAAATATATTATCAATTTTAATCAAAGGAAAATATTGAAAACATTAAATCTCCTATACCGAAAATATTGAGGGATTTAAAATCAAACCCAAAATTAAAAGAATAAGAACTGAAATGAAAATATAATATATAATCAATTTCAATCGAAGAAAATAATTGAAACAAATCAAAACTTACATAACAGCAATGAGGACCATACAACACAATTGAAAGAGCAGGGGCTAAAATGAAATAACCATAAAACCGGGGGTTGTCATGTAATTTAGGGTGAAAGAGAGAGAAAAGGGGAAAAAGAGTTCAACCACCCACTGTCTCGTCTCCAGCCACCGTGTGAGGACTCGTGTCACACTATGAGGAAGAGGACATGACGAAACATCCATGGAGATGCCGAATGTACATTTTCAGCCACTGGGCGATGTCGTACACGCTGCTCGAAGAGGGCGGAAGGGCGAATACTGTTGGGCGCGTGTATTCGAAGTAAAATATTTTTAAAAGGGTAAATTACAAGGACACCCCTGTAACCAACTCTTCAATTTTGCCTTGTTGGGGGGGGGGGGAAGATTAGTATTTAGTCATTTTAAAAAATATGCAATTACCATGACACCCCTCCTGGGAGCTGCTGTTTTTCATCTTATACGTGTCTTCCACAAACACTTGGACGTCTATTTGACCATAAAAAGAGATATCTATAGATCTGTACAACGCACCAACAAAAACTCTCTTCAAACTTTAATTCTAATTAGAGTTGGTCATACTCTTTACTTTCTATCTAGACCTAAGTTGGTAACATTAATTAAACTCTAAAGTAGAAAGTTTTTTTTTTATTATAAGGAACAAAAGATAATGTATACTGTGTTGTGGGTTTTTATATTCTCTTATTTAATTATATAACACTGAAAAAAAATTATAGGAAAAATTATGATTCAATTTTTGTAAACATGTTATAACTTTTTAGTCTTGATTCGTTTTTTTCCTATTATTTTTCTTAACAACAAACTTATATTGCTAGTTATGTGGTTTATTGCATTAAAATTGAAGGCAATTAAAACAAATAACTTCGGCAAGCGAGAGAAAATAACTTAAAAATAGATTCCAACTTGTAAAATTATAAAAATACATAACTTTAAGAGATGAAATTGAAAAAAATAATTAATGATTGAATTGTAAACTACGCAAAAATTTTGTACAAAAGATATGGGAAAGTATAAAAAACCTGCTGACCGGCCACATAGGGCCAGGCTAGAGCAGGGAACAAACAAAGGGCCGGCTGAAAAGCCTTCCCGCAACCCACTACTGAAGGCCAGCAAATTGGAGGGGCCCGAACTACTACAAAACCAAGCCTAAACAATGGCCAGCGAAACAGAGCCTAAAACAAAGCCTATCCCGCCCATTACAACAACGAACAATAAAATACAGTAAACAAAACACATGTGAAATCTTCACAGGGATTCCACCCCCCTCCTAAGCTGAGAACTGCTACATGCACTAAAATGTAAAAATTAATATTAAAACATTTCAGCAAGGGCCCTTTAATTATTCTCTTACAAATAAAAGATTACTCACTAAAAACATGAATGCCCTACACGTTTCTCTTCAAAGCAAGGCAAAGATGATGTTTATAGTTGTTGTGAATCACTTGCATGCCCATCAATCACCTTCTCGCAACAACCATTAGCTGCGGTTGTCGTCTTTATTTGATTAATTAATAAACATAGATTTCTGTGGAAAATTCTGATCCAATTAATGATCTCAGCAATAAATAATCTCAGATCATGACCACCTGGTTGGTAAAATCCATTGAGAGCGATTGATGTCTCAATCGATTAATCGTCGTCGTCGTTTAACTAATATTTTCTTAATCCAGTTGTCAAAAAGATGCTACGTCAGAATTGCTTGCCATGTTCATCAAACATTACTATCGATCTTGAAAGTCGACTCATCTTAATTATCTAATATATTAAAGTAATTCATAGTCGGTTATTGTAGCATGGGAGAAGAATTAATGTTGATTATAATAATTAATATTTATTATTTTAACAGTAATAGTAATGATATTTTTAGATGTTAAAGCTCCATTGTTCCTCTTATTATAATAGGGTGTGTTGATGTGTTTCATTATATCAAATCTTATATGTATAAATGTTATATTTTATTTGATTTTTTCATTTGATTGAAATTGATAATATATTTGGTTTTTATTTCGGCCCTTATATTTTTAATTTTTTGTTTTAATTCCTTTAATTTTTTAAAGTACTTAAATAGTCCATATTTTTTTACCATGTTTATATATATGTGCTTTTAGTTTTGCTTTTTAATTTTTATTATTTTCTCTTTGTTGAGATAACAGTTTTTTTCAAAAAAAATTGTTTTTAAATTTTAGTTTGTGCTTATGATCATTTGAAAATTGATATTTTTTTTCCTTTGTTTTTTCTTTTGGTTTTTTTATTAGTTATTTTTTCACGTCAAATGATTTTTTTTAGCTAATAATTTTTTTTTCATTTTTTTTGTTTGCTCTTTTGTTAAAGTTTTTGGGCTTTTTTATTCTTCTATTGAATTTATTTTCCCATTATTCACACAATAATAGTAATTTTAGTTTTTTTTTCTTACTTCCTCTTTTATTAATGTTTTCAAGTTTTTTTCTTCTCGGAATAATTTAATTTTTTTTATTGTTTTAGCAATAATAGTAATGATATTTTTAGATGTTAAGCCTACGATATTGCTGTTGTTATAATAAGACGTGTTGATGTGTTTCATTATATCAAATCTTGTATGTATAGATGTTATATTTTATTTTTGAACTAGCAAAATTTATTAATTGTTTCAATCCAAACAATTATAAAAAATATTTGCTCGGCCCGCAACGTAGTGCGGGCAATTAACTAGTTTAAACTATTGCAAAACATTTATGAAAGTTTCTATATTATAAGTATCCAATGGTGCAGTAATAATATGAAAATAAAATACAATTATATAAATATTTTGCAGTAATAATACAAAGTTATGATATGGGTTGATTAATTAAATATGTGATTGAAAATTACACCAAATGTGTCTAAAATTATTTAATTCAATGATTTATACTTTTTTTTATGCAAGAAAACTCCACTTCCTATAAAATGTAATCTGTTAGCCCAGATGAGCAAGTAAAATCCCGGTTATCCCAGATTCTTATAAGGAGTATGTGTCTTGATTCGAACTCGAGATCTATTGTTCAGATCGCAAGCTCTTTACCATCATATCACGCTTTTTAGAAACTCAATAATATATACATTAACATTATATTAGTACAAAAACAATAGCCCTGTGCTATGATTAATTTTATTAACCACATTAAGTAGCACCACACTAGATTTTTCAAGCTAATTAAAATAAAAATTAAGACAACAAAGGCTAGGGAAGCAGGCACTGAAAATTTACAAGAAATGAAGACTTATGCTTTGTTTTATAAAATAGAAAAAAAAAACGAATACTATATGTTTGTTTAATTGGCCAATAGCTAGAGGCATATGTGTTTTTCCCATTTTTTTGATATTGTATTTCAAAAGTATTTTTAAAATTTTATTAACTTATATTAAATGAATTTAACTTTTTTAAAAAGAAATTTTATACATAAAAATCCAATTAATAACTCAAATAAATTTAGTTTATTTAAGTAGTTGAAACCAATTCTAGTCTAATAAAATGGATTCCAAACAGGTTGTAAATATGTTTCTACTTGCTTAACCATAAAATCCACATGTTTAAGAAATTTATCTTTAATTAAAAATAAGGTTGATCCTGAATACATATATTAATTATATCTACTTATTCTTGGATTTAAAATTATATATAAAAAAATCAACTACTTATAGACGTCTACATGAAACAATTAAGTAAACACCTTATGATTCACTACATCTTGCTGATCAAGACTCAATTCACAAATAAATTCATAAATATTTCTCGCGAGTTTGTTTATTATATTAAAAATATGGATTTGATATTCGTATGCCAAGACTGATTATCATATCGATGTGATAAAATTGTAACATGATAACACTTTTTGTATATGCAAAAGACCTTTCGTTTTATCTTGGAATTTATTTATTTTTGCGTATAACTTTAACATCACTAATACCCTGTCTATATTCTATTTTAAAAATATTTTCTAAAAATATTTGAAAATTTTTATTTTTATTTTTATTTTAAATTAAATATTTTTTGTGTTTTTAGATTATTTTCATTTGTTGATATAAAAAATAATCTCAAAAATATTAAAAAAAACATCATTTTGATCCATACTCCCAAACTAATACTATTTAGTGTATAAAAACTCTTTTTCTCTTTTTTTTTAATAACATCAACCCGGTCGCATAATCAAATAAAACCTCAATCTTTAAATATAAAAAATCAACCCAAGAAACTAATGAATTTATATTGTAATGATAATATTTTTTTTCTTGTCATTGAACGTGGTGCGATGACGGAGAACTTGCAATCTACATAGTAAGTTTTGAATTCGAGTTAGAACATGCATTCCTTGAAAGAGTTTTACTCGGTTATTTGAATCCATAATGTATGTTTTCCAAAGCATGAAAAAAAAAGATAAGGTTTTTTTAAACAAAAAATTCAAGTCCCATCCTTGTCGGTTTAATTTTAGCTTAAAGTTACGCTTACCATTCATATGAAGTCACGCCATATAATATTGAACTTACGAGGCATCATCACTTGACACTACCCAGTTTCTGGTTACATCTCAATTCCTCTCTATATAATTAAGCACACAATTGACACTTTCTAGTCTCTTCATCAATCTTTCTTTGCATTATTTTTCTCTTTAGACGCACCCTTTGACAACCATGTCCAAGGAAGTGGAAGACTGTGGCCACCACGACGACGAGAAGAAGCGCCGCCGCCGCATGTTCATAGGCATTCTTGCCCTCATTATCACCATTCTGGTGGTAATCTTCCTCGTATGGATCATTTTACAGCCCCACAAGCCGAGGTTCATCCTTCAAGACACCACCATCTATGGCTTGAATCTTTCGGACCCAAATTTCCTATCTTCAAACATGCAAGTTACCATATCCACCAAAAACCCCAACGACAAGATTGGTATATACTATGAAAAGCTCGACATTTATGCTTCTTACCATAACCAGCAGATAACCTTGGCAACTGAACTGCCGACAGCGTACCAGGGTCACAGTGACATCTCAGTTTGGTCTCCTTTTCTGTATGGTGATGCTGTGCCTGTGTCTCCATATCTTGCTGTTTCGATCAGCCAAGACGTGAATGCTGGGGCTGTGCTGTTTAATATCAAGATCAATGGGAAGCTAAAATGGAAGGTTGGATCTTGGTTGTCTGGGAGTTATAGAATATTCGCCAACTGTCCGGCTTACATAGCACTTGGCAGCCGGAGTAATGGAATCAATGTCGGAACAGGAATCAAGTATCAGATTGTACAACATTGTCATGTGGATGTTTAAGCAAAGGAGAGTTTGCTTCTGGCTAGCACTGTCTCTGTTCTTTTGTTTTTTTTCTTCCCTTCCAATGAAGGGCTTTTTATTATGTTATTATTTTTATGGTTGCACATGAATTGTATTGGTATGGATTGGGTTTAGTCAATGTTATAAATATTTTACAGATATATATTATTAGTAATTGTTAAACTATTGGATGGAGTAATCAAATTACTAGGAAAACAATCGTATAGTTGAGATTCATATTGATGATTATCTGCTCAATACTGCTCTAGTCTAAACATGTTTAAACTATAAAAATAATGAAGATAAAAACATAATTTGGTAGTAGATCTCGAGTTTGAATCGTGTCGTGATGACAAAAAGCTTGCGATTTTCACAGTAGATCTCGAGTTCGAATTAAGAAGTACACCCCCTATAAGAGTCTGGAACAACAAGATTTTCCTCGCTCACATGAACTCACAAAATGCACTTTTCAGGAAATAAGTTTCTTCACATAAAAAAATATATATATATATATAAAGAATTTGGTTAATTTTATCCTTGATTAAAATTTATTTCAAGCTAAAGTGTCATTGGACACATATATAGGGAGATAAAAATTGTAGTTTTTTAGCCACTTCTATCGAAAAGAATTTGTTTAATAGAGTTTCAACTAGCATGATTTTTGGATCTTGCTACACAGAAACAGAACACCATGTCACATAATGCACACTCTCTACTCTCTAGAAATTCTTTTTTCCTTATTAATTAATATTGCAATCAGAATTTCATCTTGTGCGTGCTTTGCCTCCTTGTAATTTGTGATATCGTAATAATAAATGCATTGCTTCTTCTTCTTCTTCTTCATCCTGTCGGTTCATTTGTGCTCAATCGAAGTGCATACAAAGTTTATACATTCATTTCCTCAAGAACATCTCATCCCCAACAACAACAAAAATAAATAAATAGAAGATCTAGAGAATGGACTTTTGTAATTTATCATGTTAGGTGAAAATGATGACCAAATGAATGAAATCATGAAAGTTCATCTTGTTAAGATGTAAGGTCATGAGACATTAAAAAGGGAAATCGTTTATGTGTCTTTACTTCTACTTTTATAAAAGCTGAGGTCCATAACTAGGGTGGTTAACTTCTTCACCTACTTTCATGATTTAATTCTAATATTTGAACCGGGAAGAGCTTAAAGCTAACCCCATTAAAATTCTAAATTAATGATTTAATTAACCAAGAAAAACATTAAAAGTTTAACAGAAAAATAACCAAGAAAAAACATAAAAAGTTTAACAGAAAAGTAACCAAGAAAAAACACATCTCTAATTATTATTATAATTGCATATATAATAAAAAAAAACAAAATTACCTCGAAGAATAAAAAATACAAAAAATTGTAACAAAAGAAAAAAATTAAATGAAAAAAAGTAAAATAAATATTATTAGCCTTAACAAAATCATTTGAAAAAAAAATTTCAAATGATTATTACTAGTATTGGATAAATAATGAAAAAAAAAACAAAATTGTCTTGAAGAATCAAGAAAATAAAAAATATAACAAAAGAGTATGCTAAAAAAAATTAATGAGAAAAAAAAGATAAATATGATTAGCCTTAAAATGCTTTTTTGAAAAAATAAACATATAAAATAATTATTACCATCATTGGACAACTAATAAAAAACAATTACCTTGAAGAATAAAAACAATCAACATTATAACAAAAGAGGGGGGAATCAAATAAATGAAAAAATAAATTAATAGCTTTACAAAAATATTTGACCTCAAGGAAAAAAAATTAAAGACTAAATAAAAAAAACTACAACCCCAAATAAAGAGAAGATAAAAAAGAATTCAAAAGTAAAACAAAAAACATATACACGTAAACATATACAATAATAGGGCTTAATGCATAACTATATAAATACTAATAAAAAATTAAATTTTAAGAGAATAATTAAAAGTTTAATGGCCAAAGTAAAAATAAAATATATAATTAATTTCAATTGAAGGATCCAATTGACAATAATTCAAATTTATATACCAATCATATTAAGGGATTTAAAACCAAAATCAAAATTAAAAGAATATGGATCAAAATGAGAATATAATATATAATTAATTTCAATTGCAGGATAAAATTGAAAATAATACAAATTCCTATACAAAAAGGATTAAGGGATTTAATAAAAAAACAAAAAATTTAAAAAAAGGACCGAAATGCAAACTAAATATATCATCAATTTCAATTCAAGGAATAAATTGAAACCAATTGAAACTTCTATTACAGAAATCAGGACAATACACAGCAGTCAAAAGAGAAGGGACATAAATGAATCTACCATAAACCCGGGGGACTGTAGTATAAGATGATCTTAAGGAGAGAGAAACAAGTACAAAAAAGTTCAACCGACCACCGTCGCATCTCCGGTAATCATGGGCTGCCACGCGCCACTCCAATGGGTAGAGGACATGGCGGTGAATCCTAAGAGTCACCAAATGAACATTTTTGGACACTGTATGAGGCTGCATATGCCACCGGAATGGGCGTGATAGAAAAAAGCACTGACACGTCCTGATAATACGCCAACAGTGGCCCGGGATAAAAAAAAAAGGGAGCAAATTATTTGCACACCCTACATACATTTCCTTACTTTTGTCTAATCAGGGGGTATAGTCGTATTAACACATTTTTTGAAAATGTGAAATCCATGGAAGACCCCTGCTAGTAGTGTTTTTTTTTTTGTTTTATCTGTGGGCATTTTCATTATTGCATTGCACATACACCGGTAAAAAAAGATATTACCCTTTGTTCGGTCACTATTCATAGGCTGAAGGGAGGGGTAAACCAGTATTTTTACTGTGCAAAAATACATACCCCCAAACAATCTAGTAATGTCAACCGGTCCCGTGAAAAAATTGAAAATACCCCTGATACAAAGGCAAGGGCTGAGACGTATTGAGAGGCAAAATCATCAATACACTGTTGTAATCCACATTGTTTTGTGAGTGCGTAAACAGTATTTCTTCGAGCTCTTTTAGTGTTTCTTCTAATGTGAATATGTAGTAAAAGGAATTATATAGAAATAATTATTGGGTTACAAAAAAAAATTGATTGAGATGGCATCCAAATTATTAAGTTAGGATATATTTATAAAAAAAAATTGATGTTGGTAAGTCCAGAAGAAAATATTAATAACTTGGTACGTAAAAATATAGGAGAAACTCTACAAAGTTTTTATTAAAGCAGATTTGACAAAAAAAAAAAAACTAGTTTATCATGAAATACAAATATTTGTTTAAATTGACATTATTATTGTTGGGGATTTTACACATCAAGTTCCCCCCTGATCAAACAATACCATCTAATTATGGTATCCTTGCACCATTGCCCACTAATTTTTATTTTGATGGAGAAATAACATTCTATTATCATCACTTATCTAAAGGAGTTTATCGCATCATCTATTGTCAATGATAATTGCAAATTGCCCTTATCTAATGCATTCATGTGACAAAACGTTTCATATATCATAGTTATCCTTCACAGGGTAAAACGAGTTTCGGACCATAAAGATGCCTTCTCGTGTGGTGTTACTCTTAACGGCAACTAGAGTTTGCCAAGTAGTCTATTGTCTGAGCAAAACTATCTAATCTAGGTGTGCTCATTCTTCTAATTATCATTAAAAAGACTTGTCATTATCATATGTCAAAACCATAATTAGACCGTAGTAATGTTCATCAGTTATTAATATCCAATATCTGTCAAAACCAGGCACCTCATTCAAGTTATCACAAATTCCATATCTGACCCTAGTAGCCCTACCTCTTCACATCCGTATGGCCTCAGCTACACCCACCTTCAAACTCTTCTCTTTGCTAGCAGCCTCATTTGCTTAGTCCAGATGGCTATGGCTGGAGAAAAGATCCAGATGTTGTTTCTGATTTCATTTGGAAGACTGATGTTGCCACCATTCAAGCTCTAAAGTCTGGTTTGGCACCCACATCTTGAAGATAGACTTCATTAATAGTTACCACCATTTTCTTTTTGTTCCTAGATCTTCTGCCATGTTTAACCCCCTCCTCCTACCCCACCCCCTCCTCCTGTGAGTTGAATTAAATAATCGCCTTGAGGGGGCATGATCGTCCCATTTGTCTCAGCTTGTTTTATATTGGTAATAATTACTCTCCATAATCCATCATCGAGCCTTCAGGGGAAAAGTCTGATGTTTATAAAATCAACCGAAAGATATCATTATGCAGATAATGATACACTACATTAACCAGTGTGTTCATGTTGTCTTAAGTTAGTCATGATAAATCAAGAGATGAATAGAGTTCTGTAAGGTTGCTGATTATTTCTAAACCTGAGATAGTAGTTGCATTGTTTTCTAGTAATTTCGTCAGACTGAATGAAAAATGTGAGATAACAAGAGGGTTAGAAGCTTTTGCTCTGATGCAAGAGGCCGTTCTAAAAATATAATTATGTATTTACACAATTTACGCTACAAACAAACGTTCGAACGAACAGCTACAACGAGAACAAAAATAACATTACCCCAAGATAAATCACGTGAGGGCACTTTCTGAATGGTTAACCGAAAGAGAATAACCAGTGCTAAGGCTACTACCGGTTAGAGGATGAAACACCAGATTGAAAAATAACGTCACAAACAAATGACTATCTTTGCAAGTGGATGCCAATAAAAACTCACTTCAATTTAAGTAATGACCTCATTTAGAACATCAGAGTCAAGCAAAACTCCATATCTTTATGTTTCTACAAAGCTTAAATATAAATTCGAAGTCAACAACTCCTGAGAGGATAATAAAAAATACAAAAACATCCTGGATTGAAAAGAACCATCACCAAGCAATCAAAGCACCATCACCCATAATGGAACTGCTATGATGGGAGACAGCTTACAGCCTTCTTCCTCTCCTGCCACCCTTTCTACGGGTGCTGTCAGTAGGAATTGGTGTTACATCCTCTGAAAACAAACAAGACATCAGCAAAAAATAAAAAATGAAATTAACTGCCAGTAGAGGAAGTTCAGACAGATGCTCCTCTAGTTCAAGCACTGACTGATATACTTATCCACTCAAAACACAGCAATTTTAGAACTTTATACTTCAAATCAATATCTTACCAATGCGACCAATTTTCATTCCAGAACGAGCCAATGCCCTCAGGGCTGACTGTGCACCTGGACCAGGGGTCTTAGTTTTGTTACCTCCTGTAGCACGGAGCTTGATGTGAAGTGCAGTGATGCCAAGTTCCTGTTAGTTTTGAAACCAGGTTAGTCATGATGAAAGGACTTGTGAATAAATAGCTTCAAATTAAAATAGAAGATTTTCTAAAATCAACGTATCATGTATAGAGCAGAACAAAAACCTTGCATCTCTGTGAAACATCCTGCGCAGCAAGCATAGCAGCATATGGTGAAGATTCATCCCTGTCAGCTTTAACCTTCATTCCACCTGTACATGTTAGGTTCAAGGAGATAGAGAGTTACATTAATTGCAGGGACAATGGCCTGATGCCATTATGCCAGAGAAGCAGTTCAACAAGTGAATGCAGAGCCAAAATAAGGCAAGCAGCCCAATTATATGACAATGAAACCATCAAAAGTGGCACTACTGTGAATACTTGAACATTATATGGTAACTAGATGCTGAATTCACTACGAAATTGTGTTTTCAAATAATTAAAAGATTTCCACTGTACACCAAGTACACATGTCAGATGTGAATAACACGGACATGGGTAAACACTACCCCTGAAATCATGTATGACCTAATTGAGTCCAAACACACCCATGTATAATACAGACCGAATTCCAGGCTACAAAGCAGAGCACTCGATCAGGATACTTTTAATTAGTCAAAACAGGGAATTGAAAGGGAAATGGCAAATAAAGAAGTAAGCAAGCTTATATATTGTTCATGTATTACTCAGATTCAACAACCAATTATTAGGAAAAATAAGCCATTGTAAGACACATACCAGTAATGCGAACCAGGGTTTCCCTCCCAGACAAATCAGTCACATGCTGCAATTATTTCAACCAAGCAAGAGATCACTTGCAGATGAAATAAAACAAGACAATAATGAAAAGATTTGTACTCCATTCTAGCTAATATGAACGAATACTCACAATAAAGGTATCATTAAATGAAGCAAAAATGTGAGCCACCCCGAAAACATGCTCTCCCTCCCTTACAGTAGGGCCAAGGGTAACATTCTCTTCCTTTGGCTCTCTTGTCTTTCTCCTCGACTATACGACCATAAAAAAAACACTGTATCAGAGCAAGAATTCACAAAAAAGAAACAAAATCTAAATCTGATTAACAAATACCACCTCCGAGGCATTATTAAAATAAAAATAAAAAAACCTCTAATATATACCCTAGCACAGTGATGAACGATCAAAACAAAGCACAATATGTTTTTCCTACGATTTCCAAACATTCTCAGCTTAAAACATATGCAAATTCAAAACCCGAAACATCAGTAAGAACCCACTTCCCTTTGTCTTTCTGTTTATTTTCTTGGGGGGGAAACAGACAAATAGGCAAATTTCCATTTCTTCAATCCTCCAAATCAGATACACCAACATTAAAAAAAAAAAAGCATAAAGAAAAATTGTGCCTAAGAGTATAGCGAAGAGATTTAAGGACGTGATAGAGATTTCACTTACCATGTCTAAAAGCTGAGCAGGTCTGGAAGCCGAGGGATGCTAATAGGGTTGATGGCCGAGCTTGTAAGTTGCAGAAGACGAAGGAAAGAGACTAAACTAGAGGAATTTATATGAGGGAAGTGGCTAGGGTTTTAGGACCGGAGCAATATCATTTGTATTGGACTGCATATTGAGCTGGGCTTTTCTCTTTGCTCCATATCTCATTTGAATTCTTGGGTTATTTATATGGGCTTAAGCTTTACCAGGCTTTGTGAAAAAACTGAACCAACATGATTTCTTGACCATGATTTTGAATCAAATTTTTAATTTATACATTCGAGATAGAATTCAATTTGAATTATTTATATATAATTCATTCTTTTTAATCCATTTCTATTCAAATTTATAATCAATTTTTTCTTTATTTGTTTGTTTAAGGGCTAATTTGAGTTTTAAAATAATTATTAGAATTAGTTTTCATAACAAATTTTTAATTTATAGATTCGAGATAGAATTCAAATTTAATAGAAGTTAAAAAAAATTGTTTTTAGTAAGAATTTAATTTAATTTGGTTTGATTTTTAAAATTGTCAAACTAAACATATTGGTTAGTAAGTTTTCAAATCAAAATGGATTTTATATTTTTTATTTGACGATAAAAAATATTATTGATTTAATTTGTATATAAATCTTGTTTTAAAAAATTCTAAAAATACACATTAAACTATGACCTTAAAATTTAAACCTAGAAAATAAGAATATATATATAATTTTGAAAAGAGAAAAATCTTTTAAACTTTTCCTAAAATGAATATATCAAAGAGAAAACGATATATTTTTTCATGGAAAACTACTAGTGCTTGTTTAGCACTATGTTTCAAAAATGTTTTTGAAAAAAGGAAATTATATTTTAAATTATTTTTTTTATTTTTAGATCATTTTGATATGCTAATATCAAAATAATTTTTAAAAAAATAAAATATTATTATGGTACAATTATGAACAAAAATCACTTTAAAAAGTAACTTCAACTATACTGTGAAACAAGTTTAACCATTTGAAAAGAAATAGTGCTTGAGATGAGATCCAAATTATTATAGTTCCACGGAGAATGAAAAAACTTGTGATTGTGTTTCCTGAGGATTTTGATTCAAACCTTATTATGATATAACCTTAGCTGCTTAATTCTTATTGGTAGGTTGCTCGCATAACTTAGTTGTAAAAAAGTTTTTTAATTATTATTTTTTTTGATATTTTTTATGTTAATATTAATATATATATATATATATATATATATATATTATTTTAATATATTTTTAAATAAAAATTATTTTAAAAAGTAATATCAATCCTACTCTTCAACCAATCGTTAACCTATTATTTACCTTTTGTCCTATACATTTTTCATCAACTTTATTAACCTATTAACTTCATTTTAATAATTTGTTCATCAACTTTATTTGTAAAATTGGCTCAAGAGGACCGATATTCAATTCCCATCCAACTGCTCTGTTAATTAGGAATGACACAGACAAACAATTTTCATATTGGTTGAAAATCGAACCCATGTATCAGATAAATTCTGTCATATGAAATTAGTTGTACAAAAGAAAGGAAAAAAAATACATCAGCAATTTAAATAATATAATATATAAATAATTATTCATTATATTAAACGCAAAATAAAATAAATTTTTGGATTAAAATTTATGGTAAAATATATAATTCAAATATTAGACAAGAGAAAAACATTATTGCATCATCAGAGTCAAAATAAAATACAAATTGCCCAATCCATTACACAACAATTAATTATTACTAGTCAATCCCCCGCCCCTCGTTGTGAGCGGCACAATTTTTTTTCAATATAAAAAATATTAATTGTGTGAGATTTTTTATTATAATATAAATTTAGTCAAAATAATAAATTTGTGCAAAATTCCTGTCAAGTGCAAGTTTTCTATAAAATATATGAATTTTAAATCTATATAATTTATCTGTTTAGTAGGTTTCAATGAAATAACCAACATAAAATTATCATCATCATTAAAAACGCAAGAAGATTCGGATATCTGAATTATTGAATTCACTGTATTAAAATTAGTTCATTTTATAATTCAATTTAAATCAAACAAAACCAAAATATAAATTGTGAAAATACCTTCAATAATCAAATAACAAAAATAAGTAGTTAATTTTCAACAAAATAACCAGCATAAAATTATCATCATCATTAAAAAAGCAAGAAGATTCGGATATCTGAATTATTGAATTCATTGTATTAAGATTAGTTCATTTTATAATTCAATTTAAATCAAACAAAAATAAAATATAAATTGTGAAAATACCTGCAATAATCAAATAACAAAAATAAGTAGTTAATTTTCTATCAACAAAAGAAGAAAACATAAATTGAAAATTCATTCCTACATTACCATCATTATTATTGCTATAACAGTTAAAATTATTATTAACATTACTGCCCAAACAATTAAAATCATTAAATTGCCCCGAATGTTTTTTTTTAAAAAAGCAAAACATTTTTACAAAAAAACAATAAAAAATAATCACTAAAATTATCATTATTATTGCGCAAATAATAAAATCACAAATATCATCTGATCCAAAGAACAAATAAAAAAAATAGAAAACACAAAAACAAATAAAGACAAAAATTAAAAACTAAAACTAAAAGCATAGATGCATAAATACGGATAAAAAATAAACATTGTCCAAGAATGACAAAAAAAATCACAAAGGAAATATCAAATAAAATATAAAAAGAATAAGGATCGAAATAAAAAAATAAAATATATAATTAATTTCAATCGAAAGACAAAATTGAAACACATAAAAACCCGGAGACCAAAACAAATAAAAGTATTTTAAAAAAAATACAGTGTAATTTTGTTACAAAAATTAAAATAAAAAGGATAGAAATGAAAAGTAACATATATGACTAATTTGAATTTGAGGACACAATTAAAACAAATTAAAATATATATATATATATATATATATATATATATATATATATATATATATATATATATATATATATATATATATATATAATACTTATTGAAGGATAAAATTAAAACAAATAAAAACTTTGGGACCGAAACAAATAAATGTATTTTAAAAAATACAGTGTAATTTTGTTAAAAAAAAAATTAAAAGAACAAGGATCGAAATGAAGAATAACATAAATGAGCAATTTCAATTGGAGAACACAATTAAAACAAATTAAAACAAAAAATATATAATTAATACCAATTTAATGATAAAATTGAAACAAATATAAACTTTGGAACCGAAACAAATAATGGCATTTGTAAAGGTAATTGTTGTGTAATACATAAAAAAAATTAAAAGAATGAGGATTGAAATGAAAAGTGGCATATATGACCAATTTCAATTGGAAGATAAAATTAAAACAAATCAAAACCTCTATATCGAAAAAAATTAAAGGAACCAAAAAGAAATCACAAATCAAAATAATAAAGACTGAAATGAAAAGCAACATATAATCATTTTTAATTAAAGTGCACAATTGAAAACAATCAAACTTTCAATTAAACAAAATCATGAATAAAAACAAAATCAAAACCTCAAGGACTAAAATAAATCACTAAGTTGTGGTAGCATGAGCGAGAAAACTCAAAATCATTCACCGGTGATTCCCCAAACACCAGCAACTAGCACGCGCCGCACCAATAGACAGAGCGGCGCACCAAGTGAACGTCGGAAGTGAAGTTTCGACCACCTAACGACCCCGCACGCATCACTTGAAAGGCTCGTGCGTGTGAAACACTGCGGGCGCATCCGAACGATGCCCTTGTGATGTTTCAGACAAAAATAAAAAAAAATATTGGTTAATTACCTATACACCCCTGAGCTCAGTTAAAATCACGAAAAAAATCGATGAGAAAAATACAACTCTACCCCCGACTACAGTATTCTGTTTTGTCTTTTTTTGTGGTTTTTCAGTAGTTTTACTGTGCAATTTTTTTGGAAAAATCAAAACCACCCCCGGACCCAGAGCTAATATTTTTTCATTTTTGAGGGCTAATTTAGTAGTTGTACTGTTCAACAAATTCGAAAATATCATTCATGTCTCCTGAAAATTTCTAAAATACCCCCGGACCCGGGTGTTAAAAGTTTTCAGTCCTGAGGGTACAATGATAATTTTACTGTAGCAATCCACAATGAACTATGTTGAGGTGAACAGTGTGAAAAAGTGTGAAAATGAACAGTAAAGGGCAACGCCATTTATATTTTAGTTAATGTCCCGTCCAATCTGTCCAGTGTATAAACACTATCTTTTTACTGTGCTTCTATTTTTAAGAACTATAATGCTAGAGCCTCTCTCTCTCTAGTCCATAAGCAAAGAAAAAAGTCAATTACAATCTTCAAATGTGTGGTAAGATGAACAACTAAGATCTAGTTGGTTAACAATCAATGTATTCAAGAAGCTACATAATTGTTTAGAAGTATGGTTAAGATTGTTATTAAAAATAATTTTTATTTAGAAATGTATTAAAATGATATTTTTTATTTTTTAAATATTATTTTTGACATCAGGACATGAAAATGACCTAAATATACCAAAAGAAATAATTTAATATAAAAAATAAAAATATTTAAAAAAAAACGCTTTTGAACGCAATGTCAAACATGGCCCAATAATATTGCATCTCTTACCATAGTTATAGATTCTGATTTCATTTCAGGTCGGATTTAATTTAGATTAGGGTTTATAGGGTTCAATTACAAACTAACAAGTTAATTTAGATTTATTTTAAAATAATATTATTTCAAGTTTTTTTTTTAATGAAATGAAGTCTCTAAACAATTTTTAATATTTCTAGAAACAAGAAAAAGTTGCATGCCTAAAATCATCTTTTCAATCAAGGATATTAATCTTTCCAAAATTGAATCTTGAATAATAATGCTACTATTTCTAATTTTAATATCACAAAATATTAAATAAGTAGACCACACTAGTGAATGGTATGAAATGAAACTTTTTGAAATGATTTTGGCAAGAATTTCTCAATATAACTAGCATTACTTAGGTCAAATCATACAAATATCTTCGCAATTTCTACATCGAAAAACTATTGGCTTTTTTATTAACACCTCTAGTGATAATTTTCTCTATTTTTCACTGAAAATGTTAAATATCACATGTGTGTATCTCTCTTTCCCTCTTTATATTTTTATATGATATGATGGATATTTTTTCCTCGATTATTGTTTTTGAACAAATAAACAAAATTTAAGACAATAACTAATTATTTTTTGTTTATACAAGCACTGAACTTAGAAACTATCAAACTCACCATCTCTAATATTATGATAAATCACAAATATTTTGTGTTAAAAATATTTTTTCTCATTAATATTATCACAACAATACTCACCATCTCTAATATTATGATAAATCACAGATATTTTGTGTTAGAGATATTTTTTCTCATTAATATTATCAAAACAATATTATGTTTTGGCCTTTTCTCTATTGGTGCAGTTTGTATGTGAATAAAAAAGAGAAAAAAATGGCAATTGACACTTGGAACTTAGAAATAGATTTGTCATATTAATTTTAATTAATCTATTTCTTTTTATTTCTTAATATTTGTAATTAAATTTGAAAGATATGACCAGTAGAATAAAACTAAATATTGAACAATCATATTGCTTCATTAAAGTGATTGTTCATTGAACAATCATATTGCTTTATTAAAATGATCGTTGATTGAGCAATCATATTATTTCATTAAAATGATTGTTCATTGAACAATCATGTTGTTTCATTAAAGTGTTACAAGTATGCCTAATCTACCTTTATATACAGTCTTAATATACAAAATAGAGCGACATGGAAAACATATTTTTCTTTCTTCTGTCTTCTCTTCTTATATTCTTTCAAGAGGTTTAAAGGGCTTAGTTGTATCCTAGACATGTTTTCTTTATATGAAAAAATAAACACCTTAAAGATGATGTTCTTTTCACGCCTCTAAGTCATTGTTCATATTCTCTAATTTGTTTCCATATCAAGTCTCTATGAGCATCTCCAAGGGAAAAAGTTATTTAGAGAAGCTAAATTAGTAATATGACTTTTTGAATAATGTAAATATAGTATTTTTTATATTTGCATTCTAGTGGAGAAAAACATTTAGAAAAACCAATTTTATTTTAATATATATAATATTAATATAACTATTTATTAATAATAACTAACTAATACAAGTACAATCAAAATTATTTTTTTGCATTGAAATATATTAAACAACTTTTTAGCTCTTTTGATCAATATGTAGGAATAACTCTTCAACTTAGAAATGTTATTTTATCTCTTCAATAGAATTCTTCCCTTGAAGCTATGAAAATCAAGAATAAAAGCTAAAAAAAAAGTGTCTTTTGCTTTTATCTTTTCTTTTAACTCTCTCCATGGAGTTGCTCTAATATTCTCTCCATAAAAAAAAACTTATAAGTTATAAATAGACCATAAGTCCTTCAAACAAGGGTTTTTTTTTTCCCCATTACATATTTATTTCTAGAATATCTCGATGTAATATTATTATATTTTCTCTTAAAAAGTCACTAACTTAACCATTTGAAGCCCTCAAATTCATCACATTGAATCTTTTTGCAAGTATTAAGACCCTAAAAGACACTTTTAAAGAGTTCCAAGAATGTCTTTAAAAATTTAGCAACTTTGACCAAAATGGTAGGAGATAAGATTTTCTTGGCAATGTGTAACATGTACTTCTTTAATCTCTCAAGAAGAATGTTGGTTAGAGAAGAATGTTGGTTATTTTAAAACATTAGTTATGCACTTTTTTTTTTTTAGAAACAGATGATGTTTCCAATGTCTATTTTTGTTTTAATTGAAAGAAAGATAGGGAGAAAGGTTATGATAAAAGAAATGTCTAAAATAGGATTTTTCCATTTGGATTAAGGACAACGATGACTAAAATAATTCGGGTTCTTGTGGTGTGATTAGGTTTTGAAAATCATAGTAAAAGAAAAATCATAAGTAAGAATGATTAGGATTATAAAAAAACAATTTCTTTAGTCTCGTCATCAAATGAATGACTTTCCATATCATCATTAATCTTTATAAGTCTAATCAATTACCACATTAAATGCAAGCTGTTGCTTTCCAAGAAACACCTTCTCTTAGTAAAGACATATCACCTAGATTTAAATATCCCAACAATTATATATGGGATAGGCAAAATCTTTTAGAAAATGTAAAAAAAAATCTCATTTGTTGCTGACAAGATATTTTTAAAATCGTATAATACGCAAAGATTTAAGGAGCTATTGAGGGATCAATATTTTTTTTTTTTTCTTAGGTCCTCACTTATGAATAAATGAACTAGGTTTAGGGTAATAACTCATTATCTCTAGGCTTAATCAAACTTTGAGCTTAAATAATTGTGGGTCTGGTGAATTGTCAAATCTACTATCTTCGAGCTGAACCAAATGATAAGCTCATACATATAGGGGTTTGGTGAAATTATCTTTAGGCTTAACCAAACTTTGAGTCTGAATATTTGTAGGTTTGCTGAACTGTCAAATCCATTATCTCTGAGCTCAACCAAATAATAAGCTCATACATTTAGGGGTTTGGTGAATTATTCGACCCACCACCTTTGGTACTGTAATAAATCAGAAATATTTTACTCTTGTAAGTTAAAGATATTATATGTTTTGAATGTTTTTTTCTCTCATTAATACTATTAGGAAAATATTACATTTTAGTCTCTCATCTCCATAAAAAAAAAAACTCATATGTTATAAAGAAACCATGAATTCTTTAAATAAAAGGGATCCATTTCCCTACTTCATATTGATTTCCATGATATTTCTTTGTAATATTATTGTATATTCTATCAAAAAGTCATTGATTTAATCATCAAAGAGTTTTTAATTTCACCAAAGATGACTTTTCTATAGGTGTGGGGAAGTATCCATTAGCCGCCTCCAAAAAAAAAGAATGAATCACATTTACAAAATTAAAAGATTAACCAATTATCCAAAATATAAATTTTGTCCCTGAACAAGATTTTTTTAGGGACTTCATCAATATATATAATTTTGAAAGGTTAAGCAAGAATTTCTTTACTGTATATATTTTTATATTTCATATACTATAAATGATATTTTTATCATAACGATGATTCATGAATGTTTTTTCAATCAATTTTGAAGATTTTTTGACATTTGATAGTAAGAACTCACATGCTATCTATCTATCTATCTATCTATATATAAGAACTCACATCTGATAATCTATCTATTTTGAAGATTTCGTAATGAATCATCTTGCTCAAATTGCTGGAGGTTCACCAGCTTTTCCAGGAAATGATGCCCGAAAATATACAACTGATAAGGAGGCGAGTCCTCCTGTAATTCATGTCAGGGCATTCTGGGACCATGAATTGCTAAATATAATGTTTCTATTTGGTGTGGTGGTGATGAACTGGTGCAGGGAAGGAGTGAGGCATCCATGGATTGCAGTGGTGGCTCCCTGTGCTTTAAAAGCTTGCAGGAGTCGTACTTATGGTTGGAAGCCGGGGCTCAGCCACTTAATGAATCTCTACCTACCACACCTCACTGATTAACTACAGCATTGCTTTCTAGGCTCAGTGAATAAATTTATTTCTTGGAAAACTTTTGTATCTTACACCAAACCTGCCTCACAGCCCTGCATCAATGCATCGAATGTTTAGGCACACTTGTTTTACTACCGATTAAAACGATACGTTTTTCGTTTGTAACTAATTAGTTGATGATATATGAAATTATTATATTTATATTATTAATAAGAGCTTAAATTATCTTTAGTATTCATATAATATTAGATTCATGAATCTAATATCCAATATTTGATTTTTAAATTTAGAGTTAAGATGAAGTTTATGGAATAAAAATGTTTCACAAGCAAAATTAAAAAAAAAGTTATAATTATGAGATTTTTACTATATCAAAACATGGTTCCTAGTCAAAATGCTCTCTTAAATACTGAATATTTATTAGAGTTGCAGAGACTACTAGTACATATTATGTTTTTTTTCTTTATGATATAAAACAATTTTTCTCATAAGCTAATGTATAAGGACTACATTGAGTTAATATGTAGATGCTTGTTATAAAACATACGCATTGGATTGACCCGCATGAGAATTTCATATGAGAGATTACTTATATCTATGAAAAAACTTATGTAACAGTTGTATAAGTGATCATTAGACTAAATCTTACTAAGTTATCTTATATACAAAATATTATGTTATGATCATGTTATACGTTATCTACCCTAATACATTTTATTTTGGGTCTTATGACTTATCATCTCTCCATTTTATTTATATATTTGAGTAGAATATAACTCATATATTAATTTATAAGAATAAAAATACTTTTCAGTCTCTAGAATTAAACCAAATGACAAGATTTTTGTGCAATAAATATCCCATGAAGCACCTAATTAAAAAAACCATTATCTCTCAATTCTCTATATATTTGCATCCATATTTTCAGAACATTTCTCTCACAAATATCATTTTACTCTCTCCGTATAAAAATACGTACTTAAACATCTAAAAGTTCTCCTATCTATTAAAAAAGAAGTTTTTATAGGTGCTTCCCACACCAAATTAGCATTCACCTTGACTTCCCGCATCAAGCTACCATCCACCTTGACAAAACAAAAAATCAAATTACAAAAACTAAAAAATTAACCTATTATCCAACCACATAAATTTTATGACCAAGCAACTAGAACTGTAACATCATTCATTATTAAACTTGACAATGTTTTCTCTGGTAAAATCAATGTCAGAACTTGTTTCCATTAGATATTTGTAAGATCCAAGAATCTTTTGAGTTTTTATAGTAATATTTTCACGAGAAGCAGGGAAGTGAAATAAATGAAACCATTTTATCAACACCAACTACTTACTTCGGCTCGCCCCCCCTTCATTGAATACGGTTTCCTCTGCCTGTCCCTCTTTTTATTTATAGGCTGCAATGTTCACACTATCGTCTCAAATAATTTTGCTTCAATGGAGTTTCATCCACTTGCTCTACTACTGCTTTTTGGATTGACTGTCTCAGGGATTCAGCTTTCAACATGCCAAGTTCTTAAAGGCAGAGTTTCTTGCCTTGACTGCGGTGGCCATTATGACTACTCAGGTGTGTCCCAACCCTAACATTTCATCTTCTTTAAGTCTCGATCGTGTTTCTGATTTGATTTCCTGCCTGTATTAATTTTCAGAGATTAAGGTTGGAGTGAAGTGTGACAAAGTAAGAAAGTTGGCGACAGCAACCACACAAAGCGACGGTTCCTTCGAGGTTAAGCTTTCTTCTTCAGACACCTCGACAACAGCGACTCCTCTGATTTGCCGGGCTAAGCTTCTCGGTGGTCCAAGCCAGCTCTATGTCTCGAGACAAAACATGGCGTCCAGGATTGTTCGAACCCATGATTCTAGCTCGTACACCATCTCCGCTCCCCTCGCCTTCTCCTCTGCATGCTCTGCAGATGGTGGAAAATGTGGAGTCTCAAACGAGTATGGCTCATCCAAAACAGTCGACCTGCCTCTGCCAAGGGAATGGGGGCTCGCACCATCAAGTTACTACGTTCCTTTCATTCCCATCATCGGTATTCCTTGATTGTGCTATCTATCGCTGCTGAGTTCCGTGTTTAGTGAGAAATTTAAGGAATTCAAGGCGTGCTATATATCTATGGCTACAAGTGTGGAGATCGATCTTTGTAGCAACTTTTTATTATTTCTACTAGCTACTAGAGGTGTGCTTTCATTATATCTAGCTACTAGCTACTATCTACTATCTACTATCTACTAGCTACTACAGGTGTGTATTGTGGGCTGAAGCTTCGGACGATATTAGGTTTATTATGCCACTTTTGTATTTTATTTTCTCTCATGTTTTATATTAATCTATGAAATTATCCAATAATGCATACCTAGTTATTTTAGGAGTGTTTATTGATTTGATCTCTCAAACACAATAGCAGCCTAACTCAACTTTGATCATTGAAATAATGTATTATTATTTGTAATTTCCCCAACCATAATATATTAGGTTCTTATGTTTGTAGTGAGTATTTGTTGAAAATGAATGAATATAGAGAGGGGCTACATGTAACATGAGCCCTCATGCATTCAAGCCCAAAGTGGAGGCCCATGCATTCAAGACTACAAAAACATTGTTGGACTTTGACCAAAATAGAGAAAAGGTGGACTGAAGCTCCTTGTTCTTGTTGGGTTGGGTTTGGAAGACAGTTAAAATAACTAGATTTTGTAAAAAAATCATTCAAACTCTTTAATGGTTCCCAAAATAGTGTTGCACTAGGTTATTTGCCGCCAGGATGCCCTATATATTATCTTAATATTTAATTAGTAAAATTATAATAGATTAAATTTGTTAGAAATAGATTTTTTTCCACCTAAAATGAACAATTAAAAACCAAAATTATGAGCATATATATCTAAACATGGATAAAAATAGAGACTATTTAGAAATATATCTAAAAAATATAAGAATTAAAAGTATATGGGTCAAAATGAAAATAAAATATGTAAATAATTTAAATGGAATTATTAAATTAAAAAAAAGTGTTGGATGGAAAAAATAAATAATTCTTTTATTTCTTGATTTAGTTTCGATCCCTTTATTTTTTTTCAATAATTTTGGTATAAATTTAAATAATTTGTTTGTACTTTTAATTTTTATTAGAATTTATCTTTGTATTAAATGTAGCTTTGGTTAAAAAATAAATAAATTCATCTTTGGTGATGTGAAATGAAAGTAAAATCCTCTCTTATGCATTCATAGTTAATCTTCAGTTGTTAGTTATTTGTTATATTTTTAAGGCATTAATATTAAACAAATATTAAAATATATAATTATTTTTAAGAGAAAAAACCTTTTAAATATTTTTTCTTATTATTTTAAATGCATTATTTATAATAAAATAAATAATTGGCAGTCTTGTAGATTGATTGTTTCGCTCTAATGTATGGCATTATTAAAAAAATTAATAATCATTAACATTTTTTCACATATTATAAAACTTGGTTTTGTCTGCAGTGAAGCGTAGACAAGTGACTCATATATTTTTTATTTATAGATAATTTGACAAAAACATTTCACCAATTTTGTCTATGTGCAACTTCATATATTTTTTATTTATATAATATTAGATCTGAAATATCATACATAAAAAAGTTCTAAAAGTCAGTTTTTCACATAAACAACATCGATTAATGCATTATCTCGATTATTATTCTTATTGGTATTATCATGATTATTAAATTGTCATAATTATTATAGTTGTTATTGTAAAAGTTATTATAAATAATTAATATTCTAATCATTAATAACAATAGTATCATTGTCACTATCATTATCGTTATAAAAAAATTATTTTTTATTTTTCAAGATTTATTCTTCATATTATTATATTTGAAATATTCCGCAATACTAAGATTAAATTACTTTGAGAATTTTTAAAAGAATTTACTTAATTTTTTTTATAGCATTATAAAAAATCTAACACCATTAACATTTTTTTGCATGTTAAAAATTTTGTTTATGGCTACGGCGAAGTGGAGGGAAAGTGGCTCGTATATTTTTTCATTGTAGATAAATTGCCCAAATTTTCCACATGTTTCGTCTACGTGTCACTTCATATATTTTTTTATTAAGTGATATTAGATATGAAATATCATACATAAAAAGATCACAGAAGTCAACCTCTAAGAAAAATAACATCAACTGATGAATTATTTCGATTATTATTGTCACAATTATTGTAGCTGTCGTTATAAATATTATTGTTATAAATAATTCATATTCTATTTATTATTGTTCATACTATCGATGATACAATAGATATTGTTAGAAAAAGAAATTAAATTTATAATTTTTATTCCCTATATTAGCATATTAAAAGTATTTCAGAATACTGATATTAATGTTTTTTCAAAAAAAAACCTAGGTCATATATATATATATATATATATATATATATATATATATATATATTAAGGCACTAATATTAAATAAATATCAATATATATAATTAATCTAACATATTTATAAGAAAAAAAACTTACAAATAATTATTATTTTGAATGTCTTATCTATAATAATTAGAAATTTCAACTCCTAATAATATTAACAAAAAAAAATTAAAAGACAATATAAATGACAATACAAAAATAAATATTATTAGATTTATAAAAAAATATTTTACTTGAAGAATAAATAAAAATAAAAAACAAAACATAATAAATAATAATGTTTCAAATAATCACCAACACAAATTAAAATTTAAATATTAAATAAAAAACCTTAATAACAATGGAAATAAAAAAAATACGAAACAAAAACTAAGAGCATGTACATATAAACATAAACAAAAATAGGAACCATTTAAGAAATATATATAAAAATAAATAAAGGAATTAAAATAAAATCAAATATTAAAAGTATAAGGACCAAAATGAAAAAACACATATATAATAAATATCATTGAAAGGACAAAATTTAGCTAGCAGTTCAATTTTCCTTTTAGCTTTCACCTCCACCACATGACGTGCCTATTTGGGAGTGTGGTTTAGGTTGTTTTTGAAAGTGCATTTCATTCAAAAATGCATCAAAATGATATTTTTATTTTTTAAAAGTTATTTTTTACATGAACACATCAAAACTATATAGAAATGCCAAATTATTTTAATTTAAAATAAAATAAAAAAAATCAGTTTTTTTTTCAAAAAACGTTTCCCAAACGCATTCCCAAACACCCCTACCATCTCCCACCAAAACCACAATTCAATTCACCTTTTCAAATACTAATGACAATGAAAACCATATTTGAAATCATTGTTCATTACTGTTTGAAATTGCGATCTCCTTTAGCTATTCTATAAAATAATAGTCGTGGTGCGCATAAGCTGGTCCGGACACCTCGGTTATAAAAAAAAAATATAAGTGGGAAAAAAACAGACAAAAATGCTAAAAAAAATGGGTCAGAGGATTATTCGTGGCGCATGTAAGTTGCCCAAACACCCCTAATATAAGAAGAAAAAAATGTATACATGGAGAAAAAAATCGTGATGCGCGTAAGTTGGCGTAGACACCCCGAATACCAAAAAAATATATAAGTGGGAAAAAAACATAAAAAAGGGGGTACGGAGATAAAACAAAATGTACACGTGGAAAAAAAATTGTGGTGTGCGTAAGCTGACCTAGACACTCTGGTTATAAAAAAAACCAAAAAAATGTATAAGTGGAAAAAAACAGGAAAAAAATGTTTTTAGAAAAATGGGTCTAGAGATTAATCGTGGTGTGCGTAAGCTGGCTTGGACACCCCGAATATTAAAAAACAAAAAGAAGCCCATTAAAAAAGAGAAGGAAAACATCTTTTTAAACAATAATGAATAGTGAAAATCAATGTTCATTACTATTTAAAATCACAAATCCAAAATCAGTTTGTAGGCTGAGAGATTCAAACTCTCGCTGCTTAACATTAGGCGCAAGCCTTAACCACTCGGCTAAACAATTTCATTGTGCTGTTGTAGTATAGAAATAATACTTATATAATAAGTAATTTATCCATGGTGCTTTTGAGTCTAGATGAATATTAATTGACTACAGTAACTGAATAGTAATACCACAAGCTCATTTAGTTGTATAGATAATTAAGATATTCAATGATAATTAGATTGAATATTATTAAGGAATGTTTTGTTTTTGTAGGTATTTACATGATCATCCTGAAGGAAGATTATTTCTCGATGTCTAGGCTAAAGTATTATTTTTTTTGTTTTTGTTCTTACATAACTTTTATAGAATGGTCACAATTCTTGTAAACACTTATGATAGCCTTGTTTATATAGGGCAAGTAGTATATGAAGTTTAGGTATGATGGACAATTATGAATTCAAGTGGAATAAAACTTGAAGCCACCATTTTAGTCTTAAAACGGAAAGAGAGTGTCTAGGGTTCTTGATTGAATCTCAATAATGATATTTTTAAGACTATGTAGGAGAGATTAAGGATTTTTCATGTAAAGAACGAAGAATTGAGAGTAATTTGAGAAATATAAACATTTAACCTAAACACTAGAGCATGAATTGCTTTTTGTAAAATAACCAAAAAAATATTATATATATTATTGAATGAATATTCTTGAAGCATATTTGCTTAAATTTTTTTTAAATCTTGATTTTTTAAGTTGGTGGAATAGTGTACATCATCCATGCATTGGTTCATGTTACGTTAACAAATGATGATCGACAAATTTACACATGGATGTTAAGACAATTACATGGCTAATGATGAGAAACAAGTCAATTATGTCTTTTATATATATGTGTGCGTATATATATTTATACTAGCCAATGTCCCCGCACCTCATCGTGGGGGTACCATATTTTTTTTAACGCAAAAAATATTAATTGTGTATTTTTTTTGTTATAATATAAATTGAGTCAAAATAATAAATTTGTGCAGAATTTCTGTGAAGTGCAAGTTTTCTATTAAATATATGAATTTTAAATTGATATAAATTTATCTGTTTAGTAGGTTTCAACGAAATAACCAACATAAAATTATCACCATCATTAAAAAAAGCAAGAAGATTTTGATATTTGAATTATTGAATTCATTGTATTAAGATCAATTCATTTTATAATTCAATTTAAAAACAAAATAAAAGCCAATGCCCTCGCGCCTCGTTGCAGGTGATACCATCTTTTTTTCAACGCAAAAAAATATTAATTGTGTGTTTTTTTTTGTTATAATATAAATTTAGTCAAAATAATAAATTTGTGCAAAATTCCTATAAAATGCAAGTTTTCTATAAAATATATGAATTTTAAATCAATATAAATTTATTTGTTGTGTAGTTGCAACGAAATAACCAGAATAAAATTATCATCATCATTATAAAAGCAAAAAGATTAGGATATTTGAATTATTAAATTCATTGTATTAAGATTAGTTCATTTTATAAATGAATTTAAATCACATTTCAGAACAGAATATAAATTGTGAAAAGACATGTAATAATCAAATAACAAAAAATAAGTAGTTATTTTCTATCCACAAAAGGACGAAAACATAAATTGAAAATTCATCTCTACGTAACAGTCATTTTCATTACTATAACAGTTAAAATTATTATTAACATTATTGCCCAAACAATTAAAATCATTAAATTGCCCCCCCAAAAAATCAAAACATTTTAACAAAAAAAATAAAAATAATAATCACTAAAATTATCATTATTATTGCGCAAACAATAAAATCATAAAATTATCTGATCCAAAAACAGATAAAATAACAAAAAACACAAAAAAAATAGAAAGGAAAAAAAAGTGCAATATTAATTTTAAAATTATCACCAAAATAAATTAAAATTTTATAATGGAACCTAATAAAAATAAAGACAAAAAAAAATGAACCGAAAAAATAAATAATCTAAAAGCATAAATGAATAAATACAGACAGAAAACAAACACTATCCAAATATTGTATTTTTTAATGTTTTTAGATCATTTTTATGTGCTGATGTTAAAAATATTTTTCTTAAAAAAATTATCATTTTAAAATATTTATAAACAAAAAATATATTTTTTTAAAAAAAAATAATCACATTTTAAGTAAAATAGAAATATGTCAAGTGTGGGACTTGAACCCCCAACCTCTCGGACCAAAATATTGTCTCCCGCCTGTTAGACTACCTCGACATTTGTTCATCTTTCTCGACAATATATATTAAATCTAACGTTAATTATGGATTCTCTAAATAGAAATGTGTTGAGAATGAGATTCGAACCCATGCCCTCTCGGAGGGAGCCTTATCCTGGCGCTCCTGAGACCATGTCGGCTACCTTAACATCGGTTCATCTTACATGAAATTATATATTAATTGTATATGTTACGGTGGAACAGCACAATAAAATCAAGACGTGTTTTATATTTTAGTTAATATATATTGACTTTTTTTGTTCAACTATTTTTTTATTAATGTTGGTGTTTGAATCAGCTTGAGTGTATCTCGACTAATTCCACGGGTCTTAAAATTAACGATCATGTAAGTGTCTAATAATCATCACAATAGCAGCCACAAAACTCGGATCTAAGACAATAGAGGGAAATGGTTGTAGTTCAGCTATTTAATTAGTCTTCATAGCATAATTTTCAAGTCAGTTTGATACTTGCAATCTGACCAACTTTCTACTACATCGTTACAAGCATAATTTTCTGGTCAATACGACACCGGAGCACTGGCTGGCTCGACCTCTCCACCAGTCCTAAATCCTCGTTCTGAAGATTGATTTTCATGTTTCAATCTCTACACGCATGCCCAAGTCATGAACAAATTGCCTGTAAAAGATATACGAAGAGGTGAGTGAGGGTAAATTATACTTTTACCGTGATAGGTTCACTTTAGAATTATCCTTATAGTTTTTTTGAGAAACTCGGATTTATCCTTTACTACTAATAAAACGACTTTTCTCATATTTTTGTTTTTTTTACCTAAAATTCCATCTTATGTCCTCATATATGCTGTAATATCTCCCCACAACACTCTGAAACATAAAATTTTAAACATATTATTCAATTGGCAGGGGCAACACTAAAGCTTTTTTTAACACATCAATTTGTCTTAGAAACCAATACCACATTTAATTATTTATTTATTGATAGTTACCTGACATTACATATCATTACTAATATAAGACTATTTTATTTTAACAACTTTATTTGAACTCTTAGCTCTTTCTTTTTTTCTTGGTTGTCCTTTTATTTTCAAATAGAAAATAAAATAGTAATTAAAAGTATAAAAAAATTAGATCACTGCTACAAAATCGACTAATTTATATGAAAAGACCGACATAATTTTTCTTTCAGAACATGAGTGATAATATTACTAATGAATGTTATTGTCGTCATTTTTTTCGGTATTTACCGACAAGTATTATTGTTGGTCTCTTACATACATCATTACCGATGGAATGGTAAACACCGAGGGAATTACAGATGGATTAAAAAATCTATAATGTGCAATGATGTGACATTACTTCCATTAAAAATTCCATCATACATCTCAAAGGCAAAATGAACGGATTGCAGTAAGCACGTGATGTCCGAACATTTCACATGACGCTCACATTCTTGTTCGTAGAATTGGAATTAGTGTTTTCTAGGAAAAAAAGATGAAAACAAATAGAAAAGTTATTTCTACCTTCTTTGCTCTTGTTCTCACCTTTCTCTAGTTTGAAGTTTTATAGTTGTAGAGAGAACAATTGAAGGGCAATTGGAAAATGTTTTGGAAAAAAAATGAAAAAAAAATAGTTTTTATTTTTTACTTTAAATTAAAAAAATTTGGTGTTTTTAAATCATTTTGATGTGCTGATATCAAAAATAATTTTTTTAAAATAAAAAATATAATTTTGATGCATTTTTGAACGAAAAATACTTTCAAAAGCAATATCAACCACACTCTCAAACAGGCACCGAGTAAATTTTTCTACTTTATAAACATTGATTGAAAGTACATTCTTTCAAGTTATTTTTTTGTTAAAATCTTAGAAGGCAAGTTGTGATGAGACTATTTACAACTATCAAGAATAATTTAGCCTAAAGATAAGAAATATAATTCTCGATAATAATTTTCTTTCATATCTTGTTTTAATCCGAAATTCTAAAATTCTACATATATTTACTTTGTATATTTGTATTTATCATTTGTTTAATAATGTATTCATATTCTTATATTACCTCAAAAATACATATTTTATTCACTAAACAATTTAAAAAAAAAAATACTTTGTATAAAATGCTCACAACACTTTTAAGTTCATATAGTTCCTCTTAATTTGCTTCCATGTAAATGACACATTGTTTTTTAGCTAAAACAAAATAAAAAAAAATTGATTGAACCTGTCTAACAATAGCAAGGAAAAAAAATTCTAAATTATGTTACAAATCATATAAATATAATAAATTTACTTCTTTGGTTATTTTAGATTTAATAGAAAATTTTAATTATTTAAAACAAATATGTTTATATTTCATCAACACCCTTGTTGTCCTTTGTTAATGTTGTTAAAACAAGCTAGCTAGAAAGTCTATAACTTGAATTTAAACATGTGACGTGCCCTCGTGGCTAGAATACGAAATTGACATAAAAGAGTATAGAGTCAGTCATAAATGCGAAAGAAAAATAAAATTTGAGTTTCTATATAGTTAACACAGATATGTCTCTATAGTGGATAATTAAATTAGCATTCACAAACATAGTGATTGGATTTTTCAAGCGTATCATCTCTTCATCAAATCAAAACTTGTTATGTCTCCTCCATCAACTTACAAATATCTCATCGAATGATACAGAAATGTCCATGGGCATATATCTTTCCAATCAAGTCAAGTCGTTTTGTTTTGTATTCACATATTTCGCCCTAACTAATTTGTGTGGGTAATAACTTGATGACAAGCGTCCTTGGTTGTCTTCTCCCTGCTGCCGATCGAACAAAGTAAACCTTCTTCGGGGCATGTCTCTTTTTCTCTCCTGTCTCTTTCCTTTCAACACGCAGTAACAGTTCGTTATCTGTTCATAGTTGTTCATGTCTCAAACGCACTTGCGAGTGATCCGACGAGAACAATATCAGCAAAATGCACTTATTTATCAGCAAAGTACACGTCAGCGCTGACCTCACCTGACATTGAAGGCGCGCATGTAGGACATCGAAAGAGACTGCAGCTTATGTTAATACAGTGATCAAACTGAACAGTTGTGCCCTTAGCACGTGTATTGATTATGGAAGAAGGAAAGGGGCACTGCATGGTACAAAAATACTGCCCTCAAAGACCGGTCGTCTGCGACGATGGAGAATACGTAGGAGAAGTGCACTGACTTGTTCAAAAGACATCTCATTGGACGAGAAATAATGTTTAGACAGGTGTGTAAACATGATAGGATAAACATGATCTCCTTCCAACCGCGTGGAAACTTCCACGAAACACAAACTTTGCCTTTTTTTCTCATTTCACTCGGCAAATCCATCTCTTCTTTCTTCAGCAAAGTGTCTGTCTGTGTATTTATGCAGACACAGCTCAGGCAAACAAAAGGAGGGACAAAACACAATAACACTTAAGTGCAAGAATGGAAGAACTCCCCATAGGTTACCGCTTCTACCCAACGGAAGAAGAGCTGGTCTCCTTCTACTTGGATAATAAGCTGGAAGGGAGGAGACAGGAACTACAACATGTGATTCCAGAGATCAGCATTTATGACATCGAGCCATGGGATCTTCCACGTAAAAATCTTTTTCATCCATTTCTTTTTTTTTTCTTAACTACTGATCATAAGAATGGTACAGGACCGTTAAAAATTCCCTTATAGTAACTTTAGTTTGTCTCTTGCAATATGTGGCAGAGCTTTCAGGAGAGTTATGTCAGGGCAACACGGAGCAGTGGTTCTTCTTTACACCCATGCAAGCGAGAGAAGCTAGGGGAGGGCGACCTAATCGAAGTACAGCATCCGGGTACTGGAAGGCCACAGGCTCTCCTCGTTATGTTTACTCGTCGGATAATCAAGTGATTGGACTGATGAAAACCATGGTGTTCTACATGGGAAAAGCTCCGAGTGGAAGAAAAACCAAATGGAAGATGAATGAGTATAGAGCCATTGGAGCTCATGGATTGTCCAGAAATGCTACTCCAAAGGTGAGCCTGTTCATGATCTTTTGGCCTTTTCAATTGAAAAAGCTGTACTGATAATGCATCGATCGTGCAATCCTTTCACATAACTAACCATTATTAATTTGGATGTCCACTTGAGAGCAGCTGAGGCATGAATTCAGTCTGTGCCGTGTCTATGTGGTATCAGGAAGCTTTCGGGCATTTGATAGACGGCCTCTTGGAGCTGTAGCAGGAGAGACACAGCATCCACTAGGGGTCCCGCATGCTGGTGATGCAGCAACTACATCTGCTCAGAACCTTATGATTGTGGAGATGACGAGCTCACCTGAAACTTCATACTCAGGAGAAGACCATGTTGATAACCCAGGGACTGCAGCAGGTGCCAGCTGGGGACTGCTAGATGGTCTAGAGCCACCTGCATGGGAATGGCCGGAGCAACTTGATTGTCCCGGCACAGATAGATTTAAGACTAGGTAGCTGTCCCATGACAGAAGAGGCATGCATGAGCTAGACTTACCTTTAAAAGCAGTAAATTCTTTTCTGTTAATTTAATATATATGAGGAAAGTTATGGAGGAGAAAATATCATTCATTGGCTCAACCAGTTTCAGCTTTCAACCAAGAATGATAGCGTCACTTATCTTTGCAACACAGAAAACTCACATTTAAAGGATGATTTACTTCCCAATAGTTAATGCAACACATATGGTAGAGAATTCAATTCCATTGTTTTACATTGATAAATCAAGAAGTTGGTGATATCTAGGAACTTGAATGTTTGTAAAATGCTCTACCTGCCACATATTGGTTAGCAGTCATTAAATAGATATCACCGATCAATCTAAAGCATGGAGCTAGTTGCACAAGTGAGAGAAATGCCTTCCTGCCACAAATTGCATTCCTCATGAGAGTGTGTTCTAATCATATTGATTAAATCAGGAAATAATCTATATTCTCCAAGGTCAACCCTTTTCTTGTTTGACCAACCATCCATGATTCATACTTGGGAGACCTGACATCTCCTAGCTAGCTTCACCATGTACACCTACTTTGCTGGAGCCCCGTGCTGTGCAGAAGCAGTAATCTGACATGAAGAAATCTGGAGCATTGTGGCCGTTTTCCAAACAAAATCAGCAAGAGTGCAATCCCTCTAAACAAGGATAGAATTTTCAAGACAGTGAAAACAGGAAGCACCATTTGTCATCTGACGCCTAACATGCTGCTCATTGTTAAAAATTTTCCATCAAGAGGAATCCCAAACCTTACTAGTTGGGTTCCAAGTACTTCCTGAAGAAGACTGGAAGCTAGAATTTTCCACTGCTAGTAGTAACAGTCAAACAGCAGTATAAAATTTTAATGACTAAACAACTAGGGGTAACATAGCTGTGTCAAGTGTAGATTCTCTGAAACACACCTGATTACACAAGTACAGATAAAGATGACCACCATTTTCTTTCCAGTAAGCTTACGGCATTCAATACTGTTAGTTAATTTTCTTATGTCTGCAAGTTGACGTTCATTGTATATTTAAATTCATCGGTTAATGTTTCAATTGTTACTGTTTTGATTAAGTCTTTTGTTTTGTTCTAGTCTTTAGGAAGTTATTAGTTTGTTGCAGCTTATTCTAGATCATGGATTTGAGATCATGGCTTAAGAATATGAATCATGATAATATCTGGTCTATAAATTGTATGCTTGCTTTCCAATAAAAATCAATTAAATTTCTGCAATTTTCAACTGTATTAACAGTAAAAACATTTATTGTTCAAATTCATTTCTAGATTCGTCTATAGTAAAAAAAATTACTGTAGAGATTAATTTTCTCTCTCTCTCTCTCTTGTTTTAATTGTTCTTTCTAAATACTTTCAAAAACAATATATTATAGCTCACATGATTCAGCCCCATGATTTTAAGCTACATCTGTGATTTGCCTATGGATTTAATACTAAATGCGGTTTTGGTAATGCAACACGTGCTGCATTTAAAAACCATTCTCGCCGTGTTTTTCCCAAGTTACCAGTTTTTTATGTTTTTGAAATAAGTTTCACAGAAATCTGAAATTGGGTTATAACAAATAGTTTGGCTGAAATAATACAATAGTCGTTGTATGCCTTCATCTTTCCTTACTATAACTAAGCTCATAATTGAATCTGTCACCCCCAGGTATAGGAATAAGTCTTCATTTTCCTTTGGTTTGGACAAAATCTTGGAAGATGGCAAGTGAATTTTAAGTTTTTCAAAGTTTTTTTAAAATCCTTGGTCCACTCAAAATTTATTGTGTTTCTCAATATCTTGGAAAAGAAAGATTGCATTCTCTCAAATGAGTAATGCATTTGTTAACGACATTTAATCTCTTTGTATGGCATTGCACTTCCTCACAGCTCGTGGGGGATTATGTTTCGTATCACTTGATTTTTGTTTTAGGACTTGCCTTGATTTTCTTAGAGTTTATCGTAAAGAGCAGGAATTTCCCTCTCTTATTGTGAAAACACATTTAGAAAGGTTTAGTTTCATCTCGTATTGACTTAAGATGGAGAACATTTCTTCAAGACTTAAGAGATTTTCAAAATTCATGCTCTTTCCTAACATGTCATCAACATATCACTCCATAATTCTTCCTAACTATTGTTTTTGTATTCTGTTAACTATTCTCCAATATATTGCCCCTGTCATTGCTTTATAGCAGTAAATCCTTGTTTTAGTTATCCTTTTTTTTTGGCTTGAACCCAAAAGAGAAGAATATAATCGTTGTCATTTGCTAAGCATGTTACGGGCCTGATGAAGAATGTGTGGCACTACAGGGGAGTGGGATGAAGAACGCGTGGCAATGCACAGGGGAACGTAACAAGAGGGATGACAGACGCGTGGCAACAAAGGGAAATGGGTCAGCAGCTGGATGGGTGACGCGTGGCATCTAGGATTACTTTATCAACCATAGTTATTTTATTAACTAGCCATAGTTTATGTATTTTAAGTCAGTGTTTATATATGTATTTCATACATTATTTATCAGTTAATCAATAATAGTAAATGGGTAGTTAATATGGGGGTTATGGCCATGACCAAGGGAGCAATTATTCTTTCAATTTGTATTTAACTTATCATCTGGTTGAAGAAAAGGTATCAAGAGAATTAATCCAAAATTGTGCCGTGTGCATTGGATGTTATTGGATCCTTGAAATTCCAGAATTAGTTTTGTTAATCTCTGTTTATCAATCACAGCCCAGAAACCTCAAAAATACAATTCAAATTAGCCAAAAACATAACAGAGCATTGTCTTTTCTTTTCTTTTCTTTTCTTTTTTTAACTCATTTAGCAAGGCAGCATAATTGACTAGGCCATTTTTTCTATCGCTTTACCCATTGCTGGCTCTTCAAGAGCACATAAATGACCACCTATTTCACTTTGAAGTCAAGCATCTTCTTAGGTTATTTACTAAGTTCCTAGTACTAAATGATGGATAGCTATTACAGGGACTAATAAAGAATGACTATTTGTGGACACTCATTTGAAAGATTGGGAGTTATTTAATAGTGTCAACACTTAGCTTGTTTTTGCAATAAATTCCATTTCTCTATAAAACACTTAAAAATCATGGAAACATCATCTTTTCTTGATATTGCACTGTTTATCACTAATCAATGTGCTCAAGTTCAGCTAAAGTTTGTACATTTGAGCATTGATCCAGGTCCACGGCTTTCAGCTGTCTAAAATGAAATTCTAAGATTCATCAAGTAGAGTTAGAATAAACCAAATACAACAAAGCAAGAGTATTACCTTTTTTTCTCCAGCCTTGTGCCTCTGGCATAGGCTGGTCTATTTTTTATGGAATGATGCTAAGCTTATCTTTATCTAATCAATAAAATAAGTAAATGAAAGCAATCACATACATGTTAGAAGAGATTGACATAAAGAATTCTCTTCCATTGCTGCGTGTTTTTTTTATTATTTTTGTTACATACAGGACTGCATCTCATTAACATCCTTTGTCCTCGATTTATTTGACCTTTCAAATTATGAATTGTATTCTCTTTTCAAATAATGTGCTAAGAAATAGAAGTTAATTTTACAGTTTTAAAACTATATAAATAAACAACCTTAATTGCAAACTTGTTGTCGTTTGGTTTTCCTAGTTTGCTCATGCATCACACAATATTTTGTTCCGGATTATTGTAGCCTTTTAGTTTATCTAGAGATTGTTCAGGAAAAAATAAAAAAATAAAGAAGGTTGTTTAGGGCTTTTGAAGGTAATGACCATGCCATTCGCTTCTTGGGCTTGTGCAATGTTAGAATCTCTTTTCACTTTTTTCTTGGGGGTGAGGGAGAAGTGGTGGCAGTTTGAAATATTTTTTTCCTCATTCATTTTATACTCACAAGTGCTGGAAAAGTGTGCAGATCCGTACTTGATGTCAAGGTCCTTGGAGCAGCCTCACGCTAGTTACCAAGAACAGAGACTAACACAGATTTTCTCTACGTGCTGGAATCACTCCAAGAAAACAATTCAATTCAGAATCATAAGGATGGCCAAAAAGTTGTCTTATGTTTATTTCATCCTCCCTTAAATACCAATACAATCTCCTGTTCCAACTAGGAAAGTAAAAAACTAGGAGAGCAATTTCCGACTCTAACTCGGAAAGTAAAAAACTTTTAAAAGAAAAGTAGCAATAGAAAGGAAGTAAAATTGCAGCAACTCCAGCTTTGGTCACGACACTATGGGGAGTTCTTTTCCTGATCTGCATCAGTACTGTCATGGTAGAAAACATTGAAAAAATACTTGGAAGAGGTGACCGAATTGAGCTTCTTGTTGACAAAACTGCTACAATGCAAGGTGGTGCATTTCACTTCAAGAAACAGTCCAAGCGCCTACGGAGAGCTCTTTGGATGAAAAATGCCAAGCTCTTGTAAGACAGTGTGATTCTCTATCACCACATAATTTTTAATTTTTGGTTCATTGATGCCAAAGATTTTTCTTATTTTGATTTGAAATGCATGGAGCGTATTTAAATTTCTAAATAGGAGTAGCCTGGAATTTGTTAGGGAAAAGGGCAGTTCTAGGAGAGAAAATGTGAGAAGTAGAAAAGGGAAGGATGATAGGTCCCAGTCAAGAGCCAAATTTTAACAATGGTGTTGTTCTCTTTGGGTGAGAACTGACCGCAAGACAGTATATGAAAAACAATTGATGATGTTTATTCCTTTCCTTGCCGTGCTTATGTTACATTATTCAATTGCAGAGTAAATGGAAATACAGTAACTGGTCCCTTAATACAACAGTAACTGGTCCCTTAATACAACAGTAACTGGTCCCTTAATATTTGTCCCTTAATACAACATCTACTGTTACCCCTGTGTATGATCATGCTTGTCTTGTTGGTGCTCTTGCAATTCTTTCACCTGCACTTCCACCTCCATACTTGGGATTCGGCTTTGATGTTCTTCCTGACCTTCGTGGCTTATTAAAGGACCTCTCAATGAGGTAAAACATTAGCTCATGCAGTAAGCTATTTGTTTATTTATTTATTTTGATTCGAAATTGTGTAGATCATATTTAAATTTCTTAATAGGAGTACCCTGGAATTTTCGAGGGACAAGGGCAGTTATAGGCTAGAAAATGTAAGAAGTAGAGAAAAAGGCAGAAGCGCTTCTCGGTGGGGATAACCTTAGCTCGTTTCCATCACCTGATGCAAAAATTCTAAATGCTTTTAAAGATAAAGATTAAAAAGGACCTTTTTTTAAATGGGTAAGCAAGATTCTAGAAACCCAAATAAGGCACTCTTATATCCTCTGTTTACAATGTCTGTTATGCCACTCCAGGCATGGTTGTCAAACTCGCGAGTCAACTCGCAACCTCGTACGAGCTTGCGAGTTGGCTTAGCTAACTTGGTTGAACCGGAAAGAAAAATCGAAACCGGTCAAAATCAGGTTGACTTGTAAAATCGGACCGGATCGGTCCGATTTTACGAGTTCATTATATTTTACTGTGCACAACTTTCTGCTTTCTTCAATTCCAATTTTTCATTTGAGAAATCTCAATTCACTGCTCTTCGAAGCTCTCAGACTGAAATAAAAATCTTCTCTTCTCTTCTCAGCAAAAAAAACAAAACTAGCATAAAAAAATGAAAGCCTGGAAGAGAGTGAAGGAGAAGAGGAGGTATGTGGCTCGTCCGTGCTTTCCTAGGCGCTACCTGTGACTCGGGAGGAGGAAGACTGGAAGAGAGTGAACTGTGAAGGAGAAGACTATGAGGAGGAAAAAAAAATGGAGAAGAGGATGAAGAGATAAGGGTGGGCGGCGGCGTGGGAGAAGGGAATTAGGGATTTAGGGTGGGGGACCTTTTATACTTATGAGCATAAATTTAATATTTTTAAAAAACAACACGTAAGGATCATGAATATACAATGCAAAGAAATCTGCAAAATATAGTTAATATGGATGCTATACAGCAAGCACACATTTAGTAGCATGGATATTTGACATCAAGGAACAACATGATATTTTAAAAAAAACATAGTAAGCATAAAAAAATATTTTTAAAAAAATCCTATTAATTTAAGATAATAAATAACATTAATTAATTTTAAATACAATAACCATAAAAAAAATATACAATTACTTCAAAAACATAAAATAAGTAGTTTACATTTCAAATCTCAAATATTGTGGGTCTTTTAATTATATTTAAATTCATTTTTTTAATTTAAATATAATTAAAAATGATAATTTTATTGTTGGAGGGTTTTTCAAGGATAATTATTTAATTATATAACTTACTCCTATTAATACTGATAATCCTTTCAATAATAATGTTTTTGATGAATGTATTAAAAATAACGAAGAAAATGACGGTCATGAGACTGAATGTAATTTATATATCACATCAACAAAATATTTATTTTTAGTTTGTTAATTTTTACCTAATGAAATTCTATGGACATAATTATTTTGTAATATATTTTTCAATTATTTTGAATCATGCATGAACCTTAACTAATGAAGTTTTATGGCCATAATTATGTTATATTATATTCAGAAATATTTTAGTTACGATTTTATGATTTTTCTACCTACACGATTTTAGCTGTGATTTTACGATTTTTGTACGGACAAATTCGGGTACTATATTACGATTTTACGATCCGATCTTACAATCCGATTTTTCAAAGCCCCTTCCGTTTTGTGTCAAAATCGCGATTTTGACAACCTTGAATCCAGGTTCATCTACTAAGAAAGATGCTGGCACTTAAATACTTCAATCTTGATGATGTTGCCATAATGTCTAAATTAACTTGATTGAAACTGTAAGAGCATCCAATATAAACTTTTGGATGGATTTTTTTAGCAAAAACAGATGGAGCTGTTATAAACCGCGTCTTTGACTCATTTTCTTCCTCTTCCCGTTTTATTACACTATTTTTCATGCACAGTCTCATGATGATGAACCCTCGATTCCATTCAATCATCCTCTTTTCAAGAGCAGGGCTTGAAGCTTTTGCAAAAGTTGCAAAATTGATGGTAGATACTATAAAATTTCATATGATAATATAAGCAGCTTCAAAACCTTTGTTCCTTTTCTTCTTTAAGTGCACAATGGGAGAATGTGAAATCCAGTATGAGGTTGGTTTTAAGAATGCCTTTGCTTAAAATACTTTCGATTCTACTGCATGATGGAGCATTTTTTTTTTAAATAAGGATATTGTTAATCTTTTTTTATCATCAAGAAAAATCTTAAATGCAAACTACAAAGTTAATATATAAAATAAAATATTATCTGTTCTAATAAATAATAATAAAAAATTGATTGCGTCTAAAGATTGAGTCCCGGAGCTGAGATATGGATGTTAATTTTGTTTAAAAAAAAGTTGTATATATTATTTCAGTTTGAAATTAAAGTTTTAATTGATTTGAATTAATAGAATTAAGTTTTATTCTATTTTTCTAAATTGAGCATTAAATTTGTTCTTAGCATTGTGAGAACCTGATACAAAGCTAACAAAAAAAAAAGATATCAAATTTAATTTAATGTCATCTGAAATAAATAAAAAAACAATCAACTTAAAGAGAAAAAAAACATTGAGGGTAACTATTGCAACCTATAGTAGATTATGTCTTTATCTTATGTTGCATTTGTGGTGTTTGTTTTTTAATATTTCTTCCATCTTGCATTGCTTCACATGTTCACCTTTTCCAAATACCATGTCATGGTTTATAGAGTATTAATTTTGCAAAACTGAGCTAGAATTGTTAAATGAGAAGCAAAAGGTCCCAATAAAAAAAATGTAAATGAAAAGGAAAGATTTGAGGTGGTTAAAAAAGTTTGAAGGATCAAATAAAAAAATGAAAATAAAAATAAATAAAAATTGAGGTGATTCATTGTTGAAATGAACATTGTTTCCACCATATAACTTTTGTATTTGTAAAAAAAAAAATCTATGTTTGTTTCTCAGAAAATATTTTATAGATAATTGATAAATGTGATATTTTGCAATCAATTTTAAAATCTAGTTCATTTGTTTCACATTTTCAGTTCATAAAAATCTACTCACAACATTATTCAATTACTTCAACCATCATTATTATAATCTTTGTGCCACTTCTACCTCTAATCCATTGTAACTCTACAATTACCACCATCAATACTGTTTTACCACTACCATCATCACACTATTTAAAGGAGGCCTTACCTTGAAAGCTTGGTCCCGGTCCATTGAGTTGAATGACTTGAAGCGCCTTTGCCTTCACCTTTACCATAAGAATCGATTTGGTTGTTCTGCTGAAGCAATTCCCGAATACGAGAGATTGGCTGTTCTGCTAGCTCTTTAAAGAGTTGGTTGGATTTGGTTTCTTGCGACAATAAGAATCGTGATTGCAAAGTAACTGCAATGCAGGGACATGCAGGTGCATCTATAGCATATGGTTCTCTCCTCCTAGGAGGTAAGCTGTTTTTCTTTTTCTTTCTTTCCCTTGCGTTAATTGAAATTCATATGGATGGATTTCATATTTCTTTTAGATGTCTCTGTTTTCCTTTTCACTTACATTACATGATTAGAATCCCATGTAAATGGATATCGTGATGCACCAAGCAGTCATCGTTTCTTGCAACTCAATAGGTTCTATGAACTTTGTTGGGGAGATGATTTAGATTAAGGTTTCTTTCATCTAAGACATTATACAAATCATCTATCTGGTCTTTTACTTTTGTAAAATGAAAAACACGGGTCATTAATTTTAATGAATATTAGGTTGATTCAATATGAATGCTGTAAAGGATGTTGTGAAGATGATCCCTTGGTAAAGGAAGCTTCAGATGATGTTTTACTGTTAATTCAATTTGCATACCAGGCATGTGCAAGAAAAAATGGAGAGAGAAAAAAAATGCCTCAGCTATATGCTTAAATCTTGTATTTGCATAGTTGAACTGGATCTTAGAAGGGGCGAAAGAAGGCAGAGTCACAAAAGCTGAAGAATGCAGAATGATCCAATTTATAACACACTAAACGCAATGTGTGTATACTCCAACTAGCATGAGTTTCCCCTATATATACACACACACACACACATAAAGTAAACACGAATTAGGTACTCTTTACTACCACTATATGAGTGCAAATTCCTGTTTTGAAGATCTTAAAACACACAATAATGCAGTTACAAATGCTAAGATATCAAGCAGTAACATAAGATTTACAGATAATTATACGCGGGATTGCGTTTTGCCAATCCCTTGACTCTGAGCGTGAAGTAATGCGCTTATAATTTTTGTGAGGCTTTGATTCAAGACAGTTGGCATTCTGCATCATTGGTCTCTCTTCATGAGCAATTTGTGTCATAACTCGCAAGTCCCAGCAACTCTGGACCTTCCAGTCGAGGATTATTCTCAAAGCTACGAGCAAAATTAAGAATTACTTCGTTTATCCCACAGGGAAAATAATTGTTTTCTTCTTTTAAACATGTTTCTTCACTTGTTCAGACATTATATACAGGGTTCAAAAGCATGCACACTTGTTCACACAAATATTACATCCAAGTCTAAAAGCAGCTAATTTACATGCAAGTCACCCTTCCATCTTATAACTGACGTGCTAATACAGATACATAGGCAGAAAACAGAATATGAGAAATTCGTTTATCTTGCTTCCAGAGATTTGAAGAGAAGCACTTGAAAGGCTCAAATATCCATTAAAATTGACAGTAGCATAAACCAAGCATCATATCATTTAAATATCAGCCAAGATAAGCAACAGCTGGTTGTGATATGGTTTATATCAGCACCAACATATTGGAAAAACATTTAAGAAGTTGGACGTGAAGATCTGAACTTTGGCAGAGAATTCGCATAAACACAGGAGTATTTAGAAAAACTTGACTTTCAAGGCTTACGATCAAGCTGAATGGCATAGAAGGTTCCATACGGCTGACCACAACTAGTTTGGGATTAAGGCTTGGTTTTTGTTAATGGATTTTGAAAATCAAGCACTATTTTCATAAGATCTAAAACTCTGAGGAAAAGATAAGAGATAAAAGAACCTAGCATCACACTAAGTTCCATAAGTACCACATAGGGGCCATCACAACCAAGAGAGGATGAGATGCCCATCAAGGTTTCAAAATACGGCTCTCTACTAAATCAAACTCTATTATTTCAGAGAAAAAAAGAAAAGGTGGTGCCTAAGAAACAGCAGAAAATGCAAGTGAATATCCAGTACACACATCAAGCATTATGAAATGGAGGAGCCCAGAAACGAAAAGCAAGATTTACATATTTAGAAAAGGGCAATAATGACCAAATAAGAAAGTGTCAATACAGCAAATAAAAAGTAAGAATTCCTACTTGTTCAACGGGATGTGTTCAAAAGGTCCACTGGTAGGAATTGTTCCACATAAATCATTATTTGAGACATCCCTGGAGATGCAGGAAAGATAGTTAACTACTTTAAGCTTCTGACCATTTAACCTAGCTATCAGAAGCAAATAAATAAACATATTCACGAAATAATTTCTAAAAAAATATAGGATTTAGTTAGCATTTATTTGTCACGAAATAACATAGGATGGGTTTTATTTAAGATGAGAAAGCCTGGCTTTTTCACCTTGCATTTTTGTTATGTTCCACCACAGTGAAGACTTTCACAGACATCTTTTCTTACTCTGTTCAACAGCTCAGAACATGTGGCTCAGGTTTTTTTCCCCTGTGAATCATGGACAGTCTTGAAATTGGTTTCTTTTGAGGCTTTCGTAAGAAGAGAAAATTAACAAGCAATTCATTGTTTTTTAGCTAATGGCTGTGGTTGCACGAAGATGAATGCTAGGGTTTTCTAGGAACATTTTTCCTCAGGGGAATAAACGGTAGTAGACAGAGTGCTTTCAAGATTAATTTCCATAGCTGATTATCAGAGTACATCTTCTCTTCATACTAAGACATCCTTCTTTTATCCAAAACAAAAACAGGAGGAAAACCCTTACACAACTTTGAGGCTTGAAACATTGGAAAGTTCCCTGGGGATTGGTCCAGTTAACCGGTTGTCATTAAGTCGTCTGCCAAACAAAAACCATGATGAGAGAAATGAGGAACAATATATCTTACAATTCCACAAACTGTGAACCAGAGCAAGTATACATGTGTGAAACTCTGTTTGTGTGTGTGTGTGTGTGTGTGTGTGTGTGTGTGTGGAGAGAGAGAGAGAGAGAGAGAATTCAAGACAAACTAGTGAATTTGGAAAGCAAATGTACCGAACTTTCAAACCAAGAGGGAGATAAATAAAAAGAAAATCCTTGAAGAATTTCAATCATAGATAATGTTAAGAGTTCCTTATACTCACAGAAAGACAAGGGACTTCAGCCTCCCAAGGGAAGTAGGAATGGTCCCTGAAATGTTGTTGTTATACAAGTCCAAGCTAATAAGGCTCTTCAAGCTACCTACCTCACCGGGGATGATTCCTTGAATGTTGTTTTTATAAAGTTCCCTACACCAGGAAAGATGAGAGAGGTTTCATGTAAGACTCCACATACTTGAACAACATGCACATGTAGACCAACAGAGGTCACTGATCCCAAATTAAAGAAAAAACAAAGCTAGAAACCATTCTGATAACTTGCAAATACTATCAAGGAGAAGATAAAGGCGGGACAGCATACAAGTATTGCAAATGCTCTAGCTTTCCAAGTTCAGGTACTAGATGTCCAGATAGATTTGAGTTTCCCAAGTCCCTGTAACAACATGAGATACGAAAAGAATGTTACAAGATAATTCTAAAGACTTGTTGAAATAATTAATAAACATGAGGAAAAAAGACAGCATATTTTATGCTTATTAAGGCAAAAATAAAATTCTATATAATGGAGCAATCATCGCCCAAATAGCACTAAAAACCAAAGGAACAGAATTCATCAGAGGCTGTAAATCAGAAAACATGGCATCCTTATCAGAATTTGACACATGACAAACATAGACTGGATAGAACAAGGTGTTCTCCCAAACCAGTGATGCTTTATATAGACAAGGAGATAATTTCTAGTGTAATTGTAACCATTAAAAGAGAGGTGCTTCTTTTTCATCTAATTACTGAAGTGTAAATATTTCTGGCTCTTTTTATAAGGGAAATAATCAAATAGGACAGGTACTGTTAAACAACAACAATGAGAAAAAATGACTGCTTTAATAAAACAATGGAAAAGGACATGAAACTGATCAAATAAGATTTTAAAAAGACAAGAAAGTGATGCAAGTTCTAATGAGCAAGACAAGGACATAAGGAAAGAAACAGATTGAGTCTAACAAAGGGAAGAATGGTGCTATAGCTAAGGATTATGTTGATGCAGGTTCCAATGGATTGAAGTATTCTGTGCAAGCTGAAATTCCAGCAATGTACGTTGACATGAAGGAGCAGTTGATTTCCAATAAATGATGTCAATCATCCAAGGAGCAGTTAATATTAACTATTGTTGTTTTTATCTAGTTAGCTGTCAGGTATTACGTAACAGTTATTTGTAAGACTATTTAAGATGAGACTGTAATTCCAGAATGTAGGTTGTTGTGCTAAGGTTCTAATTGGTGAGATTCCAATGTAGGAGTGATTCCTTGAGTGGTGTGAAGCTACATGTTATTTATCTTGTAATTCTTAAATTGCAATAAAATCCAGAGATTCCCTTTCCTTCTTGTCTTCGTAATCATGTTCTGAACAATTTATAGTGTTGTTGGCATTAGAAAGTAAATTAATAGCCTAACATGACAAGCACAAAAAACAAAATATTTTAAACTAATCACTCAAGCATAAATGAAATTCACAAAGACAATCTTCAAAGACCTGAAATCTTACCTGCATATTTTGGCAAAGTATCCTATAAATTAAGATCAAATTATCAAAGAGCATCGAAAGGAAACCATGACTATAACCTCACACCCAATAAAACAAAATACTTTCAACAATTTTCAACACTACTGAAGATTCTAAGAAAATTTATAAGGCTATGAAGTAAACATACTCTCAAGTCTCAACAATATGGATACGTATCTTTTTCTTAATTTCAAGAACACCCCTATAATAGCCCCACAAAAACTGAACCAAAGCGTAAGACTTTCAAGCAAAAAGCCCTTAAAAAACCCTGGGAATAAAAAAGAGAGACAGATACAAACCCTAAAACTAAAATGAACAAATAGAAAACACAGATCCTTAAAGAGCACAACAGATCTTACAGGCGAGTGACGCGATTATCCTGGTTGCACGTGATATGAAACCAAGTACACGGGTTAACAAGAGTCGGATCCCAGCTCTGGAGGACATTATCCGGATCCGATAAGCTCTTTCTTAGTGTGAACAAAGCATCTCCTTCTGAGTTACCATTGACCACTGTCAAAATAAAAGTCAACGCAACAGTTAGACTTGTCCATAGCCATGTCTGTGCAGCCATGGTAGGAGATGGTAGTGATTTTGACTTCAGCTCCTCTGCTCTTCGAGAGAGAGGAATCAAGTTTTTAGGGTTTGGTTGGGGGAGAGAGAGAGATAGAGATTGTCAGTGGAAGAGGAGGATCGGCTTTGGGAATAACAGAGCAAAACACGGGGAATCGGTTTCTTCTCTTTTCTTCTTTTTCGTTTCTTTTTTCAATTCACTTATTACTGTTTTTTTATGTATATAATATAAGTTTTATTTTATTTAAAACTATAGTTTAAGAAAAAACTAAAAGTCATAACTTTGTTGGAGGGAGAGTGATTGTTTTTATAGTAATTTTGTTAGAAAATATTTTTTATTTTAACTTAATGAATATTTTTTATATCAATACACAACATAAAAATATTTTAGAAAGAATTAAAGTATTATTTTCAAAACACATTTTTGAAAAAACGATTAATCACTTAACGTAGTCATTAACATTTTAAATTAGAAATAGATACTTCAACATAACCAAGAGTTGTAGGAATATTCTTAAAAGTTAAATGCATAACTATCATTTAAATGAGGTTTGACAAACAAAGTAAAAGAGAAAAAGAGTATTGATTTAAATATAAACAAAACATATTTAAAAAAAAACATAACAAAACATTAATTTAAAAAATTATAAACAAAAAGTCAAGGTTGTTGTGGTTAGCCCATCTCATTAGGGTCGTGTATCTAGGCCTTTTTCATATCATCCATTCTTATTTTTTAAAAGAAAAAATTAAACAATGCGTCACTTGTTGAGTGTCGTCTATTTACACATAAATTTTGACCACCATGGTTGCTGCAAAATCAAGTAATCATTTGATATTGATGCTTTATTACATTGGCTAGGAATTTTGACCACCATGGTTGATGCAAAATCAAGTAATCTCTTTCAATATATTTTTTACTTAAAACACTTACATAAACACCTTACAAAATGCGATAAACATGTTCGTAGCCTCAAAAAACGTAAAAGACTATCCTAAAACAAAACAATCCCAAGCTTAGGTCTATTTGTTTATGTTTTAGGGTTTCTCAATGTAAATAATCATATAATATTAACTCTCTTCATCAAATAGAATGATTTGACTTAAATATAGAACGATTTGACATAAATATAGATCATTTTGATGTCTTAAATCGGTGTCAATGATATTTTTTCTCTCATTGCTAGAATCTAGCGACTTCCCTAAATCTAAAGAATCCAAACATATACGGATAAAAATCAGGGAGAAAAAGTATTAACAAAAAGAAATCTGAAAACAACAAAGAACCAACAAATACGGGTGAGGTTGTCAACGAGATCATATGAAAAGGATAACCCAATTGAAAGTAAAATAGTAGGTTGACATGTGACATGGTCATGGGTGACTTAGGGCTTAAAGAGAGGCGGGTTTCAAAATAATTTGAGAAGAAATGACCTAATATGAAATAATTAAAAACACGGGTTGAATTATTACTTAGTCAACCCATGGCAAACCTAGTTAAAACTTGTTGACTAATTTTTTTTTTCAAAATGATATTTCTTTATATATTTTTATAATATACAAAATTTGTTTGACTGAGGTTCACTTGACTCAACCCACTTGACATATGACTTGTACATGCCTCGGATAGACTCGTAAACTAATTCCTGAAAAATTAAAGGATAACCTAGAATTTTAACTTAAATGAAAATGAAAAGAAAAACAATTAACACAAAACCAAACTACATCAATAGAATGAGGATGAGAATGATGACCAAATTTGGAAAACAAAATCAAGATCATAGATCCAAAAATAATATTGAAAACAAATCAAAATTTGATAAAAGGATTAAGAGCAAGGTTGTCAAAATCGCGATTTTGACACGAAATGAAAGGGCTTTGAAAAATTGGATCGTAAGATCGTACCTAAATTTTTCCGTACAAAAATCGTAAAATCAAAGCTAAAATCGTGTAGGTAGAAAAATCGTAAAATCGTAAGTAAAATATTTCCAAATATAATATAACATAATTATGCCCATTTTTTTATCTTATTTTAAATAAAGTTCAATTATTTTATATATAGTTCAATTATATAATTAATAGGAGTAAGTTATATAATTAAATAATTGCTTTTGAAAAACCCTCCAACAATAAAATTATTATTTTTAATTATATTTAAATTTAAAAATGAATTTAAATATAATTAAAAGACCCACAATATTTGAGATTTGAAATTTAAACTACTTATTTTATGTTTTTCAAGTAATTGTATATTTTTTTATGGTTGTTGTATTTGAAATTAATTAATGTATTTATTATCTTAAATTAATAGGATTTTTTTAAAACTATTTTTTATGCTAACTATTTTTTATGCTAATTATTATTATTATTATTATTATTATTATCAATAATAATAATAATTATTATTATTATAAGCCCTCCTCCCCCGTATAAACCTACTTGGCTACTTTATTATTATTATTATTATTATTATTATAACTACTATAAAAGCCCCCCAGACATAACCCCAAATCCCTAATTCTCTATTTCTCTTCTCCCACGCCGCCGCCCACACTCATCTCCTCATCCTCTTCTTCATTTTTTTGTCTTCCTCCTCATCCTCTTCTCCTTTACTCTCTTCCTCCTCGTCTCCTCATCCAGATGATGTGGAGGACAACAAGGGCTAGGTGTGCAGGTGGTGGGTAAGTGTATTTTTGGGTAAGATTTTGGGGGTGAGAGTTGATGATTTGAGTTTTTTTGCTGAGAAGAGAAGAGAAGATTTTGATTTGAGCTGCTGCAAATGTAATTTGTAAATGAAAGAATGAAAAATTGAAAATGAAAGCCCCGAAATCCGAACACCTTAAAATCGTAAAATCGGACCGATCCGGTCCGATTTTACGAGTCAAGCTGATTTTGACCGGGTTTGACCGAGTTTGACCGGTTTCAATTTTTCTTTCCGTTCCAACCAGGTTTGCTGAGCCAACTCGCAAACTCGTACGAGTTTGCGAGTTGACTCGCGAGTTTGATTACCATGATTAAGAGTCAAAATTTGAAATCACAACCTTAAGGGCCTAAACTTAAATAAAATTAAATTTTGAAATAAATAGTAAATTTGAAAAAAAAATCAAATTCATAAAAAAAATCCAGATAAAAAAACAAGAGAATATGGAAAACTTGAAGAAATTAAATCAAGATTATATAGCTAAGGATAAAATTTAACACTAATTAAAAATTGATAAAAGGGCTAACATCATGCTTATAAATCAAAACATTGAGGATTAAATATGAAATGTCATAAAATATGAGGACAAAGTTTATCATGGCCAACACGAAATTCAACGGGAAGGAGAGAATGATGCGAACCGGCCCAGAAACACCAGCAAGGACCCATTACATGTTTAGGGGCTTGATTCGTGGTTTTGAAGGTTTCAACCCGGTTAGAATTGCAAGGACCATTGGAGTATCAAGAGGAGACCTTAGTACATCTTATCCATGTGAAGGAGGGGTCCAATACAACCTTATTTGGGCCATGAAGTTAGGACAACAAAAGGAGCCAAAAGAATCCTACTACAACATGGAAACATGAGATTGATGGGCTGGATGGAGAAGAATAAAGAAACCTTATGGGCTTTATTTAAGTTAGTTAGCTACAGCCCAAGGCTTGTTTGGGCTTAATTAAGACTTTGTTTTCAGCTAGAATCCAAGGCTTGCTTGGATTAAGTCATAGGCTTTTCAATTTAGGATTTTGGGTCAGTTTTAAGTGGACTTCTTTTAAGTCCACATAAGAGGTCCATTAGGGTTACTTTTAAGAACTATTTAAACTCATGTAACCCTAGTTTCGGCAGCCATTGATTAAACTTAATTCTGAACTTTTCAGTTTATGTGTGAGAGTGATTCTTGCATTCTTTAGTTCTTGAACGAACTGAATCCGACTTATCGAAGATTAACTGGCTTCATGGCGTCATTCTACTGATTCCAATAGTGCTGGTGCCCTAGGGCAGGTTTCCATTGTGTCACACTCCTTATTTCGGCTTATTCTGATATTGATTTCTTGAGGGGTTATTTTGATATTCATTTCTGCCGCAGAAACACTACCTTAGTGAACCCATATAAAAACACTTTAGAATCAATTGAAACTTTACATTCTGTGTCTTGGGGTTGATATCGCATGATATATTAAATTGGGGCTTATTTCGATATCGTACACTAGAGGTTTCAATTGGAGGTTCATTTCTGCCGCAAATTGATCACACAAGGGTTTGTGTACCTAGAAGTACGAGAACGACCTAGAAATTGATTGTTGTTTTTTGTTTAGTACTACAATACTAAATATTCATTTTGAGGTCATTTCGAAGTTGTTTGGTCTGGGTTGCAATTCTGTTCCGTAAAAATTGCGTAATAGGTTTAGAGTCTGCTCAAGTCTCAAAACGTGATCCTTAGTGTTTAGTTTTGTCCAATTCTTTGTTTTGTTCTATTTTCAATTATCTAGGAGTCAAGTAATTTTTTCGCTAGTATTTGCTTGTGTTTATTTCATGTCTTCGTATGGTCCACAATTCGTAGAATTTGCATTCCTACTCGCGAAATCGTAATCGTAGTTTTGTTTTGCTTTGTTTCAGTATTTTTATTGCTTCTTGAGTCTGAAAATCATAATTAGGGTGCACTGCGAATGCTACTAACTTTGATTTGTTGATTTTAGTTCTAAAAGAACCAAAAGAAAGCAATTTGTGAGGTAAAAGGCGTAGTGAGCTAATTAGAGTGAAAATCCTTGAATTGTTTTGGTGTGATACACAAGAGTTGTGAGGTAAAAGGCGTAGTGAGCTTATTAGAGTGAAAAGCCTTGAATTTTTTTGTCTGATACACGAGAGTTGTGAGGATATATTTTTTTTGCTACTAATCAAATTTTGCAGATTCAAGGATGTCTGAAAACAACGAATCAGCGACACAAAACGCTGACGTAGCGTCCAATTACGAGCCATGGGTCAGCGACTTGAGTTGTTGTCCAGGACATACAAAAATCTGAAAAGATGAGGTGAATTCGATAAAGCAACAGAATAGTGGGGCCGATCGCCGAGGAAATACGGTCTGTACTGCTGTACGGAATAACAGATCTGATTTTGAAGAGTATGTTGATGAAAAATCAGATGTGGATGAAGATGACTGTGATTTTGCATCTGTTGCCCAAGGAATCAGGTCTGGACCGAACAGAGGTAGGAGGAATGTGACTTTCCATGGCATGGGGAATTATGAAGATATGGATGGGGACACCATTAAACTGAAAATTCCGAACTTTCAAGGTAAAAATGATCCCGAGGTTTACTTGGAGTGGGAGAAAAAGGTAGATTGGATTTTTTATTGTCATAGCTATTCTGAACAGAAAAAAGTGAAGTTGGTGATGATTGAGTTTACAGAGTATGCAATGATTTGGTGGGATCAGATTTGAATCAGCAGGAGAAGGAATGGGGAGCGACCCGTTCAGACTTGTGGTGAGATGAAAGTCTTAATGAGGAGACGATTTGTGCCAAACCCCTATTACAAAGACTTATACATGAAGCTCCAAGGTCTGAATCAAGGCTATAAGACAGTAGATGAATATCACAAAGAGATGGAGATAGCAATAATTCGGGCCAATGTTGTTGAGGATAGAGAAGCCACCATGGCTAGATTTCTTAATGGGTTGAATCGGGACATTGCCAATGTGATAGAGCTACAGCACTATGTGGAGCTAGAGGATATGGTGCACATGGTTACGAAGGTGGAGAGACAACTGAGGAAGGGACATGTTCGGGTAGGGTTTATTCGGGTTCTTCATCATCTTGGAAGACGAATCTGAAGAGAGAGGGTACTGTTCACCCACGATCCTTTGTTCCTTCTAAAACTGAACCATCAACTGCTAAAGTTGATGTCCCTACTGGTCCCAAAGGTAAATCTGAAACTCAGCCTAAACGTACTCGTGATGTTAAATGTTTAGGTGTCAAGGGCATGGACATTATGCTTCAGAGTGTCCAAACAAGAGAATCATGATGATTAGAGATGATGGTGATATGGAATCTGAGAGTGACCGATCTGATTGCGAAGGCATACCACCATTGGAGGATATTGATGAGGATGAGTTAGCATTAGCGGTTGTAAGGCACACACTTCAGGTTCAGGTCAAGGAAGATGAATCTAATCAGCAAAGAGAGAATATCTTCCATACGCGCTGTTACGTACAAAGCAACGTATGTGGTTTAATTATTGATAGTGGAAGCTGTGTTAATGTTTGCAATACCACCCTTGTTAGTAAACTGAATTTGAGTACTCTTAAGCATGCGAGACCATATAGATTGCAATGGATGAATGATAGTGGGGAAGTGAAAGTGACTAAGCAGGTTGTGGTCCTATTTTCGATTGGGAAATATGTTGATGAAGTTCTGTGCGATGTGGTACCGATGCAAGCAAGTCACATCTTGTTGGGGAGGCCATGGCAATATGATAGGAAGGCAGTTCATGATGGGGTTAAAAATAGTATATCATTGTAAAAGATGGTAAAACCCTCACTTTTGTACCTCTTACACCCAAACAGGTGTATGATGATCAAATAAAGCTAAAAGTGAGCATGAGGTGATGGGGAGAGAAAATCAAGGTGAGGAACATGGGGAGAGAAAACCATCAGATTCGACCAGAACCCAAACCTCTACAACCCATTCAGCCACCCATCCAAACACAAACAAATATTTGGCCACCACTCCCAACAAATCAGACCATTCGACCATTTCTCAAAAACACCCAAATTTGGCCGAGAGTGGAGGGAAGACAAGAGGAGAGAAGAAAGTCAGGAAGAGTGATAACAACTGTGTGGAAAAACCAGAGAAACAACCCAATTTTATGCTAGAGAGGGTGATATCAGATCTGCATATTTCACTAACAAGCCAATGATTTTACTTTAATACTAATGATCTTATCATATTGTGCCTAGTGTTGCTATTTCTTTGTTGCAGGAGTTTGATGATGTGTTCCCCGACGATACTCCAAGCGGATTATCACCATTGCGAGGGATAGAGCATCAGATTGATTTCGTACCCGGAGCTTCAATTCCTAACCGTCCAGCATATAGAAGCAAACCCGAGGAGATGAAAGAGCTTCAAAGGCAAGTTGATGAGCTGATGGAAAAGGGCTACATTCGTGAGAGTATGAGCCATGTGCCGTACCCGTGCTACTTGTGCGTAAGAAGGATGGAACATGGAGGATGTGTGTTGATTGCCGAGCCATCAACAACATAACGGTAAAGTATAGACACCCTATTCCTAGGCTTGATTGTTAGATGAGTTACATGGATCTTGCATTTTCTCTAAAATTGACTTGAAAAGTGGGTACCATCAGATTAGGATGAAAGAGGGTGATGAGTGGAAAACTGCATTTAAGACTAAGAATGGTTTATATGAATGGTTAGTAATGCCGTTTGGACTTACAAATGCACCAAGTACGTTTATGCGTTTAATGAATCATGTGTTGCGTGCATTCATAGGTAAGTTTGTGGTTGTGTATTTTGATGACATTTTGATCTATAGTAAGAGCTTAACCGAGCATTTTGATCATTTGCATAATTTACTTAGTGTATTGCGTGGTGAGAGATTGTATGCTAATCTTAAAAAGTATGCCTTCTGCATGGAAAAAATTGTGTTTCTTGGCTATGTCGTAACTGCACAGGGTATCGAGATGGACGAGGAGAAACTTAAGGCCATCCGGGAGTGGCCTACACCCAAATCGGTAAGTGAGGTAAGGAGTTTTCATTGGTTAGCTAGTTTTTACAGGCGTTTTGTGAAAGATTTCAGTACAATAGCATCACCCTTGAATGAAGTTGTTAAAAAGTCAGTTGGGTTTAAATGGGGGGAGGAACAAGAATTGGCTTTTGTTCTTTTGAAAGACAAATTATGTTCTGCACCTGTTTTGTCTTTACCTGACTTTACAAAAGAATTTGAAATAGAGTGTCAGTTTAGGATTTTGGGTCAGTTTTAAGTGGACTGCTTTTAAGTCCACATAAGAGGTCCATTAGGGTTACTTTTAAGATCTATTTAAACTCATGTAACCCTAATTTCGGCAGCCTCTGATTAAACTTAATTCTGAACTTTTCAGTTTATGTGTGAGAGTGATTCTTGCTTTCTTTAGTTCTTGAACGAACTGAATCGGACTTATCGAAGATTAACTGGCTTCGTGGCATCATTCTACTCATTCCAATAGTGTTGGTGCCTTGGGGCAGGTTTCCATTGTGTCACACTCCTATCAGACCTTATTTCGGCTTTCCGGGATCTTATCTCATTCTTTGTTGTGGGTTGCGTGACCATGTGAGCACGAGGTTCACATCAGCTTTACTAAAGTTATTAGATGAATACAAATTAGTGTCAGTGTGCTGTTATGGTTGTAGTCTTTGTCGACGACTTGTCATCGTACTATTTGTCTATAGGTTGGAAAACTCAACAAAGAAACCTCACATCTCTTTTGAAAACAAAAGACTGAAAAAAGCAATGTGCACTCATATAACTAATTGAAGATAAACAAATGAGTACACATAACATTGTACCAACTTGAATGAAAATGTCATGCTTCTCTGCAAAGATCATTAAAGCTGCAATCAAACAGTTCAAACCCGATTAAAACACGTCTTAACACCCCAAATCAAAAAATCTTGAAGAAGCAAATGGTAAATCGCTCCGCCAGTCATTTTCTAGCATGAGAAAAAAATTATTATTTCAGGCACACTTTATTGCTTTCATCGACATTTTGACTGAATGTGTAAAACATTGAAAAAATATATTTAACAAAAAATAAAAATAAAGCTTCAACAAATAAACCTCTCCACCAATAAATCTAAGTTGCTTTTATCTACGACAAAAACACACTTTTTCCAACAATATGCAAATATGAATCTATATTGTTGATAACCCCAATACATGTAGAAAATTGAACACCTGTAACAAAATTGAAAATCCATTTGGAACACAACAAACTAATTATGGAGGCAACCAAACACCAATTCATTAAAACAAATCTCCAAATAGCAGCATACACACTATACTGTCTAGTAAAGTTGCACAATATCAACATGTTAAAATCTTAAAAATTCAGCGCAAAAAAAATATTAAATGAACACCTAATATTCTTGCAAAAAGAAAACAAAGGTGCAATCAAATGATTCAATCAATCAATAAATCTAATTGTACACGCATCATTGTCACAACTTGAAAGAAAATGACATGTCTCTTTGCAAAGATCATCTACGATTACCTAAAAAAGAAGCGAGGAGAAAAAAATGAAAGCCTATCCATTTACAATAAAAAATAACATGAAAAACAACAATATCAAACAACTTAATCATAGTTAGAACACGCCTTAACACTACAAAGCAAAAAATCTTAAAGATAACCAGAAGGCAAATAAGCTTGTCAGTTTGAAAAAAAAGGATTGGTCTTTCATGCATACTCTTTTTTTTTAAAAAAAAACACTAGTTGCTCTCAACAACATTGAGATTGATGCACAAAACATTAAAAAATTAACGCTAAATATAAAATTTACAAAAAGAAAAAACAAACAAATAAACCCCTTCACCAATAAACCTAAGGTGCTTTATCTATATATATAAAAATGCAAACAACTGTAACAAACAAAATATGTAGGCAAGAAAACAACAATTTGTATAGGAAGGAAGAAAAGAGGGGAAAACAAGTTGTTTAGCACAAACATTATTATAATCTTAAAGATTTGGTGTAAAAAGTGTTAAAGGCACAAAAAACGACCACCTTTACAATCTTAAAGGCACAAAAAAATGATTCAATCAACCAATAAACCTAATTTGCGTTGTCAATAAAAAAATAAATAGCCTTTCAGTTTGTGTAAATCATAAACAAATACACTATTCATTCTGAGGTTTTTATTAATAATTTAAATATTTAAAATTCAAAACTACATAAAATGTTATCAAATTATAAAAAAACCTGGAAATTTTTTAACTAAATGCTTTTTTAAAAAACTATTCTCAACACATGTATTTATTGTTTTAATTGATGCAAACCAAGGAGGTGGACATATTTATTGTTTTAATTCACACAAGACCCTTTGTCACTTCCAAGTGGCCCAATTACAAGACTTAGAGCCAAACGCTTCAAGGAAGCACTAAATGGGCTAATCCAAGAGATTTGGTATGATTCTAAAAAGACCAAGATGGGATCAAATGATAATCAAGGCTTAGTCCACATCATCAAAGCAATTGAAGAGGGTAATAATTATGCAAAAACGTTTCAGCATGATCTGACCATCAAAGGGCATGGATTTGATGACTTTCAAAGTTATTAATTAGAGGAATGAAGTCGGCCTTAAATGATTATATTAAATACATTGAATTTAGTCATTTAGCTATTTATGATAGCCTCTAGAAGTCCAGGAGACCTAAAAACGTGGGGACTAATTTATGTTACTGTTTGAGCTCTTTTAAAGCTTTAGTTATGACTTTTCCTATTCTTGGAGGGTTGTTCCAAGTATAAAAGGGGAATTTCGTAATGATGAGGCAGATTATGTTTTCAGAAAAATTATCATATGTGTGAGGTCTTGTGTTCCTCTTCGTTCTTAAAAGAACCACTAGAACTTTTAAGTGTTTTAAGAAAAATTATCATATTAAGTGTTTTAAATGCCAGGGGCGGGGACACATAGCCAGTGTGTAAACAAAAGGGTGAGGTGATAAACGCCCAAGGTGAGCTTGAGTCGGAGAATGAGGACGATGATAATGACATGCCACCTCTGGAGGACGGTGATGATGAGCAAAGTGCTGTGGTTGGAGATTTATTGGTAGCAAGGCGAGTTCTCAATATGAAGGTTAAGGAGGAAGAGAGTAACCAAAGGGAGTTGTGAAAAACAAAGTTTGCAGTGTCATTACGATGGAGGGAGTTGCACAAATGTAGTCAGCACTGATATGAACTTCATCAACAATTGTGATGAAACCCAATAAGAATGATGGTTTAGAACCCCAAGATCGTGTAGACAAGATTGGTTGAGCCTTGACCCGTCACCTAACAAGATGAAAACCAAGACTACGAAAGATTGAAACGCCACACCTACAAAACCTGAGAATCTCTCAACAATCAAGGTGATAAGTTTGGTTGTTTGAACGCCACAAGATTAACTTGATAAGTTCTAGTAGTTCTTTCAAGAACGAAGAGGAACACAAGACCTCACAAATATTATAATTTTCTGAAAACATAATCTGATTAATCATTTCGAAATACCCCTTTTTATACTTGGAACAACCCTCCAAGAATAGGAAAAGTCATGACTAAAGCTTTTAAAAGAGCTTAAACAGTAACATAAACAAGTCCCCACGTTTTTAGGTCTCTTGGACTTCTAGAAGCTATCATAAATAGCTAACTGACTAAATTCAATGTATTTAACATATGCATTTAAGACCAACTTCATTCCTCTAATTAATAACCTTGAAAGACATCAAATTCATACCCTTTGATGGTCAGATCATGCTGAAACGTTTTTGCATAATTATTACCCTCTTCAATTGCTTTGATGATGTGGACTAAGCCTTGATTATCATTTGATCCCAACTTGGTCTTTTTAGAATCAGCCCAAATCTCTTGGATTAGCCCATTTAGTGCTTCCTTGAAGCGTTTGGCTCTAAGTCTTGTAATTGGGCCACTTGGAAGTGACAAAGAGTCTTGTGCGAATTCAGACGCATTCCCGAGTATATGATCATTATGTCCAGCTACTTGGTTTGCATCAAGCACTTATGTGGTGGAGAAATTGGCATTAACTACCTTGAAACATCCTCACCCTTATCGGCTTCAGTGGCTGAATGAATGTGGTGAAATCATGGTGACAAGGCAAGTATTGGTGGCACTATCCATTGGTAAATATGAGGATGAGGTGCTTTGTGATGTGGTTAGTATGCATGCATGCAATTTACTATTGGGAAGACCATGGCAGTATGATCGGAGGGTTACGCATGATGGATTTACAAATAGGTATTCTTTCACTCATAGAAAGCAATCTATTATTTTTTTGCCATTGAATCCAGAACAGGTCAGGGAGGACCAATTAAAGTTACACAGATCAAGTGAACAAAAGAAAGAAAAAGAAATGAAAGCCGAAATTGAAAAAAAAGAATTTCAAAAAAAAGAAAGAGAGAAAAACAATGATCAGAGAGAAAAAGAAAGAGAAGGGATTTCGGCCATAGTGAGAGCAAGAGAGGAAAATTTCAATTACATTGCAAAAAAAAGTGAGATCAAGAGAGCATTATTTTCACACCAGCCCCTTATTGTACTCATGTACAAGGAGGCTCTTTTATGTACTAACGATCTTATCAGTGCAGGCCTAGCGATATTGTTTCTCTTTTGCAGGAGTTTGAAGATGTCCTTCCCGAAGAGGTAACTTATGGAATACCTCCAATCCGAGGGATTGGACATCAAATTGATTTCATACCAGGTGCGTTAATTCCAAACCGACCTGCTTATAGGAGTAATCCCGAGGATACGAAGGAACTTCAGAGGCAAGTACGTGAATTATTAGAGAAGGGGTATGTGCGTGAAAGCATGAGTCCTTGTGCAGTTCCGGTGCTATTAGTTCCTAAGAAGGATGGAACATGGAGGATGTGTGTTGACTGTCGAGCCATCAACAACATAACGGTAAAGTATCGTCATCCCATTGCTAGATTAGATGATATGCTGGATGAATTGCATGGTTCTTGTGTCTTTACAAAAGTGGATCTTAAGAGTGGATATCATCAGATTAGGATGAAGGAAGTTGATGAATGGAAAACTGCTTTTAAGACTAAATACGGTTTGTATGAGTGGTTAGTTATGCCTTTCGGTTTAACTAATGCTCCAAGTACATTTATGCGTTTGATGAACCATGTTTTGTGTGCATTTATTGGCAGATTTGTCGTCGTGTATTTTGATGCTATCCTAATTTATAGCAAAAACCTGACAGAACATGTAATGCATTTCAAATCTGTTTTGGAAATTCTAAGAAAAGAAAAGTTGTTTGCTAATCTCAAGAAGTGCACCTTTTGCACGGATAAACTTGTTTTTCTGGGTTTTGTTGTTAGTAACAAAGGTTAAGGCAATCAAAGAGTGGCCAACAGCTACAACAATCAGGCAAGTGAGGAGTTTCCACAGCTTAGCTAGCTTTTATAGACGATTTGTGCATGATTTTAGTAGGTTAGCCACACCTCTTACTGAAGTCATCAAAAAAATGTGCTGTTTAAGTGGGTTGAAGAACAAGAAAAGGCATTTAAGCTCATCAAAGAAAAGTTAACTAATGCACCTTTGCTTGTTTTACCTAACTTGCTTTACTTTCCATTTGTTCTAAGATAAGTTTGACTATCTTTCATTTTCATTTTTTCTTTTATATACTGTTACCTCTTGTATAAGAAAAAAAATCGTAAAAAAAAAAAGCAAAAAAAAAAAGGGTACACGATTCAAGTCGAGAAAAAAAAATTCAACAGTTTTATTTTGCTTGGAACTTTTATGTGATTTCAATAATTTTTTTCCTTTTTAATCTTATTTTCCTCCTGTTCCATCCTTTAAATTTTATACTATTCCATTCTAATAAATTCGTTAAAACACCATAGTTTTGAATTTATTGTCCAGTAAAGTTTCACAATACAAACATGTTAAAAACCTTGATATTTATCAAAAAAAAAGAAAACCTAATACATATATTCCATTTAAACAAAATACAAATTTACTAGAAAATAACCCCAATAGATGGAATATGAAATTTCAACTGATTCTTATCTCTCTTTCTTTTCTTTTCTTTTCTGTTTTTTTTTTTTTTTAAGATACTGAAATGAAGAGACAGAAAACGATGAAATATAACAGAATGATATGACCTTGTTTCGGAACCTAGCTCTGATACCACCTAATGCGAACCTCGTGATCACGCAACCCACAACCAAGAATGAGATAAGATCCCTGGAAAGCCGAAATAAGGTCTGATAGGAGTGTGACACAATGGATACGTGCCCCAAGACACCAGCACTATTAGAATGACGCCACGAAGCCAGTTAATCTTCGATAAGTCAGATTCAGTTCGTTCAAGAACTAAAGAATGCAAGAATCACGCTCACACATAAACTGAAAAGTTCAGAATTAAGTTTAATCAATGGCTGCCGAAATTAGAGTTACATGAGTTTAAATAGTTCTTAAAAAGTAATCCTAATGGACCCCTTATGTGGACTTAAATGAGATCCACTCAAAACTGACCCAAAATCCTAAATTAAAAAGCCCATGACTTAATCCAAGCAAGCCTTGATCCTAGCTGAAAATAAAGTCTTAATTAAGCCCAAACAAGGCTTGGGCTGTAGCTAACAAAATCAAATAAAGCCCATAAGGCTTATTTATTCTCTTCCATCAAGCCCATCAATCCCATGTTTTCAAGCTAGGCTGGACTCCTTTATTGTCCAAATAAAGCTAGGCTGGACTTCTTGCAATTAGGACTTGGGTGAAACCTTCAAAACCACGAATCAAGCCCCTAAACATGTAATGGGTCTTTGCTGGTGTTTCCTAGAATTTGCTTTCCTACAAGGTGTGCATTTATCACATATGCGCTGCACATCCTTTTTCATTTTAGGCCAATAAAAATGCTCATGCAACACATCCAAAGTCTTAACAACACTAATATGCCCCCATCAACCCGCCCCCATCTGCTTCACGTACAAGCAATTCACGCATAGAACTTAATGGAACACACAAATATCCATCAAGTCTATAAAACTTCCCAAAAGCCGAAGTTTTTTTTATGTTCAAATCCTAGAAATCTAGCATCCAAAGTAGAAAAAAGAACATACCTGCGCGAAAGTGCATCAGCCACAATGTTTTCTTTTCCTTGCTTATACTTGCTCACATACGGAAAGGTTTCAATAAATTCCACCCATTTGGTATGTCTCCTACTCAACTTACCTTGCCCTTTCAAGTGCTTCAATGATTCATGATCAGAATTTATCACAAACTCCTTAGGCCACAGGTAATGCTGCCACGTCTATAAAGTTCTTACCAAGGCATGGCCCCATTAAGTTTTTATCCTGCATTAACACATGTCCTATACCAATACCTGACGCATCACATTCAACTTCAAAAGCTCGTCTGGCAAAGTTAAAACAGGTGCACTTCTTAAGATTAGCATATAATTGCGCATAAACTACGCAACACACTAAGTACATTACGCAAATGATCAAGATGCTCATTTAAGTTCTTACTATAGATCAAAAAAATGTCATGAAAATACACAACAACAAACTTACCTATAAACGCACGCAATACATGATTCATTAAACGCATAAATGTGCTAGGCGCGTTCGTAAGTCCAAACGGCATGACAGTTATTCATACAACCCATGCTTATTCTTAAATGCAGTTTTCCACTCATCACCCTCTTTCATCCTAATCTGATGGTACCCACTTTTTAGATCAATCTTAGAGAAAATACATGATCCATGTAACTCATCTAGCATGTCATCAAGCCTAGGAATAGGATGTCAATACTTTACCGTTATGTTATTGACGGCACGACAATCAACACACATCCTCCATGTTCCATCCTTTTTAGGCACAAGAAGCACTGGCACAGCACAAGGACTCATACTCTCACGAATGTAACCCTTCATCATCAACTCATCTACTTGCCTTTGAATCTCCTTTGTCTCCTCGGGTTGCTTCTATAGGCTAGACGGTTAGGAATCGAAGCTCCGGGCACAAGGTCAATTTGATGTTCAGTCTCCCTTAATGGTGGTAATGCATTGGGGATGTCTATAGGAAATACATCATCAAACTCCTGCATCAAAGAAACAACCACACTAGGAATAGCAGAATAAAGATCGTTAGTGTTAAAATAAGCCTCCATTATACACAAGTAAGATCATTGGCTTATTAGTGAAAAATGCATAAAAATTAGGTTGTTTCTTTTATTTTTCCACACTACTATCATCACACAAGCTTACTTTCTTCACTCCTCGGGTTTTACCTCCACTCTCAACCGGTTTAGCCGAATCTGATGGTTTTCTCTCACCATTGTCCTCGTGAATTTTAATTATGCTTGATACAACTCAGATTCAATTTCTTTCACAAGGGTATCACTAGCAACATTAGCACAACTACCTCCATCAATTATCATGCTACATACCTCGTTTTGGATATGACATCTTCTTTGATTTGCATGTTCAGTGCACGCCTTATAACCAAGGCCTCTCCCTCAACAGGATATGCAATCTCGTCATCACTACAATCCGCCAAAGGTGGCATCTCTTTCACTTTCAGATTCAACCTCCCCATTGTCTCTTATAAGATTAACGCTTCGGTTTGGACACTGAGATGCAATGTGCCCCTTCTCTTGTAAGAATATCTCTATCACGAGTAGGTTGATATTCAGATTTACATTTCCCATCCGTATGAGTATCCTTTTTGGCCTTCGGTGGTTCGGCCCTTGCATAAGTCTTAAAATTTGGCCTCCATATTGAGGAAGATGATGCCGAATTGGTCTGAAAACGTGTACTGCCCCCTCTCTGTATTTGCCTCTCCCCCTTGGTTTCCAATGGACCACGTCCTCCAATTCCACACAATGTTGTAATTCTACCACATTCGCAATGTCTCTATTCAGCCCATTTAAAAATATAGCCATAGTAGCTTCCCGATCCTCAATCACATTGGCCCGAATCATGGCGATCTCCATCTCCTTGAAATACTCATCCACGGACCTAGAACCCTGATTCAAACCTGCAATTTCAGACACAAATCTCTATAATAGTGGTTAGGCACAAATCGCCTTCTCATCAACACTTTCATCTCCTCCCACTACACTACCGGCCTCTCTCCACATTCTGATCCCACCAAATCAGTGCATAATCCGTGAATTCGATGATAACCAATTTCACTTTCTTTGCATCTGAATAGTTACGACAATCAAAAATCCAATCCACCTTTTTCTCCCACTCCAAATATGCCTCGGGATCCTTTTTACCTTGAAAAGCAGGTATTTTCCCTTTCAGATCCAAATCACCATCTAACTCAGCATGTCCCCCAACACTACGGAAATTTTCCTTTTGGCCGAATTGGCCCCTAGTTCTATTCCCAAAATCCCTTCGGTTTCTAGGCTGCGGAAAACCTTCCCAATGGCCTATGGCCTCATCCTCAAAACCACCATCACCAATATCATCAACAGCCTCCTCAAAATCAGCCCACCTTGCCCTTTCGGCCCTACTGCCACTGTTTGCTTTCGGTTCAGCCACAAGCTTCCTCACATTTTGGGTGCTTGTACTAGCCTCATTATCACATTTCTCCACCCTATCAAGTCGGTCACACACGTGTCATGGCTTGCATTTGGAACGTAAGTTCTACCTCGGGATGGGGTGGTGTGTTGTTTTGATCTGACATGATAATACCTGCAAAAATTGGTTAGTGGTAAAAAATAAAATTATCCTCATGTCGCTCGTGTTTTGCTCAAACACTCTTAATGTCCACAAACGCTCACACCTCTCGTCTCACCTTTTTTACGGTTCTTGCGAAAACTTAAACCAACACAAAATAAAACCAACTCCCAGATAAATCTATATATATGACTCAAGAAGCAATAAAAACCAGAAAACAAGCAAAACGAAACTGCGATGATAGTCTTGCGAGTAGCAAGCGAGTTTATCCGAAATATGAACAAAACTGAAAACTCGAATAAAAAAAAACACAAACAAAATATGAAAAATGATGAAACAACTCCCAGATATGTTGGATATGATGAAAATTAATGGCAAGAAACGTAAACTACAAAAAGAAAAATATAACACAACACCCAGTTAAGTCCGAATCTGGACTTAAGTCAATGATGTCCAATTGAGCTAAAATTTCAGATATAGTGCTCTACTAACCCAAATAGGCAGAATATAAGGTTTGAGCAACTTACGATAAGGTTTGATAGACTGACGCAAAAACGTTATAAATCAGACCTAATTAGACCCGAATTTGAAACCCAAAGTAAACAATATCTAATTGACCCTAAAATCAATATGTGGTGCGATCAGGGTCCCAGTAATAACATAATCAAATTTGAGCTCATTCTTTTTTTTTATGCCGCTGATATATTTTGGTATGATAACCTCTTGTTTTTGATATGATACCAAATCAAGTGAAGAAGAAATTGGACACTAAGGCCATCCGGGAGTGGCCTACACCCATATCGGTAAGTGAGGTAATTAGTTTTCATGGGTTAGCTAGTTTTTGAATGAAGTTGTTAAAAAGTCAGTTGGGTTTAAATGGGGGGAGGAACAAGAATTGACTTTTGTTCTTTTGAAAGACAAATTATGTTCTGCACCTGTTTTGTCTTTACCTGAGTTTACAAAAGCATTTGAAATAGAGTGTGATGCGTCTGGAATGGGAATAGGTGCTGTTTTGTTGCAGGATCGGAGACCTATTGCGTATTTTAGTTAGAAGTTAAGTGGAGCGACCTTGAACTATCCCACTTACGAAAAAGAACTCTATGCCTTGGTAAGAGCACTCGAAACATGGCAGCATTACTTGTGGCCAAAAGAGTTCGTAATCCATTGATGCGAACCTCGTGATCACGCAACCCACACGCCAAGACACCAATTCCCGGAAAGCCAAGTAAATCAGGTTTGATAGGAGTGTGACACAAAGATAACTTGTACCTAGGCACCAGCACTATTGGAAACGAAAACCCCCACCCAACGAATATAGATTCGCGAACGAGTATAGGGATGATGCCACGAAGCCAGTTGTTCTTCGATAAGTCGTTTTCAATTCTTTAGAGAACCAAGGAAGGGAGATTATCCCACCAACACACAAGTGCTGCAAAGAAGTTTATTGATCAAAAAATTGCGTACCCTTACATGTTTCGTTATGCCTCTATTTATACTGACTCTAGACTTAAAGAAACCCTAATGGACCCCCCTTAGGTGGACTTATATGAAGCCCACTTACAATAATAACCAAAAAACTAAGAAGAAAATAATAAAAATACGAAACTTACCATCCTAAATATGCTAGATAAATTTGCTCCTTTGTTGCTGATTTAATTCCTTTCCTTACTATGTTAGGAAAAGCGTTAAATAGTCCTCCCCTCTGTAGGAATAAGATAGGGCCAACTTTCTTACTTAATTAAGAGAATAAATTGCTGGCTTTTTATCCTTGTAGCATTAGGAAATAAAACAAGCCTAACAAGGCTGGTATTGGGCCGGACATATCAACCCCTTGTTCCACATGAATTGGGCTCTTCTTGGACCTGAACTAGATGAATTAAAGGCTGTCCTTCATGCTCCTTAAATGTCCCAAGCCCTTCTACTTCCATCTTGCTCCATAAGTTCTGAACAAGCCCATTCAATGCTTCTTTAAGCTTCTTTACCCTAGCTCTTGGATTGTTAGCATGATTACGCTTGGTGTTGGGCTGATACGCATCAACATCAATCACATACCTTCTTCAACCAAATAAAACATTAATTTTTGAATTCCATAAACTAATTCAAGCACAAAACTATTTACCAAAGGTAGATGCAACAAATAAAAATATAATGGACCAAACAAACAGCAAAACAGGATACATGCAATAATGCCCATCATCACATCTACCATTTCAATACAGAAAAAAGCCACGATTTTCATCAACTAATGGGAAGGAAAAAAAAAGGCAAATCAAGGAAATCAAGGAAATTGCCAAAACAGTGAACATCCACAACATTAACCACATACCTCCATTAACAACCAAACTAAACATTAATTTTCTAATTCATTAACTAATTTCAGCACAAAATTACTCGCTGATGGCACACAAAACAAAGCAATCTAATAGAACATCGATCTTCTAATTTCATAACACAAAATCATCCACCAAAAGAATACGCAATGTTGAAAAAAATATTTGATCACTAAACAAAATCTATACTTGATCCACTAAACATCACCAGCACTTTCAACAAAAATGATAGATTCAAACCGCAAAACATTGATTTTCCAATTTCATTAACTAATTCGGCGTGAAATCATCAACCATAGGCGAACACCATGAACGCTCTTAACTAAAATGATAAATTTGAATTACAAAATAGGAATAAATAACCATATTAAAAAGCCAGCACCAAAAATCCAACCCTATCCACGCCACTGTTTCCAAAAAAAAGTGCATAAAATTTCCAAGCACTTTAATACAATGATGGATAAAATTTCAAATTATGGATCAAAGAGAGCCATAAAAACAGCCAAGCACTTTAATATAAGAATTGCGAAAATTTGAACCGTAAACAACGAAACTAACATCAACAAAACTAACTATTTATTTCCAATGGCATCCAAACTAAGCCTTTAATTTGTCCCTAAGCCCCTGAAAAAACCAATAGCAATGAAAACAAAACAACAACAACTCCAAGTTCCGGAAAAAACTAACAAACCCAACACCAACATCGCAGCCAAAAAAAATGTAATACAACAATCACAAAAACAATGCAATCAAATAAAACTCATTGAAATCAATAAAAGCATCAATTAAGACAACATTTATTATTAAACCTAACAATCCGGGAAAAAAATTAAATCAACACAAAACTAAAAAAATACATATACAATTTGACAACCAGCAAAGCAAATAAAACCCACAACATTCAACCCTCATGCAAAAAAAACATGAAAAGAAACTAAAATCAAGTCCCATACTAGCACAAAACCCAACAAAAAATTGTTCCAAGATACTATACCACTTTCACCACTAGTAAAAACGAAACACAGTTTTGCTGATTATGATCAACACAAATAATTTCCCAAATAAAATAGATACCTCGAAAAGAAAACATCAATTCTCTAATTTCATAACTAATCTGAGTACAAAATCATTCATTAAGCACATACAAAATAGCACAACCCACCAGAACATTAATCTTCTAATTTCATAAGCAATCACAACACAAAATCATTCACCAAAGGCATATGCAATGCAGGAAACAATATTTAATCAACTAAGTAGAAATATATATGTGATCTACTAAACATCACCAGCAATTTCAACCAAAAAAGATAGATTCATACCGCAAAACACTGATTTTCCAATCTTATTAACTAATTCCAACATGAAACCATCAACCAAAAGCACATGAACAACATTTATCACCATTAAACTCAGTCCACACCAAAACTAAAATGCAAAACACATAGTTTTGTTGGCTATGATCAGCATACATTATTTTCTAGATTAAAAGAGGTACCTTCACAACAAAAAGCACAACAATGAAAACAAAACACAACAACTCCAAGCCCCTAAAAAAAAACAACAAACCAGGAAAGAAAACAACACAGCACTAAAAAAGGTTTCACAACAATCAACAAAATGAGGATATAACAAAATCAAAACCAGCAAAAAAGTCAGCCAACACAACAACATCCATTATTCAACCTAACAATGTAAAATAGAAAAAAACTCAATCAACATGAAACCAAAAACCACACACATATAACTTGAGAACCAACAAAGTAAATGATGCTACGCTCGTGATCACGTGGTCACGCAACCCACAACCAAGAATGAGATAAGATCCCGGAAAGACGAAATAAGGTCTGATAGGAGTGTGACGCAATGGAAACCTGCCCAAGGCACCAGCACTATTGGAATGAGTAGAATGACGCCACGATGTAAGTTAATCTTCGATAAGTCAGATTCAGTTCGTTCAAGAACTAAAGAATACAAGAATCACTCTCACACATAAACGGAAAAGTTCAGAATTAAGTTTAATCAATGGCCGCCGAAATTAGGGTTACATGAGTTTAAATAGTTTTTAAAAAGTAACCCTAATGGACCTCTTATGTGGACTTAAATGAGATCCACTCAAAACTGACCTAAAATCCTAAATTGAAAAGCCCATGACTTAATCCAAGCAAGCCTTGGATCGTAGCTGAAAACATTGTGTGGAATTGGAGGACATGGTCCATATGGCAACCAAGGTGGAGAGGCAAATAAAGAGAAGGGGCAGTACACGTTTTCAGACCAATTCGGCATCATCGTCCTTAATATGGAGCCTGAATTTTAAGACAGAGGGGGCTGCCCAACCAAAGCCTTATGCAAGGGCCGAATCACCTAAGGCCAAAAAGGATACGGATGGGAAAAGGTAAATCTGAATATCAACCTACTCGTGATAGAGATATTAAATGCTCTAAGTGTTTTAGGAAGGCCACATTGCATCTCAATGTCCAAACCGAAGAGTTATGCTTACAAGAGATAATGGGGAGGTTGAATCTGAAAGTGACAAATCTGAAAGTGAAGAGACGCCACCTTTGGTGGATTGTAGTGATGAGGAGATTGCATATCCTGTCGAGGGAGAGGCCTTGGTTATAAGGCATGCACTGAATATGCAAATCAAAGAACATGATGTAGATCAGCAACGGGAAAATATATTTCACACTCGATGTCATATCCAAAACAAGGTATGTAGCATGATAATTGATGGAGGTAGTTGTGCTAATGTTGCTAGTGATACCCTTGTGAAGAAATTGAATCTGAGTTGTATCAAGCATACGAGGCCTTATAGATTGCAATGGTTGAATGAATGTGGGAAGTGAGGGTTAGGCAGGTTCTGATTGAGTTTCCTATTGGGAAGTATTCTGCTGAGATTTTGTGTGTTTTAGTCCCAATGCATGCTAGTCCCAATCGGAAAGTGATTCATGATGGGTTTAGAAATAGGTTCACTATTGTAAAGGATGGTAAAACCATCACTCTTGTACCTCTTTCTCCAAAACAAGTGTATGAAGATCAAATCAAATTAAAAAAAGAATGTGAGGATGGGAAGAGTGAAAATTCACGAGGACAATGGTGAGAGAAAACCATCAGATTCGTCTAAACCAAAATCATTAATTAAACCGGTTGAGAGTGGAGGTAAAACCCGAGTGAAGAAAGTAAGCTTGTGTGATGATAGTAGTGTGAAAAAATAAAAGAAACAACCTAATTTTTATGCAAAAGGATCTCAAATCAGATCTGCATTTTTCACTAATAAGCCAATGATCTTACTTGTGTATAATGGAGGCTTATTTTAACACTAACGATCTTTATTCTGCTATTCCTAGTATGGCTGTTTCTTTGATGCAAGAGTTTGATGATGTATTTCCTGTAGACATCCCTAATGGATTACCACCATTAAGGGAGACTGAACATCAAATTGACCTTGTGCCCGGAGCTTCGATTCCTAACCGTCTAGCCTATAGAAGCAACCCCGAGGAGACAAAGGAGCTTCAAAGGCAAGTAGATGAGTTGATGATGAAGGGTTACATTCATGAGAGTATGAGTCCTTGTGCTGTGCCAGTGCTTCTTGTGCCTAAAAAGGATGGAACATGGAGGATGTGTGTTGATTGTCGTGCCGTCAATAATATAACGGTAAAGTATCGACATCCTATTCCTAGGCTTGATGACATGCTAGATGAGTTACATGGATCATGTATTTTCTCTAAGATTGATCTAAAAAGTGGGTACCATCAGATTAGGATGAAAGAGGGTGATGAGTGGAAAACTGCATTTAAGACCAAGCATGGGTTGTATGAATGGTTAGTCATGCCATTTGGACTTACGAACACGCCTAGCACGTTTATGCATTTAATAAATCATGTATTGCGTGCGTTTATAGGTAAGTTTGTTGTTGTGTATTTTGATGACATTTTGATCTATAGTAAGAACTTAAATGAGCATCTTGATCATTTGCGTAATGTACTTATTGTGTTGCGTGGTGAGTAATTATATGCTAATATTAAGAAGTGCACCTTTTGTATGGAAAAAATTGTGTTTCTTGGCTACGTCGTAACTGCGCAGGGTATCGAGGTGGACAAGGAGAAAGTTAAGGCCATCCAGGATTGGCCTATACCAAAAACGGTAAGTGAGGTAAGGAGTTTAAATGATGAACAGGATAAGGCTTTTAATTTGCTTTTTTAGCTTTGCCAAACTTTACAAGAGCTTTTGAAGTTGAATGTGATGCGTCAAGTATTGGTATAGGAGCTGTGTTAATGCAGGATAAAAGACCCATTGCGTATTTCAGAGAAAAACTTAATGGGGCAGCTTTAAATTACACTACATATGACAAGGAGCTCTATGCCTTGGTAAGAACTCTAGAGACGTGGCAGCATTACCTGTGGCCTAAGGAGTTTGTGATACATTCTGATCCTGAATCATTGAAGCACTTGAAAGGGCAAGGTAAGTTGAGTAGGAGACATGCCAAATGGGTGGAATTTATTGAAACCTTTCCGTATGTGAGCAAGTATAAGCAAGGAAAAGAAAACATTGTGGCTGATGCACTTTCGCGCAGGTATGTTCTTTTTTCTACTTTGGATGCTAGATTTCTAGGATTTGAACATAAAAAAGAATTGTACAAGGATGATAGTGATTTTGCTAATGCTTGCGAAACTTCGGCTTTTGGGAAGTTTTATAGACTTGATGGATATTTGTGTGTTCCATTAAGTTCTATGCGTGAATTGCTTGTACGTGAAGCAGATGGGGGCGGGTTGATGGGGCATTTTGGTGTTGTTAAGACTTTGGATGTGTTGCATGAGCATTTTTATTGGCCAAAAATGAAAAAGGATGTGCAGCGCATATGTGATAAATGCATAACTTGTAGGAAAGCAAACTCAAGGACTCAACCACATGGCTTGTACACCCCTTTACCTGTACCTAAGGAGCCATGGGTAGACATTTCGATGGATTTTGTCTAAGGTTTACCTAGGTCAAAACGGGGCAGGGACTCAATCTTTGTAGTTGTTGATAGGTCTTCAAAGATGACACACTTTATTCCATGTCATAAACCGATGATGCCACTAACATTGCTGAGTTGTTCTTTAGGGAGATAGTACGACTTCACGGGGTCCCTAAGAACTCAGTTGACTACTATTTTTGGAAGGTGTTATGGGGAAAATTGGGTACTAAACTGTTGTTTTCAACTACTTGTCAACCCCAAACAGATGGACAAACCGAAGTAGTTAATAGGACCTTAACACAACTTCTGCGTGCTGTTATTCAAAAGAACTTAAGAATTGGGAAGATTGTTTGCCATTTATAGAGTTTCCCTATAATCGTAGTGTGCACTCTACTACTGAATTTTCACCATTTGAAATTGTGTATGGATTTCACCCCTAACTCCAATGGATTTGATTCCTTTACCTATTGATGAAAGGGTAAGTTTGGATGGTAATCGTAAAGCACAGGTGGTGAAGACACTCCATGAGAGTGTGCGGTAACAGATTGAAAGGAGGAATCGTGTGCATGCGACCAAAGCCAAATAAGGGGCGCAAACATGTTGTCTTTCAGCCTGGCGATTGGGTTTGGGTGCATATGCGCAGGAGAGATTTCTGACCCATAGGAAATCAAAGCTCCAACCACGAGGAGCTTTGATTATAAAATTGATTTGCCAAGTGAGTATGGTGTTAGTGCTACTTTTAATGTTTCTGATCTTACTTTGTTTGATGTAGGCGATGATTCGAGGTCGAATCCTTTTGAAGAGAGAGGAGATGATGCGGATCAGCCCAAGACCAAGCGTAATCATGCCAACGATCCATTGAAGGTGCCAATTGGGCCAATCACAAGAGCTACGGCAAAGAAGCTTAAAGAAGCATTGAATGGGCTTGTTGAGAACTTTATGGAGCAAGATGGACCTAGAAGGGCTTGGGACATTTAAGGAGCATGAAGGACAGCCTTTAAGGAGCTTGAAGAGCCCAATTCATGTGGAACAAGGGGTTGATATGTCCGGCCTTATACCAGCCTTGTTAGGCTTGTTTTATTTCCTAATGCTACAAGGACAGCCTTATACCGGCCTTATAAGTCCACCTAAGGGGGGTCCATTAGGGTTTCTTTAAGTCTAGAGTCAGTATAAATAGAGGCATAACGAAACATGTAAGGGTACGCAATTTTTTGATCAATAAACTTCTTTGCAGCACTTGTGTGTTGGTGGGATAATCTCCCTTCCTTGGTTCTCTAAAGAACTGAAAACGACTTATCGAAGAACAACTGGCTTCGTGGCATCATCCTTATACTCGTTCGCGAATCTATATTCGTTGGGTGAGGGTTTTCGTTTCCAATAGTGCTGGTGCCTAGGTACAAGTTATCTTTGTGTCACTCTCCTATCAAACCTGATTTACTTGGCTTTCCGGGAATTGGTGTCTTGGCGTGTGGGTTGCGTGACCACGTGATCACGAGGTTCGCATCAATGCAGTTTTTCACTCATCACCCTCTTTCATCCTAATCTGATGGTACCCACTTTTCAAGTCAATTTTAGAGAATATGCAAGATCAATGTAACTCATCTAACATGTCATCAAGAATAGGAATAGGGTGTCTATACTTTACTGTTATGTTGTTGATGGCTCGGCAATCAACACACATCCTCCATGTTCTATCCTTCTTATGCACAAGTAGCACGGGTACGGGACAGGGGCTCATGCTCTCACGAATGTAGCCCTTTTCCATTAGCTCATCAACTTGTCTTTGAAGCTCTTTCGTCTCCTCAGGATTGCTTCGAGTACAAAATCAATCTGATGCTCTATCCCGCGAAATGGTGGTAATCCGCTTGGAGTATCGTCGGGGAACACATCATCAAACTCCTTAAACAAAAAAATAGCAACACTGGGCACAATATGATCAAGATCATTAGTATTAAAGTAAGCCTCCTTGTACACAAGTAAAATCATTGGCTTGTTAGCGAAATATGCAGATGTGATCTCACCCTCTCTAGCATAAAAATTAGGTTGTTTCTCTAGTTTTTCCACACAATTCTCATCACACTTCCTGACTTTCTAAACTCCTCTTGTCTTACCTCCACTCAGCCAGATCTGGGTGTTTTTGAGGAGTGGTCAAATGGTCTGATTTGTTGGGAGTGGTGACCAAATATCTGTTTGTGTTTGGATGGGTGGCTGAATGGATTGTAGAGGTTTGGGTTCTGGCCGAATCTGATGGTTTTCTCTCCCCATGTTCCTCACCTAGATTTTCTCTCCCCATCGCCTCATGCTCACTTCTTAGGTTTATTTGATCATCATACACCTATTTGGGTGTAAGAGGTACAAGAGTGATGGTTTTACCATCTTTTACGATGGTGTACCTATTTGATCATCATACCCCATCATGATCTGCCTTCCTATCATATTGCCATGGCCTCCCCAACAAGATGTGACTTGCTTGCATCAGTACCACATCGCACAGAACTTCATCAACATATTTTCCACAACCTGCTTAGTCACTTTCACTTCACCACTATCATTCAGCCATTGCAATCTATATGGTCTCGCATGCTTAACAGTACTCAAATTCAGTTGACTAACAAGGATGGTACTGCAAACATTAACACAACTTCCACTATCAACACTTAAACCACCCACCTTGCTTTGTACCTGCTGGTGTGGCTGAAGCTGCAAATAATGCTCCGGTTTTTTCTTTTTATTTTCATGCTAATAACCAAAGCTTTTAAGTAAGTGAGGGCTGCTATCATACTAGCGAGGAGGACACGGGCTCACTCTCTGTTCAACAGATAAGGGAATCCTATTAGGGAAAACTTGCCTTATCTCACTGCTTTCACTGGCTAACCCTACATAGAGAGAAGGAGCACCCTTACTTTGCTGTGATGAAACAACTTTCTTTACACTTGATGGCTTGGAATACGATTATACGTCTAGATGGGGGCATTTCAGGTCTTTTCTTTCACTCGAGACGATGATAATTTGCGTAATGCGTAAGAAAGATTCTATGATGAGCCCGAACCTTTCCTCGGACACCTTAAACTTAAAGTCAAGTCAGTTCCTCAACCCCGTCTGTGGCTGTTGGTTAATTGGTAGAGGAGCACGATCAAATAGATATCAAAAACTAATGCATTTTGATGGCTAATCTATCATTGAGGGGAGACTTTGAGTTCAGTTAGATCTTACTTAAAAGATCATTAGATCGGAGGTTGGAGTGTCACTTTCCCCGGAACTTTCTGTTAGGATGTTAGCTTCTCTTCCCCCTCATTCCTGCCTTCACTCGATTCCAACATCAACTGGTTCTTAAAGAAGGTGGTCTGACCTTACTCCAATTCCCCTAGGGTTAGGGGGTAGCTGCAACAACATAAGATGGATAAGCAGGGGTCTTAATGTCTTTCGAATGAATCCTCCTCCCTTTGGAACTCTATAGAACCTTCTGTCCCTTCGGGTAGCTACTCGGATAAGCAGCTTAGCTCATTAGCTCATATCAGATTTAGCTAGACGGGTTGGTTTGGAACATCAAGCAAGATCTACCAGCAAAAGGTAAGTATCCGAAGACGTGATCCAAGGTTCCATTCTCCGGGGGTGTAAGCCTTCTTTCTCAATATCCTCATCTGCCCTATCTCCTTTTCACTCTATTGAAGTGGAAGATATTCTAACAGCGCGTATGGAATATATTCTCTCTTTACTGATTAGATTCATCTTCCTTGACCTGAACCTGAAGTGTTTGCCTTATAACCAAGGACTCCGCATCGGGTAATGCCACGTCATCCCCATCACTATCCTCTAATGGTGGTATGCCTTCGCAATCAGATTTGTCACTTTCAGATTCTATGTCATCATCATCTCTAATTATCATTATTCTCTTGTTTGGACATTCCGAAGCATAATGTCCGTTCCCTTGACACCTGAAACATTTAACATCACGGGTACGTTTAGGCTGATTTTCAGATTTACCTTTGGCACCGGTAGGGACATCAACTTTAGCCGTTGATGGTTCAGTTTTAGAAGGAACAAAGGATCGTGGGTGGACAGTACCCTCTCTCTTCAGATTCGTCTTCCAAGATGATGAAGAACCCGAATTAAACCCTGCCCGAACATGTCCATTCCTAAGTTGTCTCTCCACCTTCGTAGCCATGTGCACCATCTCCTCTAGCTCCACATAGTGCTGTAGCTCTACCACATTGGCAATGTCCCGATTCAACCCATTAAGAAATCTAGCCATGGTGGCTTCTCTATCCTCAACAACATTGGCTCGAATCATTGCTATCTCATCTCTTTGTGATATTCATCTACTGTCTTATAGCCTTGATTCAGACCTTGGAGCTTCAGGTATAAGTCTCTGTAATAGTGGTTTGGAACAAATCGTCTCCTCATTAAGACTTTCATCTCACCCAAAGTGTGAACGGGTCGCTCCCCCTTCCTCCTACTAATTACAATCTGATCCCACCAAATCATAGCATACTCTGTAAACTCAATCATCACCAATTTCATTTTTTTTGTTCAGAATAGCTGTGACAATAAAAAATCCAATCTACCTTTTTCTCCCACTCCAACTAAGCCTCAAGATCATTTTTACCTTGAAAGTTCGGAATTTTCAGTATCCCGCATGCCATGGAAAGTCATATTCCTCCTAGCTCTGTTCGGTCCAGACCTGATTCCTTGGCCAACAGATCCAAAATCATAGTCATCTTCATCCACATCTGCGTTTTCATCAACATACTCTTCAAAATCAGATCTGTTATTCCGTACAGCAGTATGGACCGTATTTCCTCGGCGATCACCCCACTATTCTGTTGCTTTATCGAATTCACCTCATCTTTCAAATCTTTGTATGTCCTGGACAACAGCTCAAGGTGCTGACCCATGACTCGTATTTGGAACGCTACGTCAGCGTTTTGTGTCGCTGATTCGTTGTTTTCAGACATCCTTTGAATCTGCAAAATTTGGTTAGTAGCAAAAAAATATATCCTCACAACTCTCGTGTATCACACAAAACAATTCAAGGCTTTTCACTCTAATAAGCTCACTACGCCTTTTGATGCGAACCTCGTTATCACATGGTCACGCAACCGACAACCAAGAATGAGATAAGATCCCGGAAAGCCGAAATAAGGTCTGATAGGAATGAGTAGAATGACGCCAGCACTATTGGAATGAGTAGAATGACGCCAGTTAATCTTCGATAAGTTGGATTCAGTTCGTTCAAGAACTAAAGAATGCAAGAATCACTCTCACCCATAAACTGAAAAGTTCAGAATTAAGTTTGATCAATGGCTGCCGAAAGTAGGGTTACATGAGTTTAAATAGTTCTTAAAAGTAACCCTAATGGACCTCTTATGTGGACTTAAAAGAAGTCCACTTAAAACTGACCCAAAATCCTAAATTGAAAAGCCCATGACTTAATCCAAGCAAGCCTTGGATCCTAGCTGAAAACAAAGTCTTAATTAAGCCCAAACAAGCCTTGGGCTGTAGGTAACTAACTTAAATAAAGCCCATAAGGTTTCTTTATTCTCTGCCATCCAGCCCATCAATCTCATGTTTCCATGTTGTAGTAGGATTCTTTTGGCTCCTTTTGTTGTCCTAACTTCGTGGCCCAAATAAGGTTGTATTGGACCCCTCCTTCACATGGATAGGATGTACTAAGGTCTCCTCTTGATACTCCAATGGTCCTTGCAATTCTGACCGGGTTGAAACCTTCAAAACCAGGAATCAAGCCCCTAAACATGTAATGGGTTCTCGCTGGTGTTTCTGGGCCGGTTCACATCACCTTTTACCTCACAACTCTCGTGTATCACACCAAAAATACAAGACTTTTCACTCTAATAAACTCACTACGCCTTTTACCTCACAACTTGCTTTCATTTGGTTCTTTTAGAACTAAAATCAACAAATCAAAGTTAGTAGCATTCGCAGGGCACCCTAATTATGATTTTCAGACTCAAGAAGCAATAAAAATACTGAAAACAAAGCAAAACAAAACGGTGATTACGATTTCGCGAGTCGCAATGCAAATTCGTACGAATTGTGGATAATACGAAGACACGAAATAAACACAAGCTAATACTAGCGAAAATAATTACTTGACTCCTAGATAACTGAAAATAGGACAAAAAAAAAGAATTGGACAAAACTAAACACTAAGGATCACGTTTTGAGACTTGAGCAGACTCTAAACCTATTACAAAAATTTTATGTAACAGAATTGCAACCCAGACCAAACGCCTTCGAAATGACCTCAAAATGAATATTCAGTATTTTAGTACTAAACAAAAAACAACAATCAATTTCTAGGTCGTTCTCGTACTTCTAGGTACACAAACCCTTGTGTGATCAATTTGCAGCAAAAATGAACCTCCAATTGAAACCTCTAGTATACGATATCTAAATAAGCCCCAATTTAATATATCATGCGATATTAACCCTAAGACACTGAATGTAAAGTTTCAATTGATTCTAAAGTGTTTTTATATGCGTTCACTAAGATTGTGTTTCTGCGGCAGAAATGAATATCGAAATAACCCCTCAAGAAATCAATATCAGAGTAAGCCCAAATTTGACATATGATACTATCTGAACCACAATAGACGAAATTTCAACTGATTCCGATGTGTTTTGCTTATGTTTCCCCAGAGTAGTGTTTTCTGCGGCAAGATTTCAATGATTCTTCAAATTTCAACTAATGCCTCTATCTCTCTTTCTTTTCTTTTCTTTTCTGTTTTTTTTTTAATATACTGAAATGAAGAGACTGAACTTTATGAAATATAACCTTTTTTTTTTTTTGATGACGCTAACACGAAGAACAAGGAGATGAACACAAACACTGGAAAACTTCAAGGAACACTAAAAAAAGCACGAAAATAACAGAATGACACCTTGTTTCGGAGCCTAGCTCTGATACCACCTGATGCCAACTCGTGATCACGTGGTCACGCAACCCACAACCAAGAATGAGACAAGATCCCGGAAAGCCGAAATAAGGTCTGATAGGAGTGTGACACAATGGAAACCTGCCCCAAGGCACCAGCACTATTGGAATGAGAAGAATGACGCCAAGAAGCCAGTTAGTCTTCGATAAGTCGGATTCAGTTCGTTCAAGAACTAAAGAATGCAAGAATCACTCTCACACATAAACTGAAAAGTTCAGAATTAAGTTTAATCAATGGCCGCCGACATTAGGGTTACATGAGTTTAAATAGTTCTTAAAAAGTAACCCTAATGGACCTCTTATGTGGACTTAAATGAGGTCCACTGAAAACTGACCCAAAATCCTAAATTAAAAAGCCCATTACTTAATCCAAGCAAGCCTTGGATCCTACCTGAAAAGAAAGTCTTAATTAAGCCCAAACAAGCCTTGGGCTGTAGCTAACTAACTTAAATAAAGCCCATAAGGTTCATTTATTCTCTTCCATCCAGCCCATCAATCCCATGTTTCCATGTTGTAGTAGGATTCTTTTTGGATCCTTTTATTGACCTAACTTCATGGCCCAAATAAGGTTGTATTGGACCTCTCCTGCACATGGATAAGATGTACTAAGGTCTCCTCTTGATACTCCAATGGTCCTTGCAATTCTGACCGGGTTGAAACCTTCAAGACCAATGCATTCATTACCTCTTTCAATGCCTTTGTCCTAGACCGCGTGATTGGACCATTTGGAACATGTAATGGGTCCTTGCTGGTGTTTTTGGGCTGGTCCGCATCAATATCGCTCGGCAAAGCACCGACGAGATCGTTAGTACATAAAAGAGCCTCCTTGTACATGAATACAATAAGGGGCTGGTGTGAAAATAATACTCTTTTGATCTCACGTTTTCCAAAGCCCTTACCAAGGCATACATCTCCTTATCATAAGTAGGGTAATTTAGGGCTGCCCCACTCAACTTTTCACTAAAATAAGCAATTGGACGACCTTCTTGCATCAAAACAGCTCCAATACCTATTCCTGAAGCATCACACTCAATTTCAAAAGTTTTAGCAAAGTTAGGTAAAACAAGCAAATGTGCATTAGTTAACTTTTCTTTGATCAGCTTAAATGCCTTTTCTTGTTCTTCCCCCCACTTAAACAGCACATTTTTCTTGATGACTTCAGTAAGAGGTGTGACTAAGCTACTAAAATCACGCACAAACCGTCTATAAAAGTAGCTAAGCCGTGGAAAATCCTCACTTGGCTGATTGTTGTAGGTGTTGGCCACTCTTTGGTTGCCTTAACCTTTTCTCGTCCACCTCAATTCCTTTGTTACTAAGAACAAAACTAAGAAACACAAGTTTATCCGTGCAAAAGGTGCACTTCTTGAGATTAGCAAACAACTTTTCTTTCCTTAGAATTTCCAAGACAGATTTCATATGCATTACATGTTATTTCATGTTTTTGCTATAAATTAGGATATAATCAAAATACACAACGACAAATCTGCCAATAAATGCACGCAAAACATGGTTCATTAAACGCATAAATGTGCTTGGAGCATTAGTTAAACCGAAAGGCATCACTAACATAGAAACCGTATTTAGTCTTAAAAGCAGTTTTTCATTCATCACCTTCCTTCATCCTAATCTGATGATATCCACTCTTAAAATCCACTTTTGTAAAGACACAACAACCATGCAATTCATCCAGCATATCATCTAATCTAAGAATGGGATGACGATACTTTACCGTTATGCTGTTGATGGCTCGATAGTCAACACACATCCTCCATGTTTCATCCTTGAGTTGTAGGGGTTTCACGTTTTGGGTTCGGTGTTTCGCAGCTCGGGGTTTTGTGTTTTGGGTTAGGGGTTCAGGGTTTCAGGTTTCGGGTTTTAGGGTTTAGGGTTACGGTTTTCAGGAATAGGGGTTTGGAGTTTTGGGTTTGGGGTTTAGGTTTTCTGGAGGGCATAATGTGCTGTTTTAGGGAGAAGTTAGAGAGCGGTGCTCTCCAAAGTATTCATTAAGCCCAAACAAGCCTTGGGCTGTAGGGGTGTCGCGTTTAGGGTTTTGGGGGTTCGAGGTTTTCGAGGTTCGGGGTGTCGAGTTTCGGGGTTTCGAGGTTCGGGGTCTCGCGGTTCGGGGTTTCGAGTTCGAGGTGTCGCGGTTCGGGGTTTCTTGGTTCGGGGTTTGGGGGTTCGGGATTTGGGGGTTCGTGGTTTCCGGTTTCTGGTTTTAGGGTTTCGGGCTAGGGGTTCAAGGTTTCCGATTTCTGGTTTTAGGGTTAAGGGTTTCGGGTTTAGGATTTAGGGTTACGGTTTTCGGGTTTAGGGGGCATAATCTGCTGTTATAGAGAGAACTTAGAGAGAGGTGCTCTCCAAAGTCTTGTTTAAGCCAAAACAAGCCTTGACCTGTAGGAGTTTCGCGTTTGGGGTTCGGGGTTTCGCGTTAGGGGTTCGGGGTTTCGAGGTTCCTGGTGAGGGGTTGCGGTTTTCGGGGTTCGGGGTTTAGGGGGGGGGGGGATAATGTGTTGTTTTAGAGATAAGTTAGAGAGAGATGCTCTCCAAAGTTTTCATTAAGCCCAAACAAGCCTTGGGTTGTAGGGCTTCCACGTTTGGGATTCGGGGTTTTCGTGGTTGGGGATTTCAGGTTCAGGGTTTCGACATTCAGATGTTCGGGGTTTTTCATGGTTCGGGATTTCAGGTTCAGGGTGTCGACGTTCGGGTTCGTGGTTTTGCCGTTCGGGGTTTTTGAGGTTCGGGGTTTTGGGTATGGGGTGTCCAGGTTCGGGGTTTTGCGGTTTGGGGTTTTGGGGTCGGGGTTTTAGGTTTCAAGTTGGCGGTTGGGGGTTTCGCGTTTGGGGTTTTCGGGGTTCAGGTTTTCGAGTTCGGGGTTTTGGGTTAGGGTTTCGGTTTTCGGGCTTGGGTTTGGGGTTTAGGGTTTCTGGGGGGGTATAATGTTCTGTTTTAAAAAGAAAGAGAGAGGTGCTCTCCAAAGTCTTCATTAAACCCAAACAAGCCTTGGCTGTAGGGGTTTCGCGTTTGGGGTTCGGGGTTTCGCATTGGGGTTTCGAGGTTTTCGAGGTTGGGGGTTTCATGTTCAGGGTTTCGAGTTCGGGGTTTCAGGTTCGGGGTTTCGCGGTTCAGGGTTTCGGGATTTCATGTTCGGGGTTTCGCGGTTCGGAGTTTCGAGGTTGGGGTTTCGAGTTCGGGGTTTCGGGTTCGGTGTTTTGATATTAGGGGTTTTGGGTTAGGGGTTCAGGGTTTCGGGTTTTAGGGTTTAGGGTTTCGGATTTAGGGCTACGGTTTTCAGTTTAAGGTTTGGGGTTTAAGAGGGGCATAATGTGCTGTTTTAGAGAGAAGTTAGAGAGAGGGTCTAATTAATACGTTTGTTTTTGTATCTAACATGATTATTTTGGAACCTCCTTTAACATCGTAATGAAGCAATAATTTATTTAAAGTGTGGGTCTAATTAATTATTGAGATATGTTCCCCCGTAACGATTTAATCTGTGGTTGACTAAAGATATTTGTAAATTCTTTGCACTGTGATAAAAAAAATTTCCATCCTGTTTTTTTTTATCGGTAGGTTGCACCAACCCAACACAAATTGGAGGTGTTCTGTAACATGAGGTAAGAACAACAATGTATAAGTGAAAATAAATTCAAATATTATACTTATAATTTCATCATTTATCCAAAGCGCATCAACCAAAACAACCAAACAATATTGACGGGGTATAACTCAGCAATAAGAGATGGCCAAACTGGGAATCCAAGGGACGATTAATAAGAAGGCATGCAGTAGATCACCGAATTTTAAGTGCAGGGCACATCTAAAAGGCAATGTATTGGCGAGGATAAACAGAGAAGTAATTCGTTAGCTATGTCGATATTTAACATAGATGAACCACACAGATTTTTTTCCTAAAGGTATTGCGCCGTCGTTTTTATGACAGAAAGTCCTCGAAAGTTGCAGCCTCGTTTGGCACAACTTTTTGTGTAACAGGTGTGACTACTGCAGAAGCAATATTACCAATTGCAGTAGAATTTGCGGCCACACGAAGAGAAAAGCTATTAATTAAATGTCAAGCTGCATTAGTTACATGTTGAACAAAGAGATAATTAGCGAATAGATTTATTCACTCCCGCTGTCAAACCCTCACCCGCGACAAAATGCATTAATTAACTCCAAGAATACCGAATCAACCAAGATGCAAGCGGCATAAAACAGAGATGAGATACGCCAACCAATTACAATGAACGAACACTCTTCTCTCCATGTTAGGTAAGCCTTGGTGGCGTGCTTCCTCCATTTCGTCCAGTTACTGTCCCTGGTCAATGCAACTTTATTGGTTCGGGCTTATTAAAAGAGCACACCCTGCGGAGAGTCGATAAATGATTAGAATACATAGTGTAGTTAGCATGAAGGCTGAACAACACACGTGGCCGATTGTTGATAAATAATTTGCATGAAGGCTGAACAACACACGTGGCCGATTGTTGATAAATAATTTGCATGAACAGTTTCAGCAGATCTACGTGGGAGTTGATGGATAAATCACATGAACAGTTGCACAACAGTGGTTGCTAAAAAGTTTGCATGAACCGAGCAGTGTAGTAAGATGGGC